>OX387424.1:39522015-40722015 GCA_947563755.1 Lochmaea crataegi
TTTAGATTTAGAATAAGAACTATCAGACTTTGCTTTACTTCCCAAATTTTGTTGAAGTTCTGATTTTATAAGATTTTTATCCACGGATTTTGGCTGAGACCCTGAATTTTTAGATGGTTCCTTTTTGACTATAGTTATGCCAGCTCTAGATAGACTCTCTAATCTTTCAGCGGAATAGTTGTGGACGTTGGTTGCCTCGACTCTATTAGAATAATCCGATGTATCCAGTTTTTTGTTGGATTCCGATTTTGAAATAATTCCCAACTTTTTAGAAGATTCAGTTTTTTTGACAACCGATAAATTTTGGTGAATAGGCGGATTTGATTGTGAGTAACTAGATTTTGACACTTTTTTAGGCAATTCGTTAGTAGACCGGAAACTTTCTACTTTTTTTCCGCTGAACTGTTCAGTTTTGGATAATTCATCTACTTTTTTGAAAGGTTCACGTTTTTCGTAAGATACCTGTTTATGCTTGGAACTCTTCGAAGATGTTTTAATTTCTTTTATTTTAGCAGAATTTTTTAAACGAGACATGTCGATCGCTGGGCTGAATGATATTCTTGATTTTTTAGTAATATGTTGATTTTTCCCGCTCGAAGACGCTTTACGATCAACAATATATTTCGATGAGTTTGGTATGCATTCTTTATCTTTGGGCGAACTGACGGTTTTATTATTTTTACGATTCGTTTCATCGTGATAATTTACATCTTTATTTATGGGAATTCCTAACACATTCTTCTTTTCATTGGGAAGCGGTGATATTTTATCTTCTGACATTTTCTGATGGTTAGCTGGGACCTATTAAACAAAAAATATGGCAGATTTAAACTTGTTTAAATAAAGATAAGTATAAAATAACAAAAGTGTATGGTATTTGTACGTTAAGAAGACGATGACGTTGCAAAACATAATTTTGTGACGTTGATAAATTGTAGGCTAGAAAAGTCAATATGACAGTTCATTTTTTTTATTAGGCTGTACCCCTTAAGGCATAAATCGAAGGTATTTATTTACAAATAAAAGGTTCAGGTTTACTTAATATAAGTATATATTTAAACGAAAAGTGTGGATAAAATACTTGAAAATGTAACTGCAAAAATTGCCGAATCCCAAGTTCAATCGAACACGAAACCACTGTACGCGAGCGACTTGAAATTGTCAATCGAACACGCATAATATTTTCGGTGCGCACCAGTACTACCCTGGTGCAACCAACCGAAAACACTTGGCGATTTCGAATAGCTTTTTTGGTTGGTTAATGGTTAACCGGTCAGTTCATAAACGATGACGTCAGACCCTCGGTTGGTTCCGACCCATTCGAATTCTTCGTAAGCGAAACGGTTGGTTAAACGGCTGTCAAGTAGAAATTTACATACGTCATTTCACAACAATTTGTTTGCAAGTGTAATTCAGTTTGTTAATGTATAAAGTGGAAGCCAAATTTTCATAAAATGCTAAAACACAAAGCAGTTGCAGCCCCTTATTAGTAGATGAATCTGGTGTTCTTGAACTGGAAGTCTTGAAATTTTCATTTGTTCTGCATATGATGGAGTTATTCCATAAGCAGATAATTTTCCACCAAGTGCTACTCTTGTAATGTGATCAATGGAAAATTCATCATCACTTAAAAGTAATTTTAAGTTGCTTCATCACTCATAATTACTTTTTCATTAATTTCGAAGCCCACTGCACTTAGAGATTCCGTCATCATTTAAAAAAAAACGCGAACACAAAAAACTTGACCTCAAAACAAAACAGTAATGCTGTGAGAATCGGAGAATAGAAAGATATAGAACAAATAGCCAGGACCCCAATTCTTGACCCTTCGCAACACTCAAGGTAGTAACCTTGACGAATTCGTTAAAGCGAGTACATTTTTGTATGTGATAACCATAGATAATATTTATATTTATACTGAAAGTGTATAAGCGTATAGTTAATACCATTTTTGATAGAAACATTTCAAATTGTAATAATTGTGTTTGAGTAATCGGGGATGGATGATCTTGTGGATTTATTGTTACTGCCAATGTAGTCCAGTCTGCCACGGAATTTTTGAAAGTATTTGTAATTCATTATTTAGAATGTTTTGATCCATTTCAAACAACACTTTTAAACAGACATACATAAAATTGGAATAATTTGACAGCGTCAAGAAGAGCGAACGCTTCATTTACGGTATTGCTAAATTTCGCATTTCGCTTAAGGACGCCCTTTAACGAATCACCTCAAGAATTGCATAATAGTAAAGTCTTCGCTAACTACTGCTCGTTATGCAGCGAATTCTCTCGATACTGCTCGTTATGCAGCGAATTCGCTCGATAGCGAGTGATATCAAGAATTGGGCTCCATAGAGCGGACCGTGCTCGAGAGCACGATTCAAGTTTCGGTTAACCAACCTTCAACCAGACGATTTATAACGTCATCAATTTGTCAATCGAATGCGGTTGGTCCAAATATGACGGACCAATCTATGAACCAACCAAGAACGAACATCATTCGAAATTGCCTACTATAAGTAATTTTTCAAATTGAATTGACATCTTGAAGTTACGCCAACTCTTAAAATGTAGGTATATTGTTCTGTCCGTTAAGTATACATTTTATTTACGAGTGGTAAATGTATAATTATTCTGTTGGCTATTTATAAAAGTAACTAAAAATGATGTCAACGTCTTTTTAACGTAAAAATACTATAACTATGAAAAGAACTGTATATTTCACTAAAAATAGACAAAAAGAAATTTGCGAGATAATATTATCTACGATACATCTCCGTGCTAGATTTTAAAAAAATACCTATAAATTTTAATTCACGAGAAGCATGCTTTTCTCCATATATTCTACTCTCTAGTGAAAGTTTACAAAACGGTAGTATTTTTATTTATTTCTTGCTTATTCAAAATATTCATTTCTTTGTTAACCTGTTATGAATGTACTATTAATTATGATCTACAGCAGGGCTATCCAACTTGAGGCCCGCGATCTCACTTTTTGCGCCTCTAATTTTATAAATTACCCGAAATATGGACAATTCTAATATTAACCATAAAATAACGTGTGATGGGTCAATATATATCCAAAAAACCCCATGACATAGTTAAAAATTGTGGATATAAGGTGGTGTCAGACTGTATTGTCACTGATGGAGCCAGAGCTTTGATAGGAATTGAAATTGGATTTGCAGGACTCTTGAAACAAAATAACATCCACTGTCCTCTGATACACCGTCTTGTTCACCAAGAGCCATGTGGAAAAGCTTTACGTCAAATGAATGTCATTAAAGTGATTGTGAAAATAACTAATAATATTAGAGGGGGCAAACGGGCTTTGACTCAAAGAAAGTTTTTTGATTTTTTAGACGAAGTAGATGCTACAGTCTGCTACGATTCTTCGCTCTACGCAAGGAGATTCCTATTTTCCTTAAAGATCAAGTCAAGTCCCAGACTACGAATTTAGAAAATCACAAGGTGGATGCACACTTTTTAGCAGACTGCATTTTTTACCGACCTGACATCTCACCTTTTTGAATTGAATTTGAAACTACAATGAAAACGGCGAACTTATTAGACAAAAATTATTTCTCATTTTTTCGAAGTTGTAAAAAATTATTTTGAAGAAGTGATGGATTTTTGAGGAAGTTTAAAATGTATCTCACATAGAATACATTGAAACAATTGGAAAAAAAATCGATTTAACGACTAATTTTAGTTTCTACTCAGACCCTTACAATTTAAGCTGGGATTGTCAGCAGAGCAGAACTTCAACTGGGATTGTGCAATATGCAATTAGATCCTTTTTACCAAGGAAGAACTTGGATTGGATTTATTCAAGTCGCTACCAGAATAACGATATCCCAACTTGCGAAACTTACGGCTTACACTGGACACAATGCTGGGAAGCACGTGCAAAAGCGGATTTACCAACATGAAATTTATCAAATCAAAGTATAGATGTTCCCTATGTAATAAGTCATTCTTTTATCAACAACAAATATTAAAGTTAATATTAATGAATTAGTTAATGAAAACCAAGTTCCCCAAATTTCCCACAAATTTTTTTGTAACTTGATATATTTATTAATAATACAAACGAGTTTTTTTCTTTGTTTGCCATGCCTATTAAAATTCGCTTATAAAGTATGTAGCCCTCCAAGCCGCATTTTTTTAAAGCGGCCGTTGGGGCACTTACAGTTGGACAGCCCTGATCTACAGTATTATTTGTTCCTACAGGTCAAATGAGCTGAAAATTTCACCATTCCTTGAAAACAGCCTACTACTGAATCCGGTAACTGTTTAAAGCATTTGCAAATTTTGCTACGATTTTGAACATGCAAATAAAAGACCGACATTCGAAAACCCTGGTTTTGGCACAAACTATTTTATCAATATTTTATAAAGATTGCGTGAAAGCTTACGTTAAAATAATTGATACGAAGATATTTTATAGAATAACGACATTTTAAAATTCTGCGTTCAAAGTGAGCCCAGTTGAAAATATTTAATAGAACATTAAATGAATACAGGTGGTAAATAAATCAAAAACAACAAGATACTTATGACAATAACAGATTGGAGCAAGTTTATCTGCATAAAATGATCGAATTGAGAAAGCTAATTTTTGTTGGATTTAAAACTATTTACTCAACCATACATTAATAAGGGGCGCACTTAAAATTGGCCAGAAATTTAACGGTAAATTTTTCTTTGCAGCAAAATGTTGGTTTCAGTATCAGAAGCAAGACAATATAAAGTGTAAATGGTTACTTCAGCATCGCTAAAATGGCTTTGTGCTTCCTTCTTGTGAATAATTGGTAACATTTATTATACGGTATGCGCCATAATATACAATACTGAATTGCGCGCCACTGTTTGACGTATGATAGTAGCAGCGTTATGTGTTTTTATAGTAGTACAAAGAACGTTGTTATGTGATGTTATAGTTGAGAATGGGTCTCACGACCGAGGAAAAAGTGTTTCTTCTTGAGCTTTAATTTCGTTCGTACGGCAAACAAGGTGGACCGAGTTTGAAGTTAGTGACGGAAAAATATCGCGAACAATTGCATAAAGGGTCAGACAACCAACGCAGTTATGCTTTCTATTGTTTAGAAATTTTGTCGTTCTGGCACTGCATTGTTCAAACGAAATGGGAGGTCTGGTAGGCCAGTAACTGTGAGAACAAATGAGAACCTTGGACGTGTCGTCAATCAGGTTTTGCAATCACCGAACCGAAGTCTTCGGCGAATATCATTGAAGTTGAATATCAGCAATACGTCGATTCGGCGTTTGTTCAAAGACGTAGGTGGATTTCCGTACCGAATTCAAGTTGGACAACGATTGACACACCAAGATATGAATTCCAGGGTTGTGTATTTTGGACAATTTTTAGCTATGTAAAAAGATTTGTCAAAATCTACTACATGCAGTATACCGACATCCGTTAAACACTTCTTTAGCAATAAAAAATGTCCTCCAGAATCTACCTTTTTACGAGCTTATTTCTAATCACGAACTATTTTGCAATCAAAAATACCATACTTATTAAGACATGCACAAAATAATATATCGCCTAACTAGTCATAAACGAGCAATGAATGGATGCTGCTTCAACTTACACAATACAAAAAAAATGTGTCTAAAATGATGGATTCCAAATGTATGGTTTCCTTGGTGTTTGTGGAGGTTTATTATGATCGCCCTGTAGAAAATGAGTGAAGTGATTCAAAGGAAATTGTAGTTGATCAGTTACTTTTCAAACAATACATAAGTGTTATTTATATTTAAGAAATTGAATTCCATTTAAGTTCTTCCGAAACCCAAAAATATATGAAAACATAGAGTAATGATTTTGCAAATTGAAGGACTATGATTTTTTGACTTGGACCTTGTAATTTCTTGCCGTAACGCGTACTTGTAATTTTAATTTTCGAATTTCCAAAATCATTATTTTACCTTTTCAGATAATTTTATACACCATTTGCATTTATGCATAAAAAGTGTTGAAAATTGCACCATATGACACCCTATAATTTATTACCAATTTTTCGGGAAACCCTGTATATCGATGTGATAAACAGGATGTTACTCCAAAATATACGTTTTTGTTTGATGTACTGATTATAGCTATACATATGTCATGAAAGTACCGGGTATTGATCATTTAAAAGTCCCTCTTTAAAAGATTGTTGAAATATTTTTTTGGGACAACTGTCCTCTATACTAAGGTGGAGTTTAACCACCATTTGTAGACTCTACAGTGCATTTTGTCAGTTCGTCTCAAGTATGTTTTGTACCGGGTGTCTGATTAAGAGAGGTAACCCGCTGTATCTCAGAAACTATGTATCGTACAGCTTGGAGAAAAAAATGTATATTACAAACTCGCATACGAAAAACTGCTGGAAATTATTTTTAAGTTTTCTACTACACCGCTAGAGGGCGTAGTTCACAAGTATAACACAAAAACATCAAATAAATGTACCGTTATAGTACCACAAAATTTAAATATTCGTAATCATTAGATCATTTTACAAAAGTTTGCTCCAGTACTTTTTCCTCTATCTTGTAAAATAACTGGTAGGGGTGAGTGGGAAAGCTGACTCAATAAAACTGTTATCACTTTTATTCCGCTTTATGGATTTTGACAAACTTAGCATCATTTGAAAGGGAATTCAATGCCTAATAAAATATTATCATCGTTTCATTCCAGTGGTTTTAACGATCGCTAGGTGGCGGTGTTTAAACGATTGTTTTGTTTTCAACTTTTTTTGGGGATTTTCAAATGCGATGCTAAATTTTTAATAATTTAAGTACTTGAAAGAGGATGGAATTTTAAAAAAATTGAAACAACCGCATCTCAATATCTATTTTCTAAGCGAAGATACGAGAAAAAATAGGATATTGTCAAACACAGTATCAATGTAAGAATAACCAACAATTAATTAAGTAACAAAAAGAGCAAAAATAAACTACTTTGACCTAGTAAAGTAACATAAAGATACTGCTCTAAATACTTTCCATCTTTTTCGATGCAGATATAGAGAGACAGCAGCTTCTATTTCAGCCCTGGGAATACTGTCAATTGCGTTGTTTTGTATTCGTTGAATGAGATCTGCTCTATTTGCAGGTCTTATATGAAATACTAAATTCTTAATTCGACCCCATAGATAAAAACCTAACACAGTAAGGTCGGGAGATTCACGGGAATATGCTACCTCTTCCTATCCACCTATACTCATATTGTTGGTTTAAAAAATGCATCACATTATTTGTAAAGTGGGCTGGTGGTATCTTGTTGTGTCCACATATTTTGCCGTATTGCTAAAGGAACATCTTCTAATAATATAGGCAATTCATCTTTTAAGAATCTTAAGTAACGCTCGCCATTTAAATGTTCATCAAAAACAAAAGGGCCTATAATTTTACTGATCAGCGACCCTGGTTAAAATCTTGTTGCATCCAGTGTACATTATGATCCTACCAATAGTGTGTATTATGTCTATTTACAGATCCATTACTGGAAAATGTAGCTTCATCGGACCACATTATATTCGATAAAAAATTTGGATTTTCATTCAGCATATCCTTAAGCCAATTACAATAATCCAATCTCTTATCGTAATCTCTAGCTTTTAATACTTGATGAAGAGATATACGATACGGACGAAAACGATTTCTTTTTAAAATAGAGTGAACACAATGTCTAGAAATTCCCAACTCGCATGCTAGTTTTCTTACACTAACTTGTGGATCTGCAGCAATGTACCTATCCTAAAACATTTATCTATTTCTGTATTGTATCTTCACCGACATGTAGAATTTATTTTAGGTTGATCAGATCCGGTTTGTTTTCAATGTTTTGCCAAATTTTTAAAAGCTTTTCTGCAAAAATGTTGTGGCAAGGGATATCTTAATGCATATTCTCTTGCTGCAATCGGAGCATTCTCAAAACATTCAAAATAAACCTATCATAAGCTTCGCTATTTGTGTAAGTAATTACGTATTTCTAAATTACTAACCGTTACAGGTTCATAAATTCACTCTACATTAATTTTATATTTGAGCTGTCAATGTATGACATCTTGACGCCTACTGCATTATGTAAAATTTTTTGTTTATTTAAGTATAAAACTCAATCCCCTAGTATACCTATTGTTTCTCGTATCATCGCTTGGAAAATAGATATTGACATGCGGTTTTTACCATTTTTTTTTAAATTCCATCCTCTTTCAAGTAAATGATTAAAAAATATACCATCGCATTCGAAGATACCCAAAAAAATTTTAAAACAAAACAATTGTTCAATCACCGCCACCTAGCGACCGTTAAAACCACTAGAATAAAACGATGATATAATATTTTATTAGGCATTGCATTCCCTTTCAAATGATTTTAAGTTTATCAAAATCCATAAAGCGGAACAAAAGTTATAGCAGTTTATTCAGTCAGCTTTCCCACTCACCCCTACATGTTATTTTACTAAAGGAAAAAATACTGGAGCAAACTTACGTAAAATGATCTAATAATTACGAATATTTAAATTTTGTGGTACTATAACGGTACATTTATTATAGAAAAATGAGGTTTTTGTGATATAATTCTGAGCTACGCCCTCTAGCGGTGGAGTGGAAAACTTGAAAATAATTTCCAGCAATTTCTCGTATGCGAGTTTATAATAAAGATTTTTTTCTCTAAGCTATTTCGATACATAGTGTCTCTGAGATACAGCGGGTTACCTCTCTTAATCAGACACCCGGTACATTAAGGAGCGGTGGAGATATGGGAAAAGATTTATCTCGCCCTGACTGTTTTCTACTGAACTCAACAAAGAGGGTAGTCGCTAAACTTTCTGTTTCACGAATTAATTCGTTCACCATTATAACAATTGTTTAAACGTGAAAAGCGTTGCCGTTTGTTTAGTGCTGAAAGACCTGAATTTTCTACGAAAACTCAACATCGTTAGGTGAAGAAACTGGGTATAACCAAACAGCTCGAAAGGTTGGTGAGATTACAAAACACATGTAATAAAACCTGGAAGGAGAAACATCAAAGCAATATGAAGTTGGAAAAGATCAAAGACAAGGAGATCCATTATCCACATTATTTAACATAGTATTGAACATCATCCTAAGAGAAAACTAATTTACAACAACACAATCCAATGTTTGGTATATGCTGATGATCTAGTTTTAATGACGAGATAAAAAAAAAGAGAATATTCAAATTACAGGAGAAAAAAGGAAATGAAAAGAACCCAAGGGACTTAAATATAAAATGCGATGGATACATCTGGGAAAGTGAAACAACTAGAATGCTTAAGAGTGATCTTAACTGCAGAAGTGAAGAAAAAGAAATAGAGAAAATAATGTCTAAAGGTAGTAAGGCAGCGGAAATATTTTCAAACAACATATTAAAAGCAAAAATGTAACCAGAGGGGCTAAGGTAAGAATATAGCAAACAATAATAAGACCATCTGTAACATATACCTCAGAAGTATGAGTTAAGAATAGAAAGACTAGACCTATGTGAGAAAAAAATGTTAAGAAAATTATTTGGATGAGTTAAAACAAATGATAACCAACCATAACAAACATAATAAGAGCACAGAGGGTCATATTAGCAAAATGACAGAAGACAGATTTGTTAAAGTTTTAATGGGTGGAACAGGTAGCAAAAGGAGAAGGGACAGACCTGCAACAAAATGGCTGGATGCAGTGAAAGTGAATCTGAAAAAGTAGGGATACAGAACTGGCAAAGTAAAACTGTTGGTGTATGTAATACATTTACATTGGGCATTAGGTATAGTACGTGATATATACGGGTAGTGCGCATGAGCACCTAAGTGTGCGGAGGTTCATGTGAGTGGGGAGTTAAAGATAAGATGTAGTTGAGAAAACATTATAATAGAGTATAAGTATGGTGATTGTATTTGTTCAAGCAAATAAAGTGTTAAACAGTCGATAATTTTCCACATATTTATTTATTCAACCCGACCCATATCTTAATAAAAACATTAGATAAAAGAAAATGGAGAGAAAGGGTAAAAAAATTTCCCATTAAGTGCCTACAGAGGGATTTTTAATATGGACGGCCTCAATTCTATCAAAAACAGCTTACAAGATTTTTTAAATTTTGGTTTGTGAGGGTTTTGTAATAAGCCCGATCTTATGGTAGTATTGACATTGTTGTCAGATTTTCCGTTATTCTGGAAATATATTGAACTTTGTTGTTTCAAATGGATCATTTTGTATTTTTTTATTTTTGAAAACTATAAAAAATAATCAATATGTCAGAATTTCGGAGTTAAAGCTGAATTTACATTACATACGCCCAAGTTAAAATAGTACATTAAGATGGCCATAACTGCAAAAATAACCACTATGTCGTTTCAATAAACTATTATTGTTGGTGTTTATTGAAAGACACAAAGGATCGTTAATCTGAAAAATAATGTATTGAGATTTTAATTACATAAGAATATGGTGATATGCGTATAAGTAAACAATGTGTAATGTAATGATTTATATCCTAACCAAAATCTCAAAACAAGATCTACTGTAAATAAGTTGGTGAAAAAATTTAACCAAACTGGTGTAGTGAAAGATAATTGAGACGTTCTCTACTTAAAACTATAATACAGAAAATGTGTTTCATTGATCAATTCCCTGTACTTTTTTGACATGTAGTATATTTGAAATTATCAATGAATGTAGCAATGAAAAATCTATTAAATCAATTGTCCTACCTGACTAATTGATACTCCGGAATCTGATGAAAAAGATGGCGTGCCCAATGGTACTACAGCAGTAGGGGTTCTAGATACAATTAAAGATGATGATAAAGACGGTTCTTTAACTGATTTCATTGAACTTTGCTGTTGCATAGTGATATCAAGTGGAAATTTGAGATTCCCCAACGGTGGGGTTTTCGAAAAATTAAATGCTGTTCCTGAAAAATATTTAAAATTAACAAATATTCTGTGAATTTTATGAAATAATGATACGTCTTTGGAAAATCAGATTATTATAATTGAGTTAAGCTGAAATTCTGGAAATGTCTACTACTAACCTTGAGATGATTCTTGTGTTTTGACGATTGATGGTGATGTAGAAGTTTGAGCGGGCGATACTGTTAACGATGATGGGAGACTAGGAATGTTAAGACATTTTATTAAAGCATCTGTTTGACGTTTGTCTCCTTCGCCATTCGATTGCATTTGTTTGCTTTGTTGTTCTTTCTTCTTCTCCGCAAGTTTTTCTTGCAGAGTTTTACCACCTAAAAAATTAAGAACTCATGAAAATTGTTTAAATAATTTTCGAAGTATACTTTACTTGAAGGACTTGTTGAATTTGGTCTCATGAAACTCGGAGATATACTCGGAGGTGGTAAAGGTACTGCAACGGGTATTATCGAAATGTTAGGTCTGTCTTTCATTAAGTCTTTTGCCGTTTTATCTTCTGTAGAATGTGCCGTCGCATTAACCGCTGGTTCCTACAACAAACCCAATGTGATGAAACGATAGTTCCGTCGTTTCTTTTTGGAATTGTTACATTTTTTTTAGGTTAATGGCTTTGGTAGAAGCCAATTAGCCAGTCTACGTTGGTCATTTTATGGAAAATTTGGTTTTATTCACTATTTTTCTGAAGGCTTGAGCACAATATATGTACAGGGTGTTTCTAAATTCATGCGACAAAATTCATGAGGTGATTGCTGGTATGAAATTAAGATGGGTCTTTTCTATAACAAAATTTCATCAGCTCACCCCTTTCCGAGATATCACCCTTAAAAGGTGGTGACTAAAATTGATTTTTAATTTTTTTTTCTAAAATTTCAGTAAAGCTAGAAACTTTAAATTCTGTCATTTCCACCATTTATTATGAATCGTATTATATTTTACATATTTACTGTTTCCACTCAATTTATTAAAAAATATATAAATTATGGTGTTTATTTTTTTTTTCTCTGCAGCTATTGGTTTTGGGAAAAAATTTAAGAATAAAAAAGTTTCTAAATAAAACAAGGATTTTAAGTTTAATTTTATTTCATAAAACTTCATCTCGAAAAAAAGTTTTGATATGAAATAAAGTATGGGTTGCTAATTTCACCCCTGTATAATGTGACAGGAATAATGAAAAAATACTCGGGGTTAGTCCTTTGCGAGTGCACGAAAATTATAGAATTTCAAGTTTCTAGTTTCACTGAAATTTTAGGAAAAAAAATATAAAAACTCAATTTTTATGTATGTTGATTTGTTTGGAACAATTTTAAATTTTAATTTTTTTTTATTGATAATTGTTTTTTTCAACGATTTTTTTTCAATTTTTTTTATATACACAACAATATAATGTTTGCATAATTGCTTACGAAATTTTATAATTTAAGATTACAGTTTATTATGTGTTGGTACAGTACATAAAGAGTGTTAATATTTTCTGTAAAAATAATACAATTTAGGTCTATTGGAAGATTTATACTGTCAGTTATTAAGTGGTTATACAATTTCCTAATATTAAGAGTAGAATGTGTGTCAATGTACCTATATCCCCACAGGTGCAGAATGGATTATCAATCATTCTTAACTTATGTTTGTATTCAGGGGTAAGTGCATGATTTGCACGTTCTCGGTTCATAAATAAAATTTCTGTTCACCGTTTTATAGAACCCGCGTTGCTTGAGAATTATTTCCTGATGTTTCATAAAATTTAAACTGGTTGTAGATTCATTATGGAGATTTTCCCATTTTTCTTTAATTTCTTGTTTCTGTAAGATAAATATGTCGGAAGGTAGTGGTTTAAATTGGAGTTTTTCTCCTGATTTTAGGGCTTCTTTTGCGAATTTATTTAGCTGTTTCATTACCAGTTATGCCAGCGTGCGCTTCTATCAATACATAAATGACAATTATGTTTGTTGTGTGAATTTCGTGGTACAAATTCAAAATTTTTGCTTCAATATGATTTACTGTTCTCTTTATGTTCATATTTTTGTTTTGTCCGCTGCACTTCTACTGTCTGTAAATATTACGTACCTGTTATTATCTGAGTTCGATATGTACTTCATTGCTTGTAAAATTGCTGCTGTATAGATACCCAGGTAGCAGAGTGACGTCAAAACGACGTCATTTTCGGTACAATATACGTCATTGACGTCAGTTGTCCTGAAACTGACGTCCATATGACGTCACATATGATACGTAATTAATGACGTCTTGTGAATGACGTCCAAAGTACGTCATGGATGGGTGATAAGTAGGACCAAACATTTTTTGTGATTGGTTTTCAAAATTTTCGACGGGAAGATATTAGTATAGGTGCTTTGTAGGTATACCCAAACTTATGAATATTTTTTCCGTACCGTTAATTCTATATGACCTAACTTTTACATTTTATAGAATTTTTTTATTATAATTTATGTCTTACTTAGAGACCGAAGAGGTAATAAGGCAAATTACTATTCATATCTCTGTTAGTCACATGTAAAAGTCGACTGGGATAGAAAAATTGACCATTAAGGACATTTTGTATGAAAACATTGGATTGGTACTTTCAAAAACGCCGCGTTCACAGGACGTCACGTGCTCAAGGTTGTCATTGGCTTCCATCCAAGCCCAACGCCATTTTCCATTTGCCTGTGAGTTTGAGAAGGTAACTAGTATCTTTGATGGGATTAAGATTTCCTTCCATTTATAAAAGTAATAGTGTATTTCGTTAGTTTCACAATATCCATGTGGTTAGTGTATTTTTTGAAGTGGTATATCATTTTTTACTTATTACATTTATTTATTATACCAGTGTTGCCCGGTGGTTTGTTAAAGGTAAGATTTTTTGTTATAACAGCATGTGGTATTATTCGATTATCCCTAATAAAAACAATCATCATTTGAATATGTCATACTTTTAGAACAAAAATTATTATTATAAATATTTTATAGATATGTTTGCAGTTGTAGAGTTTTGTGACACACAGGGAGGTTGTTTAGCGGTAATAAATTCCCAATGGCTAACTCCTCGAAAGCATGAAGTTTACTGGCCACCTATAAAGGACTCTGTCCAATTTAATAAAGCTGTTCGATCTCTTGATCAGTGTATAGACGATGATACATGGATTCCATATAAAGTAGCCAAAATCTTCTATATAACGGGTAAGATTTCTATAAGGTTCATGGTTCATTACTTCTGTTTAAAATCAAATACAGGATTTTTCATAAATTATTTCACTTGCATACCAAACAACTATTATTGAGTCAGTTGAATAACATATATGTATATTGCAAAACTGTTTCAAATAAATATCCAAAATTATAGATTACATACATGGTTCAATGGTTAAGTACAGAAATGTCTTTACATTTTTAACCATTTGTACTGAGTGTACAATTAGTCACTTCATCCTTGAATTTTTTAGATGACTATGATAAAGCAAGACAAAAGTTAAAACAGGCCGAGTTAACAAGTGACTTGAACACAGACACTGACGAGAGTCAAAATAGGAAAAGGATAAGTCCTAAAAAATTGTTGGATAGCAGCAGTGATGAGGAAGAATTCTCCAAATTTCAGAGACCACCAAAAGTGAAATTGAATGTGCTGGAAAATTCAGGTTTGTAATTTTTTGGTGTGGCTTTGAAAAATATTTTGAGTGAAAAATTGCCTGCCTCTTAATAGTATATTGTAACTTTCTGTAGTAATAATTTATCAAAAATAGATACTATATTTTAAAAATTGATAGCAAATATTATATATATTTATATATACTGGTTTTTAGATAAATTTCAAACAGACTTTGCATCAAGAAAAAAACAATCCCACCCAATTGTACCAAAGAAAGTAGCTCTGACTCCCGGATGTTCTACATTAAATGATCATTCAAAATTAAATGGTAAAGAGAAGGTAACCCCCACATTGAGATGCTCTACACCAGTTTCTTCCTTGGTTGGACCCTATAATGGTGTCAATTATAATCAACAAGGTATGATATGGCTTAAACATTTTCTATTTGTGTTTTTTATTGTCTCTACTATAAAAGGAGTCATCATTGGACTTCCTCACACTAATGCTGCACTATGTATATATATTACTTACAAATTGCAATACTGTAACTTCACTGTATTGTTTTTTGTTAGCATATAAAGGAAGTTTTTGATTGACTGAAAATAAAACGGTGACAAAAGAATTCTAGTAGATTATACGTTAAAATCTAAAAGAAACTTTTATAGGCCATTTTTCTTCAATGTAAATATGTTTTTTAGTATTACCTCAGATTCTGGAAAAACTTGTTAGAATTGAAGTTCAAAATAAACAAATTTTAAACATATTAAACAAACGAGATACAAATGCAAGAAATATAATATCTACACATTTGCCTTCACTACCTGTAAATTTGCCGTTGCAATCCATAGAAGATATTCAGCAACTAGATGAATACCTGGTGAATAAAGAACAGTTCAATTTATTGGTAAAACATGGTGAAAATAGTGTGTTAATTTAAGCTTAACTCAATTTATTTTTAGCAATCTTATCTTGCGTCTATGGGAGGCAACAGGATTACCACTCGAACAAATCGAATAATGAGAAACCTACTGACAGATAATATTGCATCCTCATATAGTTTTTTTGGTCGCAAGAAACAAGATTTCCATAGCCTTCAATTAACCAACCTTATTATATGTAAGTAAATATTAGTTGTCATAGTTTAAAAAAAGGTAAATTGTGATTTAGAAAAGTATACAAATTCAAAATGAAAGGAACAAAAAACACATAGTTTGTTTATTTGAAAAAGTTGAAAAATCTATTTGTTTTATTTCATAATTGCATGATTTGATTAGAAATCATGCAATTTCTACTTTAATGTTTTTTTGATGTGTATTAAGTGCATTTTTTTAAATCTAACTTACTCTTCAATGTTTTTTGATTTTAATATTATTTATGCTCTACTCGTTATAGAAGAAAACTGGCATCTGATGGCAAATGTTGATGTCTTGCTATGTGTTACTTACTGCTTTTTTATATTTCATTTTTCCTGAAAATTGATGTCTGTTTCAGCTTCAGTGAAACTTGGAATTCCTCAATCAACAGATCAAGAAGTTGAAGATGTTATCAAAAGCTGGTTGAAACATGCACCTGAAAGGTACAGGAAGAGAGCAGAAAATAGATAAAATGTTAAGAATAAAAAGTGTCGTGGGTAAAAGACAATTAAATAGGAGGGTGGCACGAGGGGTTAGACAGTTTGTGAAAGAAATTGCAAATTGTGAGAATCAAAATATTTTGGAGTCTAACCTAAGTGAAAGTACTCTTTCAATTTCTTACAATTTAGATAGTGATCAAGAAAGTATGTATCAACAAGTGGAACCTGATCCATTTGAAAATCTTTTAGCTTCTACAAATTCAGATCATGTCACTCATGTAGATACAGTCAATAACAATAACTCTATTAGTTTAGTTGATAACACAAATAAATGTGATTTAAGGTCATCATTAGCTCATTGGGCCAGTGTAAAACATAAAGTTCCACAGAATTATGTAAATGATTTACTGCACATACTTTCTCCCTATCATAAAAATTTACCTTTAGATTGTCGTACTTTATTGAAAACTTCAGTGATCACAAAAGAAACAAAACTAGACAATGGCACATATATACACATGGGCTTAAGAACAGGTTTAAACAACATATTAACTACATTTAAAATTAATTTTAATGAAAATATAATAAAACTATCTTTCAATATAGATGGTTTACCTTTGTTTAAAAGTAATAAGTTACAATTTTGGCCTATATTGTGTTTGATAAAAAATGTACAATTTTCACGTCCATTTATTGTTGGCATATTTTTTGGATCTTCTAAACCAGCACCCCTTAAAGATTTTCTTGATAATTTTATTGTTGAACTTGGTGATTTGTTAGAAAATGGTTTTTCATTTGGTAATACCAATTTTCAGATAAGCGTTCACAGTTTTGTGTGCGACGCGCCTGCAAGAGCATATCTAAAATGTGTCAAGGGTCATACTGGTTACTCAGCATGCGATAAATGTGAAGAAGTTGGTGAATTCCATGGAAGAGTTGTATTGTTAAGTATCAAATCTGTTCAGCGGACTGATGAGTCCTTTAAGTTAAAATCTGATGACGATTATCATCTAGGTGATTCACCTCTCATGGAGTTAGGTATAGGTATGGTATCTACATTCCCAATTGATTACATGCATTGTATATGCATAGGTGTAACTAAAAAGTTACTTCTTACTTGGATTTCAGGTAGTTTATCTGTTCGTTTGCATAACCGCTTGATTACCCAAATCTCTGAAAAATTATTAAGTATAAGATGCTGCATTCCCCTGAAGTTTAATAGAAAACCAAGGTCTCTATCAGATTTATCTTATTGGAAAGCAACAGAGCTACGTACATTTTTAGTATATGTAGGCCCAGTAGTATTAGAAAATTATTTGGACATATCTGTATATGAAATTTTTTTGTTATTGCATTGTGCTGTAACAATATTGTTGTCAGCAAAACATATTTCAACTTTTGGAGCCGACTTTGCAGGCAGTGTATTAGATACATTTGTAAATCATTCCAAAAAAATGTATGGCAAAGAGTTTATCATTTATAATGTGCATATGCTATGTCATTTGCATGAAGACGTTAAGATTTTTGGGCCTCTCGATCGGTTTTCCTGTTTTCCTTTCGAAAACTTTCTTGGTCAACTAAAGGGTTTAGTTAGGTCTCCTGTTAATCCATTGGCCCAAGTTTACCGTAGGTTAAGCGAAGAAAATAATTTTATTTTCAATTCTAAGGATTTAAGTGCATCACTAAGTAATACACACTTATTAGAACACATGACTGGACCAGTTATAGAGAAAATTGCTATTTCAAAACAGTTTAAAAAACTTGTTCATAATACAGTTGTTTATTGTTCAAATAGTTACAAATCTTCAGATAGCTATTTTATTTCTAAAACAGGCAAAATTGTTCAAATTGAAAATATTATTCTTACCTCAGATAACACGACAGTTTTACTTGGTAAAGAGTTTTTGACATACAAGAGTTTTTATAATTATCCAATTGAATCAAGCTTGCTTGGTATTTATGTAGTAAAAGATCTATCAGAGTTTCAAATTTGGGACCTTGTAGAAATAAAAAGCAAATGTTTAATTTTGCCTTCAAATAGATATACCAGTGATTTGGTGTGCTTTCCACTGGTTCATTCCATCAATTAATTCGGCACTTGAAAAGAACTGAATGATCTTTAAGTCAAGCACTCTACTTATTAATTAAAACTTTCATCAGTAATGACAGTGATGATTTGTGAATAAAAAATTTAAATGTTAATGAATTTACTTTATAGTTTGGTACTGTGTTATTTTAAATAAATTCTGTAGGATGTCGCATCTTATTTAATATACTATGTATTTATTATGTTTAATATATTCATATATTGCACTACCAAATCGAGACACTTTGACAAATTATTGTTGTTTGTAACATATCCTAGGTGATAACATCTGTGTTACTTGTTGATGAATAAACCGTTTTTAAGGTATCTTTTATTTTTAAATATATATCCCATAAATGTAGGTCGAAATGGTCACTAGTATGACCAAAGTAACGTTTTCAAGACGTCATAGAGACGTCTTGTTTGGTCACAGTTGACGTCCGAGGTACGTCTCATTTGGTCACAGTTGATGTCCAAGGTACGTCTCAGTCTGACGTCATTTGGCTTGACTTATAAGGTCATATAGACGTCATGTGGACGTCATTTGGTTGTCAAAATGACGTCCTTCGCGTCACAAATATGACGTTCTTATGACGTAATTTTAGCGTCACTCTGCTACCTGGGTAGAAGCCTACTTTGGTGAAGTATATTTGGTGTGGTGTTTTGTGTTTGTGTGATAGAATGCGCAGCCTGTTTTTTCATTGGCCTTTGATCCATCTGTAAATATGTATTCATAATTTGGCCAGTATTTGTTTTTTAGTTCGTTGAATTTTGTGAGTGAGGTTTGATATTTTACCTTGAATGTCAAAGTAATATGTAGGGATTTTGTGAGAAAATAGATTTTCAGGTGGGTATGAAAAGATAGGTAGTTTCTCGTTTGTATTGGTGGTTGGATATTTCAATGAAACTTTCCACTATAAGTGGAGTTTTTTTTGAGTACCAGAATTTATGAGTGAGGACCTGAACTGTTAATAATTGTATCCTGTTAAGATATTATACTTCCTTTGCTGTGATTTTAGTCATAAACTAGAGGTCGTACTATTGTTACTGCTTGTATAATATTCATAGGTGTGGATTTTAGGTATCCTAGACATATTCTCAGACATTTATTTTGTTTAACTTCAATTTTGCTCAAGTGAGTTTCAGCTGCTATTCCGTATAGATGCGAATAAACTTAAATAACAGATGCAAATTATTTACCTTAAATATTTGTTGAGTTGAAATATTTTTGGGAAGTGGAGATTGACTGTTGTTGCTGCTCGTATGTTTTATTTTGGAAGAATCAATCAGAATGGATGATTTCGAGCTGCTGGATAGATTGGACCTTAAAGCAGACGATTGTTTGTTTGACTTGCTGCTCACAATACCAGAGGAAGATGTACTAGTGTGAGAAGTCGATGGTTTACTTTGCGCACCAGATTGTTTAGGAACCAAAGTCCCTAATAATTTTAGTTGATCTGAAAGTTAAATACTGTAAGAAATATATCGTGGATTATTTAGTAAATTTGGAAAACTTATCAAGCAGTTTGTAAAATTTTGTACATTTAAAACTGTCATTTTCGTTGCCAATTAGGCCCCATTAGTAATATTTGTAATGATTAAAATGAAGCTTTGTTTCAGTAATGTGCCAAATTTGTTCTTGGTCAAGCAAGCAACGCGTTTTTGTTGAATGTAGGCAACGATCTGGCGGTAGTTGGGGTATTTAAGAAAATAAGTAAAAAAATGTTAACAATTAAAAGTTGTACCGGGTGCATTATTATAAGTGACCGACCGACCAATTTCGATTTTCCAGTTGATTGACATAGTATTAAGAAACCGACGAGTTAGCCTCACTTGTCGGCTACATTATTTTTTAGGTGAATGCGAACGTATCACAGAAGGCCTTATTTTCAAAAGTTATTAGACTCAAAGAATGCTTATTCAAAGTATTTAAAGAGTATACATTTGTAGATACAAAGATTCCGAGGTGAATTACTGTCGATAGGTGTAAGTATACTAGATGAGCTGTCGATTTCAATGGCAAACGCTGTAAGTTCCCGGCAGCAGTAATTTCAAAATTTAATATCCTTTTCACGAAAAATGCAATATTACAAAAAAAATATTTTCAATTAGAAACGGGAACTACAGCAAATAAAAAAAGGTGGTGAACGGTAGAAACGTTATACTATTTTACTTCTATTTTTATTATAAGTATTTTTAAGAAGTTATTTCTGCGAAAACCAAGTCATCTTTATGTGGCTGATAAGACAAGCTTAGACTGAAATCCAATAGAGAAGAAACACCGTCATCATCACGGTAGAAATACACGGTATGCTGACTTGTCGTCTTAAATTTTGCACGCTCTGCTATCTGCTGCTATCTAAGCCGCTGACCGTATTAATATTATTTTCATTAGGAAGAGATGAATAGCTGCTTAAGAATATCGACGTAAGAACTAAGTGACAAATCTCCAGATGTATAGATAAACACTCTACAAAACGTGAAGTTATGTGCCTATTAGAATTTATATTTTAGGAATAATGTTTTACTATCAACTATGATAGTTCAAGCCCTTTCTGTCACATACATTTTGTGTATCAAACACTTATTGAAAATACTGCTTAAAATGCGAAAGAAGTATTTTCTAGATATATATTTGCTCTCTTTTGAGTCGGTCGTGGTTACATTTCTTTGTAAAATAATAATTTACAAATATAGTTGTTGAAGTTCAATGTTCGTTTCTCTTAATTAAAGTGAAATTTCATAAATTGGCTAAAAAAACTGTAGATAAATTTCCGAACACATCAGTGCCATTTGAGGTAATTCTTTGCCCAAGCAGAACGCAGATATACATCAGACTGAGGGAGCTTAACCCAAAAATTAGTTTTAACAACTGCCAAAGAAAACTTAAGAAAAAAATCACCACATTAGAAACACCAAAAAATAAATTGTTTCCTTGGATTCATGTTGGTTAAATTTAATTTTTCATGTACCTACCTAAAGCTGTATAAAGTTAGTTAGTTAGTTTTATATTAGGTAGATAAATGGATTACAATATTCTAAATTTACCTAAATATTGTCAATTATATCATTATTCCTAAGAGTATATTTTCAGGAATAACTACCTTAGCAATGTTGCTAGTATAAAAGGGTATATTGTTTCATAGGCTATACATTATTATTCCTTGTAGACGGCTCGTAGCCTTAAGATCGTGAGATTTAACTGATAAACTCAATAACCTTATGTATAAATACAAGTCCTCTTTTTTAATATTGCGTTTGTCATATCCAATTTATTGTATATTTCCAAATAAAACGCAAAAACTCTACCGTATACATCATAATACATTGAAGCATTCAAATTTTGATTCCAACTTGACGTCACATCGAGCGAGAGCTGGCGCGACTGCGCAATGGCATACAGTGTATTTGTACCGTGGTCATCATGTGCTTACATCAGTAAGTAGCGTTTCTTCTCTATTGGATTCCGCACCTACATCAGCCTGACTCGTCGGTTACTTAAAATAATGCGTACTAGGTGTTTGATGAGGAGAGGTGAGCATCTGTATTTCAGGAGGTACTTACCGTGAAACATTTAAAAAACTAAAATTCGATGCGATTTTCACCAATTTTTGCAGAATTTTAAATTTAAATTTTAAATAATCTGTAAGATCCTAATGAGAGAAGTAAAAAACACAGGGATACACACATAGAGGTAGCTTAAATTTGTAATTTAACTATCAGTTTATCCAGAAATCGTGAGAAATGCTTGCTGTTTTACTCCAAAACACTGTCATTTACTATTTGACGGTCCACAGTTAAGCCAAAGTTGGAAAGTTGTGCAAAGCCCGTGTTAATTGTACTTTCAAACTTTGCTTCCTTCGAGAGAGAGAGAGACCAAGAAGTAATGTCTCCTTATTTGATTTTGTTGCTTTTATAGCAATTTTGGAATAACGATTTTTTTTGTCGAAAATTTTGAATATTCGCATATATTAATGAAATACCCTGTACATTTCAAAATCATTTATGATTTTTTTTAAACTTTACAAATAGTAATTGTTAACCTGAAGTTAAGCTGGACAATGCGTGATCGACGCCCAACTTCTTCTTCATGTTAGGATTTAACTGATTCAAGCTATCCATCAGTTGCATTGATGTACTCGGAGTACTAAAATTTCCAACTGAATTTATCTGTTTGAGTAGATTCGAATTGAGAAGTCCTGTTTGTGCCAACATTTGACTTGTTATGGCAGTAGCAGTGAGAGGGTTGTTTATTTGACCTACACATAAAAACAACTACAATATCAACTAACAAATCAATACAAGAGCAAGACACTAAAATGGTTTTTTAAATAAATGCATATGATTTAATAATACACTGAGTACAAAACATTCACATACTGGCTTAAGACAAAACGATTACCCAAAATTATCTAAATTATAATTTATTTGATTATTACATTAAAATAAATGCTCAAAATATACGCTCTTACCATTAAAGCATATTGTTTTTGTTTAATAGTTGTCGTTGCCTAGACAATTTTTGCATATTTAAGGCATAAAATGTTTTAAAAACCATTATCCATTAACGTGTCAGGTATTATTTATTCAAGAAAGCTACTCAAATACATTGATACTCAATCTATAGTCTAGATAAATCTATGTTTGGCTAATTAACAAACTGTCAATATTTTAAATGGATATATAGTTTGTCTAAAGTCAAAAAAAACTAAAAATAAGTTTATATTTTTAAACTATTGCGATAAAATGCTACACATTAAATAAAATATGGAATAAGGAGACTCAAAGAGGAACACCACAGTGTCTTGGAGTATGCTATTGATCTGGTTATCATATCACAGGGCAAATTCAATACCATATAGTCAGATAGTGCATGCAGCAGGCTATGAACATAGTAACAAAATACCACCAAATCGAGCATAGTACCTTATTCGAAAAGAACGGACTTAATGGGATTGGGACCGTTATTCAATCAAGGTACGGATATTCTAATAGCGATGGATGTTAAATATCTCAAGATTAACATGGTCCAAACAACTGGAAAAAGTAGCGACAAGATCGAAGACCGCATTAATGATGGAAAGATGAACTTGTGGCAAAACGTGGGAGATAAGTCCGCGCATGATACACTCGATATGAGACTAAGCACTAAAAAGACTTGCCTTTCTCGGTATTACAGGATGCATGAGAAGTACATCAACAGCAGCACTAGAAGCCTGCTTGGCCGTCCCCCCTACACCTCGTGGTAAGGGGAGAGACAAGGATGTGGTTATTTAGGATGCAAGACAACCTGAGCTATCAAATAGTTAGATTAGGACATACATCCACTAACGTCATCGCAAGTAGAGATACCCCACAGAAAGAACTGGTTGTTCTTGTTTTTCTTTTTATACCTTTACTTATTCGCCAGTACGGGTCCAACGTAACAATGTTATAAATTTAGCTTATCTACCAGGGATGTCCAACGCTTTGCGTTTTTAAAATGGTATAGAACAGACAGCGCCGCGTTATCGATATAATGTATCTTCTCGTATAAGAGATGTATGATTGCGTCGGTGCGAACTACAGCCAAACTAGTTAAGCTTACGGTTGCCATCTAATTTATGTTTGCGTTAGCGCTTTTTGAGAAATGAATTAAACGTTTTTTTTCAAATGACCTATATTTTTTCCGCACTCTTTGGTGCAGTTTATTATTGTCTTCTCAGGAGTATGAAATTTTATAGACGTATAAGAAAAATTTTGAGAGAAAACCTTTACAAAAAATGACATTTTACGTATTAATTTCCGGATGAAAAATCGTCTATTTTTGACGTCAAGTACTTTTCGTCCGCTGTGGTCGCTATGGCACGGCACGGTGCGGAATTTTTTTTCGGTCGCTGTAGGAAATTACAAGGCGAGGCGAAGCCGAGGCCGGTAACCCAAATTTTTCGTCCATATTACATACGATATTTTTTATCCGATTGTCACCTCATTTGCGTATCTATGGATATAACAAATAATTAAATTTAACTGACGTTTTGTCAATAAGACGAGAGTTTTAAAATCGGAAAAACTCCAAAATGTAAATAGAAAGGGATAGTAAAGATCTTGTATGTACACCACCTGATGTTCCAGAAGGTGCAAATGAAATTATGTTACATTTGTTGCCGCAAAAATCTAAAGAAATATATGAAAGAGGTTATACAAAATTCATGGACTATCGACCAGAGAAAAATAAACAGTTAATAGCGTCCGAAAAATATTTTTCATTATACCTTACTGAAAACCCTATCTTAACATGCCTAGTTAGGGTACCGAAAATGACCTTTTCCTGTGCGCTAAAATGCGTTATTGATTATTTCCCTTAAACAAAAATTGTATTGTATTGTTTTCAGAAAGGTATAATTAAAAGTAGTCGTGCGCACTCGGGAAAAGCCTATTTTCTGGACTCGTAATGAAATATACTATTTTGGCCTAGGACGAAAAGTGTTGCCTAGGTAACAATGAATTATTTAATACCTTATTTACTTTTACCTTACCTTACTTTTCGTCCAAATATCTAAACCATAAAACGTCATTTTTTGACACAATCGGATACAAATAACTATTAATTAATGAATGCGACAAAGCTTGATGATAATTATAACAAGTTACAATAAGAGATTAAGAGTAAAGTTATTCAACAGAAACTAAATAGACACGAAAAACGCTTATATTAGAAGTGTTCCCACTCACTAATTTGACGAATCCCGGAAAAAGTAGACTCGGAAAAAATGGAATTGGAAAAACTTCCTTTATGCGAAACAGAGCTAATAATTTTCGTTAATCTATTAACATTTATACAAATAATAAAAATTATATAACACAATTGTTTATTAAAAAACAATTTTTATAAATTAATTAAATACAAATATGGTTCCCTAGTGAGAAGGAACATGTTTCTCATTTCACAATGCACCCCTGCTCCTGTTCCTTCCCTAGTCTTTGACCCGTCTGTGTACGAGCAGCGGGATTCTATTTCACGACAGGATTATATCGAGTCGTTCGATGTCGAATACGATCTTCAATTCGATCGTATCGGATCATCCCATTCTATTTTACGATCGAATTGAAATCGGGTGTTCTCGGATTTGGACAGCAATTTTGATACGAGCCTTTCAAAGTGAAGTTAGTCGAAAATGTTTTTTGACATTGCCGACAGACATCATTTGATATTTGGCAGATTAAAAAAACTCTTTTTACATTTTTGAACTTTCGTTTTTTATATTTGCTAAAATACTATGTCATTCAAGATACGAGTTTGTCACTGGGAAATTCTTTTCCAATTTATGGAGAAAAATAGGCAGGTTCATTGGGGCCTCAGGAAGGGATAAACAGAAAAAAATATGGGCTGAATTAGCCATAAAACTAAATTCATTGGTATTTGGAGATATGATAATCTAATAATCCTTTTATTGATCTGCGCTATAAGGGTTCTAGTTGATTTAAAAGATATAGATTATTGATAGTAATATTATCAACATTTTTAAGATGACTACTCTGAACTTACTTACCTCTTATTTAATCTATAAAGTTCTATGAATCGCAAATCATGTATTTCCAAGGGGTCACTATTTCTAACTTTTTATCGTTGTCGACAAAGGAATAAATTATTTTGGGCTTGCTCTGTCACTAAAAGACCCCTCCTTCACAATAGGCAACATTGTACCAAGAATAATAGTTTATTGCATAAATGGTGTTATTTTTGTAAATATTCGAAAAAATCGACAGAAAACACATAAAACGTTTTTATTTCTTGTTAGAAATTAGAATATGTCAGGAAATGCCAAATATCATACAAGTTTCAAGGTAAGTAAACGAATACGACTCATCCATACCTATCGAGTAAATCGACTCGTATTTCTACGACTAATCGAAAAATAGAATCTCTGATTGTCAATTTTGGTCGGCAGTTACGATCGTATCGTGAAATAGAATCCCGATCCTTGCGCGATTTCGATGTCGAATACGATCTTCAATTCGATCGTATCGGATCATCCTATTCTATTTTACGATCGAATTGAAATCGGGTATTCTCGGATTTGGACAGCAATTTTGATACGAGTCTTACAAAGTGAAGTTAGTCGAAAAGGTTTTTTGTCGACAGAAATTTACTTGATATTTGGTAGATTAGAAAAACTACTTTGAATTTACGATATTTATATATGCGGAAATACTACATAAAGGTCATTCAAGATACGACATTGCCAATGGGAAATTCTTCTCCAATATATGAAGAAAAATAGAGACTTTGCAAATGGCCGGTTCGTTCATTGGGGTCTCTGGAAGGGATAAGCAAAAAAACTGTATTCATTGGGATTTGGTGAAAAATGCGCCGATAAATGGCAAAAAGTAAGTCATTTTTCTTGTATATCCTTTCGGTCTGCGCTCTGGCAAAAGGAGCCTCACTATCTATACGAGTTCTAGTTGATCTAAAAGATATAGATTATTGATAGTAATAAGATCAACATTTTTAAGATGACTACTCTGAACTTACCTCTTATTTAATCTATAAAGTTCTATGAATCGCAAGTCAGGTATTCCAAAGTTATTTCTTATTTCAAAGTATTCTAAGTTTTTATCATTTTCGACAAAGGAGTAAATTTCTTGCTCTGCCATTAAAATACCCCTCCTCATAATAGGCAACATTGTACCAAGAATAATAGTTTATTTCATAAAAAATTACTTCTATTGATATTATTTTCGTAAATATTTTCAAAAATCGCCAGAAAACACGTAAAACGTTTTTATTTTTTGTTAGAAATAAGAATTCGCAGGTTAAAATATGTCAGGAAATGCCAAATATATAAGTTTCAAGATAAGTAAACGAATACGACTCGTCCATACCTATCGAGCGAATCGACTCGTATTTCTACAACTAATCGAAAAATAGAATCGCCGATTGTCAATTTTGGTCGGCCGTTACGATCGTATCGTAAAATAGAATCCCGGTGTAAATTGGAGAATACCAAAAACTCAGCAGCGGGATTCTATTTCACGACACGATTTTATCGAGTCGTTCGATGTCGAATACGATCTTAAATTCGATCGTATCGGATCATCTTATTCTATTTTACGATCGAATTGAAATCGGGTGTTCTCGGATTTGGACAGAGATTTTGATACGAGTCTTTCAAAGTGAAGTTAGTCGAAAATTTTTTTGACATTGTCAACAGAAGGGAAGAGTTCTATTTCTACGACTAATCGAAAAATAGAATCCCGGTGCTGGAATCATCTAGAACTGTCATCGAAGTCTAAAAGCGGGACAGTTGACGTTAGTTAGTTAGTTTTATAAGTATTACAGATTTGAGTTCTGCGTTTTAAAAGTAAAAGGAGATTAGTATTGAATTGTTAAAGTTGAAGAAATAAAGAAAGTTTGGAAAATAGAGGGGTAACAATATGTTAAACTGACTTTAGACAAACTATAGATCCAAAATTTTCGAGTATGTCTCATTGTCCAGTGTCCAAGAAACAGATTAGTTATTATTTCGATGTATTGAGTACCTGCCGTTAATAACATTAAACTGATAAATGAAATTTGCCAAATAGTTTGAACAGAGAACTGTATTTTTTTATTTCTTATTTGTGCCTTATCTCCGCCTTTTTTGTATAATTCAATCCCCATATTTCTTGATTTTTTTAAAAATATAATCGAATGGATTACAGGTCTGCACTTACCTTGCGTTAATATGTGACTCAACTGTGTAAGTTGGGTAATACTTAAATTCTGGCTATACTGCTTGATCAACTCATCCTGATAATGTTTCAAATATTCGTAAGCATAGCTTTGGTCGATCAATGATTTCTGCCAAGCGTATGTCTTATTTAAACCCGCAGAACTGGGACTTTTTGGTCTTTGATACCGAGGTTGACCGGGTGTTTTTTGAAGAGGTGGTCGACCTCTCGGTCTACTAACTCCGGGCCTCTTCAAAGGCGTAACAGTTACAGTTTGTGGAGATGGCATAACAGGAGCCTACAATAGAAATACAAAAACAAATTAAATAAATGTTGAATGTTTTACTTTTTTAACAGCGTTTTGTTTACTCACATTTGAAGAAACACCAGGTCCTCTAGGTACGAACATCGGCAGTTTTGGAGAGGTTCCTTGTAATCTATGTTTTTCGGCAGCTTTGTTTTGCAAACAAAATTTAACAGCCAATTCTAATACATTTACATTTTCGGGAATCTAAAAATTTTTATCTGTTCTTTATGTCCAAAAACATGAATTTCAAAAGTCTTACCTTTTCTTTTATGAATTTTTTATACACTTCTACCAACAGATTAGCAAATGGAATTTCCATAGAAGGTGCATGCTTAGACAACCTCTGATATATTTTGAATATTTCTTGTAAAAGTTTTGCAATTTGTGGGTTGCTCATATCCGACACGTATTTCATTTGACCCCTTAAGCTTTGGATACACATCGTTATCGCTTGTTCAGAAAAAGCCATCCTTTCTGTATCCTTTATGTATATTCTGAAAGTTTAATCGTCTTTTTGACATCCATGAAGTAAAATAATTACGAATTTTCACACTTTTTTCAAACAATTAATTTTCATAGACTGACCCTTTGCAAAGCCTATCAGCGCAAAAACTAGAAACATTCGTTAATTTATAAGTGAGAAAATCAATTTTTCATTTTATATTTGGCACTGTCCCAAAAATATCGCGAGGCGTCAGCGTACGGACATGCGGCATAGTCGGCATACCTACTCTCTCATACACACGCCCATTAATTATCTACTTAGTGGATATGGTTGTTTTTACAATCTTAATAAGATGTAGGCGTCTCATACTGGTATCGGATGTTAAAATCGTTATTGTGAAAACGACCATCTCTAGACTCGCCACCATAGACGATTTTTTCTTGCATGTACCAGGCAAATTTTGGAATCGTTATAGGGTACTATATACTAGTTGAAAATATAGAAAACAGACTAATAATCCTAGGAGACATTAATGGCAGAGTTGGTAAAAGAAAAGCAGGAGATAGTGATGTAATAGGACCTTTTGGCGAAAATGTCAGAAATTCCAATGGTATCAGATTGATTAAATTGTTGCGAAGAAAACAACCTAATGATTATGAATTCATTTTTTGCCCATAAAGAAATTCATATGTACACGAGATGCAGTCAAGAAACGAAAAATCAGTAATTGACTACTTGTTAATAAGTAGAGAAAACAAAAAGGAAATACTAGATACCAGAGTCAGGAGAAGCCCCAAAATAAATAGCGATCATTATCTATAAGAAGCTAAAATGAAAATTAAAATAAAAAAACCAAACAAAGACAGAATATGCAAGATAAATAAACCAAAAAAGATAACAAAGAGTTACAGACTCGCAGAAAAACAAGTAGCAATAAAATATACTAAACAGACAAAAAGTAGAGCTATTGAAATAATAAAAGGAGAAAACAAAAGTATAGAAGAACTATGGGATATGACAAAAAATATGATTCTAAACACAGCAGAAGAAGTATGTGGAACAACGGTTATAGTAAAGAATGGGAAGCAAACAAAATGGTGGACCAATGAAATCAAGGAACAAGTAAAAATAAAAAATATGGTTAAAGAAGCAAAACGAAGAACTTGGGAGGATTTTGGTGTAAAAATGGAAAATGACCACAGAGGAAACCAAAAGTTGTTTTATAAAGTATTAAAAAATCTGAAGAAAAACAAATCTTTTGAACTTACGCAAGTAAAAAATCATAAGAAAGAAATAGTAACTGGTGGTCAAGAAATAATGCAGTGCTGGAAACAATACTACCAAGAACTCTTAAACCAAGACACACATGAGGAATACAGAAATGAGATAAACCAAGAAACTCAAGTTAACGATGAACAGATGGGAACTATATTAATCGAAGAACTAGATGAGGCAATTAAAAAGATAAAACGAGGAAAATCAGGAGGACACGACAAAATAACACAAGAGATGATAATTAACTTAGGAGAACAAGGAAGGCAACTACTTCTAATAGTATTTAATGAAGCCTGGAAATGTGTTCAAGTACCTATGGACTGGAAAATAGGAATAATACTGCCCATACATAAAAAAGGGGATCCAACAGAATGCACTAACTATAGAGGCATCACATTACTAAGCGTGGTTTCCAAGCTATATGAAATTATCTTAGAAAAGAGATTGTGAATCTTAACGGAAGGGCAACTAGATGGATCACAAAGCGGCTTCAGGAAAGGTCATAGCACACAAGACCATATTTTCTCAATAAAACAAATGATTGAAAAGACAAAAACTAAAGATAAATATATTGCTTTTCTAGACCTTGAAAAGGCTTTTGACAGTGTCTCACAAAAAACAGTATGGTATAGCTTAGACAAAAGAGGGATTCCGAAGAGCCTATCAACAAGAATTAAAAGCAAGTACGAAAACAATTATAGCTATGTCAGGAAAAATAACTTAGAATCCGATAAATTTAGAGTAAATGACGGACTTCGACAAGGATGAGTGTTAAGTCATTTACTTTTTATTATAATAATGGACGATATTATCAAGGCTACGAAAAAACATACTAAAAAGATCCACACATCCACTATAATCTGAATCTGAATGTGCTTTTGCAGATGACGTTATGATTTGTGCACCGAGCGAAGATGACCTCCAAAAAAACTTACAAATATGGGAAAGAGAACTCAGTAAAAGAAATCTAAAAGTAAATGTACAGAAGACAAAAGTCATGACTACCGGAATAACAAACACATAAATTGACATAAGGTTACAAAATGAAAAAATTCAACAAGTGGACTTGTTTAAATATCTTGGTATTAAGATCGACAGAAATGGAAGCGAAGATGAAGAACTGAATGAAAGGATCACTAATGCCTCAAAACTCTATCATTCCTTGTCTAGAGCATTCATTGGTAAAAAAGAAATAAGTAGGAACACGAAAATGACAGTGTTCAAGACAGTATACCGACCAATACTCACTTATGGAAGTGAAAGCTGGATACTGACACAGAAATCGAAGAGTAGAATACAAGCAATGGAGATGAGATACTTGCGCAGGGTTAAAGGAATAACACGGAGAGACAGAGTTAGGAATGAGGACGTTAGAAGTGAACTTGGAATTGAATCGATTCTTGACTTGCTAGACAACCAAAAACTTATTTGGTTTGGTCATTTAGTAAGAATGAACAACAGGCCAGTAAAAGATGTTTGGGAAGCGCGAACTACAAAAAGGAAGAGAGGAAGGCCAAAGAAAACTTGGAACCAAGTGGTTGCTGAAATATTGGAAAAAAGAGGGAAACGTTGGGAAGAAGCCAAAAAGATGACAAGAAACAATGGAGCAATTTTATATATGGAAAGGAGAAATAGATTTCCACCCTTACACCTTCGGGTATAAAAAGGGTTTAGATTATATATATATGTATATATGTACTGTACAATGCCTATGGCATATAATCTGACATTCCACAGAATAGTGAAATTTCTCTCGTCCATTCACAAGGAGATTTAGCTCCATTTTATTAATTATTCTCCACTTTCAGCATAAACAATAAACTATAGACTACTGGAATAAACACAAGACCGGAATCTTTTTGTGGTTATGTCGGTTTAAAAGCACAGAAATAAATATTTATTGCAACGTTTAGAAAAATTGAATAAAGATGATAACAAAAATAAAGGAGAAGTGATACTAAACAAAGTGTACTCGACTCGGCGGTGTGTATGCTTTGGTCCCATACTTCTGGTACGGTTTTGCAAGTCGAAAACGACAAGTACCCATACTCGGTATACCTAGTATATGTGGTATACCAAGTAAAAATCGTCTCATGTCATGAACTAACACGATGACAGAGCAGTTTGCACTTACGCGTTACGATGAGAAAATGATTTAGCACATATGCGCAAAGTTTATTGTTTTAAAATTTATTAATTTAATTAAATGATTTGTAACAATGTTTATAATATAAAAACTAACAATGTAATGAAGGTATAATTATGTGTTTTAAGAAAGAAAAGATAAATAGTGCTGTATCGGAGATTTTCTAGTAATGGTGTTATGATGATGATGTCTGCTTATCATATGTGGAATACTGATGTAACTCGTAGATTTGTTTACGTTTTATAAATTTTTTTAAACATTTATATATACAACGATAACCGAAAAAATTATTGAAAAATAGACTAAACTCTAGATCAAATAATCTTTGTTTAAGCTAGGTATATAGAATGTACAGGAGAGGCAAGAATAAGAGTGGTGGGAAATGGACTGAGGGTGGATGAAGTGAGGAAAGGAAACGGATGGGTGGTAGAGCGAATGGTGAAACATGGTGGTGTACAGTGTGCATATAAGCCCAAATGTCAGCCTGGAAGAATATGAGAGGAGCATGACAGGATTGGAGGACGATCCGAGGGTGTCAAAAGGGAAAATGAGGATCAAAAGGAGAATGGTGACAGGGGACAATGCTAAGAATACTGTATGGGGTGGAAGAAAACGGACAGGAGAGGGGATATCCTGGAAGAAGTGTAACGGGTTGGTGGTGCTGAATGAGTCAGGTATTGATGGAGGGGATAATAAAGGAGAGGATTGAGAAGGAAGTTGGTAGGAATGGGGGTTTTAGGGTAAGCCAGCAGGGGTTTGCGAAGGGAAAATCATGTATCTCGACGATGGGCAGGGTAATCGGCTCGGCAGAAGGGGCTAAGGAGGGCAGCAGGAGGAACACCCTACTCGAGTTCTTCGAAGTCGGTAACTCGTTCAACAATGACAACAAACGGGCAGTGTTGAGCGCGTTGCTGAGGCTTGCAGTGGGGGAAGGTTTGGTTAACCTAGTGGAGGACCACCTGAAGGGGCGTGTAATAGTAGACACTAGAGGAAGGAGGTATGGGACGGAGGCTGGAGTGCCCCAGGGCTCGGTTCTTGGACCGACGCGTTGGAAGTGTGTGTTTGATGAGGTTTGCGGGATAGTATGTGAAGAGGGATGTGAGATTACGGATTACGGCAAAGCGAGAGGCGGAGATAGAAAGAAAGGCGGAGAGAATGTGTAGGAAGATTGTGGAGAAGATAGAGCGGTGCGCACTGGAAGTGGCGGAAGATAAGACGGAGGGGTTGCTAGTGAAAGGACGGAGCAAGACGAGGGAAGTGGAGGTGATGGTGAAGGGAAGGAGTCAATTATCCTTCAGAACACACATGTTAAAGGCGGCAGAGAAGGGGAAAGTATGGCAGCGTAGCTGGGGAGATTGATGTGTAATGTGAAAGGGACGGGAGAGTGGAAGAGGACGGTAATTGGTAGGACCGTAGAGCAGAGTATGCTGACATCCAGCCTAGGATGGGGTGGAAGAGCGGGAATGAATGCGAGGGTTAGGCAACTCCTGCGGGTGCAGAGAGGGATACTGATGAAGGTAGTGCAGGGGTACAGGACAGTGGGAGGACTGGCAGCAGCGGTGCTGGCAAGGTCCTACCCTTTGGACGTGATGGCTAGAGCCCGGAATAGACGCTGGAGGAGAGAGACCAGAGAGGAGGTACAGGAATGGATGGAGGAGGAAATGGAGAGAAGGTGGGAGGAGTATGAGGGCGCGCTAAAAGGAGCGATTGGGAATAGGAGAGATTGGAAAAACCGGAAATTCGAGAGGGTGAACTACTTCTTGACACAGGTGTTCACTGGACTTGGGTCGAGAGTAGGATACCTCCACAAGATTGGGAAAAGAGAGACTGTAGTGTGCGAGAAGTGTGAAGTGGAGGATGATGTGGAGCATGTGTTTAGATGCTGGAGGAACGAGGAAGTGCTGAAGAAGTTGGAGAGGAAACTAGGGGATGCGGTGTATTGGGAGAACATGGTGGAGATACTGTTGAGGGGGGAGGAGGAATGGATGGAGGTGAGTGAAGGACTCGATATGGCATGAGAGGTAGGAGTGATAGTAAGGGAGAAGACGACGGTGTGAGCGGAAAGTGTGCGAGGGACCGCCGCCCGTCTCGAAGTATGCTAGAGTAGTGATTCCGAGGCGGGGGTAACGGCGAGTTTGATGTGGGTTTGGTTGGAAGGCATCCCCTTGGGGATGAGTCCTGGGTAAGAACCATTCGAACATGAGTTTCCCATCTCGACCCGAAAAACAAAAAAGGTATATAAAAAGTCGATATTTTTTTTGTAGAAACTCCCCATTGCGTATCTAGCGAAACATAATGCGAAATTGAGCATTCTTTCATAGCCAGGATATACCAGTTTCGAACCGTACTTGTTCCCTCTTCAGCAGAAATGCCAACTTAAATTCAAATCGCTAATCTTAGTTTAGAAACAAGGTTATAAGTAAATATTAAAACGCATAGCTGATAATTCGTAAATTTTGGAACCAAAGTGTTATATATAATTGAGATCAGTGTTTCAGGAGCTTTCAAGAAGGTATTATAGTCCCATGAGGAGGGATCAAGTACGGTTCGAAACTGATATATCGACCTGTCAGAGTTTTTTAATTATTATTTAAAAATAGAGAAGTTAGGAGGGGGGTAGCAATTATTCCAGCGCACTGCATAAGAAACTCCTCCCAAACAGTGGCCATTAAACGAATTTCTTAATATGAAGTAGAATATGAAAAATTTTACATACTTATCTGGTTCGGGAGTTCTTCTTAATTGAACACACAGATCCACCAGCGTTTTATTATCGTTAGTGTTTCGTAATATTTGCATTAATAAAGAAAGACATCGGCTCATATGAGCGGAAAGTGAACCTGGTCTATCTATTTCAGTGGAGGGAATCCTCCAGATACCCTAAAAAATTAAGTATCAGTTCAGTTATTTACTTAATTACAGTTACCTGTAAATAATTGTCATATAAGTAAAGCGTGATATATAGACGTCAAAAAATAATAGTTCAATACTATTAAACGCTTTACAAAATTAGAAAAATTAATTTCCAAAGAGCAGACCGTCCACTAAGAAGCAACAACTACTTCTCGGGCTATATGCCCCGACAGACATTGAATTACACTTCTAAAGTAAACGGGGTTGGTATATCTGTTAAGATACCGTTACCCCCGTTTCTAATTTTGTAAAGCGTTTAATAGTATTGAACTATTATTTTTTGACGTCTATCAGTTCAGTTATTTGTGTGGTGTGTGTATATTGTTGTATGCTTTTGTATGTTTAAGAAGTGAAATTTCTTAGAACTCGATTCGATAAATGGACAAGAATTGAGAGAGTCATTTTAATCATTTCATGAACTATATATTCTACTGGCCTTGTTTGTTAAAGCAACTTACATAGCAGTTGTCGACGTGTTGGTTCTATTCACAACCAATTTATTTTCATTTACTTTTTGGTAAATTTATTCAGTTAGAAATATGTTCAATTGGTGATCTTGTCGAGAAAAACTTTATTTAAATAACTAAATATAGAATAGATGAATCATTATGTGTTTAATTTCAATAGATTCAGGATTTTGTTTGTTTTTGTATATTTTTATGTTTTTTGTGTGTGTTTTTGTATTTTTTTTGTGGTTTTTTGTTTTTCTAAGTTTTTGTATGATTTTGAGTGTTTTTCTGTATGTTTTTGTATCTTTGTGTGCGTTTTTCCTATTTTGGCTGTTTTTGATTGTGTTCAAGATATATAAACCTTGAGCTTACGTTTAAAGGGTAAAAACCGAGTTCTGGTATACACAAAAGTAGATCAGTAACTATTATTTTACGTCAAATATCCTAATAAACTAATGTGAGATTTGGATTGAGCTAATCAAAGTTTACCACTATCTTAGTTGATAATATCTACTTAACCTTAGTGAGATTTAAACAACACACACTTACGATTTTCCTTAAGAGGTAAGAAAGTGTCCTAAATCTCACCTCTAATAAGGAATTTGACGAAGAGAACATTCACTATTCCATTTTTGTGCAAAAAATATATTTGAGAAGATTTATTGCAAAAAGCTATATTTTTAAGGTCAAAATCCACAATTTACGGAAACTGCGATGGACAAAGGAAATGATAAATCAAAATTGAACTTTGACAAACTTCTATAGACAAATATAATAGAATGGAGTCAAAATTTTAATTAACTTCCAACTACGATGTGTGTTTGTTGATAGTTAAATATTTTTCCTAATTAATGAAAGTTAAAAACTTACATTAAAAAAATTATTTGGTTTCCTGTCATTAAAAAGCCCACTAACAACTGTACCATCTTTACACTTGTAATCACTTAATAGAAGTTGTTTGCATTTATTCATATCTTTTTTCGCCTTATAGTTGAAATAAAGATGAGCCAGACGATAAAGAGCTTTATAGTTTTGAGTCAGACGAATTATGCATATTTCTAAACCTATAAGAAGAAAAATATTTAAAACATCCAATGAACGAAATAAGTTAGCCTAATATTTAAATGATAAAAAATAACAATCTAATAACTATACAGAGATTATTACCACAAATGCATCTATCAATCAAATGGGATATTTCGCTATTTGACATAAATTCATTTGACCCATCGGATGACGATGAAGATGAACTGGAGCTGCTATCATCATCGTCATCATCATCGCTATCAGAATCGGAACTTTCACTTGAACTAGATGAAGAGCTGGAACCGCTGCTCGAGTCTGCCACAGAAATCTACAAATAATTACATACATATTTACTTATATGAGTTTACTCATAATAATGTGTATAGCATGGTAAAAAATATCCGATTATTGAAGTTGCCAAAACGACAATAAGTCAACAGCTTGTGTGTTTTTGTTTTGTATGTAATAGGTAGATGTCAGCATGGACGTAAATTGGTAACCGCTCCGTCTGACGTCCATTTATAATGAAAAACTGATCATATATCCCAGGGCTGGAGTTATACCTTAATTAGAACGAATTACTGCAACACTCATTGAATGAAGGCAGGACATGTTAATAATTCAGCGACAACTTATTTGATATTTTCATCGCAAAAAAGTAAGAGGTATAATAATCGTTATGGTGACGAGAGGCGATAAGTCACATAGAGGTGATAAGGAAAATCAATATTTTTTGTTAGTTTTGATGGAGACTAATAACAGCTGTCAGCGTACTTCCAGGGATAAGAAGTATGATATAAACGTGTAGTGTGGAGTGAGCACCGTAGTAAAGAGAATATTCCGGTATATCCGTATTCAAGCACTAACAAGCAGTTGCTCATACTAGCGAGCCTAAAACTACCACTCTTTTAAAAAAATTGAAAGACGTTAGGGATTTCACAATATGCCAATAGTAGGGAAACTAACACATGCCACAGTTTCGATAATTTGTTCAAAACGGCAATACTGAACGGTATAGTCATGGAGGCTACCTAAGGAGATCGAACTCATACGGGAAAATTGACAAAACCTGTCCTCTAAATCATCTAACTAAGCAGTCTGTTTTTTCACCGCGGCGTCGCCACTGCAAATCCAATACAATCTAACCTTAGTTTTTATAAATGACAGTAGTCAAATTGTAAACATTACTTATGATAATGAATAATACAAACTCAAAGTAAGAACTATAATCTGTTCATCCAAGCAACGGAGTGTTCCAAAACAGTATAATGCATAGTGCACGTGATCTCTCAGACGAGGCAGCTTGTACAGAGACAACGAATTCTGCCGGACGATTGCAGTTAAATCCGATTGGCCAGCGTAAGGAGGCATATTTATTTTAGCCAATAGATGCTAAGGCGCATAGTGATCATACTTCGATCACGCATCTATCGTTGTTTGGGTCGCTCTGTTTGTACGATGGATATACTTTAGAAAGATTAAAATGCCAGAACAAAGCGGTTTTAGAAAAAATAGATCCACATTAGATAATTTAATTGTTACATACATGAAGCCAGAGCTATGAAACAGCATTGTTTAGCGGTATTTTTCGATATTAATAGAGCTTTTGACACAGTGAGGAGACATCATATACTGAAGACACTGAATGGAAATATTTTATTTTTCATTAAAAATTTCCTAGCCAACAGGACCTTCAGGGTGAGAGCGAATCGTTCGATTTCAGAGAGCAAGCACCAAGTAAACGGAACACCACAAGGATCAGTACTAACCCCAACTCTTTTTGTCATTGCTATCAACAACATAGTAAAAACTTTAAAATTGCCTGGTAAATCTGCGCTCTACACCGATGATTTGGTTGTTTTCCACAAGAGAAAAAATCTACGAACTATGGAAAGTTTTTTTCAGAATTTTTTAGATGATCTCGAAAGCTGAAGTAACAGGATTTACATTCAGTCCCCTAAAAACACATTCTGTACTTTTTTCCAAAACGATTACAAATTTCCAAACTAGGTACTTTAACAATACAAGGGCATCTACTCAACGTTAAAGATTGCAATAAATTTCTAAGCATGTACTTAGATTCAAAATTGAACTGGGAAAATCATATAAACAATCTAGTTCTAGAATGTCACAGAATTAATATTATGAAAATACTAGCCAACAAAAACTGGGGAGCCGATGGACCAACTCTAATGCTTATGTATAAGTCTAAGATTAGATCTCGTTTAGACTATGGTGTTATATTATATGACTCCACTAGTGCATCCAGAATTAATCAGCAGGAAATAATACAAAATAGTGCATTTCGAATTATAACTCGGGCATTCAAAACAACTCCTACAAAATCTTTACAATGGGAACTTGGAGAACCTGAGCTAAGACTAAGACGTAAGGTCCTAAGCATTAATTATGCAGTGACAACCTATGCTAATCAGTCGAATCCTACATATGAATTCTCTATCTCAAACAGACTTTTGACTTCGTTTTCCGAAAGACCTAGACTTGCAAAACCATTTTATGAAAGAGTAAAAATTTTCCTACAGCACTTTCAAATCTCAACTCCAAACATATGTGCACATAATATAATGGGTGCTATTGAACCTTGGCTTCTTAAACCTCCTAAATTGATTAATTATCTCACAAATTTCAACAAATACAATACAAATTCAACTATCATTGAGTCAAAGCTACTGGAAATAAATTACAGTTATAATAGTTATCAATGCATATACACAAATGCTTCTAGGGACGCCAGAGGTGTTGGGGCTGCCGTAGTCACTTTTTCTCAAAAACTAATGTTTCAGCTTCCAACTTGCACTACAATCCTTTCAGCAGAACTCTACGCAATCTATCAAGCCCTCATATATATTAACAAAGACAACAGAAATTGTAATTATACTACGAGATCCGGCTGCAGGATTAGTGTGCTCATCGGTTTTTTGCTAAAATCCAGGTTGCCTATCAAAATTTGGCCGCTAGTATTTTTGATTAAATTTTTTTCAATTTATTTTTGGGAAACAATTTCGTTCACTTGCTTTTTAAATAAAAGCTCGTCTACATCACGGCAATTTATATAAAGATTCTAAAAAATCAGGGTTGCCATTGCGAACCTGGCCGCACCTCTTCGCAGCCAGGTGTAAACAAGTATGATTTCGATACATTTATACGTTCATAACGTACATCTATTAATTATATATCAAATTAAAGCTAATTTTTTTTATTAATTATCATATATGGTTGCCTAATTAAATCCGGCCGCAAATAAGGGTTGCTGGCTTTTGAAGATGATAAATATTTTAGGTAGAGTGAAAGAGGGTTAGCGCGTAACATCATTTGTCAGACGAAGACAGCGATTGCCCACTGTGCGACGCTTTTACCTGTCTGAGAAATGTAATATATTAGGAATTTGTAGTTGGTACTACGTTACCACGTTTTTCCATAAAAATAGAAATTAATCAGTTAATTTTTTAAATTATCCATTTTTTTTAAATGGATTAGTGGAGTTTATTAATTATTTAGGCTGTGTAGGATATCACAGCTCGCATGCATTATACTAATGAGCACGAGGTATAATGTAGATATGCCGTCTTTCAGATGAGATGTAAAACCGAGGTCCCGAGTCCATGGATGCTGGGCTCGATAAAGATCCCTACCACTGGTTGGAACACTAGTGGATTCGACAAAATTTCCGGTTAGGGGTAGAGTACTCCCGGCGTCGGTGATTAGCCTTAGTTGCAGAAATAGACCGACGTTAAATAATAATGAAAGATAAATTATTGAAAATTAATTAACAAACAAAACGATAGATTTTTTTATTTTTACAAATTTAGTCAGTATATTCTTGAAACAAATGATTTTTCTTACCATTCTGACCATCAACAATGAATAATGAAGATGTAGTTAAAATGTTTCACCAAAACTCACCCTTCCATTATCTGCGCCAGTATCTCCGTCATTTAGTTTTATTTTTTTCGATTTGTTGTCCAAATCTAATTTTACATCAACTGGTCTCGTTTGATTTTCTACGGATTCAGTTTTAATATCAATGATCTCTACATCGTTATCTTCTTCGTCTTTCAGCACAACTTCTTCTACTTTTTCCGTCCCACTCACGTCCGAATCTATTTCATTTCCATGTTCTTCAGTTTCTTTCATTGTCTGCATCATCATTTCGTCCAGCAGCTTCTGAACGTCTTTAACTTCATCAAATTTAACACCTGCAAACAATTTCTAGATAGGAAAAAAAGCGCATAGAAAAAGGATCGGATACAATTTAAAAAAACATGTAAACAATAACATCATCTGTTAATCAAAAATGTATTTCAAAAAAGTACCTGATGCTGCCAACTTCATTTCTTCATTTTTTTCAGGTAGATCTTCACTATCATCTTTTTTAATCTCCGTATTGAAACCTTCTTCCATTTTGGATTCATCGTTTTTAATTTCTTCTACTATATTCAAGTTACTGTTTGATTCATCTGGTTTACTTTCTTGCTCTAAAACTTTATCTACATCCATATCAGTATCCACGTTATCAGTCGCAGATTTATCTCGAACATCTTTTGTAGACTCAGTTTGTTCTCCCAACTTCTCTTCTAGTACCGATGCATCTTTATTTACTACCGATGGTTCATCTACTTCTATATTTTCTTTTTGAGGCTCTACTATTTTAACATCATCGTCCGAATCTGATATTACCATTATTATGTCATCATCTTCAATAGTTTCCATTTTTGATTCAATTGTGGCTTCAGTATTTATTTCGGTCATTGGTTTTTTTATGCTCGACTTATTATCAGAATTTTCTGGAATTTGGACAGTTTTCCCAAGTTCCTTTTCATCATTTTCCAGTTTTCTATCATGTTCTTTTTCAACTGTCTCAGATTCTTTGTCTTTTTCAATTGTATCACCTTTTATATCTTTATTATCAGTGGTGGATGTTCCCAATTTATTTAACGAATTTAAGAATTGCTCTTGAAAACCAGCTGATGGAGTCACTACTTTTGATGGATCAGTTACTTCCTGCTCGAGAACTGATGGTTCGGAAGCAGTCGCAGCTGGTTGCTCGGAAGCAGTCGCAGCTGGTGGCTCGGAAGCAGTCCCAGCTGGTGGCTCGGAAGCAGACATAATTGGTGGTGGTGGCGGCGCCGGAGGTTTCCTTAAATATTTTGAAGATCCTAGACATTTTTTGAAAAATGCTCCAAGAGTATTTGGTATATCTTTGCCTTCATGGAGTTCTAAATATTTCAAGACAGATGCGTTGATTCGATAATGCAGTTCTAAGGCTTCCACTGACAAATGTTGAGGGTTGCTGTAATTTATTTTTTCTGGATATTCTGCGCTATTTTCATCTAATAGGGTTGCCGCCTAAAAATATATAATAATATTCGACTTGACTTTTTTCACATAAAGCGCAAAAAGTAGACTATTTAGAGGAAAATAAAATACAATGCGAGTACCAGTCGAGATTTCGTAATAAGCATAGCTGTGAGACTGCTTTACAATGTGTTATAATTTGGAAAATAATGTGTTTATTATAGCAGTATTTCTTGATCTCCAAAGATCTTTTGAAGCAGTCGATAGAGGAAGATTAATCAAGAAAATTTAAAATATTGGTATTCATGGTAATGCTTTGAACTGGCTAATAGATTCTCAATAGTAATAACCCAAGGACATTGATAATTGTTCGAAAAAAATTTATAACAGATTTCGAAAGCTTGTTGCTTGGAAACAGACCGACGCCGCAGGCGGAGGTCTGTTGCCTACAATGAACAAGCTTGAGAGAGTTGTTGAAAATTTTTTGAGCGTTTATCAATGATCGAGGGTTATTCGAATATAAAAGTTTTTGCTAATTATAGAAAAAAATACAGAACAAAAACAATTTATTTAAAGGTGCATAAATGCTTTCCACACAAACTTTTTACTGTAAACAGTATTTTTTGATATATTTGCTCCAATAATTGCATTGATATTCTCGTCAGTATTATGACCAAATCTTTACATTTAAATATTTTGAAACGTGAAAATCGAAATAAATCAAAATCATGGCAACGTAATAGAGTGAAAACAGCCCATGGGAAGGTGAAGCTGCCCTGCATAATTTGGTCTCAGGTCTCGAAAGGAGCCTGAATCATAAGGAAGTAGCCCTTGCAGCATTTCTAGACATCGAAGGTGCTTTTGACAACACATCGATGTCATCAATTAACAGATCCCTTAAAAAGAGAGGGATCAACAGTACCACATGCAAATGGATAGGATCCATGCTTGAGCATAGGAGAATAACAGCACATATGCATTATAAAACATACACTGTTAGGACAACTAAAGGATGTCCTCAAGGTGGAGTACTTTCACCACTTTTGTGGAACCTAGTTGTGGATGACTTGATCTGTAGGTTGAATGATCAAGGCATATGGACGCAGGGCTTTGCGGACGACATAGTGATTGTCGCCAATGGGAAATTCCCGGAGGTGGTTATGAATGTCCTACAGGAAGCACTGCGAATTGTGGAGGAATGGTGCCTTACAGAGGACCTTTCAGTTAATCCAAGAAAAACCAAACTAGTTGCTTTTACGAATAGAAGAGTTCTCCCGCAGGGTAGAGTACTGTTGTTCGGAGAAGAACTAGAAATATCCAAAGAAGTCAAATATCTGGGAGTGACCCTTGATTCCAAACTGAATTGGAAGACACAACCTGGAAAAAATTACTACCAGGGCGACTAGGCTTTTCTGGCAATGCAGAAGAGTTATGGGCAAAACCTGGGGAATACGACCTGAGGTGGTTCACTGGCTCTATACAACTGTGATAAGGCCAACGATCACCTATGGAACAATAGTCTGGTGGAGGAGGACAGAAGTGTCCTCTGCAGTTAATATGTTAACTGCAATCCAAAGACAAGCGCTTCTTGGTATTACCGGGGCAATGAACAGCACGGGGACGGCATCAATGGAAGCCCTTATTGGACTTCCTCCTCTAGAACTTTTTATAAGGGCGGAGGCAATGATGGCAATTCTTAGGCTGAAATCGGGAAACTTATGGTCCCCGAACAATGTTCGAGAAGGACACACTGATACAACTGGGACATTACTAGACGAACCCATATTTCACATGAGTTTTGATAGCATGACACCAGAGAATATATTCACTGAGCGAGTGAATATCATCATCCCATCTAGGGAACAGGTGATGCACCCAGGTAATTCTGGAGAAATCATCTGGTTCACCGATGGCTCCAAAACAAACCATGGCACTGGGGCTGGTATAAAAGGACCTAGAAAGAGAATGTTCTTTAGCCTTGGTCGATATACGTCTGTGTTTCAAGCAGAGACGATTGCCGCTATAGCCTGTATTGATGAAAACATCAGAAGAGGATATACCGGACAAAAAATTGAAATATTCACTGACAGCCAGGCTCTGCTTAAGGCTATCAGTAATCCTACAACTAGGTCTAGACTGGTGAAAAACTGCAAAGAATCCCTCAACAGGCTGGCAAGAGACAACAAAGTGTCTCTAATATGGGTGCCGGCACATGAGGGTATTGCAGGTAATGAAATGGCGGACCAGTTAGCTAAAGAAGGCTCTAAAGGAGACTTCATAGGTCCGGAACCGTTTTGTGGAATCACAAAAGATTGCATAAGAGGGGAAATCGGGAACTGGCTAGATAGGGAACACCAATTCAAATGGAGGGTGACACGAGGGCACCTTCATACAAAGAGTTTACTGAACAAGGTAGACAAGGAACTCTCAACCAGGCTACTGAAACTGGGTAAGAGACATTTGAAGACAGTTACCGACCTGGTGACTGGACACTGCACCTTGAGGAAACATCTGTACAATATGGGCAAAGTTAGTGAACCTATGTGCAGAAAATGTGAACTTGATGATGAAACACCTACCCACATACTCTGCTTCTGAGAGGACTTACAAGAACTTAGACGGAAGCACTTTGGAGAGGAAGTTATACAACCATCACAACTACTGAAAATCCCTCCAGTCAAACTAGTGATCTTTATAGAAGACACGAAGCTACTGGAATGGAAGTAGATAACATGGGAAATGGTACAAAGATTCAGATCAAGTGCCTGGGCTGATGAGCACAACCCAACTTATGAATGAATGAATGAGCCCATGGGAACTGTTTTCAGTATAACGTTGTTCTGATTGGTTGTGTTCAATCAAATGACCTCAAATTAACTGATTTCATTGGATTTCTACTAGAGCAAAAAATTTTCAGTAGTAATACAACAAGTGATTGGATTTTCGCGATGTCTGTCGATTTATTTCACAACTCAACTGAGTTGCTTGAAAACACCACGAGTCCGCAGGACTCGTGGTGTTTTCTTCAAGCAACTCAGTTGAGTTGTGAAATAAAAGACAGAATTATAAGATAAATTCATTCACGAGTGGAATTTTATTAGACTATTTCACAAACAAAGTGAAAAGTAAAAAATCTGAAATTCGGCAGAATTAGAGGAAATTAGCAAAAAAGTCAAGAAGTTGATTAGAGAAATAGTTTAATAAACAGGAAACATTGACATCGAATGAAAAAATATTTAAATAAACCAGTATTAAGATATTCTTCTAATACGTATTTTCGTTCATCGCAAAATCTAGTAAATTGCTTCCAAACGTACTCCCTCGATTTCTTCGTATTTTTCGGTGCATTTTCATCAATTTTTTCATCGATTAATTCGATGGAATTTATCCCAAAATCTGCTCATTTTTAAATGCGTGCACGGCGGGATTATTTATATTTGACGTTTAACTGTCACATACACAAATCTGAAAACTCCGAACTTGATAGGCCAATCAGGATTATAATAATGTAGGGGTACATTAAGGTAGTATTCTGGGACCACTATTGTTTCTAATCTTATCTAAATGATATTGTAAGCGTTGCATTTATTTGCTGATGCTTTAATATACTTCAATGGTAATGATTTGCAAATAATGCTAAAACTATTAATGTCACACTTAATAACTTTTATGAATATTGCTGTGTAAATCTATTGAAGGCTAATTCCAATGAAACTTAGTGGATGCTATAGGGAAAAATAATAGTCGCCAGCCGAATGAATTAAATTTAAAATTAAAAGTCGGAGAAAATGAAATTGAAAGGGAAAACAAGTTTTTATATTTGGGTGTAACTATTGATAGTGAATTAAAATTTATAAATCATGTCAATCAAATTATAAAAGCCATTACTTTTAAAATTGAATATCTTAGAAGGTGTTCTCAGTATCTTAGTCAATGGGCAAGATTAATGATGTACAATACCATAGTATTACCTCATTTCAATTGTTGTGCAACTATTTTATATATTCTTAATCAAAATGAGATGAATAGAGTTCAAAAGATGCAAAATCGTGCCATGCGAATTATTCTACATTGCTCAAAATACACTCCAATAAATGAAATGGTTGCCAGTAAAAATACTCTCGTATTCATTTAAAGTTGGAATTGCACCAGTATATCTGCGAAATAATTTAATTATTAATAATGAAGTTCATAAGTACAATACCAGACATAGCAGTAAATATCAGGTACGTAGATGTTAACGCCTCAAAGACTTTTGTCAAAATAGCAGTACGCTAGTAGCGTACCTAGTCTGGTTAAACTTGGACTATCGCGATATCTATTTATTTTTAAATTGTTTTGTTTACAAATTTTATTATAATTTGACAGTTTTTGACTTTTGGTAATAATTTTCACGTCAATGTTCTTTTCTGATGATATAATAAAATAATATCTCAATGTAAGAAAATTTACTGGTTTATATTACTTCTTAAGTTAAATAATAACATAATGGTCCTTCGAGCCGGATATTAACCAGTAAATTGTATAAAAGTGCAACAATATTACGCAATTTGTCGCTGCCTGCAAAACACAGCCGGGTTTGGTGCATGGTTTCGACGATCGCTATCACTGAAGTACTACTCCATTTACACAAGAAATACAAAAAGGAATATTACGCGGTAAAGTCCGCTAAGAAGTTGAGTATCTTTTTTTCATTCCCAGGTAAGGTATTTGATTGATTACTGTTTCGATTTGTATCAGAGTGTATCATGCTTGTGTAAAATAGTAAAATTACTTTTGATTACGTTTTTAATTTCTATTAATAAAAAAAATACTTATATTACCACTTCTGTCAAGTCAAACATAATTTAAAGTACAAAATGTCTACCGAGGAACTCAAACGTAAAAGACGTGGGATAAAAAGCAAACTTACAATTTTTTCTAAATTCATTTCGCCGTTTTTAACTAAAAATATTAGGGATATTACAGCTATTGAGGCTATAAATATCAAAGAGAGATTAAAGAAATATCAAACGCTCATTCATGAATTTGACGAGATTCAACTGCTAATTGAATATAATATTACTAGTGAGGATGTAGATGAAGAATTAAAAGTAGAATTTAATGAAAGGTCACAGTTTGAAAGTAACTTTTATGATCAGTTGAGTTTGGTAAATAATTTAATGTTACAGTTAACTATAAATAATGATAGTTGACCTCCATCCATCCATAGTGGTCATAGTCAACATAATGAACAAAAAAACTTGGTAAAATTGCCTAAAATTTCTCTACCAACGTTTCGGGGTAAAAATCTAGAGTGGTTAGAATATCGTGACACGTTCGAATCATTGATTCATAATAATGAAACTCTTAGTGAGATTCAAAAATTTCATTATTTACGAGCATCTTTGGAAGGCGCTCCCGCCGACATTCTCAAAGCCATGGAGTTTAGTGCTCTAAATTATGCCACGGCATGGAAGTGCATTACTGAACGATACAACTGTCCTCGATTGTTAATAGATTACCATGTTAAAGCATTATTTAATATCGAACAGGTAAAAAGAGACTCTTCGGTTGAACTTAGAGCTTTAAGTGATACACTTATGAAAATCTTAAGAGCTTTGAAACAGTTGGGACAGCCTACAGAAAATTGGGATGCATTAATAATTGCCTTAGCTTCACAAAAATTGGACAAATCGTCTAAATTTGAATGGGAAAAATTAAAAACGAGTAAAGGTATTGTTCCAACGTTTGAAGACTTTAAAGTTTTTCTAAAATCGAGAGCAGAACTTTTAGTATCGCTTGAGCATAATATTTCTACAGATATACGCTCTACGGACAAACCAATCGAAAAGCGTAAGACACATATAACTCGGGTTTTTTTGTCTACAGACAAAGTCGATAAAAAAGGTTCTAATGCTCATTCTTATTCCCCTGTTTGTCAGTTATGCAAGGGCTCACATTTCATTCAAAATTCCTCGGAGTTTTTGAGGTTATCTAATGAGGAAAGGAACAAGAAGGTTATTTCTCTTAGAATGTGTTTAAACATCGCACGTCACAGAAGACATCACACTTTACTACATTCCGAAAGTAGCTTAGGTTTTAATCAAAGTTACTCAAATTCAGAAAATATTACTCATGACAATAATACAGCCAATAATGTACATTCAGACCCAGTAACTACAAATCAGAATCCTGGTACCAATGCTCTTTCGGCAAGTGGTTCAGTTGATAGTGTACTATTGTCCACGGCATTTATAGACATAGCAGACGCAAATGAACAATTGCATGCCATTAGAGTACTGCTTGACAGCGGTTCCCAGTCGAGCTTCATTTCAAAAGCGTTATGTGATAAGTTGGGTTTAAAAGTGGAAAAAAATAACCCTACATTACAAGACACTCTGTTTTCAATTCTAATACGATTTCGAAAGCATAGTATTGTGCTCTCCGCTGACATCGAAAAGATGTACCGAAACGTAAATATTTCTAACGAGTACTTGCCTCTGCAACGAATTCTGTGGAGATTTAGTCCTAGCGATACTCTTGAAAAATATGAACTCCAGACGGTTACTTACTTCCGGATCATTTTTAGCAATTCGTTGTCTTTACCAGCTTGCATTAGAAAATGAAAAGGTGGCACCAGAGTTTTCAGAAATTATCAAGTCCGATTTTTATGTGGACGATTTGCTTACTGGTTGTGAGTCAGTTGAAGAAGCGGGGCGCATAAGCATTGGCATATCCAATATTTTGCATCAGGGCTGCTTTAATCTTCGAAAATTTATGTCAAATAGTCCTGAAGTTTTGAAACAGATTCCCGGTAGTAATGAAAATGCTAAAATAGTGAACCTAAGTGAAAATGAAAATTCTAAAACATTAGGCTTAATTTGGAAGCCGTCCTTAGATAAGTTAATGTATAAAATAAGTGAACAACAAAATAACGTGCCTGTAACGAGACGGGAAATCTTATCACGAATTTCTCATGTATTTGATCCGCTTGGGCTCTTAAGTCCATGCATAATTATTGGAAAAATTCTAATGCAAAAGTTATGGTTGGAGAGAATCTCTTGGGACGAGGGGATTCCATTACATTTGCTTACAGCTTGGGCAATCTTCAGCGAAGAACTTGCTTTACTGAATAGTCTAGAAATTGATAGACATGTTATTTGTGACAATCCTCAATGGATAGAGCTGCATGGTTTCGCGGATTCCAGCGAGTGTGCTTATGGTGGATGTATTGGTGGATGTTGATCAATCGATCAACATGGCAATGTGACCATAAAATTGTTGTGCGCTAAAACGAAAGTTGCTCCGCTAAAAACAATAACCATTCCCAGATTAGAGCTTCGTGGGAGTTTAGTAGTTTCAAGGTTGGCAGAGCAGGTGGTTAAATCATTTAAGTTATCATTTAACGCAAAATATTTGTGGTCAAATTCGACGGTAGCACTGGGATGGTTAAAGACAGAGCCAAGTATGTTAAAAGCTTTTGTGAGCAGTCGCATTGCAGAAATACAAGATATTACTTCGGCCTATTCTTGGAACCATATTTCTGGTGACATTAATCCTGCAGATATTTTGACACGTGGGATCAAACCAAGTGAAATCAAAAGTGTAAGTTTATGGTGGTTCGGCCCAAAGTTCTTAATGCACGAAAAATCATCCTGGCCCAGCACTACTGTTAAATCAAACAATCTTCCGGATATGCGCAAGTCTAATACTTTTTCATTTCAACAAATAACTTTCATAAATAATTTCTCTTCATTACTTAAATTAAAAAGAGTGGTTGCTTATATATTAAGATGGAAGAATAACTATAAACAGTCGAAAGAAAGTCGCTCAACAGGCCCCCTTAGTGTTTTAGAATTAAATAACTCCTTCAATGTCATAATAAAAATTTCTCAAAATGAAACCTTTTTGAAGGAAATTAGGAAACTTAAAGATAAAAAGTTTGTCCCTCATGATAGTAAAATTCTTTCCTTGAATCCTTTTTTGGATTAAATCGGTATTTTGAGGGTTGGATTTTCCAATTTCAAGTATGAAAAGAAGCATCCTATTATTTTATCAGAAAAGCATCATTTAACAAAATTAATTTTGAAAAATGAACACATATTGTCATTGCATTGAGGTCCACAGCAGTTGCTAGCAAATGTTCGAAATAAGTTTTGTCCAGTAAATGGTAGATCATTGGCTAGAAGAATTGTGCATGATATTCGATTGTTTTAGTAATAATGCAAAACCTTATGCCCCTGTAATGGGCGAACTGCCTCGTGAGCGGTTAGAATCAAGGCAACCATTTGAGGTTATTGGGGTGGACTATGCGGGTCCAGTGTTAATAAAAAATAAGATTGGTCGTTCTTCTCGGTTTTCAAAATCTTACATTTGTTTGTTCGTCTGTTTTGTTACTAAAGCGATCCATTTGGAGTTGGTGTCAGACCTCTCTAAAGAATCATTTTCAATGTCATTTCGCAGGTTTTGTGGACGTCGCGGAAAGCCTTCCATAGATATTTTCTGATAACGGAAAAAACTTTGTAGCAGCTAGTTAAGAGCTGCGTTAAAATTTGTTTTGTATAATTTTATTTTATTTTATGTGTGGATGTAGTATTATTATTGTATTTATTTTTAGTTTTTATGGCTAATAGATATTTTAGAGCTTATGTGGCCCTATATTCTAATGAAAAATGTTGTTAAATGTTTAGCGTAATTTTAATTTAGACTGACATTTTATATGTTGTTGACTAATATACCTAATAATTGTATTAGATCTTTTTCGCTAAATAAACGAAACATATACATGCGGAAAAATACTAAACTAGCCTGGTTTTAATAATCGATTTAAAGCATCCTCTTTAGACAAATTAACCTTTGGCAATTTAATACTTACTGTAAGATAATACTGTAAGTACTCGGTGGGTTCTTTTTGCTTTTTTTCGGCAATTTTTCCAAGAACATAATATTGTAACCATCTTTCGTCAGCTTCGTTAGTGTCTTCCATTTCGTATATTGCGATTGCCTTTTCGAAACTGCTACCTGAACTATCGAGGTAAGTATTTTTCTGATTTTCAAGAAATTCGAACCTAAAAATAAGAATTCCAAAAAAAATTCTTTCCAACGGAAGCGCGATAGCTTTGACCAATTCGATACAAACTAGTGATGAGCGAGACTGATCTTGGTTTTTTAGGTAAAGTAACACCAACACATGCTCCAGGTCAAGCCAATACTTATGAAAGACGAAGACCGAGCAAGCGAAGGGAAAAACTTCCTATAAATGTTGTCCAAAATTATTTCGTTAGACCGTATTCACTATTATCCGGCGCCACATTGTAAATGGATTTTACCAAAAAAGTGAAAGACTTGCAAAAGTGTTGCAGTAAGCAATACTTATTAGATTGCAAGATGAATAACAAGATCACATATGCAAGACCAAGACAAACTAGGATTGGTCTTGCATTTGACATCACTAGTACAAACCATTCCTTGCTCTTACATACAAATAACTACAAAAAACTTACCGTTCCATACTTAAATTCTCGGATTCAAACTTCAAAACTCTCGAACAATAAGCGTGGACGGTGTACTGGAATGTACCGCACTCAATCCACAGCATAAGAGGATCCGGGCATATATCCAAAGCTCTTTTAAAGCAAATACTAGCATATTTTGCTTTGTCCAAGAACTCCATCTCAGTTTTAAACTTTTCACAATGATTGAGTTTCGTATCTAACTGTGCCGCGTAACTCAATCCTAAACAGGCCCAAGAATCCAAACGGGAAGGATTTATGCATAAATCCATTTGAAAATATTTAATGCATTTAGTGAACTCTCGTTGTTTGAAGTAAAAATCTCCAATCAAAAAATAAATCGCTTTGACTTTGCGAGGAAAATCTACAGGATCTAATATTTTTTCGGTTTTTCCGTGAATGTAATCCATAATTTTCGGGAGATGTTGCTGTACGGCATTACTAGGTGGAACAAGAGCTATTATTCTTTTGAAAAGTTGTTCTAAATCGACGGAAATCGATGCGTTTTTATAAGAATTGAATTCGGGTAGTTGATCTGGACCGTAAAATTCGAATAATTGAGCTGCTCGTTCCCAAGATAAGGGAAGAGGATCTACGTTGTGATCAGCCAAGTGCCGGGATACCTAAAAAACATACAGTAAAATAATGTAAATAGCTCTAGTTGGTTTGTCAATAGTATATTATTCAACGAGCGGGTAATAATGGATATTACTCACGAGAATTAAGTTTGCACTTAGAGCCTCAGGCTAGTAGTTTAATCATCATAAGTCATTGTCACTTAAATTTCGTTGATAATAATCAATAATAAAATAACACTTTGACAGTTGCACCTCAGACACTGATGAAGTTACATTACTCAAAAATGTACCTTTCTTAGGTATTTCAAGGGATACTCTTTACAGTGTGGTAAATCTAATCGCTAATAATTTTTTTGGAAAAATCGCCGTTTTGAAGCTTCCTAAAAATGTACGCTACTGACCTATATCAAATGTTAATAAGTAAAAATAGTCCCTTTGCCGACCTTTCAGAACCACCAAAATTTGAAGTTCATCAAATGTAAATTAAAAGCTGCAACTGGGTGTTGCGATCTTAAGTGAATTTGAATGTTTATTAACATGATTGCATCATTGATCGGTATTTAAATTCTGATGGGAAAAATGGCGACCACAGCGCTCACAACAATCAGTTGCCAAATCATGCGTTCAGCAGGAAATTGACTATCGCTCCGGTAGCGCTACGTTGGGATGAGCGCCACCATAGAAAAATGTATTTACCTACCTTATTCTTTTTGCTAGGATGTTGATACAAACAAAACATCGCCTGTTCGATATGAATATCTATTTTATCTCTCATTTTTTCAAAAATTGGAGCATCAAGCTTATCAAGAATTGTGTCAATAATGAAATGAAGAATTTCACCTTGATTTGTCAAGCACCAACCTTTAGGACCTGCAAATATAAACATATAACTTATTTTTGAAAATATTTTAGTAGTATATTGGTTCTGTTATAGATGACATTACTCCATAAAATGACCAGCCATAGTCTATTTGAAATAGACAGAGAGAAATAAAACCTAATTTATCATGCAAAACCCTTACCGGGTGGGCAACTAAAACTCCAGAATTTTGAAACGATTTACATGATAATTCACATCTTTACTCTTTTATTTGCTTGCCCAACCCTGTACAACGCTGGTATACAATAGAAAATCCACCTTCGGGTCGCTTGTAATTGCAAGCATAGCCGTACCTTTAGGTAGAGCTGTCAGTAGGTATGATATTAAATGAAAAACATGATTGCGACAAAGACTAGCCATATAATATAATATCAATTAATAATAATACGTTCATTACAGAGTCATTTATAATAATATTCATAATATAATCAATCATTTTTATATTATGATTTACTAGAACTGTAGAGCTTATTTAAAACACGGGGTTATTAATATTATTCGAACACGAAATATTTGTTATCGGAAAATGAAAAACCTGATGAAGATCATCTGGTTTGAAGTTTATAACTATTGGCTATATGGTTTGTTCCATTAAATTGTCTAATTTCCACATTTGCTGCTCTTCTTTGATTACATGTTCTATGCATTTTCGCCATCTCCCCAACATAACTTATCCCATAGCTTCTTCAAAATGTGCACGGACATCTTTCATTTTATATGTGGTATTTTTCCTTGACACCAATCCTTTCACCTTTGCCCATATTAACTCTATAGGGTTTAGCTCGCAATGGTAAGGAAAAAGTCGAAGTATTATAATATTCCCGTTTTTTGCCATTTCGTCAACAGTAGGAAACTATGTTTATGTATATTTACAATTGTCAGCAGTTGCGTTGCGGGAGCTTTGTCCAAAACAATTACCGAGTTGGGCAGAATTAAAGTTATAATTTGTGAAAAATAGTCCTCAAAAATATCAGCATTCATATCTTCGTGATAGTCTCCGGAGCGAATTAACTCAAATGCTAACAAACCATCTTTCAAAAACCCATCTGTACTTCCAATATGCGTAATTATCAGTCGTTTTCCTTTTCTACAAGGTCCTTTTATTCCTACAGATTAACCATCCAAAAACGCTTGACGTGAAGAGGTTACATTTTTATCTTGCCATATATTTCCGACGGTGTAACCTTCGTTTAGCCATGTCTCGTCCAAATAGTAGATTTTTCTATTTTTATGGCGAAAATCCATTATTGATCGCAAATAAATCCGTCTCCAACATACAATTTCATCTTTTTCGATTAAATGCGACTTTCTGTTTACTTTTTCCCATCTAAAATTCATATCTCTTGCAATTTCAGACATAGATTTATCTTCTCCCAATGTACATAAAATTTTATCTACGTCGGAGTTTCATTTTAATTTCAAGTAGAACGAATGTACTTTCCTTCTTATGACACGCTTCCACTACACCATCGACACTTATTTCAATTTTTTCATGTTTAATGTAATTATCTTTTCGTTGATGGATAAAACACATTTAGATACGTTTAACTGGAGTGGAATCTGAAAGATTTTCCATTTTCTTATCGAAGAGAATACGGCTTCTAAAATAATATATTCTGCTTGGCATATTAAACGATGTTTCACGTCACAAATACAGGCATTGACTGTTAACTATTATTGAGACTATTATCGTATTAGGTAAAGTGCTTGTCAAGATAAATGGTTTACTACCATAAAGTTTATGGCCATTGCATTAACTATTTTCTAGGAATAAATATATCTATAAATCTATAAATGAAAAGATGATAAGCAACGGCTCTCTTAAAGCGAAACCCAAATAAGCTATTATTGAGTCAGAACCATTTTTCGTGAAGAGAACTTCACATGATTTTGGGATATTTTTCATTGCAATTATCTATTGATAAAATTGATAGATACAAGCAACATTCACACAAATCAGCAGAATTTCATCCACTGGACTAAATACGATAAATATTGTGCCTTTTTAAGCAACGTTGGCTTTTGATGTAAATAAAAATTGCAATTATATTATACACCTACCTAAAAATTCATGTGCCGAAAATAAGATAGCCATAGAAGGCGGCAAATTAGTATCCGTGTTTTCTTCTTGATCTACATTAATATCGAGCTTTTCTTTTTTTCCTCTACTAATTCTTCTTTTTGCATATGCTCTTTGTTCCTCTCTAAAATAATAAAACAGTGATTATAGTCAACATTTTGTAAAATTCGAATATATAGTTGAGTTTAATACAATATTATACAGGTGATTCATTAGTGCGATAAAGTCCATTATCTTATAAATCCTCAAGGATATTTAAAAAAAATTTGAACTATATTTTAAAATTGGTCGCAATTGTACAGCGCGTTCCAGAACACCGTGGCAGATCAAAGGTACATTTTTTTAAATGTATGTATTTTACTTAAAATTTATCTTCGCTATTGCTATGATATAAGGTTGTGATAGGTTATACTGTGTCTTTAAAAAGTTCTGATCACTTATTGCTGTAATGAATTCAACGCCCCGTATACCTTAAACTGCACAATTTGAAATCAATCTTATAGAACCATACCTGTGGTAGTCGTGTAGTATCATAATTCACTTGACCTGCTTCATATCTAAGAAAGCGTATACAAGGCAAGCCCAAACTCGAATACATCGGTTTCACAATGCTTTTTAACTGGATTACCCTGTATTTTATATCGGTAAATGAAAGTTACTTTACCATATTTAAATTTGATCAAGTACCCAAACTGAATAGTTTTTGTGATATTTCAATTTTAGGGTTAAAATTATTTCCAACTGGCTAAAACCCATCCACACGATGCTGTGGCTTTGTAGTGGGACGCTTCTGAAGCGATAATGACAAGCAAGCATGGTCGAGCGAGGTTAGTACTTGGATGGGTGACCACTGGGGAAACACCGTCGTAGAGCCCGTACAGCCTGCAGCGAATCACTTTAGATTACTAGGGTCAGTAGCATATCACAGCTCGCAGGCATTATAACAATGAGCACGAGGTATAATGGAGATATGCCGTCTTTCGGATGAGACGTAAAACCGAGGTCCCGAGTCCATGGATTTTGGGCTCGATAAAGATCCCTACCACTGGTTGGAACACTAGTGGATTCGGCAAAATTTCCGGTTAGGGGTAGAGTGCTCCCGGCGTCGGTGATTAGCCTAAGTTGCGCAGAAATAGACCGACGTTAAATAACCGAATAAAAAAAAAAGTCAAACAGTTCGATTTTGGGTGTTAGTTACTTTATGTTGTAAACCTTGTTATATAATTGTAAATAATTTTCGGGAACAATAAATATTTAATATTTATTATGATTATTGTTTTAATTCTTCTATTTTATTGTGTATCAATTTAATGAACTTTCATTTATTTTTCAGTTTTTTAAGAACAAAATAAAAAACCTTTTAATATTATATTATACAGGGTGTTTCTAAATTCATGCGACAAAATTCAGGAGGTGATTGCTCGTATGAAATTAAGATGGGTCTTTCCTATAACAAAATTTCCTCAGCCCACCCTTTTCCGAGATATCACCCTTAAAAGGTGGTGACACCATAAGAAATACAACTCAAATATTTGAACGTGTACGGCAATCCATGACACGTAAGCTACGTTCATGTATTTTCACTAGAGGTGGTCATTTCCAGCATTTATTATGAATCGTATTACATTTTACATCTTTACTGTTTTCCACTCAATTTATTAAAAAAATTATGAATTATGGTGTTTATTTTTTTTCTCTGCAGCTATTGGTTTTGGGAAAAAACTTAAAGAATAAAAAAATTTTTTAAATAAAACAAGTATTTTAAGTTAAATTTTATTTCATAAAACTTCATCTCGAAAAAAAGTTTTGATATGAAATAAAGTAAGGGTTGCTAATTTCACCCCCGTATAATGTAACAGGAATATTGAAAAAATACCCGTGGTTAGTCCTTTGTCGAGTGCATGAAAATTACAGAATTTCAAGTTTCTAGCTTCACTGATATTTTAGAAAAAAATAAAAACTCAATTTTAGTCACCACCTTTTAAGGGTGATATCTCGGAAAGGGGTGGGCTGGGGAAATTTTGTTATAGGAAAGACCCATCTTAATTTCATACGAGCAATCACCTCCTGAATTTTGTCGCATGAATTTAGAAACACCTTGTATATATATAATCATTATATCCTTATACCGTGTAGGTGTCGGATTTACATTTTAGATTTCATAAACAAATTTTTTCCACGCTTTTCTATCTTTTGCTAAAGTTGTTGCTTCTCTCCATGTCTCGCCTCTATGTTGTAATATGTTACCCATCACTGTATTCCATGTCTGTCTTGGTCTGCCTCTCTTCCTTTTAATCTGCGATTTCGTATACACGTTTCACTTGTACTGTACTATAGGTTCTATCCCTAAATCTTCTCTTATACGTGTGTTTCTGTATTGTACGTCTCAAATATTTCATTTCAGCAGCTTGTATCTTACTTTTCTGTGCATTTGAAAGGTTCCACGATTCGCATCCATATGTTAATACTGGTCTATATATGGTTTTGAATACTTTGATTTTTGTTTGGTTTGAAATCTCTTTTCTACTGATGAATTTTTGATTCATGGCATAATAAAGTTTTATTGTTTTACTTATTCTTTCGTTGATTTCAGCTTCTTGTTTTCCAGATTGTTCTAGTGCTACTCCAAGGTATTTGAATACTTCCACTTGTTCAATTTTTACATTGTCTATTTTAATATCAGTTTTTCTATTCTGGCCTCCTGTTATCAATATTTTAGTTTTATTAGTATTTATTTTCATTCCTTCTTCTTCCATTGTTTTATTCCATATATTAAGATTGTCTTGAAGCTGTTCCTCATTACCTGCTATTATTACGACGTCGTCTGCAAAAACTCCATACGATATTTCGACTCTTTCTAAATTTGTATATGCTACAAACAAATTTTTTACTTTACTTTCTCATTTCTTGATTATATTGTCCATGTGTTCGTTGAATAGGGTTGGGCTAAGTCCTTCACCTTGTCTTAATCCCATCTCTGTTTTGAATCCCTCTGATTTTGTGTTATTTATTATTACATAATTAATATTTGTTCTATATAAGTTTTGGATAATTCTCATCATTTTGTTGTGTATTCCTCTTTCTTTCAGGGCGCTCCATACTTTTACTCTGGGTACTGTATCGAAAGCTTTTTCAAGGTCTATGAACGCTAGATATAGTTTTTTATTATGCATATAACGTTTTTCTGTTAATTGCTTGATCGTGAATATATAATCCTGAGTACTCCATCCAGGTCTAAACCCGCTTTGTGCTTCTGATAAATGTGGTTCTAGTATCAGTTTAAGTCTATTATTTATTATCTGTTCAAATATTTTCATAATAGTGTTTAGCAACGTTATTCCTCTGTAGTTATTACAATTTTTTTGGTCTCCTTTCTTGTGTATCGGTGTTATTAATGCTACTCCCCATTCGTCCGGTATTTTTCATTTTTCCAAGATTTATTGAGTATGGTGAGTATACTTTCAATTCCTATTTCTCCCAAGTTTTTGATCATTTCAGCCGTGATCTTATCATTTCCCGGTGCTTTTCCATTTTTTAGTATTACATTCTTTAGTTCTTCCATTTTAATTACATCAATTTCAATTTCTTGGTAGTTATTTTGGTGGTCAGGTTCTGTTATATATATTTTCCTCGGTACTTTGCGTTTGCTGTCCCAGTAAATCTTGGAAATATTCTTTCCATCTAGCCATTATATCATTCTCATCTGTTAATATTTCTTGGTTCTTGTTTTTGATGTGTAATTCTTTTTCTGTTTTGTTTGTTCTGAATGATTTTAATACTTTGTAAAATAGTTTCTGATTATGTGAGCTATTTGTATCCAAAGTCAGTCCATGACTTTTCTTTTGAAGCTGATACTAAATCTTTAACTATTTTTCTTTGCTTTTTGTATATGTCGTATAATTATGTCGATCTTTTTGTTAGGTACTTTTTCCACTCTCTCTTCTTGTTTTTAACTTCTTCTTTTATATCCTTAGTCCACCATGCTGTTTGTTTTTGTCTATTGTCGGTTCTACAAATACCACATATTTCAGAAGCTGTGTTAGTGATTATGTTCTTGAAAATATTCCAACCTTGTTGTACATCCGATTTTCATATATCAAATATTCTATTTTTCAGCTTCGTTTCTGTTTCTTGTTGATATCTTTTTGCTGTATTTTTACTCCGAAGTTTGTAGGTTCTTATTGAAATGTGATCTTTTTTTGTTTCTGTTATTTTTTCTACTTCTTTGTTGTTCTTTTTAAGTTTTGCTACTAGTAAATAGTGATCGCTGTATATTTCTGTACCTCTCATGACTCTTACATCTAGTATATTTTGTCTTTCTTATATTTGTACCAATATATAATCAATTATTGATTTTTCATTTCTGCTTGGTTATACTCTGGTGTATTTGTGTATATCCTTGTGTTGATAGGATGAATTTGTGATTATCAAATCTTGTAATCAACAAAATTCTAACATCCGTTTTCCATTGTTGTTGCGTGTGTCTTCGCCGTGTTTTCTATTATTGTTTTGTATTCATTGTCTTTTTCCCCACTCTACTATTCAAGTCTCCTGCAATGTATATTGTACCTTGTGCATCTTCCACTATTGTTCTCAAGTCTTTCCAAAATTTTTCTTTATCAGCTGTCTTCGTTTTCGTCTGGACCATATATTGATAAAATTGTTTTAGGATGTTCTGTTTTATTTTTCAGTTCTACCAATAATATTCTTTAAGATATAGCTTTCCATGTTACTATTTTGATGTGCCAGATTTTTGTTTATTATACAACCTACTCCTACTGAGGCTCTTTGACTCATCGGCAGTACTATTTTGCCTTCTCCTTTTCTCTTAGTTTCGCTTAGTACTAATATTTCTAATCCTGTTTTTTCAAATTCATTTATTAGTTCTACTTCTTTGTCTTTTAAGCTTCTAACATTCCATACTCCCAAACTCCATATTTTTGTTTTATTCTTTATTTGTATTTTGTTCAATTTTCCATTGTTTTTAATGCTCTTATATTTAGTCCATTTTCCGTATTCTTGTCATTTTTCATTGCTCGGTTGTTTTGTTCTTCATTTTCCATACCTGCCATAACTAGTTTTTTCGCGTTGTCATTTTATTTACTTTTCTAACTTGACTTTCGAAGCTTTGTTCCTGTGGTGATCTGTCTTCTATTGTTCTCTTATTTCTTGATGATTTTCCTTCATCATCATCTTGCTCCGTTGCTGTATATTTATAATTTTCATTCTCCTCTTTTTTGTATACTTCATCGTTAATAAATAATTTATTATATCTTAATACGGCTTTGTATCCTTTTTTCCTAGCTTCTTTTAGTTCGAGCAGTAGTTTCCTTCTCTCTTCCTGTACACTTTTCGGAAAGTCTTCACCAACCCAAATTTCCGTACCTTTCAGTTGTTTGGTATTTTTTAGAACCTGTGTTCTAATATTTCTGCTTGCTAGTTTCACTAATATTGGCCTTTTCCTATCTCTTACGTATTTTCCTAGTCTTATTGCTTCGTTTATATATTCATTAGATCCAACATCAACTTATTATATTAACCACCTATCTATGAGTTACGATTTTTGATATAATTTACATTTATTCAAACGAAAAATTAATAACGCACATTATTTAGTCTATAAAAACGTTTTTCATAGAATGTAATAGAATATAAATGATACGCTACCGTGCATCGTACTCGCCTTGATTTTTGTTGTGACCAAAACATTGTATAGGAAATAATGAGTGTGAAGGCTGGTCTATCTTTAATTCATCATTGCTATATGCAGTAGTTTCAAAAAAATCTATTACTTTTTTTTTCCTTACATATACTGTTGGACACGACGAAAATAATTACTGTAAAATTTTGAACTCTTAATATTTATATTAAGAGGCCATTGATAATTTCTATTTTCCATTTAAATAACATGGAAACAAAATTGTCTTGTGCAATACTTCGGAATGACTAAGTTATATTCGTGTAGGAAATTTGACGCACTACAAAAAAGGTCTCTTATATTTTTTTTAAATTATTACTTCTTTCAAAGTTATTCAAGGTTAAAGATAACTTAGTAATAAATTTTGACATTTTTTCAATTTTTCGACGCTACAATAAGTTTGGAGAACATTTTATGGGTCGCGAGTTATTCGCATTAAACTGCATTGTAGAGCGTCAAATTTCCTACAAGAATATATCTTAGTGATTCCAAAGTATCGCTCCCTGTGTGAGCTATAAAATTCCAAAGCACAAGACAATTTTGTTTCCATGTTATTTAAATAGAGAATAGAAATTATGAATGCGGCACCTCTTAATATAAATATTAAGAGTTCAAACTTTTGCAGTATTTTATTTTAGTCATTTCCAACAATATTTTCATTAAATTTAAGGAAAAAAACATAATCGATTTTTTTAATCAGTCTAAATTATGCAGTTCTCCAAGATATTTTGCAAGTTTTATCTCAATAAAATGCTCTTCTAATTTTATTTTCAAATGTTCAGTATTAACTGATTTTAATATTATACTTGTCAGTTTTTAAATATTTTGTATACTATCGACGCAAACAATAGTATCAAATAATAAACTTACCTAAGCAAAACATAATGCAGCAAAATCCAAGGAGTGACACAACCATAACTAATCTTCGAACTATCAATATTCATCTGTTTAGAAACAATTTTGGATAATGTCTGAACAATTCTCTCTCTCTTATCTTCTGCTAATAGATCGACAACACAAAGGGTATCCTGTTTAATAATTTCATAAAGTGTAGCTAAACATTTTTCTAATAATTTTGCCCATTTTTCCTGGTCCTTAGTAAACTTCAAATGTTGTTCAAAGGCTTCATGTAAACATTCTTCTGTCCAGACAAAACATTGTCCCATATCAGTAAACCAAAGAGAATGAATCAAAATGCCAAGTTGAGCTGGTCGTCCCATTCTCCCTACTTGAGGACAAGGACCACCGTGAAAAGTTTCTTTTAAAATATCAGCAACTTCAAAATACCTTTCCGAATTAAATAAATTCTCGACTGTAGATAAAGAATTTATCATATTTAAATATTTGAACATTTTCTGAGTAATTTCGGTATTTATTAGACCATATTTAAAACAATTTGGTAAACTCAACATATACTTTTCTTTTGTTCCAATTTCTTCTTCTTCTATGACTTCTTGAATTAACTGAAGTGCTGTAGCTGCCAAGTCATTATTGTTTTCTTTTCGGAATAAATGAGACTGCAGCCAATACACCCTAATAAAAAAAGAGGGATATTCTTCTTTCCATTCATCTTGCCAACCACTTATAAGTCTCAAATAACCCAGTAAAGTGGGAGGCATTGGATCCTTACCATCACAGCTAAACAGAGACAATTCGCCAAATAAAATAGAAACTAGTGCATCATTTCGTATCTCCTCGAAGGTATGTCCACCGCAAAAAACTTGTGGAGGATCGCAATGTTCGCGAAACATATTATAAGCTTTAATATAAAGAGGTACTAGCTCTTTAGGCCACTTATAATGCCATAAGTTTGATAAATGATAAACTAAATCTTTTAATAACACTATTATGTCGTAATAATCACGAGATTTCGTCCAAAATTCGGTAACCTCAACAGTTTCTCTATCAGTTCCGAAATATAATTCATAATTTACAGATTTTGGTGAATGAATCGGTGACAAATAAGTATTTACATTGTAATTTTCTATATACAAATGATAGAGATCCATTGTGTTCATAGAATCCTCGAGATTGTTAATTTTTTCTGGATCTATTCTGTAAGGTAACAAATCTTTGGGTATTATTCTATCTAATGCATCTTCTACTGTAAAATCTTTTTCTTTTGCTTTTTTTGATAATTTTCTCCTACTGTACCATCCCCATGTTTGTAGATCTGAGACAACATCACGTTTACGTTTTGAACCTCTTGGTCGACCTCTTTCTTTTGGTTCCGCTGTTTCGTCTTGTTCTTCATTTTCTTGGTCCATGTTTTGTTCCTGAAAAAATGTGTTTTATTAAATCAAATATTGAAGTAGTACTTGAATTTTTTCTTTCAATTCAAAGTTGTGGTATGTTAATTTTAGAAAGAAAAAAACTTGCTTCATCATTATCTGTTTGAACTGGAGTATTTTCCTGTTGATCATTAGCATTTGTTTCACTGTTTTGAGACCCTCTCCTTTCACAAATTTGAATAATTTCCATAGTTACATCATTTTTTGCAGCATCTGCATTTTCTTGAGGGACTTTAGTATCATTGGCCTTATCTTCAACAAGTTGATCATTTTGTGGAAATTTAAAAACTTCTTCAATAGTACTCATACATTTTTTCATATCAATCATTGTGAAGTGACTCTGAAATTCCAAAAAGAAATACAGTAATTTAAAACATATTATCAGTATTGTTTTATAGAACAAAATATAACAGTTTTAGCAAACATACATATAATTGTCAGAGAAACAAAAAAACTGTTGCAATGGTAAAATAAACAAACCAACCATTTCATTATCTGCTAGATACTGATGAATGTAAATTATAGTTTCAGTTAAAGACATCCAAGTAAAATCTTGTAGTGGTTTGGGAAGTGGAATAGTTTGTAAAGGTTTTGGTGCAAATGAATTTTCCACTTCAGTTACTCTATTGCATAAAACTTGTGATTCCTCAAGAAAACTTTTTTCATCTTCTTCATCCACTGGGGCATCCGGAGGTGGTTCCCAAACACTAAAATTATTTAATACAACTGATTCCATGTTCACATTAGATGTACATAGCAAGTCAAGTTATATTATGTTTTGTATTATTAGTATAGTATAGTCAGTATTTTTTGTTATATTTTGTTGTGAATTTTTATATTTTATCTATTTTTAAATTATGTCACTTTGTCCATAAAATTGTAAAATTTTTCATGACAGTAAAGCTTATCTCTCTTTCGGTCTGACTACATATAGTAACCTTCAGAGGAACTGGAGGTGGAACCAACACAGAAAGGAGATTACACACAAAAAAGTGATTCTAAGGGTGTGCAGGTACCTGGCAGGGCAGGGAAAAATTGGGGTTGTAAGTAAGTAAGTTTATTCATCTTTTAAAATTTTCCAAACACAAATTACAAAAAGAAAACATCATGTCATAAAATTGCTTAGACTTGTCACAATACAGAAATAAATCACATACATACAGCTACATTCATACCACTTTACAGGGTAATTAAAATTCAGAAAAATAATAATGTGAAATATTATCATTTCACTTATATACACTCACCGGCAGAATTATCCGCCAACCCAATGTTTTATTATTTAGTTGGAGATATTTGTAATTTTGATTTTTTTTTTAATTTTTAATGTCTAAGTACATCTTGAAAAAGCAAACAAATACCAATCAAATGAAAGTTTTTGTTTCATTTTAGAAAATTTTTGAAAATTTTCAACTTTTTGAATAAGATGCACAATACATGAAATTTATCGAAAAAAAAAGTATTGTTATTAACAAAATTCACTTTAGTAACTAGTGTTACCCCCTTTCGCCCTGATCACATCACTAAGCCTGCGTTGAATGGTATCCATGATGGCTTGAATCTCAGCTTGTGGAATGTTTTCCCATTCTTCCACCGCAGCAGTTTTCAGCTCTCGAATAGTGGTTGGAGCTGGTCTTCGTGCTCGAATCCGCTTTTTTAGGTCGTCCCAAATGTGTCAATTGGATTGAGATCTGGACTCTGTGCTGGCCATGGCAAAGTTCTGATGCCAACTTCGTTAAGGTATTGCGTAACCACTCGAGCGACATGTCATCGTGCGTTGTCGTGCTGAAGAACAAAGTCCTCGCCAATATATGGCGCAAAAGGAATGAAATGTTCTTGAAGAACTTCTTGAACATACCTGTGAGCATCTACACCGCCTCTAGCAAAAATTACCAGATCGTTACGAGCCTCGTAAGAAATTCCGCCCCATATCATTATTGATCCTCCTTGATAACCCACAGTTTCCATAAGAGCACAAGGAGCAAGCCGCTCTGTCGGGCGTATGTATACACGCTGGCGGCCATCTGGGCATTTTAAAGCAATTCTGCTCTCGTCAGAGAATAAAACACTGATCCATATTCCACATACTGTATTCACGCGCATAACGGAGTCTAGCTTTTTTGTGATGCGGGCGAAGCTGGGAGGCTCGGTAAGGGCGTCTCGCTATAAGATTCCTTTCTGCCAACCTCCTTCTTATGGTTCGCTCGCTGACCTCCACATTTCTAACCTTATCAGCAAGACCAGTACCGGCTTCAACAGCGGTACAGAACCGATCTCTTAAAATCGTGCTCACAACAAAACGATCGTCCCTCATTGAAGTGCAGCGATGGCGGCCCAGACCAGGCCTTCTGGTGTAAGAAAGAACCTGTCTCTCGAAAACGCCTTATGGCATCTCCGACTGTTTCACGAGCAGCAACAAGTATTCCAGCAATACAACGTTGACTATAACCTTCATCAGATAGAACTACAGCCTTGGCTACTTATTCTGCTCCCAATGGAGAATTGTTTTGAACTTAACTTAAACCGATTTTACAATATATACACCAACACTACCAACAAGTCTAATAAAGAAAAAAATTGTAAATACACTAACATTAAACAAGCCAAATTGGAACCAAATTACCAATAAAAAGCGAAAGAATGACAGCAATAAACAGGCAGTGACAGTTAAACATTTATTTACTGTCAAAATGTCACGTCATATCAATTAATGTCAAAGAGTGACAAAAATCTCCGAAAATTTCAGAAATAAATAAAAATAATTGGGTGGACGGTGAGTGTAAAAGGGAGTTAGTTATATTCTTATAATTTGTCTTCTATACTGTAAGAGCTCGTCAACAGAATAGCAAGTGTTTTTGCACAGAAATTTATGTAGCTCTACTCTGAATTTACTGTAGGTTCCATTACCGACAGTCCTATATGCGTGGTTAAAACTTATGACACCCTGATAACCTCCAGAATCCTGACCAATATTTAGTCTAGAAAATGGTACTCTAAGATCACCAGCCTGTCTTGTATTATGTGTTTGTATCATGTTGTTTGTAATATAATTTGTTTCATTATTTTTTATATTAAATGTATAAACAGAGTAGGGTTAATATTGACAAGTTTTTAAATAGGTCTTTACAGCTCGCTCTATAATGTGTACCAGTCAAGCATCTTATTTTATTTTGCATTATAAATGCTTTATACATATGGGCAGAATTACTCCAGAACTGTAACCCATATGATAATTTTGATTGTACAAGACTAAAGTATGTTATTTTGAGTATCTGCAGGTTTGCCGTTGTAACCCAAGGATCCTGAGCTGGATGTGCACATCCATACTTATAGAGCCAATGTGTGGAGTAGTAGGGCTAGCCTATTGATGGCCTATTGATTATCCTTCAAAACCCATATGGTAAAGGCGGCAGAGAAGGGTAAAGTGAGGGCAGCATGGCTGGGGAGAATTGGTAGGACGGTAGAGCAGAGTATGCTGTAAGGTGCGGAGGTGTGGGGTGAAAGAGCGGGGGTGAATGCGAGGGTTAGGCCACTTCTGCGGGTGCAGAGAGGGATACTGCTGAGGGTGGTGCAGGGGTACAGGACAGTGGGTGGACTGGCAGCAGCGGTGCTGGCAAGGTCCTACCCATTGGACGTGTTGGCTAGAGCTAGGAGCAAACGCTGGAGGGGTGCGACCAAAGAAGAGGTACGGGAATGGATGGAGGAGGAAATGGAGAGAAGGTGGGAGGAGTATGAGGGCGCGCTAAAAGGAGCGATTGGGAATAGGAGAGATTGGATGGACCGGAAATTCGGGGAGGTGAACTACTTCTTGACACAAGTGCTCACTGGACATGGGTCGAGAGTAGGGTACCTCCACAAGATTGGGAAACGAGAGACTGGTGTGTGCGAGACGTGTGAAGTGGAGGATGATGTGGGGCATGTGTTTAGATGCTGGAGGAACGAGGAAGTGCTGAAGAAGTTGAAGAGGAAACTAGGGGAGGCGGTGTACTGGGAAAACATGGTGGAGATAATGTTGAGGGGGGAGGAGGAATGGATGGAGGTGAGTGGAGTAGTAGAGTGCATGGCAAGGGGGAGAGAACTCGATATGGCATGAGAGGCAGGAGTGATAGGAGGGAGAAGATGACGGTGTGAGCGGAGAGTGTGCGAGGGACCGCCGCCTGTCTCGAAGTATGCTAGGGTAGTGATTCCGAGGCGGGGGTAACGGCGAGTTTGAGGTGGGTTTGGTTGGTAGGCATCTCCTTGGGGATGAGTCCAACACTGTTTGGGTCCTGGACCCATTCGAACATGAGTTTCCCATCTCGGCCCGATAAAAAAAAAGCCTATTGATGATGGGAGACGAGCGACCCTTATAGTAATCGCATATGATGTGTAACATCTGACATCTCATCTTGGTAATAAGCAGCATTCAAATCACATCTTGAAAAAAATGATTCAGGTATTATTTAAAAAAATTTTTGGTAACGAAGAATCCTTTTTATAATGAAAATAATATTTTATTTAATTAAAACTAGGTGTAATACAATTTTTTATAAAATAATTTTTTTTTGTTTTATTTGTGGGGAGAGCGGAGACAATATATGATCATAACTAAAGGTCCATAAAGGTAGCGGTGGAAAATCAGCGAAATCGAAAAAAAACGTCTGTAATTGTTGCTAATTTGTTGCCAAAAAAACGATTTTGTTGCTCAAACCGATCTCGAAAAATCGTTGACAATGCTAGCTTTATATCAAGCTAGCGGGGACAGAACGAAAATATGCGACTATCGTAAAAACAAATACGACAAAATTTGTTGCTGCAAGGTGTCACTAAAGAATATAACGAAAAAAAAAGTTATGGTTTTTTAGAAAAATTTGAGTTTGACAGTGACCCCGCTATCTTTATTCGCAATTTTTCGTGGGTTAACAAGACTATAAAATTTGTTGCTGCCTGCAGGTATATTCTAATAGACGTAAATTATCAGCAACAAAATATAAACAAAAGATCGCATCGGTTTATAGATCGGTATAAATGTACAGAGTACCCGCTATCTTTATTCGCGGTTTTTTGTAGAGAGATACGAGTATAGAATTTGTTGCGGCCTGCAGGTATACTCTAATAGACATAAATTATCAGCAACAAAATATAAACAAAATATCGCATCGGTTTATAGATCGGTATAAATGTATGTTTTATAAAAAACCATAATGACTTTTTTTTCGTTATATTCTTTAGTGACATCTTGCAGCAACAAATTTTGTCGTATATGTTTTTACAATAGTCGCATATTTTCGTCCTGTCCCCTCTGGCTTGATATAAAGCTCTAGCATTCTCAACGATTTTTTGAGATCGGTTTGAGCAACAAAATCGTTTTTTGGCAACTAATTAGCAAAAAATTCAGACGTTTTTTTTTTCGATTTCGCTGATTTTCCACCGCTACTTTTATGGACCTGATAACTAAAATATGAGATGTATACTTGTGATTTCAAAGTATTTAAAAAACGTTTAAAAACTCCGTCAATAACATTACCTCTATTAGTTGTTGAAACATTTCGATACATGTGCATTTTAAGCTTGAGTTCATCATTTAAAAAAAATACGGAATCTTCTCCAATAAACAGTGACAGAAATTAACCTCAAAATTTATTTATTTGAATAATTATTAATTATTCATTATTACTCACTTTAATTTTTTATGAATGATCTGCACTTTTTTCAAAAATTTATTAACAACAGTAAATAAAATTATTAAAATAGTTTACGCATATAAATTAGTTCATATAACAACAAACTTTATATACAACACTGTAGCTTAAGTGCACAGCTAATGAACACTGGAGTGGCACTTTGTAAAAAAATAGCGATAAAGATACTCTATTCGCTTCGCTATAACTATGTTTGGTTGTTAAGAAACCTATAGCTGCCTTAACAACGGAACCTAGTTACAGCGAAGCAAATAGAGAATCTCTATCACTGTTACAAAGTGCCACTACTGGTGGCTGACAATACTGACTTCTCAGTAAATTCATTGGTCCATCTGGCGGCGAAATTTACCACCGCTCGGGCTCGTTGGTCAAATCAACTGGATCCTGTTACACACTTTCGTCCCATTTCTTGAAATCACTGCCACAAATTGCAGGGAACCGAGCGAAAAGATGTTACACATCAACTTCCCCGATTTTTACAAATCAGTTATCCTGGGACAATCTACAGGGTGGTATGATGAAAAAGTATACCTTTTTAAAGAAATATGATACGGAATTCAGCAACAAGACACTGCTGGGCACCTCAAAAAGCTTAAACTAGTGGAGTAAGAAGAATCTGGATTCTATGGAATGGAAGAAGAAACCATTCATATACTTGCAGAATGCATAGCAAGACAAGCCTAGGGCACTGAATCCTGCAGATATCCTAAAATTTATTTCTGGAAATAAGTCTAAAGGAACTATCAGTCTCCGAGACTTTCCTCAGGAACTAAGTGGAAGAAAGGGGGTATAGGTCTTGTAGGTATCAGTGAATGTCACTCCAGTAAACATACATACATAGATGTAAAATTAGATAGATAGATGAGATAGATAAATTTCATTGCATTAAAAAGAATTTACAATTCTTATTACAATAAGTTCGGTCTTTACATACCAAAGTGCGAAAACGAAACAACAACAATAATAAGGTAGGAAAAAACTAATTAAAACATACTTAATTTAACAAGAAAAAAAAGTTCAAACACAATGAATATCTCATTCTTCTAGTACAAAGGCCCTCAGCTTCAAAATATTGAGAAGATAATTCACAACTTTAGTTAATTTAAAGAAATCAGTGGTGTCAAGAATATATATTAATTCGCCAAATGTCTTCAATTCTGAACATATGCAATCTCCTCTAAGTTCATTGTATATTGGACATTCTATAAATAAGTGCATTAATGTCTCAGTCTCATGCAAGTTGCAAAGACTACAAGCTGCAGTCATATCTACTGTGTATTTTATACCTCGATGATAGATTTTTAGAGTTTTGGAGCTACATAGTCTAATTTGGGATATTATTCTAATTATATATATTGGGCAAGACCTGTACAAATAACAATTATTTTCAGACAAAATTAAATATTTGTATAACAAAGGATACGAGGAGTTTATTATTCGTTGTTGATCATGTGCGATTAATTTATTTTTATATAATTGTAATATGTTATTTAAAAGGTGCTTGGAGTTATTGTGCAAGAATTCTAACCACAGATTATCACAACCGGCATAGTCGAAGTACTGCTTAACTTGACCCAGAAAACTATACTTTACACTGTGAATGTTGATGGCTTTTAACCTCAAGAAGCATTGTTTAGTTAATGAACTATCATCCATGTAATTAGGCCTACTTCATATAACTGAATTATTTGTTTCAAACTATTTTTAAATATTGAAATAGTAAAATCTTCTTTCCTTTGGATTTTAAATAAAACATACACTATGTACAAAACAATTATGTTTACCTGTCAGGATTGTAAAGTTTGTAATATTCCTTTGCTGCAGGGTTGTCTCTATATATTTGTTTCCTCAAAACTAAACCTTTTATATAGTCTGCATCTATCATTAGAGCTTTACCTATATACTCCAGACATGCAATAGTATCTTTAATTGCAAATAAGACAGATATTAGTTTATCTAAACATGGCCAATGACTTTCACTACATTCCAATCCCTATAATAAAAATGCTTTTTAATTAAAACTCATAATTGGACCTGAAATTCACATATTCATAAATGGCTTTTCATTTTTTTTATTTTGAAGTTATAAGTAATATTAGTGAACTATGGTTCATTTACGATAAGTTTGCAATAACAAAACATGACAGATGTTTTACATCGTTGTCACATTGTAATTTTTTTCCAGTTGTTGGCATAAAATTATGTTGATAAGTTGTCTATTGCCTAAGATTACATTCAACTCAAAAATAAGAGCAGAAATTATAAAATTTTGATGATTAAATACATAAATTTCAAGATGTCCAAGTTTGAAACCCTAATTTTAATTGAAAAATGTTATCTTCATGCACATGTTGAATTGCATCGTTATTGCAGTATTATATATATATATCTCTTTATTTAGTCAAAAATAACTAATTCTGTTTACATAATATAAGTACACAATATAAAATAAAAGAACAGTACAACATATAGTGTTTACAGCACAAAAAATTAGGTACATCATAAATAAATTAAAATTAGAATAAAACAAATTTAAACAAACATATAATATTAGGCTGTGACTGCTCACTCCGACAATAAATAATCCTTTAATGCTCTTTTAAAAGAATGTACAGAAGAACTTTTTATAATGTATTCTGGTAAACTATTGAAAGAATTAATACCTTTGTGAAATACAGAGTTGTATGTACTGCTTCTCCTACACATTTCAATTCTTAAATTTTCCTTATTTCTTGTATTATAGTTATGTACACCAAGACTATTAGAGAGCTTATCCTGCAGATACACTGGTGCATGTCCAATTTTAATTTTGAAAATAAAAATTAATGTGAAGTACTGAATTAATTTAATTATTGGCATCCAGTTAAGTGTCTTTAGCATGCTGGTTATAGGAGTATACCTAGAGCACTTCAATATTATTCGCATGGCACGGTTTTGCATCCTTTGAAGACGATTGATTTCATTTTGTTTGAGTAGATACAAAATTGTAGGGCAATAATTACAATGTGGTAATATTTCAGTGTTGAAAACAGTTAATTTGGACCATTGGCTTAGATTAAGCGTTTGTGCGGTGATTATACGATCACGGTTTCGGTATTATTGAACAATCGTCAGATATATAGACTTTTAACTAACAATAGCTCTTACCCAATCTCGGTCCACCGTAATCTCGTTCTCTCTCAAAATATGATATTAGGGATGCTACCATCTCCTTGCAACCACTTGATAAAGACTTAGGCATTGCGACGCAGTGTTCGATACTCTTTTTTAAATAGTTATGAAAATAACTGATTATATCTTACACAGTAAATAACAAACCATAAAATGTGAATGAAAACGACAAACCAAAACAAGAAATTGATAAAATTGTCTGATTTTGACAACATAAGTCTTGCAACCCCGAACACGGCAGCCAACTTTTGGACCGTAATTTCCCCCATTATATATATAATTATTCCATTTACACTTTGGATATTTAAATTTTGTTCAGTGGCTGCAATTGTTACTACAAATGTCAAAATTGCAAACTTATCGTATATGAACTTAACTTCTTATTTATTCTAGCAATATTCAACTTCCAATGTGAAATGTACCTTTGCAAAAGCATATGCAGACTGACGAAACTTGTCCAGTGTTAAAGATATATTACCAATTTTATACCATAAAGTTACATCAGTTCCATCTAATTGTGATGCCTAAAAAATACGATATCATTTTTCAAAAATTTCTTATTGATAATCAACTTACTAATAAATATTTTTCAAGGGCATCATTAACACGATCCAGTTTTAAATATATATTGCCCATGTTTATATGACATGAATATTTTAAATTGGACATCGATTTAGGTAGGCCTCCATTGTTTTCTAATAAAGGGATGTTTTCATCAATTAATTTACTAAGGATTATCTCTGCTTCAGAATAAACACCTTCTGTTTGAAGATGTAAAGCTTTATTGTATAATTCCAAGACAATTTCTTCCTTAAAGTAGAAAATAAGTTATGACAAGTAATATATTATATTTTAGTCTGGTTCAAATCTTCTTCGATTAAAAATAATAGATACATTATATGAAATAAAAAATACCCAGTTTTTTAATGCAGTGACAATTTACCTGAGCTTCTCTTCTTATTACTGGTGTATCTTCATCAGATGAAGATTCTCTATTTAGGGCTTTAATTTTCAACATTTTAGTTTTAATAACTAGCTATTTCAACAGAATACATTATACGTGAAGATAATTATATACATTTAATTATTTTGGAAAAACTTACTTAAATATGTTTTACCAATTTTTTTATTTTTAAAAATTGTTTGACAAGAGACATTTGAGAAGTGGCTAGTGACAGGTGACAGTGACAGATATATGAGATAGGTGCGTTCCTTTTGACTGGAATCCTATGCCTGACTGCACCACCGTGGCTTAACAAGTAAGCCAGGCTTAAAAAATTAAGCTCGCTTCTCCGCCACCTAAGCAAAGCTTATATGCACGAAATTTTAAGCAGAATCCTATGCCATCCAAGTGAAGACATACGGTAATGTACGTAAACATGGCTTTACTAAGCAAAACATGGTGCAATGAAAGATTGGAATTATCAATAAGCTGCTCATCTTTGTTAAGTCTTCAATTTAAGCTACACTGGTACAATTATTGGGCATCAGTTAATCTCAGCTCACATCAGTAAGGTGCGCGTTCTTTTTTATTTACTGACTTTGAAGTGAGCTGAGATTTTTCCTCGTCCTTCGATGCTGCATGTGCTAGGCGGGGGTTTCAGCTGGACTTGAGCGGAAATAAAGTGGTAGGATGAAGAAATAAATCGTATAACAAATATACGAACCTCCAACAACGAATGAGCACGCTCAAATAAAGAAAAAGTTGACAATTTTGCTGACCATCTTTTGCATGTTTTCGAGCCACCACAAGCAGCACCTGGTTACGCCAACAACATTGATGAATTCCTGGACGTACCGTGCCAAATGTCACCACCCATCAAAGCCATTAGCCCAGAGGAAGTCAAAATGGAAATACGGAAACTCAACAACAGAAAGCATCAGGCTACGACTTGATAACCGCACAAGTTCTCAATAAGATGCCTAGAAAAGCCATTGTCTTCCTCACAACAATCTACAATCGTATGCTGATCCTATGCTACTTTCCTTTATATGGAAATACGCCCACATAATAATGATTCACAAAAATGGCAAACCCCCACAAGAAACACTTTCATACAGACCGATCAGTCTATTACCGATCCCTAGTAAAATATTTGAAAGGCTCTTGCTCAAAAGAATCCAAGAAGAATATGACCTAGCAAACATCCTACCCAACTACCAGTTTGGATTCCGAGAGAACATGTCTACCACCCATCATGCTCACAGATTAGTCAACATCATCGACCAAACTCTAGAAAGAAAAAGAGTAGGTATTTCAATGGAGTATTCCTAGACGTCTCGTATGCCTTTGATAAAGTATGGCATGCAGGTCTGCTCTATAAGGTAAAAGATACTCTTAACAACAACTTGTACGTCCTGCTGAAATCCTACCTAACTGGAAGACACTTCTCAGTCAAACACAATGACTCAATATCAGACAGCTATCCTATAAAATCTGGCGTGCCCCAAGGAAGCGTGTTAGGACCACTCCCCTACCTCCTGTACACTATAATGACCTGCCTGAAACAGACAACACAACGATAGTCGCCTTTGTAGACGATGTTGCCATCCTCTCTATAGATAGTAATCCAGTCACCTCTGCAACAAACATGCAAACTCATCTGAACCAATTGAATGCCTGGTATAGAAAATGGAGAATTAAAATCAACCAATCCAAATATGCTCAGGTGACTTTCACTACCTGCCACAACAATTTCCCACCAGTTACCATTGATGGTGTCCCAGTACCAGTAAAAAGTGATGTGAAATACCTGGGCCTGCACCTAGATCAGAGATTAGCCTGGGAGAAACATGTACAAACAAAAAGAAGGCAACTAGACATCAAATCCAAACAAATGTACTGGCTAATGGGCCGAAAATCCAAACTATCGCCCAAAAACAAACTGCTGCTATACAAAGTAACGCTAAAACCTATCTGGACATATGGTGTGTAACTGTGGGGTTGTGCAAAACCTACCAGAATAAAAAAAATCCAAAGATTCCAGTCGAAAACACTGCGATCAATTGTTAATTCTCCCTGGTACATTAGCAATCAAACTCTCCATGAAGACCTTCAAATCCCGTATGTCACAGAAGTAATTAGAACAGTTTCCACCAATTACCAAACGAGACTGACTGGCCACCCAAACGACCAAACTTGTACAATGATGGACCAACCAACCGAAGATTAAATAAAAACTGGCCCGAAGATCTTCTCCAGCAACACTAATAGTGATTAGTGCTACATAAGTGAAAATGCCAATGGACATTTCACTTCCAAGCTCGATAACATAATTAACATACAACCCTTTTACTAAATACTCTTGTGATGAAGTAGATTGTAAAATGACAATAAATGTTAAAAAAAAATCCACACGACTTGCGACCACGGAACGTAATATTTTAACAGGCTGTGGAATGCAGGTTAACCTTACGATGTTATGAGTGCATTCCGATTCACGCATAAAGCGCGTTGACTGCATCGAACATTGTTCCGATTTAATCAATGCGCGCATTTATAGCACCTTTGCTTAACAAGTGGGAAAGCCAGGCTTAAAGCATTAAGCTCGCTGCTTCGTTATCTAAAGGCCCCCATACACTACGGGTAAACACGACAATCTTAATCGTATACAAATATATACAATGTAGTTAAAATTGCGCGTACAAAATTGCTAGTGTATGGACCAATCACGACGATGTTAACCGACGTTCTTCATTTCTGACCTGACCTGAGATTTTACCCGTACAGGCTAACGTGTTCGTGCAAATCTGCTAGTGTATGTGGTATTCATTCAAATCCGCCGTGAAAACACATAGTCGTTCTGAAAAATGGTCGATACAAGAATGTGGAATGAAGATTTTACTATTTTTTGGTGTTATGTAAATCGTTGCCAAGTTTATGGACAATAAAATCTTCAAAATATATCCAGAAGCTTCTAAAAATGATTTTAAGAAAAATATTGACTCGTTAAAGAGATCTTTTAGAAAGAGATGAAAAAAGTAAAGACATCACATAAATCTGAAGCAGGGGTTTCTTTTTAATAACGAATCTTTTGCCCACTTGGAACGTTTTCTACGTGATTTCTTTTTTAAAGCAAAAACCAACGCCACTGCAATTATTTCTTTGCGATTCATCGTGAAACACACAACTGCAGACGTTCTTTTCCGACAGTGTATGTGTTTTTAAAAGCAGCGATTTTGCACGTACTATTTTAACTGTTCGGTTAAGATTGTCGTGTTTACCCGTAGTGTATGGGTGTAAGCCTTTGAATATAGAACACACTATGTTCTATATTCAAAGGTGTAAGCTAAACTGGTGCAATCGGGTAATAAGACAGTTGATGCGTTTATGCAATCTATGCGTCTCATGCGTAATTAGGAGTCACTTAATCGACATAATCTGTAATTTTTAGAACTAAAATTTTTTCCCCACGTACTTTATCTACCATTAATAATGCGAACAACGTCTGCATATCATTTAAAGATATATTTTCATTTTCGCTGTCATCTTCGTCTTCACTAGATTCAGAACTACTGTCACTTATATCATCATTTTTTATCAAAAACTTCAACAAAAATATTGCAATTGCTGAAATTCGCCTTTTGATATATTGCATGGCGTCCATTTCTAAATTATATCGCACAGAATCAGACAACTCTATAGGTTATCTATGAACCCTATGACAGAATGCGCATACAACCGTTCCGAATAACTGTAGCGCACATCGATAGATAGAACAATTTCGAACAGTAATGCGTTACATGCGTAATTCGGAACGCACTCAATGAAACTTGTTTGCGGCCAACATGAGGGGGAGGTCCGAGAGAGAGAGAGAAGGGACTATTCAGGGCAAAAGGCCCGCGAATTTAAACGTGGTGTATAGTAATTTGATTTTAAAATTTATTTAAGCAATTGGAATTGGATAAAAAGGAGTAATAGGGATGGGCAAAGGGGATAAAAGAATTATATAATATTAAATTTAATAATTTCAATAAAAATACTGATTTTGGAAGATATTTATATATTACAAAAAAATTATTTCTCACAATACAAAATATTTTTAGCAGATTTGTGTAGAAAAAAACAGTTCTTTTTATGAGGCTATTGGTTTTTAGTATTCTTTTGAATTCTATCATGAATTTGGTTTTTTATTGAATTTATGTGGTGAAGCCAAATTGTAAAATAATTTTTCATTATTAATCTTACCAATTGAATTATATGACCATGAAGCGGATCTTGATCTAGACAATGCTGAGATAAACATAAAAACACTTCACTGATGTTTAAATTTCTCATTGCAAGAGAGACCAGCCTCAACATTATATATAGGCATAGAAAAGTTTTTTTCAGTCTTAATTACACTTTATGGAACCATACAAATTTTTACTATAACTTTTGTAGGCTTATTAAGACCCCCTCTACCTAAGTTAAAGCCTGCAGATATCCTAAAATTCCTCCGGGAAATAGGACTAAAGGAGCTACTAGTCTCCGAGACTTTCCTCAGGAACCAAGTAGAAGTAATGGGGCACAATAGATCTTTTAGGTCTTAGTGAATGTCACCCCAATTTACATACATACATACAAGACCCCCTCTATTTTGTCTACTCAGTAGCATGCTAGTAGAATTAGAAGTTATTAAAGAACGGGCACATTCATCGCAATTAAGTGTTTTAATACGTTTTTTGCTACTATAAAACCTGCTATATACTCCACTACATCACAAATATATACACAATTTAAAATTTTACAGTGGTTCACAGTATATTGCTCTTGTAAACTTGGAGAAAAATCCTCTTCAAATTCATACAATGAATCCAAGCTATGGTTTTTTACTTTTTTAGAGGAGACATGTAAAATTGATATGGCATCTTGATCAAGGAAATTGGCACTGTCAGGTGAAGTTATTTCACTGTGAATTAACAGTCTTTTATAGGCTTGCTCAAATTGCCATGCTGTTGGATTATTTGAAAATCCTCCTCTCCTGCGTATTGCAGCAAAGAACGTTTCCAAGTAATCCTGACTGAGCTTGTATGTTAATAAAAAATTTAAGCCTGAGTTGCAGAAATAGAACGACGTTAAATAACCGAATTAAAAAATAAATAAAAAATTTAAAACTTCACCTTTGACCAGATCTTCAAATACATTTTTGATACTAACTAAACAGACTATCAAACCTAAAAATCCTGTTTTTCTGCTCGTTTTTAAAAGATTTACATCCCTAAAGTCTGTCAATGAACTTAAATGACTAATAGAACTATTTACAAAATTTGTTAAAAACGCTACCTTTATACAACGGTTTCTTGAACTGGGTGTTGCCCAAAAAGTTTCTAATATTTAACATATCAAATATATTATTAATATTTCTGCAAAACTTAGCAGTGGCTTCTGCGCCTTGAAAAGAAGGTATATTTATGTCTTTCATGCAGTAATCCAAGGCGTCACTCACACTTGAACTCATTGTTTGGACTGCTAGTTTCACCCTAATTTTTTCCTTGTGGTAGTTCAAATGCCTTCTCCTTAATTTAGTGGCGCAAACCGGATTCCTCTTGAAGTTTAACAAGTTCTTTAAAGTATTGCGTACCAATTTGACCATATGACATGCATCCAATATGATTTGTATTTTTTCATTATTGTTACAGTTTATAAAAGAAGGCTCAATGCTTGGAAAAGTCAACTTTGCACCCAACAAATTAGCCATAAGAATATTTGAAGCATCACCATACCAGTGCTTTTGTTGTCATTTATATATCCCACTGATCTGCTCCCTGTCCAGTAAACATGTTGATGAATATACATTCCATCGATCATCAATGCACCAACAAGTTTTTTCCCATTTTGTTTTTCAATGTTCACCTTAATTTTAACAGCACAAAGTGCTTCTGCGCTATATCCTGGTGTACCATCTACTACTCTATACCATTTTGTCATAGTGCATGGATGAGGCAAAACTTTTGATCCAAATATTTTTCTAACATAATTATAAGCAGCGGCAGAATAAAACTTTAAAAGTCAATGCAAAACACCTTAATTCTGGAGTAGGTATACTAGCTGGACTTTCCTTTCTTTAGTTATCTGAACAGCAATTGTTTTTGGGTATCTGGAAGATTTTCCTAAAAAAAACCACATATAGTAAAATTAATACCTACTTAGAGGTATAGTAAATTTTATACCCATTTAGAATAAGACCATCCTTATTTATTATTAATAAATCGGTTGAAACAAAAAATTACCAACAAAAATGAACGTCGAAACTAATTTATTAGATGTCACGTATTTGAAGTTACGTCAAATTTTGATTTCATGTTAATGTCATAACGCAAAAAAAGATATAAAAATGCGATATTCTGATGAATCCAAAAAACTTATGCTTAATGTAGTAAACTATTTTCAAAACGATTTAGGATCTCGATTTAAGGCAATTCAAAAAGCGTCCGAAGCACTAAAAGTTCCAGAAAGCACATTATATAATCTTGAAAAACCAAACAGAGCTACAGATTTCGAATTTAGAAGAAATATGTCTGCAAGCGTTTCCCGGAGCAAAACCCGAATTACAAAAAATACCCTGCATTGTTTGAGGGAAGTAATTTATAAAATGTATGCGCGAAAGGATAAAATCACAGTAGAAACTATTTTACGGCAATTTATCGAAGAGTCTCCAGAAACTAAGATTTCCAAAGGTTCGTTATATTTGGGAATTAAAAAAATGGGTTTTCATTTCAAAAAACAGGATGGAAGAAAACATTTATTGGAAATGCCTGCAGTCAGATTAAAAAGAATATTATTTTTGAACAAATACCATGCTGCTAAAAGCGAAAAGCTCTTTACACCTGTTTTTCTGGATGAGACATGGGTTTTTAGTAAAAGCGGGGACAGAAGAATGTGGCAAGATGGTACTAAACACAGTGATTTAAAAATAACTGGAAGTGGGACACGATATGTAATTGTTCATGCCGGTAATAAAAAAGGTTTTGTGGCAAATGCATCGCTTATTTTTAAATGCAATAAAAAAACAGGCGATTACCATGATAACATGAACACCGAAAATTTTGAAAATTGGTTTAAACAGCAACTAATTGTAAACTTGGAAGAACCATCATTAATTATAATGGATAACGCAACGTATCACAGTCGCCTGGATGAAGAAATCCCAAGAAAAAGTTGGAGTAAAACACGCATGTTAGAATGGCTCAAAAAAAAGAATATTCCTTTTCCAGATCACATTTTAAAGGATGCTGTTTGGAATATAATTGAAAAGCAAGTTTTGCCAGAAAAAAATTATCATTTAGACAAATACGCTGCCGAGCATGGTCATTGTGTTCTCAGGCTACCACCCTATCATTGCCATTTTAATGCCATCAAAATGGTATGGTCAGAAACTAAAAGGCATTATGACCAAGCTATTACGAAAACTGCAAGGTCACCTACTGAAGTCTTAAAAGTATGGAATGACGTTGTAAAAAATGTACCGGAGCAACACTGGCAGAATTACATAAATCATACAGAGAAAATTATTTCTGAAGCATGGGAAGTAGAAAACAAACTGGACCTACTAAACATCGAACCTATGGTGATCTCTGTATCCAATGAATCCGATGATGAACTATCACTTTCCGAAAGTTATTCTGATTTAGAAACTAATTAAACTTTGCCTTGAAGATCACGTTGTCTTTTTTTTTAAATCTAGAATTTGTACTTAATCGAACTCTGAATTGCCATATTTTTTTAGGAAAACTATGTATCTAGTTAATAAAACAATGTTTTTAAAATTAGTGCGCTTCTTTTATATTCTTTTGTTACGTCAACATCTTTAGAATTTTATGAATTTCATAAAATTAATTTGTATTATTACAAACCGCCACTGATAATATGAAATTTCAAGTCACTACGCCAATGCAATAAGAAATATGTCAAGCATTTGACATGACAAAGGTCATAACCTAATTTTTTTCATGCGGGTTCAGATGGTTCAAGAAGCCGCATATGTTAAGTTACTAAAATGGCTGGTACCTCTAAATAGGTATTAATTTTACTATACCAGCCGTTTTAGTAACTTAACGTATGCGGCTTCTTGAACCATCTGACATTAACATGAAATCAAAATTTGACGTAACTTCAAAAACGTGACATCTAATAAATTAGTTACGACGTTCACTTTTGTTGGTAATTTTTTGTTTCAACCGATTTATTAATAATAAATAAGGATGGTCTTATTCTAAATGGGTATAAAATTTACTTATACATATCCCATGCTTTTAAATTGAAAATTTCCTACTTTAAATATAAAAGATTAATAATGTACAAGTCAAAATGATTTCTATAACAAATCCATCCACAAAATAGTGATAGTGCATGCTTTTTACAAGGCATGGAGTTGATCAATTTAAATGTAACAATTAAATATGTTTGGATCTAGAAACAGATACACTTTCAGTGTTTAGGTAAATAAACTCAGATCAAAATAATTTTTTATCAAAAATCTACCTTTAACACTAATGACTGGACTGCAGATATTTTCTTCTGTTTGAATGATTCATCCAATATGCTATTTAGATTGTTAATTTTCATTCTTTGCCTATTTATTTTGCATTGATTATACTTGGTCACCATCTTGTGCTTTTGAACAGTTTCATGAGCAACTTTCCAAAACTTCTTCCTAAGCTGCATATTATTCAAGTCAGAAAACTTGAAATCCCCAAAATATACAGGTTCTCTACGGGTCCTGCAAACACGCAAATATTTCAACTAATTAGTAGTAGTGAACATTTTGATATAACTATATTATCATTAAATCTACCTTAAATTGCAAATTTTTTTGCTCAAAGTTTCACAGGATTCCAAGGATTCAGATTCCATAGATTCCAAGGATTCAGATTCCATAGATTCCAAGAATTCAGATTCCATAGATTCCAAGGATTCAGATTCCATAGATTCAGGATTATGTGTCAAATTTGAAGGACCAGCTTCCAACAAAATTTCATAATCTATAATTTTACGATTTTCTGGTTTCTCTACCACCTCACAGATATCCAAAGTTTGATCTGAAAATAATAAAATTAATAATAAACACCTCAAATTACTTATAATTAAAGGGACTGTCTATTCGTCCGGGCACTCGGACGAATAGTAAATTGCGCTATATATCCGGGCGTAAATATACGCCCAGAAAAACAGTGTGGGAGGCTATTAATCCGTGCATTCTTAAAAAAATAAAGTTAGTTTATAATGTAATGTTTTTCGTTATTTATTTAAACAGTTTTTAGTTATTTACTTAAACAGTTTTTAGTTGTTTTGGGATAAATTATACACACTATGGCTAATTACTATCTATTTATTTAAAGAAACACACACTCTGTATTAAACTTAATTTATATACACACTATACTCAACGTCTACTAATTTATTTACACTCGGTATATTAGTTCTAATTTATTTTCACCACTTGGATATTACCCTATTTATCTGCACTATTTAATTCACTAATTCTATCCAGTTTATGTGATACCTATGTGAGAATTTATCTTTGTTTTTTAGCTTAAGAGTTACTATTTTTGTATTTTAGTTTTAAAATAAAATGTTGGTTTTTTAATTAGTATGAATTTTCTCCTTCAGTATAGTTTTACCATTTAGAGAGATCATATTATTGCTTTAAAGAACTTACGTATACTTAATGTAACATGTTTACAGGCATCTGGTATCCAGCACAATCTGCTATTTCTTCGGGGATTACCGAGTTGTACCACGATTACCTGAGTTAATCCATTTCCGCCTTTATTGGGGATTATGCCCCACTATTTAGAATTTCTGTCTTGATTAAAACAGATCATTGATTAATTTATCGAGAAGGGCAAGGAAAATCATTGATGAAGCCATTTTTTTAACTCTGTATAGCTCCCTCAATGATTTTCCTTGCCTTCCCCCCCAAGAAATTCGGTGGTACAACTCGACAGAAGGATTATACATGCCTGATATCTTGTGGTACAACTCGGTGGTCCCGATTTCTTCTATAGGGAGGTAAACTTTTCCCTTCTCATATTATATTGTAGTCTCTTTTAGAACACTTTTGCAATCACTTTAGAACATAATATTGCATTGTGTGTTAAGAAGAGTAGGTAAACTTATTTACTAAATGAATCATTTACAATTTTTTTACAGTTTTAGGCAGTATTCACATTTTATTTTGCACATTACGGAACTATACTTGATAATACAACATTATTATTTTTTTAAGAATGCAAGGATTAATAGCCTCCCACACTGTTCGTCCGGGCGTATATTTACGCCCGGATGTATAGCGCAATTTACTATTCGTCCGAGTGCCCGGACGAATAGACAGTCCCATAATTAAATAGGAATATTCAATTGAAAATACCTGGTTTTTTTGGGGTCAATTGTTCATGTTTTCTTTTTAAAACCCTTCGTTGTTTAGGTTCCTTCCTGAGATGGGCAGTAAAATCAAAAATAGATGGAACAGCCGACTTTTTTAATACCTTATTTCCATGAACATTTACTTCATAATCATCTATAGTGAAATGTTTTTCACAAATTGCCGATGTCGGACTGGGAGTAAAATCTACTCTTCTTATTGCATGTAACCACAACTTCCTCAAGTTGGGATCTTTAGGAATCCTAAAAATACAGATTTTTTTACCACACCAAAATGAATTAAACGATTAAACTAACCTGTGAAACTTCATTTTGATTCCTTTTGTTCGTCTATTAGTACATTTCACTGCACTGCAAGATTCAACCATTTTTAGACAAACAAAATTAAAACAAAACAAAATCAAAATCTCTCAAAGGCTATAAGTCTATAAATATTTATAATAATCACCAAAAACTACTATTATTAATTTTAACATTCAGCAGAAGCAAACACGATGAATAAATACACTTGCGTCTAGCGGCTAAGCGGAGGTGCTAATCATAGGCAACAAAATAGGGATGGCGATCTGAAATCGATTAATCGAAGAATCGATTCATCGGACCAAATAAATCGATTTTTTAAATCGATATATTGTAATGAATCGATTCAGTGAATCGATATTTCACCCTTGAAAATCGACATTCGATTTTTTCTGGTTTGGTTTTGGGAACTATAAGCTATATTATCTATTTTCTTAACTTTTTAAAGTAGCATATACATTTAGAAAATAAATGTCTTCTTTTATATCTGATCTGATACTTTGATATGGTAATAAAAATAATTGTTATTATCGAATTCCCTGAACTAAAAAATCCCTGATTTTACTGATAAGAGATCCCAGAGATTGTTTATTATGGTATTTTTCTTGTTTTTCATAAAATGGATTTATATTTACACAGTAAATACAAACTTGAAAAAAATCGATTTTTTGGAAATCGATCTTTTAGAACTCGATTTTCTTATGAATCGATTCATCAGGTTACGATTCGAATCGATTTAAAAATCGATATTTTTTGGAAAGAATCGCCATCCCTACAACAAAACAAGATCTAATGGCCGTTAATGAAGACGACAAACTGCTGACCTGACAAAACAAAACATATTTTTGCAGGGTGGGGTAACGAAATCCCTCTTAAATTTGAAATTCGCAGCTGCGCACTGATAATCTTCTTTTTATTGATTGGAGGTCTTTTTCATAGCAAGCTATACAGTTACTATCTGTTCTGTACCCCATTTCGTATTCCGTGTTCCGTTCTCTACACGACTTGTCCCTTTCCCCGCCGGGTAACAAAGACAACACCTAAAGTGGTATCGCTTTTATATTTTCCACAGGACTTGCGACCACGGAACGTAATATTTTCACAGGCTGTGGAATGACTTCCGTCTAGCCTCACCGTTTAATTTTTCATGATCAGTCTTGTCCTTTTGAATTTTTAGCTTAGAATAATTAGGAACTGATACTTGCTTTTGTTTCTAATAAGTTTCATAATTTTTTTGGTTAAAACAGATAATTGGTTGATTTTTGAAGAAGGGGAAGGAACCCATTCCCTTCAGTATAGCTTCTTCAATGATTTTCCTTGCCCTTCTCGATAAATTAGGAATCAAACTAATCATGAAATGCTCATGCGTGCATGCGGGCTACAAAATTAAACGGTCTGGCTAGACGCAAGTGTAAAGGAGTTGGCTTGCTAGAGGGAGTGCTGTGGAATACACTCTCTCTAATGTTATTTAACGTAAATAGAGCGTTTCCAAATGACGTCATCCACGCCATGTTGTCAGCTGATCACGGACAACCTTCAGAAAGATGGATGGAAATAGCATTTTTTACTGATTTAAATATAAATCGAGAACAAAAGTTGATTGGGGCGTAATATTAGGGGAATGGGACTGATAATGGGAACTGATCGTACTAAAATACGAACTTGTATTTGCTGTAGATCCGAATACAACTTGATGCCCATTATGGAACTATGCACGGGTGACATGGTGGCAGCAAAGATTATACTCGAAAAAGATGGGGTAGTACTAGAGACAATAATAGTGTCTCTGTATCTTCCCATCGATTCAGAAGAACCACTACCGGGGACTAACATGGAGAACCTGAGGAGACATAATCTGGATGTCATTGGTAGGGGCTGATACCAACGCACACCATAGAAGTTGGGGCAGAAAAAACAACAACACCAGAGGTAAGAAACTATTTGACTATCTTTGTACTACTGAACTTGATATTGTGAATGTGGGTAGTACGCCTACACTTAGAACATCGAGGGGGGAATCATTGATAGATGTTACTCTTTGCACTTTACGTGTCAGGGAGATGATTCGCTAGTGGCATGTATCGGATGAACCAGCTTTATCTGATCATGCCCAAATATACTATGAAATTAACGTAGAAAAATCGGTTATTAGAACATACAGGGATTCTAAGAGCACTGACTGGGTATCTTATAAAGAGGACCTGCTTTCTAAAATCCGTTCACACCTAGGCAGACCAAAAACTGCTGAGTATTTGGAGGGAGCAGCCTTATGGCTGCAACAGAGTACACACTGACCTCTTATCATAACAACTTACCGATAAAGGAGAGTCGCTCTTCTTGACAAGCCATCTGGTGGAAAAAGAGCTGAAATCGCTAAGGAAAGAAACAAGACGCTTTTTCAACAAAGCGAAAAAACGGGTAACTGGGAAGCGTATAAAGCTAAACTAGGTACATACAATACAAAAATAAAAGAATCCAAGGAGAAGTCCTGGAGAGAATTCTGAGAGGACATCCAAGGTGTCTCTGACAGCGTCAGAATCAACAGGATTCTCAAAAGGGATACTTCTAACAACCTTGGGCCTTACAAAACAAACAATCCGTAAGGAGACGAGGAACTGGTTGAGAAATCAGCACCTCGCTCACTGGAAAGCTCTACAGGGTCTCAGGCAGTCCAAGCTCCTATTGAGGGGATGGACTGATGGACATGCTAGAGCTGCTCTAGAACTACCAAGGAGTAGGTTAAAAAAGATAGCAGGAGTCCTAACAGGGCACTGCTGTCTGAGGAAACACCTCTGTAGCCTAGGTTTGGAGGAAAGTCCCCTATGTAGGGGTTGCGGCATGGCTGACGAAACGTCGGACCATGTTCTCCTCGTATGTCCACATTGGGCTGTGCTACGCAGGCGAATCTTCGGAGTCCCTGTTATGGCCCCCGGGGACATAAGCAGGCATCCACTGAAGAGAATTAGGTCCTTCATCGAGGGACTCGGCTTCATGGATGCATAAGTATCAGGGCCCGCCAGCGGCCTCAGTGCCGGAACCTTGGCTTGAGTTTTCCCTGGCCAAGGTTCGCCTGACTAAATTAGTAGTAGTAGTAACGAAATACTGGATAATATTTAGGAAATATAAGGAATTACATAGCTTACCTATGTCTTTTGAAAAATAACAACTTATTAACGAAAAGCATAGTGTATTTAGAAAATTTTCGGATTAACATAGCTTACCTATGTCTTTTGAAAAGTCTCCCTCCAATTTGTTACTGAAAACTGAATTAGCACAGCTAAGCTCCCTCATGGAATAAAAAACAGTTTGTGTAATTATTTCGATTGGTTCCCTAGATATTGGGAGTTATATGTAGAAAAATAAAAATTCACAAACTTTACACGTTTTTAAATTTAAATAAAATCAGTACCGTTAAAAATAGTCGTTAATAGCACATGATACATTCAACATTCTCATTCAGTAGCGCGCAAACCGTTTTGTAGTACGGATCTGTCGGGAGTGTCGGCTTCGAAATTTTGTATAGTGAAGTGTCGGGAGTGGCGTTTTCCAAATTTTGTGTAGTGTAGTGAAAGTGAGTGCCATGGATTGGAATCATATATTGAAATGGAATGAATATGGTAAGCTTTTCTTTTATTTAGCGGTTTTTACTAGTAATTATAAAAGTTTCCATACTATTTTTGATCCCAAAAATATTTATTTTTTATAATTTTTGCAAAGAATAATGTTACTAATTGTTTAATCGATTTTGAAATCGCTTAGAACGTTATCGAATATATTTTATCCAAAAACAGAAATTTTCCGGCCTTTAAAAAATAAAATTTTCAATAATTATTTATTTCGAACTTCTTCCGAATATCCTGTAATCAATAATGAAATTTTATAATTGTTTATAATCAACTTTTGAGTCTTTTTTAAATAAAAATTTCCTTATTCTACCAAAAAATACCGGCAGGCATGACCAATTGGGATTATATAACGCATTGACTCATTACTTATGACTGAATTTTGTAGGAATTGGAACTCAAATTCTCGAAATTGGAATGGATCAGGAGTTCTAGTTTATAATATTAGGTTTAGGGTAAGTTGTTTTATTATAATATTTTTTATCACGTACAAATAATTTTTTTTTTACTTTTGATTGAATCTTGGACACATGAATTAAGAATATTTGAATTTACTGTTTGTACCCTTACTTTGTAGAATCTACTCATATTACTCAAATGAAACTAAGTGTTTCTAGTTAATTCCACTATTTAATGAAAAAATTATTAAAAATCTAAGATATTGATAATTATTTCAATATCGAAATAATTATCAATATCTTAGATTTTTAATAATTTTTTCATTGAACAGTGGAATTAATCAGAAACACTTAGTTTCATTTAAAAAAGTAATAAGAATATTTGAATTGAAAATCGGTTAATGTGAATTATTTTTTCGTTATTTTTGGACTTTTATTGATTTTAATTTAAAATAACAATAATTTTAACAAAGGTCCATTTCTTGTAATAAACCTAGAAATATTTCAATCAAAATTTATACGATTTTCAATATATTTTTTTAAATTCTATTTACAGGGTGATTACTAAAAAACTTTTGCTTATATATTTAACATAGAACAACTTTTATATTATATTCTTTTTTATATACCTATACTATTTCCCATTAAATCTACTCAATATTTTCCCATGTCTATTTGTGTCAGTTTTTGACGTTAATTTATTTTTTTTCTGAAAATATTTCTACGTTTATTTAGAATGGATATGGAGAAATATCAGATGAAATACCGGGTGTCCCAGAAGTTTCCGACCTATTAATATCTCCAAACTCACAAGTAATAGAGATAATGAATAGAAAATGGATCAGAAACTTTTGGAACATCTGAAATTGGTAAAGGTTAGATGATCAATGGATCGATATTTATTTAATTTTTTTGTTTAAGGTAACGGAGCGAGGACCTACCCTAAACGCGTAAGTACCTATATTAATTATTCCATTCAACCAAATGTTATAAAAATGTAATTTCATATGTCTTCAAGGTCAATTATGTGCAAATTTATAACTTTTCAGGCTATATATATACCTAAAATTCTGCGCAAATTTATAACTTTTCAGGCTATATATAAAATTACGCGCATTCCGTGTAAGTCATAGAAAATCTTATAGAATTGTGAATATTTTCGATTGGGTTTTCGGAAATCGGTGCGTCTTACAGTTTGTTTTTGTGTTGTGTATTTATTGGTGAAGCTACATTCTTCAGTGAAAAAAAAAAAAAATTGGTATTTCCAATGATAGAAGAGCGTGACAGGTAAGATATGGTCCTTGTTCGGATTGGTTAGACAAACAGCAATTAATTTAATCCAACCTAGAGGTGCATTTTCTAACAGAGAGGATCGACAACTGTACACCTGTAATTTCCAGGTGTCTTTCCCGTTTTCGCCACTTGGTTTGTAATTTACATTATTTTTTTACAGGGTTCATAGATAAACGATATTTTCGTTAAATTTTTCAGTTTCATTTGATTTTTTGTTTCAGAAACCTTTCCAATATTCCACATCATCATGGGCCTTGTAGAGGATTATTATCTTTGCTGGTAAAGGTGGTGGTGGTAATTTTTTGTATTGTTATTGCCTAGTAGGGGATTATTATATTTGCCGAAGGTGGTAGTGGTATTTTTTTGGTAATATTGTTGCCTTGTAGAGTGGTTTCACCCAACCGAGAGGGACATTATCCAGCCTAGAGATAATTTTCCAACCAGAAGGGTATCATTCTGCTTAGAGGGCATCTTCCAACCGAGAGGGATATCACCCAACCAAAAGGAACCTCACCGAGTCTAGAGGGCATCTTCCAACCGAAAGGGATATCATTCAGCAGAGGGATGCGAGGTATCGTCCAATCGAGAGGTACATCTTCCAACCGAGAGAGACATCATTCATACGAGAGTGTCATCATCGATCCGAGAGGGTCATCTTCCAGCCAAGAGGATCGTCTTCCACCGGTGAGAAACATACTTTGTCATTGGATATATTTTTTATACGTTAGAATATTTTCTACCGTTTCGGTATATCTTCCAACCGCGAGGAATATATTTCAACCGCAAATGTTTTCCTCCAATTGCAATTGTTTTTATTTTTCCATATGTATCGAATTTATCTAGTTGTTTTTATTGTTTATTTTTGTTTGTAATTAATTTTACTTTTATCCACTGCAAGTCTAACTATGTTCCATTTACAGCTTCCAGCAGCGAGGGACACCTTCCAACCAAGAGGGGGATCCACCAGCCGAGAAGACGGTCCTCCGCCGCTGGGGGACTTCTCTTACCGGTTGGATATATGTTTTATCGGTAGTGGCATCCTTCACCGGTTGGGGACATCTTTCAACAGCAACGGCAGCCCCAATCATTCCTTCCTCATAAAATGTTCGATGCGCTCGAGTTTACTATCGATACTAATCTTTAGTCTATGGTGTGACTTAGACGGATGAAATTTTATGTTGACACTTGACTTTGACCTTTGACACACGTTTTCAGGAGTGGGACTCTGCACATCATAGAATTCTACTATCGACTCTATTCTACACGTCTTGTTGACAAAAGTAATCATTATCGCTTTCTATATGTGAAGACGTGACGTTTTCTAGGATTACTGAGACATCTACAATGTTATATTTTCAAATTTGTGACATTTGACACAATAGACATAAAGTAAAGTAGAACAAATTAAAGCCACAATGAGAACTATGACATTTTTACATAAAAACTCCAATACCTTCCAAACAAATAGTAATAATTCAGAAATAATAGAAGAGTTGTCGACAGTGTACAGAGTGAGATTTTTGACAGCTGTCGACTGGAATAATAGTTATCTACTGTAGAAAGCGACCGGTAGAATTCTATAGTGTGCAGAGTCCCAGTACAGGTAGGTCATCTATGGTTTGAGCTCCATGCGGTTAATATTCTATGGTATTATCTAGGTATTGTCAAAAGTACGTCAAATTTGTCAAGATACAAGATATTTTTAGAAAAAATATATTTGTTTATCAATGTGAATTTTATGTTAACTTTTATATTCTAAACTGTGTGTGAGTAGGACATTGAAATAAATTCAGACCACAAACGGAGAAAAAATCTAGGTAAAACATTTTTTTTATATTCAGTTCATAGTAGTTTGCCCAACCCATTCCCAAAAAGTACGTGACGTAATGTTTATCTCGATAATTAGAATTAATTAATTAAGAGTAATCGAAATGTTTTCACAGTTTACAAATTAAACTTTTCTGACAATAGCTACACATTAGAAAAATTATGTTTTTGGAGCATAAGATTTTATTTAACAAAATGGCGGAGTGACGTGACTGTAGAAACACTACAAAAATAATATAGAATTATGCTATTAACAGACACACATTTTTATTATTCTTACATTCAACCAAAACTCTTGAGGGTATATATATTACATTTTAGAATCTCTATAGAATATTTTCCAAGAATGTTAATAATTCTCCAGTAGGGGTAAGTGATTAAACAGGAAAACAATAATAACTTCAGATATTGGTTTACTTTGGGTACAGTGATAATGTAAGTTGTCAAACAACTTTGCAAACATTTTTCTTGGGTCAACATAACTTCATTTTATTTCTGGCAATTAGGGAATAAATGGATACAATGCCTCACCTTGAATGTATATTTCTACACAAAACAACATTTTGTGGTTCTTGGTAATTAATAACAAATTTTCACATATTCATTTGTATTGCTATAGTGTTCGTAAAAATTGTGCAAACTGTGTACTTCAGCAGAGGATAATTTGTTTACCAATCTTGGTGCAAATTGATTGAGATCGGCAGGATTCATAAAAATATAGGTAACACCAAAATATCAGCTTCCAATAACCTTGATTCACTAAAAGGCCAACTGTCATGAAGCAATGCAATTTGCAAGAAATTGCAGCCAGTTCTTGCAAGGTTAGTATCATGGTCAGTATATTGCAAATGATGAATCCTGCTTGCTGTTTGACATAATGCAATTCTCTTGTCATTATAACAAGGTTGCTGCCAACCCAACCAAGAGTAGAAAGAAAAAAGTAGACATTAACTTCAAAAAATAATTTATTCAAACATAATATATAAAGTTATTTCCCAATTATTTGAAATGAAGATAGCGAAAGTGAGAAAAGCTCAGCGAGAAAATTAAGTGAATCAATAGGTACGTTTACATCGGGCGTACCAAATTTTTAGTCCGAGGTCTAAATGATGTCACATGTACTTTACTTTCGGTGTAAACACCCAAGGAGTAAAATTTGGTACTCGAATTTGATCCATCTCATGTAGGGTAGATCAAATTCAATTTTTAACGGTGTAAACACGGCACTTTAGTATTCGTGGACCAAAGTGAGAGTACTGTACTGTACTGATTAACATTATTATCCAATTTTCACTACTTCTAGGTTTCATCCATATTCTTTGATTGTTTAACAATCCCACAAAATTACTGCCACTTAAAAGCAAATAAGTCCACGATTTGGTCCACGCACCAAATTGCTCCACACAGTGTAAACTAACCTACTGTCGATAATCAAATAGCAAATGACAAAAACTTCAGTCACCACAGTCAGCTGATAGGTATCATTTTATTGGAAATAGTTAGATGGTTGCTAACACAAAAGAAACTAGATTTGTCCCTAGAATTGCCCCTTGTATCCAATATAAATGGCACCAAACTGATAAAATTTTAATTGCATTGACTTGAAGAAATTGGGTCTGAACGGCACATGCTTTTGATTAAAAAATCTTGCATCTTGCATTGCAGGTATGTATTGCACCATGTCAGGTGGCCTTAATAAATAAAGCAGAATTGCTGTTTGTAAAACAATATTGTCTATTTGTTCTCTTATAAACACCATACATTTAATAAAATTAATTATAATTTTTTTTATGAAATATTGTTTAAAAGTTTGGTTTGATCTAATATCTATAAACAATATCTCATTTATGAATAATACAAATTTTAGTAGTTTCACACCATACACAATTAGAGAGAACCAGTATAAGGTCAAGTATATAAACTTATGTTGAAATATATCATAATATATAGTTTTTTATCAGTGAAATGTATTTATGAAGATAAACCAAACTAATACTTTCAATTTTTTATATTTCCTTTTTATCAATGATCAAATTTCCTGTTTCACTTAACCCCATATATTTGTTATCTACACCATTGCCATAATTGTTATTATTTTACACTTTCTACTCATTTTAAGAAGATAATGTTTAAATCAATTTGTCTGGTTTTTTAATCATTCGCTTTGTGTTGTTTACTGTCGGGAACACTAGAGTGGTAAATAATTATATCAATATCAATTGAAATCTATCAATTGACTTCTAAATTAATTGCAAGAATCATCAAACAATCATACATCTACACAGTGAGGATGTGTAGGTTGGAATACATTCAATATTTCCTAAACAAAAAGCCTTTTTAAAAAAATATTAAATATGTAGAATTTTAATGTCCTACATTTTACATAAAAATTTCATTATACAGGGTGATACACATTAATATGATGATGTCATCAAAAGATAATAACATTAGTTGATAAAAAGTGGAATATCTTACTTAGGTTGATACAGTCCAGTCGAGATGCCCATTTAATATTACTAAGTACCAAGAATTTAGTTGAGGTAATATAGGTAATAGTTTCATTTTCTGGGTGAAGGAAATTTATTCTGAAAATTGTTTCTACCTCAACCTGTTTTAAAAAACTTTTTTGGTATTATATAGATTAATTTCAGATAGATATATTCACTGTCAAATTTTTCTGTTAACAAATTTTCAGTGATCAACTTATTCAGTGCTTATCTTACCACATCCAATTTGGTCTAGTTTCAGGAACTAATAAAATTAATAAAACTTAACCCATCTTCAAAAAGGTTGAAGTAGGATTTAAACATAATGTTTTTATCCAGCTTTGTTAATTCTTATCATAGATCATGAAATCCTCAGGTAAGCTCTGATGAGGTCATGCATTTTCCTTATAAATAATCTTATCACAAGAGAAATAACACACATCTTGGCAACGCCGCCTTCATTCAAGTTCATTCATGTTGAGAACTGATTTGTAAATTAGTCATTTATTTATTCCAAAGAGTATAGCTATTTTTAGTTGTAAAGTCTGTTTGATTTTCTTTTGTTTTGATAAATAGTAAGTAATATAAATTGATTATATGTTTGGTGAAAATGTAATGTTTTGTCAACATTTGTTTCTTTTTATTCATCTCCAGCAATTCAATTTTTGCAAGAGTGTTTTGCTATTGCATAATGAAAATCAAGTTCACAATAAGTGACTATAATTTTTTTGTAACCAACATAAATAATGCTGATATTATAACATTGTTTTAAAATGTCAAGTCCTAATCCGTACTTAGTCTAGAATTAAATTTATTTATTTATTTTTTAGTGTCTACATGAGATGAAATGTAAATTTTATGGTTTCTTTCATCTTGTAACGAATGGTTTATTTCAAAATATGGATAACAGTTCATGTATCTGTGATGACCAAGAAACAGTAGAAGCTGGCCCTAGTACATCACAAGTTTCACTACCTAAAGACAATACAAAAAAGAGTAGACTTAACTTTTTCAATATCTGTCGTGACAGACCCCTTTCTTTTACTGCCAAACGTGATAAGAAACCCACATCCTCCACAAGAAGCTCAACCTCCATGAAAAAATCACCCAAGTGGGGTATCAAGTTTAGATTCAAAGGTAATACAACTCAGGATAATCAAAACTGTTGCCAGTGTACATGTTACCGCAACAATTCTAATGAAAACACAAATGCACCTGGACAAAACATGGTAGAAACTAATGAAAATAGTGGTGAAAGGTATGTATCTTTAGACTTTGTTTCACTAATGTCTGTTTACACTGTTTTAAATTTAAGCACGCCTTTCGTGAGACGTGCTTTAGTTTAACCCTTAACTGGTCCGGAGCCATATTAGTTACATTGAAGGTCTGGCGTCGTCTCGGAGACTACTTTTTTTATAGGCCAAGAAAAAAAACATAGATGTAAATAGACTAAATATTTTATTCGGTATGGGTATAATATACATTGAAAAGTAAGATGTGTAAAAATTAACGCAGTTAAAACAAAGCATACAAAAATTGTAATGAAAATAAAATTCCATAGAGGAAAATTTGAAAAAAACACTTTTAAACTGAAAGTTACAAAAAATACTAGAGATAAAAAAATCTAGGTTCACAGTATTCATTACATTCTTGAAGTAGTCAGTGAACAAAAAATTATGAAAAAGTCAAAATATAACAACAAAATTTAGCTCCAGCATGAGCGAAAGTTGACTAGTTTTCATAGGATTCGTTAATTGTAAACAAATGGGCTTATGGCACTTGAGACATAAGTAATTTGTCATTCTACGCTTTTTAGAAGGACATAAGTGACAAATCTACTTTAGAAGAGTTTTTTCATATTGAGGGTCCTCCAAACGTACCCATTTACTCCTTCCGGCCATATTTCTCAAACACTGATGCACACAAATAACTAACACAAATGGTCCGACGTCGTCTGAGAGACGACTATTGAACTACCTCTTATATCTGACAAAAGAATGTCACAACAATGTCACAACTACACCCACCTATTGTGCTCGGACAGCAGAGAGATTAAATAAAGTATGAGGTTTTTGAATGATCCCAGTGACCAATAAGAAACAGATATTTAAATCGCGTAGTCTGCTAGACGACGTCGGACCAGTTAAGGGTTAAGAAGCACTTAATTGTCTTGCTTGTTACACCACTGCAGCTTGAGCATTACTTAGTAAAGAATCGCTTAACACATTGTGTACATGCAATACTGAGAAAATCTAGTGACTTATTAGTGACTTCAGATTTAGCTATGAATCGAGTGACAGTTAGCTTTCGCCCTAGTCAAATATTGAATGGTTAACCTATAAATACAATGAAAACAACAAACTTCAGAAATCAGCACTGGTTATCAAATGCTGCTAGCAACTGAGGGAGACATGCTGTTGTTTCTGTAATAATAGTTGCCTTGAAGGTTTCCTTATTAGGTAATATTTTACTTGAAAATAATTTTGAAATTTCAGAGCTTCCTCTATCAATCCTAAAACCCATAAACAACATTGCTTTGTTACTCGAAATCTTTGATAAAATGCAAATTTTTTTTATGTTATTTCGAGAATATCAAAATCAACTTCGAAAATGTCAAAAAAATGAAAAGTTTTTCAGGTTAATCAGCTGTCAACCACGGTTTTAACTAAGTCGAACTCAAGTCGACCCAATCAGGAACTTAAAATTATGTGCTCCTTAATTACTTTAAGGAATACTTAGAGCGGTGCAACGCAAACTAGTATTTTTAAGAATACTTTATTTTAAGACTATCTTAAAGTAAACGGCGCAATTGGGCATTATAAACCTAACTTGAGACGCATGCTATGTTCTTATCCTATTTTTTATACTTGTTTTATTTTATCTTTTTTTGATATATGATATTTATTTCTTATAAAATGTTTGAATGCCCATGGTCATGCAAATGTTGAAAGAGTTTCTCAAGTTTTGTAGAAACACATCTTCGTTCAAACCTACAACTTTTCTTAATTATCGAAATATTAGAAAAGTTTTATTTTTATTTCAGAGAAAGAGAAAACCCTTTGAAAAATTCTGAATCTTCAGTGAACATCTCTGATAATAATGTACCTAGAGATGAAGAACAGGAAGCGAGTGGAACAAGAGCTGTTACAGAAGTAAATGGTGTTAGAGGAATATATGGAACAGCACCAGCCACTAGTTCTATTCCCAATATTATAATAAGTGCTCCTTTCATGGACATGCAGTGGTAAGAAAATGTAACATATTTATCTTTGATCATGCCCATTTATTTACAATAAATCTATTTTTCTTCCTAATATACAGGGTGTCCCAGAATTTTTTAGTCATGAGACAAAATGGTTGTTATAAAAATTATTATTTGGGATTTTAATACTTAATAATTTTAAATCAGTTCAGCAGAAAATGACTAACTTATTCATATGTTGAAAATGTTCTTTCAATTGGTCTATCACTATGGTATTTTCAATGGACATGTCCATCGATACAGATGACAAAGCAAAGTTTGACAGTTTGGCAAAAACGCAAATGAGTAATTTTCGCCTGTATCTGTCCTGGTGAGATTAACCACCATTCTAGAGATTTCTGTGCCACCCACTTCCTTGTGGCCATATTTATTGTCGACTTTGCGACGCCACAGAAGGGTTCCGGTCCAATGAATGGCATGGATGAGCCTTGTCAGGCCGTTTCATCCGCTAATTCGTTACCCTTATGACCCACGTGCCCTAGTACCCAGGCTACCATGACCTTGCAATAGTCACCAAGTGCATTTAATGCACCTATGCAATCCCATACTAGCTTAGAATTGACCTCAAAGGAATCAAGTGCCTTCAGTGCAGCTTGGCTGTCAGTAAAGATGGCAACTGAACGGTTTGACCTTTCCTGCCTTTTAATTTCTTCAACGCAGCGGTGAATCGCCGTCACTTCCGCTTGGAATGTTGTGGCGTCCTTAGACATGCTTATTGGAATTGCTATCCATGTTTTAGCTGTACAATTCCGGCTCCTACACCTACTTCTGTCTTGGAGCCGTCCATATACCAGGTTGTCTCAGTCTTTATGGGTACACCTTTCTTCCAGTCTTCCCTACCTGATATAGTTATTTGGAACTTGTTATTAAAGCTATATTTCGTGGCCGTTGCGTCATTGGGTTGCCCCATTAAGACATCCGCTTTTAGCTCCTCAATAAGCTTTTGATAGTCAGCATCGTGCATTTGGCTTATGTGTTGTTGACTTTGCAGTAATCTGTGCGTTACAGATCTAGCTTCGCCTTGTAGAAAAATGTGTAGTGGAGGCAGATTCACATAAACGATGCAAAACCCCCAGATACAATGGAAGTTCGAACGATATACAAAATTCAAAGCCAAAATGTCAAATGTTCCCAAAATCTTGACGTCACGCGCTTCTGATCAGTGTTTGAGCTGAGATGACGGATTGTTATTTTTTGTATTTATATTATTACTAAATTAAATATAATTGTATATGCAATGTAAAAATAAGTGATTTTTTTAGAATCTCTGCATCTTATAATTATAATTATTTCAGTGATTCTTAGAGACTGCCATCATGCCTATTGCTGGGCGACTTTGTCATTAAACAACCCAAATTCACTCAGTAGAATACAAATCTCTTGAGATACATATTTATTTTCAAACAATGTGGTGTATTGTTAGGTGACAGATTAAATCAATCTGTGGTTAGGTGGTATGAATATGATTCGATAACTCTGACCTTGATATTGAGATTTACTGCTATCATTACAACAATCTATTCAATGAAATTTTGGATTTCCAAATTTAGTTTATTTATTTATTTACGGGCATTACCCATTCATTTACAATAATTAAAATTTTATCAGTACTACACTATAACATCATTACTGTAAAAACATCAAGCAAAAATAAAAATAAAAAGACAACATTTAAATCTCTTAAAACAAAAGTTGAAAATAAAAAAAAATTGAAACAATTATTGAATAGATGAGGCTTTTACTTGATGAAGATCCATACTAAACGATGAAATAAAACAAATTAATTTGTTTAAATCTTCATTATTTATTTTGAACTAACGTTCAAATTAAAATTAGTGACGCGTTTCGCTACACAGTAGCTTTTTCAAACTAGTCACCAATTTTAATTTGAACGTTAGTTCAAAATAAATAATGAAGATTTAAACAAATTAATTTGTTTTATTTCATCGTTTTGAAACAATTATTTAAAATCATTAAAATATATGCTTAATTACACTGAGTAACATAAGTACAATACATCCATATCCATTATACCCAATCTAAAAGAATCAAACGTATTCCTACTCTTATTTATCACAAAGTGACTTTATAAAATGCTCATAATTATTAAAGAAATCTAACTCTGGTAAGCTATTTGCCAAACGTGTTGTTCTGGAAATGTATGAATTAGGGCCTATGTTCCTACGAGAGAGAGATTGATAGAATGTATTAGCTGATCTAGAGCTTCTTGCAGAAACCATCAAATTAATCTTACTAAGTAGGTATGGGCAGTTAGAAAGGGAGTTTAATATTTTGAACATATTTTTAAGATCATTATGATCTCTTTGGGTTTTCAGAGGAAATAGTTGGAACTTGTTGTAAAGGAGATTGAAATCATATCTATATTCATCTAAATGCAAAATATTAGACTTAAATGCTAGGTATCTTAAAAATTTACGTTGGACTTGCTCTATTTTGTGAATGTAGCATGCATATCCTGGATTCCAAACCGAAGATGCATACTCCAGAATAGGACTGAAAGGGAATTGTATAGTAATCGGATTGCATAAATATTATCAAAATCTCTGGTAAATCTTTTGACAAAACCCAGCAATCTCAGTGCTCTCGATACCATATTATCAATGTGGAAGGAAAATGTCAGTGATGAATCAATATATACTCCCAGATCTTTGATTACTGATCCCCACGATATAATGGAATTATTAATTTTATAATCAAATTTCTTCCATGTCCTACTCCTGGAAAAATATATGCAAAAACACTTATCAGCATTAAGTTACATGCCATTCAAATTACACCACTCAACCAGCCTGTTTAAATCAGATTGAAGCATTCTATAATCTTCGGCAGTGTTAACATTTAAATAGAATTTAAGATCGTCTACAAAACAAAGAAACTTACAGTACTTGAAACAATCATGAATATCATTTAAAAAGATGCTAAATAGCAGAGGCCCTAAATGGGAGCCTTGAGGTACTCCAGAGGGGATAATTATTTCATGAGATCTAAAACCGTTGATTTGAACAATTAATGATCAGTTTAAAAGGTAACTGGTAACCCACCTTAAAAATGAACCACAAATTCCAAATGACTCCAGTTTGCTCAAAAGAATCAAATGATTCAGTTTATCAAATGCCTTATAAAAATCTGTGTATATTGCATGCACTTCCCCAGATTTATCCAAGACCCCCGACAAAAAATGTACATACGAGAGAAGATTCAACTCAGTGGACTTACCCTTCTGAAAACCAAATTGTTCATCAATTATAGCTCCCTTAGATAGATAGTTAGATAGATAGATTTATTGGTCTTTTTGTATCATTTACACATGATATAAGACAAGTCACGAACATAGTATAAACATAGGTAATGTACAGTTAGTTGATAAATAGTAATACTAAGGTAAAAATGATCTTAACAAAAAAATAAACTAAAAATATTTATAATATTAACAGAATAAAATTAAAATTACGAGACTGATAAAATATTGTTAAAATTTAAAGTATAAAAAATGCAAGAATTAATTGTTATTGTTCAAGCCAATAAATTCGTCTAGAGAGTAGAAACAATTTTCAGTCAAAAACAACTTTAAACTGGTCTTGAATATATTGAAATGTCTTATTTCTTTGATAGAATCTTGTAGCAAATTAAATAACTGTCCTCCGGCATACATTGGGGACTTTTTTAGTTGAAATCGATTGAATCTGTTTAGGTGGATATCACTTTTATTTCTCGTATTGTAATTATGGACGTCACTATTTATTTGAAACTTATCCTTATTGAGAAAAGTGTAGGTTAATAGTTTAAAAAAGTAGATGCATGTGCAGGTCATGATATTATTTTTAAATGTCTGTCTACAAGATTCATTGTAAGCTAAGTTAAAAATTAGGCGAATGAATCGCTTTTGAATGACGAATATACGCCCAATTTCCGTTGCTCTCCTCCACACAATTATATTGCAGCTGATGGCGGAGTATATAAATGCATAATACAGGTTAAGTAGGTGATATTGATGAAAGTTTGATTTCAAATTATTGAAAGTGAAGAAGAGTTTATTTAGTTTTGTACACAGACAGTCAATTTGATGATTAAAATTTAGTTTGGAATCTAATTCCATTCCAAGAAATTTAGTGTGTTCGACAGTCTCAAACTTAGTGCAATTATTTAATGTAAATGTCAAGTTGTTTCCTTCCTTAAGTTGAGATGTGAATTGTATAAAATTGGTTTTATTTTCATTGATAATCAGGTGATTTTTTTGACACCAATGGATGAACTCATTCATGATTATTTGTATTTTCTCAAGCAACTCTTCCATACTGTCAGCCGCAATTACAATTGTCATCTGCATATATAAAAACACGTCCCTTTGTTATACTGAAAGGTAAGTCTTTTATGTAGAGGAGAAATAGAAGAGGTCCTAATACCCCACCTTGCGGAGTTCCAATAAAAGTACTAAACTCATCCGATAGCTCATTACCAACCTGCACTCTGAGTGTTCTGCCGGACATGTATGAGTTAATCCAAGATTGAATTCGACCTCGAATGCCCATTGCTTCAAGATTTATTTCTAAATAGATGGGATTAATCGTGTCAAATGCAAGGGTTAGATCGAAAAAAATTCCCACTAAATAGTTGTTCAAGCTCAATTGAAGCAGTTTCGATTGAGAAATTTTGCCGAAAACCATGCTGGGATTCAGTGATTATTTTGTTATGGTCTAAATATTCAATTAACCGCTTGTACACGGCCGATTCAATAATTTTAGAGAAACAGCTAAGTACACATATCATTCTGTAATTCTCGACACTTTGAGGATCATCTTTTTTAAATAAAGGAATTGTTTTACTTATTTTTAGTTTTTTTGGAAATTGGCCCTGAGTAACAGATAAATTGGTAATGTGAGACAGTTGGACAGATATTATTTCTACACATTCTTTCAATACAATAGCGGGTATTTCATCAATACCTGCCAAGTATTTCTTTTTAAGTGTTAGAATTATCTGTTGAATATCGTCCTGAGTAACTGGTGAAAAAAACACTGAATGGGGACCTCACATCTTACATGATGTGCAAGAATTAAGGGGTAGATTTAAGCTGTTGATCTTATCAGTAACCGAATTCGTAAAGTAGTGACCGAATGTGCTAGCGACCTCTTTTTTCTCAGTTAGGGTAGTCCCATTATTTGATAATATTATTTCTTTTTTTTTTGTTTTTCCCTATCCAATTTTGAGTTGACCAAATTCCACAGATATTTAGCTTTGTTATTTGAGTTGTTAATTATATTAGAATGGTATCATTTTTTTTCGTTGCAGATTTTTGTATCGAGAGAGTTTTTTTGTATTTTGTAATATTCTGTTAAGGCAGGAACTTGGGCTTTTTGTCTTAACCAATTTAGGTCTTTTAATTGTTTAAGTTCAGAGTGCAGTTGGGTAGAGAAGGGTATATTATTTCCTTGTTTAGCATGTTGTACTATATTTTGTTTTGGAAACGCTACCTCGAAGCACCACTGAAAATGTGACATGAAATCATTAAACACACCATCAATGTCCTTCAATCGCTGGTATCAGCTTGAAACTTTGTATAAAGGTTGCAAAAAATATGTACTATAAAATAGTACTAACCCGCAAATGCAAAACCTTGCACGACATTGTTTAAATGACCATATTGTGCTATTTTCTAGTAGAATTACTCGTTCATTCGTGAATATCTTTTTTGCTCTTGATTATGAAGGAAAAATGTTAAATACTTTTTTTTGTCTTCTAAAAACGAACAATATGAAACCAACCGCGTCGAAAAATATTGATTAGATCAAAAGTTATTGATGATTAAGTTTACATAAACATTAGTTTGATTAAACAATATTAGATTATTTTGTTAACAATGACAATATCCTGTAATTGTGCTTAATTACTGTACTCCGTCAACAGATCACGTGTGCCAAACCCGCAATCGGTAAGTTGAATAGTTAATGAGTTATAGCGTTATAAACAAATTGACGTAGCATTTTTTTACAATAAACCTGTACCACTTTGTCACTTTCCCTGCATGACGCTGATTTTTTCTAAGGTAGATTACGTACGGTATAATCGAGCGGCGTCGTTATTTTTTCAAAAATTGCAATTGCACGGCCAAGGTAGGGTTTTTCTACAAATAACAACAAAAAATGTATACTTTGTTTGACGCACACGCATCTACTCAGGTTTCAATATTTCCAGATTTTCGACAAGGGGAATAGATTTCTCTCGTCGCGAGGTATGAAATTAAAAAAAAATCATCCAAATATCTTTATTGGATTCCAATTTGAATGGCTGCGTCAAGATTTTCAGCGAGTCGGCCGAGCGGCTTGACGCAGCCATTCAAATTGAACGGTGCTACTTAAAGTCGACTTTTCTTGGGATCAGCGTCAAACAAAGTATACATTTTTTGTTGTTATTTGTAGAAAAACCCTACCTTGGCCGTTCTATTGCAATTTTTGAAAAAATAACGACGCCGCTCGATTACACCGTACGTAATCTACCTTAGAAAAAATCAGCGTCATGCAGGGAAAGTGACAAAGTGGTACAGGTTTATTGTAAAAAAATGCTACGTCAATTTGTTTATAACGTTATAACTCATTAACTATTCAACTTACCGATTGAGGGTTTGGCGCACGTGATCTGTTGACGGAGTACAGTAATTAAGCACAATTACAGGATATTGTCATTGTTAACAAAATAATCTAATATTGTTTAATCAAACTAATGTTTATGTAAACTTAATCATCAATAACTTTTGATCTAATCAATATTTTTCGACGCGGATGGTTTCATATTGTTCGTTTTTAGAAGACAAAAAAAAGTATTTAACATTTTTCCTTCATAATCAAGAGCAAAAAAGATATTCACGAATGAACGAGTAATTCTACTAGAAAATAGCACAATATGGTCATTTAAACAATGTCGTGCAAGGTTTTGCATTTGCGGGTTAGTACTATTTTATTGTACGTATTTTTTGCAACCTTTATACAAAGTTTCAAGCTGATACCAGCGATTATCGCAAAAAGGCGATTTTTGGTGTATAATGCCTGGACTATACATATAAATGTTGGTTGATTCATGTCACAGTGCAATTCCAAAATATTGATTTTATTGGCTAGACTTTGAATATTTATATGAAGTAAATGATACTTATCAGTTTCGTTTCCATTTAGGATGCCATCAGAGTTGTAGGAGAGGCTGGTTTCCGAAAATTTCCATTCAGCTGAGGGGAAAGGTTTTCTCTTGGTTGCGGTTGAGTAGGGTAAGAGGGGTGGTCCAGGAACCGTTGACCTTGTCTAAAGATGAACCGACTAAAATACACGTTTTTTGGCCATACATTTTTTTCATAAACTTTTTCTTGTAGAGAAGGATCAACTCCTATCATGAAAGCTTGGTTATTGGGCCTGACAAAGTAAGTTGGAAGTTTCTTTACATCCATGTTCTGTGCGCCTGTCTGTTTTTTGATGTAGTCCTTTATATTGTTTTCTGTTACGGAATCAGGGACCCGTGACAAGAAAAGCCAGATTTTCTTCTCCGTTCTATCTCTACCCTGGAAATTTTCATCTCCCGCTCCGCTGCCTATATTCTTATGATTACGAATTTTTTCTAGTTTTCCTTTTTACTGAAGTAAATCCTCCTTCGCCTTCAGATGGGTTATGATTAGCTTCATTTATTAGTGTTGTTGACGGTTTCCTTCTTGTCTGATTGTCATTGGCTAAGTTGATTATTTCGATTGCTTTTTGTTCAGTTTGCACTCTCACGATTTCAGCTGCTAATTGGTTAACCTTTATTATTGGATCACCCTGTATATTAGGAGTTTCCATGTTCGAGTGTGATGGTGATGACAAATTGCCTTGATGTTTGTATTTGTTTATTTGGATTTTTGTTACTGATAGGGTTTTTGTATCACTTACTGGATCTATTGGATGCAAGTTTTTTGGTGGGATGCTGTCTTGATATCGTGTTGGTGTTGGTAGACTTTTATTAAATGATGAAATTTTATTTTCCAATAACATTATTTTCTCGTTGAGTAAAAGGATTACCTGGCCTTTTTCGGATATTATAGTGTCTTTGTCTGTTATTATTTGTTGAATTTCTTCTCTAAGGTAGGATTCTTCATTTATGTCAATCTCAACAACTTGTTGAGAGGGTTCATGTTTACAGTCTGTTTTTTTTAGTTCACTAGCTTGTTTTAAACAGACTGGGTGGAATATTTCACTGCACTTTATGCAGGTCACTTTAATTTTAACTTTTTTGGAGCAATATTTACATATATAATTTACATTTTCTGTGGGAGCAGGTGAAGTGCTCCTGCTTCACCCGCCATCTTTAAAAAAAACGCTGAAGTCAAGTATTTTGTGATGATACACTCAAAAACAGCTTTGGAATGCAACTGAGATTACAGAAATCAAATAGTAGAATAGAAAGAACACAGCCACCAAATGCTTGTGAAAAGAAGGGCAGCAGAGAAATGATGGACATGAAGAGGATACTTATTCTATCTGATGAATATGGAAAAAAAGACTAGATAGAGAACTTAGGCGCTGTTATAATGGAAATGTAAGGTATAATATACAGACTATCAGAAAACCTGGGGCGCATTTAGAAGGAGTGGTGCAAGATATTGTAGCTTTGACGGGTAATTTCACTTTTAACGATTATGTAATTATAATTGCGGGAACCAATAACTTTAAAGAAAAACGTTATCCATCTGTAAAATTTATACATAATAGGCTTAAAAATATAAATACAAATATAATATTCACCACTGTTCCATATAATACAATTGATTATAATGTTAAACATGCTGTTATTAATTTTAATAATGTGTTTTTTAAATACATCGTAAAAATTAATAATTATTTACAAGGAAAAATATCACTGGTGAATATTTTAGAAAATAGAGGAAAATTAGTCAGTAAGAATATTATTTGTAAAAAAATTATTGCAGAAATGGAAAGAGTGAAAATTTCAAATTTAATATTTATTAACATTAAAGAAAATTGCAGGGCGTTAGAACCATTAAGTGAGCATCCTGGGGATAACTTGAACAATAGTAATAATGAATCAGATATGACTAGTCCTTTTTTAGGCGTAAATCAAACGGAACAAATAATAAACTAGATACTTTTTTGTTATACATGAATTGTCAAAGTTTAACTGCACATTTCGAAGAAGTTAAAAATTTTATTATTAACAAAAATCCACTGATAGTTTGCATGTCAGAAACGCATTTAACTTTAGACATATATAATAATGAAATAAACATTAATAGTTTCATAATATACAGAGCTGATAGTAATAGTCGACATACTGGAGGAGTTATTGTTTATGTGAATCAGATATTACAAATTTTAAATTTTGAGACAGTAATTTTAGATAGGACTTATTGGTTAATTTCGCTAAAACTCTTATATAATAACAAAAAGTTTATGATTGTATGCCTTTATAGATCTCCCAGTACTAGAGAGAATTTGTTTCTGGACTTTTTTGAAGAATGGTGTGAGCTGAATTTAATTGATGCTAACTTAGAAGTTATATTGGTAGGGGATTTCAATATTGATTGGTATAGTAATTCAACTTATTCTAAAAGGTTAAAAAATATTGTTAGTGATATAGGTTTTGAGAATGTGGTAAAAGAATTTACACATGCAAATACTCGTGGAGGGTCATTAATTGATTTAATTATTACAAACTCAGACATTACAACTTAAGTAATAGACACGCCAAAAATAAGTAGTCATAGAAATATTATTGCAAAACTAAACAAACAAAATAAACAGAAAAGGGGAACGATGGTTATTGATAGTAGAGGTAGGTTCATTGATTATACAACAATTAATAATAATCTAAAATATATTACATGGAGTTATTGGTTACATGACATTGATGAAAAATACAGGGATTTTGTAAATAAAATTTTGAAAGTTGTCAATAAAGTGGCACCAAAAAAACAAGTTAAAATTCTACCACATTATCAGACCTGGTGGAATGATCGAGTTAGAGCTGCTACTAGTGCGAGAGATGAAAGTTATAAAACTTTTATTACCAACAAAGCAGAAGAAAACTGGCAAATATATAAATATAATAGGAATAAAGCAGTGAACGTAATTAAACATGAAAAAAGAAAATATTTGGAAACAAAAATAGATTTAAACAAGGGTAATCCTACTGAGATGTGGAAAACTTTGAAATCCTTCATTCCAACAGCCACAAGCAGCTTTACTAATACTAATATTCAATTTGATAATCTTTGTGACAATCACCAGAATCTTACTTTTCCAGATGCTTTAAATCATTACTATGTAAAGAGTATTGAGCAAATATCTGAGCAGTTGCCTTCTATTAATAATTATCCGATTATACCTATAACTGTAATTGAAACTTTTGTAAGTTTTAAACTACTGAATTATAATGAGTTAAAAGAAATATTGTTTTCAATGTCAAATAAAAATAGCCCAGACGAAATACCCACAATTTTATTAAAAGAATGTTTTGATAGTTTATCACAACCTCTATTGCATATTATAAATTTTTCTATTGAAACAGGTTTAGTTCCGGATGATATTAAGATGGCTACAATAATTCCGATACCAAAAATTTCGAATCCAACTAAAGCTAACCATTTAAGACCGATAAATTTGATCAGTGCTATTGGAAAATTAATTGAAAAAGTAATATATCTTCAAATTATTGACTATTTAGAGGGAAATAGAACAATAAGTAACGTGCAATCAGGATTCCGTAGTAAACACAACTGTGAAACTGCTTTACAGTTGGTGTTACATGACTGGAAGTTGTCAATTGAAAATAATCTTGTCACAATGGCGGTATTTTTGGACTTGCAGAGGGCGTTTGAAACTATTAATAGGGGTAGATTATTAATTAAATTAAGAGCTATTGGTTTGGGGGGTTGTGCACTTGACTGGTTGCGACATTATTTGGAAAACAGGAAACAGAAGGTAAAGGTAAGTAATTGTGTCTCAGATACTATAGAGAATAATATGGGGGTGCCACAGGGTAGTGTTCTGGGTCCGCTACTGTTTTTAATTTATATCAATGACATTGCTAGTGTAGTCAAAAGATGCTCAATACACTTATTTGCGGATGATACCCTGGTCTATTTTACCCATGAAAACATTGAGACTTGTTTTAAAGAAATAAATAGCTCTATAAGTAAAATAAATGATTATTGTAACGGAAATTCGTTGAAAATAAATTACGAAAAGACAAAATGGATGTTAATTGGGGGTAGTGGAAATTTAAGAAAATTAAATATAGCAGCACAGAGTGTTTATGTTGACGGAATAAAGCTTCAGAGAGTCGAAAAAATTAAATATCTAGGGGTGATAGTTGATACAAATTTACAACTTAAGGAACATGCTAATAACGTCATCAAAAATATTTCATTCAAAATTAATTATTTGAGACGCTGTTCTCCACATCTCAGCAAATGGGCTAAAATAGTTATCTATAATACTCTTGTATTACCTCATTTTAATTATTGTGCGACTATATTGTATTTGCTCGACCAAAATGAGTTGCAGCGATTGCAAAGGTTGCAGAATGGAGGTAAGAGGATAATACTGAACTGTTCGCGATTGGAACCAATCAATTCCATGTTAAATGTGCTTCAGTGGTTGCCTGTTAAAAAATATTTACTCTTTTATTCCGTGCTATTTATATTTAAGATTAAATTGGGAATCTCCCCAGTATATTTACAAAATATTTTAAGTTATAACCAGGATGTTCATGAACACAATACTAGAAATAAGCAAAATTTTAGAGTTCATAGGGCCACGAAAAAATGTACACAAAATTCAGTTTTTTTTAAAGGTGTACAGGCTTTTAATAATTTGCCTGAAGATATTAAATGCTCTACAAGCATAATAATATTTAAGAGAAAACTGAGTGATTACTTGCTGACTAGTTGATGTTTTTTTTTGTTTTATGTTTTGTAAAATTGACTTTGTTTTATCATTTTAAATGTATTTTAAATATATACTTATATATATTTTATATTAAATGTGAATGTATTATCATGTAAATTTCTATGTAAAATTAGTTATTTTTGACTAAATAAACGATTTATATATTATATATATACCAGCCTACAATTACATACATCTGCTCTATTTCCAGATTTAAAAATTGGTGTTAGGTAACTGCTTTTCCAAAAATTGGGAAAGGTACCTGATTTCAGAGACTCATTAAAAATTATATACAGTGGTCTAGCAAAAACAAAACTGCAACCTTTTAGACTAATTGGGTGAATACCATCTGAACCAGGTCCTTTAAAATTACTCAGCTTACAAATTTCTTCATAGATAATAGATATTGAAATTGAAAATTTACTGATACTAATATTATTACTCCAAGTTGCAGAGATTGTATTACATTGTTTTGTAGAATATACTGTTTGGAAATAGTTTGCAAATAAATTAGGAAGATCAGGGCCCAACATACTATGTTGATTACCATAAAACATTTCAGAAGGTAAATTATTATCTTTATGTTTTGAGTGTTTGAAATTCTAAAACTGCTTAACATTATTATCAGCAACTAGAGAAAGTTGTGAGTTTTCTATATAATCTTTATAACAAATTTTTGATAATTTTTTGCACTCTGAGCGCAATTGAGTAAAGTTAATGTAATCCTTCCTGTTACCGGAATTTTTGAATTTCTTATGAACCTGCTTTTTCAAAATTACCAAGTTTTTAGTTCCTGTGAATACCACCGTGGAAATTTCTTTTAGATATTTTCTTTTGAGGTACTACTACATGAATAATTGAGTGATTATTCAATAAATTATCCCAATTAATTATTAACTATATTTAGATCTGCTGACTTATAGTCATAGTAAAACTCATTAGGATATTGATGAGTAACTGAATTAGTACATTTTACAAGGTTACTAATTTTTACAATAAGAGGTGGATGGTAAAGATCTGCTGCAACTAATTCGTCATCAGCCTTACTTACGGTACTGTTTTTATTATGAGAAAACACTAAGTCTAACGAATTGCCTTGATTATTAGGAATACTATTCAGCTGATAAAGGTTATGAAATGCACATAAGTCTGAAATTATTCCAATCGCTTCTGATTCTTGCAGGGAAAATCCATCTATCAAACTTGTTCTCTTCTATTGAAGTCACCCAAAAAGCGAAGCTGTGCTTTATGTTGTTCTTGGAGAATTTCTATGTCATTACAGAATGTTTGGTATTTAATTGCTGGAGACAAAGGTGGTAGGTAAACTGCACCAACTATAACATTTTTTGAAGTAGAGCCAATTTTGACAAGAATTTGTTCAATGTCTCCAAAGGTGTCTAAACAAATACTATTCAAATTTTTGTCAACAGCTACTAATACTCCACCACCGCGTGAACCTGTACTTGTGTTGTAATTTCGATCATGACGATATACATTATAATCAGTTAAACCTAGTTCAGCATCACATATTTCAAGCCAAGTTTCAGTTAGGACTATTATTGGATAACAATGAGCAATAACATTGTTTTGAAATTGAATTAACTTCGTTCGAGTACCTCTTACGTTCTGGTAAAATATTTCATTGGTGTTGACGATATTGTAATGACCAGTAATTAGTTTTTCTATTGATAATTATCAGTTTTTTGTGTTTGTATAATTTGAGGTAAGCCATTACGGTATCTAATTGCCACACGCTCCCCATTTTCTCTACGAGATTTAAGTTGATCAGTCAATCTGTTTAAATACCTCTTATGTTTTGGTAAAATATTTCATTGGTGTTGACAGTATTGTAATGCCCAGTAATTAGTTTTTTTGTTGATAATTATCAGTTTTTTGTGTTTGTATAATTTTCTCCATGAGATTTAAGTTGATCAGTCAATCTGTTTTCCATTTCACGTTGTTTAGCAGTTAGGTCAAAATTCACATAAATCTTCTTACCTTTCAGTTTATAACTATTTTTTATTAGCTTGTGAACCTCTTCGGGGGAATTAAATGATACTTTCAAAGCTCGATTATTATTTTTGTTTTTCTTACCAATTCTGTGTACTAGAGTACACCAAAATTCCATCAGCAGTTCACCCCTCGTTTTAAACTAATAAGGTATATATCTAAAGTATTCTACCCCCCTTTAACATTTAATCAACTAAGAACAATCAAAATCAAATGCTAACTCCAACTGTTGACATTTTCCAGCATTTTTCTATATTATTTTTTTAATTGATTCTACTGGACACTGTAGCAGTTAATGCCAGAGCGGTACAGTGTCCCATAAAATAAAATAAAATTGTTGCCAGTGGCGTTAACCGCAATAGCAGTGGATGGTCAAAATGACTCAGAAATTCTTAGATTAACTTATTTATCTCACCCTAAAATTTTGAAATAAATCTGACCACTGGATCGAAAGCTACCATACTGCGTTTCTGAGGACAACTACCAAATTGGGTACTGACCTCGAATGTGATAAATGAAACAAGTCTTACTAAACTTCATAAAACTATTTTTTTTTATAGGATGAGGACGCAACACGAAGATTGTGAAGAAGCTGCTCGAATAGCAAGAGCAAGAGAAATAGAAGAAGGAGTTGTAGCTCCAGCTAATTTCCGTTTAATTAAGCGGGTTCAGCTGTTATGTTCTGATACAGAAACGGAATCGCAGGTTCCAAGGAGGTAAAAATATACATTTACGTAAAATTTAATTTTTGTAGAACTCTTTTTTCGTAATTTTTCAAAAAATTATTTTACCATTTCCGTAGGTTACAACTGGTTTGTTCTCCAGACTTCAACGTCGAGTCGTTACGATCATTATTTCAAAATCACGTTACTTTAAGATCGGGTCCTCTAGATACGATAACAGGATGCCACACTCAAGTCGATTTTATACATTGCTTAGTACCAGATTTGCTCACTATCACCAATTGCAGTTTTTATTGGGGTAAGCTTTATCCATTTCTGTAAAGGACTCGATTATATTTTTTTGTTTCCTTCAGGTAAAATGGATCGATACGAAGCAGAACGATTACTTGACGGAAAACCAGAGGGTACTTTTCTGTTGCGCGACTCCGCCCAAGAAGAATTTTTATTTAGCGTATCATTTAGACGGTACGGTAGATCCCTACATGCTAGAATAGAACAATGGAATCACAGGTTCAGCTTCGACTCGCACGATCCAGGAGTGTACACATCAGTGACAGTATACGGTTTAATAGAACATTACAAAGATCCCAGTAGTTGTATGTTCTTCGAACCTTTATTAACATGGCCTTTAAATAGAAAGTTTACTTTTTCCCTTCAACATTTAGCGAGAGCGGTTATAGTATCGTCTAAACTAAGTTACGATGATATAAATCAATTACAGTTACCCAAAACTCTTAAGAACTATCTCAAAGAATACCATTACAGACAGAAAGTTCGCGTCGAAAGGTTCGACGATGATATCCAGTGGCTAGATCTGAGAGACATACCTACCTGATTTGCGATACGGATATGTAGGATTCGGACTCTGTTATCTGAGCATTGTTATTATAAAAATACTTAAATTTTATTACTTTTACTTTATATCATGTGCGTACATATCACAAATATTTCAATTTTCAGTATGAAATGAGAAACATTGTGATACATTTTAAATTTTCCATATGTTTGAAGACATTCACACAACTAGAGTGAATAATCAATTAGTTGTTTCATCGCGTGTTACTTTTCCGTCTTAATCCGGCAGCGGGTGTAAAGTGTCAAGTCCAGCCATTGAAATTGCACCTATGTGAGCCTTTGGGTTATTTAAATTTTTCATCTGACGCGAGTTTGCCGTCCTAATTCGACAGCGGGGTAGAAGTTTCATGTCTTGCCGTTCATATTGCACCTATGGTAGCCATGAGACATTTTAATTCCTTTAGTAAACAAAAATTATTGGGCCGAGGAGGACTTGAAAGCTGGAACAGAAGCGAGCTGATCAAATTATCGTAATGGTTTGAATGATATCAATTTATTTGCAGAGATATTGTTTAGTTAAATAATTAAATTTATTAAAACGCCTTTAACATTTAGAATTTTTTTCATTTGCACATTTATTTTAATTTTCTCCCAGATAACATAATTGATCCATTCTTTTCAGAATATTTTCTGATTTTTCCAAAAATTTTCCACTGGCCAATCACAATAATTATCTATTGTTTCTTTTCTGAGTACTTAACCCTAAAACATGACATAGAGCTAGGAACTTTATTTAAATTAACAAAAACGTTAACAGTAAATTTAGTTAAAATTAAAAAAAACGGTCATATCCCTTATCAATCTTTTAGTTACTGATTTGTGATTGTACTGTAGTAATTCTGTGGCAAATCTTTAGTTCTTTTAACTTGTACATCCGTTTTAAAATTTATTGGAAGGACGTACTTGGAAGAATTAAGCTGGATTTATAAACTCTATTCTTTATTCGTGATTCCCGCTGCTCGAAAATAAAGCATTGATATCACATAACATCCGTTTGTTGTCGCGTTGTTCGTCGTATCCACGTTGATCGTCGTTGCTCTCAAATAACCAAATTTTATATCTTGTTATTCGTGATTCGATGTTCCACCAATGAAAACTGAAGCTAGTGCCACGTGACTTGATATCTGCCAGTCGTGTAAAACTCTACATATTTTAATAATTTATTTGCTGTTAAAGAACTGATTACTATCTTACTTTCTTGATGTATTGATACAAATACGAAAAAGAATAGTAAAACCTAAATAATCTATATGACATGCATCACCTTTGTGGCCAATCAAATTTCAACATCGCCAACAACGAATAATTAATATTATTTAATCGACTCGGGAACAACTGTGAATAACGAATCGCCCGCAACGTGGGAATCACGACGAGAAACGAACAACGGGAACAACAGAGTTTATAAATCCAGCATTAGGGTCGTCGATACGATTACCGAACATGAAAAGAATGTGACCAGATTATTTTCTGGTTAAATTTTCTTTAAGCAGCTACTCATTCTAAACAAGCCCTAGTCTTTCTTCTTTTTTATAAGGGCCACAATTACATTTTAGTTATGATGTCTCAGGCAAGCAACAACATAAATTTGTTTAGATGTCTATAAAATACACATTAAAAGATTACTCCGACCGACAAATTAAAAGCTTTGGAAGATTGTTTTGATTTGAGTATTAATTATAATTTTGAATGGTCTAAACACAGAAGTACCCACATTTTTTGTTTATCACATCTGAATTTTCTACAAAAGGAAAAAAAGGTTTATTTCGAATTTTTAAGAAAAAATCAAGTATGTTCTAAATACATACAGATACATTCAAACAAAAACGGAACATTGGGATTTTAAGCATTGTATCAGAACTGCTTTCGAACTAGTCGACCAACATCCAGCTTCAACAGATTAAAAACACGATTATTACAATCGTTTATTTGGACACCTAAAACATATCGTACAATACCCACCACTCCGTATTCTCAACTGTGGGCGGTCCTTAATTAGCGTCAGACAGTCAGTAAACAGCAGTCGATAGGCGAGAGTACAATTTAAAGAATCTTATTTTGTTTTATTTACGAAGTTATTTTTATTTTGAATGCCGTTATGGTTGATATTCATTGGAGTGAATTTATAGAAATGTTTTGTTGGTGGACTATTCAGATCGGATAATACATTATACTGCTATGATCCGTTTGTCTTTGCACGTATCTGTATATTTAAACATTTATACAGAAAGTATCAAGTACAATAATTATTAAAGGACTATTTTGAGTGACATCTTTTGCGTTTCGCTATAAAATTACGCCTGGGCGTGACTTTTTTGTGAATATTTTTATTGCATCGACCTTGGTATCTTGTTTCCATAGTTTTGATGTTTTGATGGAACCGTTCGCTAAAATCACCAAGATTTTCAAGAAAAAATATCCAGCTGTGAGTATAGAAAATTGAGTTTTATGCTCATATTGTATCCCAATTTTTTATTTTTATCCAATAAAGTTGCCACAATATTGTCATAGTCAGGGTGTTTGTGATTTCCTAAGAAACCATTTACAACATTTTTGAACGCCAACCAAGCTTCTAATTCAGAAGTATTCATTGTTACTTCAAATTCTCTATCGTTCGTCAAAGATTGGATTTGTGGTCCAACGAATATCCCTTCTTTTATTTTCTCATCAGATAATCTTGGAAATTTTTGCTACATGTTTGTAAAGCTATCTTTTTTTATCAAAAACTTTAACAAATTGTTTTATTAAACCGAATTTAATATGAAATGGAGGCAATAAAATGTTAGGATCAATTAAATTTTTCTGCATGACAGTTTCTTTCAAATGGACAGAGTGAGTGACAGGAACAGAAGCATTTTGATTAGAGTAAAAGCTCACCTTGTAAACTCCGTTTTGATGAATCGATAAAAAGTCTCGATGCTGAAAGATCATATTGTACACCTAACTTTTCAATAAGAGAAGGAATATTATTACAATAAACTAATGACTCTTCCGGAGATAAATAAGTTACGAATTCTGCTTAACGTTTTCTATACCAAGTAAATTGTGTCTCAGGAGCTAATAGGTGTTTTGCATGTATAGATCCAAGAAGTTAAGCAGATTCTTTAGAAAGACCTAAGTCTCTTATCAAATCATTCAACTCGCCTTGTGTGAATAACTGTGGCTGATTCAAATTTGGTTTGAAAGTTTCCATTGACTGTTGACGTTGTATACTTGGTTCTGATGATGTACTATGATCAGAAATTGAATTTGGGAGCGTACAGGAATTTCTGATCCGTGTGGAATCGGGCGTGTAGCCGTGGTTACATTTGCATGAACTATTTTATTTTTTGCATTAAAACCTTTTACATTCGTACAGCAAAAATAACAATGATATAATAATATGATTAGTTTGCTCCCTCCACATCATAGGAATACCAAAAGGTAACGATTGTCTTTTGCGATTTGTCCACTGCCTTAATTATTAAACTAATTGTGGAAACATTATATGCATTTTGCACAAAATCAGTAATTTTTTGTTTTTGCTTTGAAATCATAAAATTTCCAAAAATGTAACTATTTTGGCACTTTTTGAAGACATTTCGTTTTCATAAATATCATTCAACCACAAATTCTTGATAAGATTCAATGAACACCAGAAGTAAAACGCTAACACTTTTTACAAATAAACACTCTAATTTCAGTAAAAATTTTGTAAACAGAGTAATATTTAGAAAGGTCCAAGTTCGACTCTGATGTAAAATCAGATCTTTTATCAAATGAAAAATCCTAAGGTCTGAAGGCACCTTGCTGAACACCTTGATTAACATTGTCTGTAACTTTCAATTTATTCAAATTAGGAAAAATTTTAAAATTATTTAAATCCCGAATAAAAATTAAATTGCAATAGTGCGAAAACATACATTGACAGAAATATAATAATAACTATTTTGGACATTTAAAAAATTTTTTTGCAAAAAAATTTAAAATAAAACGATTGGATGGGTATAATATAATAATAGTAATAACAATTTTAAAATAATAATAATTCTTCATACTGAAATAGAGTAGATATCTTACATACAAAGACCATGTAATGTAATTCTCATGGTAACAATACAATTCAGTTGAAATAAAAATGTCTAGACAATTTTTAAAATAAAAGGAACATTTTGAACCACAACCTGAGACGAGTTTTGGCTGGGGCATCTAAAACATAAAAATTGAAAATATTTGATTAAATTATTATCACTTTAGTACTTATCAATAATGTAATATATTTCATAAGAGTTACTGCTGAGTAATGCAGTGGATTTCCACCAAACGGACTCACTTACGACTAGTTTCGTTTTGAAAAAAAAAAACTTTTTTTGTTTCGAAAACAAACTCGAATTCCTCCAAACAAACAGAAACTAGTCGTGTGTTCTCTTCTGAAAAGTTTTATGTGGTTTTCACTACACGAACAGTATAAGTTATAGAAAAATGAAAAAAAAACAATTACACTAGGAAAGCTCCATTTTTTAATTTTAAAAATTTATTTGACTATATGCTTTACAGTTTAATAAATTATTACTGCTAATTTATACAAAAAGAATGCAAACTTTTTGTATTTACAGTTTTTTAATCTTGAAAATAAAATTAACGGTTATATACAGTGTGTCGCATTTAAGGTGAAGACACCCCCATATTGTCGCTAGTTGAAGAATTATAGATTCGGATTTTTGTAGAGTCATACAGGTTGAGGGCCACATTTTTTGATATAATCAAATGAAATCTGAACCTTGCTTGCTTCGCGTTACGGATATCGAAAAAAGTTGTTCAGAATATTATATTAACCCCACATACCAAGTTTTATGAAAAAATTAGCATTTAATTTTTATTTTATTTTTTGGTCTATACAAAATTATTTTGATAATTATAGAGTGCCGTGGAAAGTATAAATACATATCCTGTCGCACATTAAGAGGAAGATTTTCAATTGCATGCCAAAATTCCCCATCGAGGAAGTTAACAAAGCGATCAGCATTCAATGATCCATAGAAGAAAAAAGGACCAATTATACGGTCTCCTAAAATCCCACACCAGACATTGACTTTCTGGGAATATTGGTCTTTACAATTGAAAACCCAGTGAGGATTATCTATGGCCAAGTATCTACAATTTTGAGAGGATACAACCCCATAAGTGGTGGTAAACATAATACTCAGAAACTGTCCGTCATTTAAAAAAAATTACCTTGGGCTCAATAACAATAGTCTAATCTTTTATTATCATCACCTTCTTTCAATGAATGTAAGAACTTCGGTTTATAGGGCTTGATCTTGTGACGTACAAAACATCTGATTTTATCCTTACTAATATTCAGTTGAGACGATAAATATCGAAGGCTCCGGCATGGATATGCTCGATTTGCCGTCAATATATCGTTATCTTCAAGATGCGGGTGTATTCGACGAGGATGACTATTCTGATGTACTTTAATAACAATGCCAGTTTCGTTGAAAAGAGCATTTACAGCAGCTTCTTTTCCATGAGTAATGGGAGCACGATGGGGATGTCTCAAGTTAAACTCTGCAGGAACTTCTCTGCTACTACGAGCATTATTACCAAACAACCGGATTATTTCGATTTTTTCCCTCGAAAGTCAATCGCATTTTATTTCTTTGATCACTGACTAGAACTTAGCTGATATATAAAACTACTGTCAAAATATTACTTTCCATGGTACTCTAATGATCAGATTAAACAATATCTAATTTGTTGTGTGAGACAAAAAATTAAAAACGCGAATTTTTTGATGAATTTCGGTATGTGGGGTTAAAATGATATTCTGAACAACTTTTTCGAATATTTTTTTTCGATATTTCTAACGCGAAGCAAAATACCGAAAAGTGACCCTGTTTGTGAAATCGTGGTATGCTGAGATTAAAGTTCATGTTTCAGTTGATTAACTTGAAAGATATGGCCCATCAACATGTATGACTCTGCAAACATTCAAATTTTTAATCTTGCAAACAGCGAAAATATGGGGGTGTCTTCATCTTAAATGCGACACACTGTATATAAATAAAAAAGGCTATATACACTAGCCAAACGTATAAAAATTCCGATTTTTCCAGACTGTGATCAGACCGAGAACGAATCGTGATCGACATTACAGTGTGGATAGACCCTTAAGCCTGAAGAAAGTTCATAAGTAATTGATCTACAGCGGACGAAAAGTTTTTGCGGACGAAAAATACTTGCTTTCAAAAATTCATTCACTCATTTATTCGGAAATTAGAAATTAGTAATTTTTTGTAAAGGTCGACGAAAAAGTGTAATATGCATCTCGACGAAAAACTGTCTAGTGTCTGGCCTGCTTGCTATCCTCGGCTGCGCCTCGGCTTTCAATTTGCTCGACTATAATAGACAGTTTTTCGTACATAAATAACTAATTATTACAGACTAATCGAAAATAATTTTTTATTTTTACTATTATTAATGGCGCATGGGTTTATTCGGACTAAGAAAGGTACACTGTGTTATTCTGTGAAGTGGCCATCCTCTCTGCCCACACTTGTCTCTTTCCGAATGAACTCTCTTTCGTCGGACCCTATTCCAGGCCTTTTAAGAATATTCTTCTAACCAACCAATTGAAAATCCAAATGTTTTTCCCTGTGTAAAACGTCTACTTGTGTTATACCTTTTGTATTTAAGTCTTCTTTTATTGCTGCTTTCCATTTAATTGTTTCCGTTTTTACATCAGATTGTTTGTCCGTGTATTCTTCTATATATTTATTGCTTTGAAGTCTATTTGGTCGTATTTAGTATTTTTGTAACAATTTTTATTATTTTAAAGGATTTAATTCGAAATCCGGAAGCTTGTGGTCGAGATTTATTCAACTTAAGTGTTATATATTATATAATCGGTATTACAATTTAGGCGAATATTAAATATTTTTCATGTTCGCACGAACATGTAGTGCCAAATGATATTAATTTTTAGCAAAATATTTGAATTGTTGCTACTGTATCCTAAATTTTCTTGTTTAGATGAATCGTGTAAATAGTTGTAAATATCAATAGTTATTGAAGCTTTAAGTATTATTTAAATTGTTAAAGTGTCTTTATTTGTTTTGGAACACATAATTTTAAATTTACAAATTATGTTTATATAATTTCATTGTGTACGATATTAAAATAAAACGAATTTGTTGTATTTTAGTTTTCATTCTTTTTCCTTTTAATAGCTGGAACATCGCATATCCCAGAAGTACATACCAAAAACTTGAGAGATGATATAATTCATTTAAAATTAATGCATTACTCTCTTCGTTAATAAATTCCAAACTCGTTTGGGGCTGTTTGGAAACCCTACAAGAGTTGGGTAGTCAAAATAGACAGTCCTTAGCAGATAAAAAAGGGCAATGAAGAGGCAGACTCTTTAGCCCGATAAGGAGCACGACGTGTTGACATTAGCCCAGAACCCTTTTGGGTTTTGGGGTATAGCGCAAGCGCTGCAAAAGACATATAGCAGCACTTGAACAAAAAAGCAGTCTCGAGATTCGTGGAACAAGGCACCTGGAATGAGACAAGCCAAAGATTTCATCAAAGAACCATCGCCAAAATTCAGGGAGTACTTACTAAGCCAGAATAGGCGAACTAGGATTCTGGTTGGACATTCGAGAAAGACTCGACAAACAACATCGACGCAACCATTTGCTGGTTTTGCTAAGAAGATGAGGAAACCTAAGCACACATACTGTGCCTAACTAGGCTAGGGTATTCGATGATAAGGGAGAGAAAACTCCAACCCTCCCAATATATGGAGGACCCAAGTTCGGCCTAGTAATAAGAACGGTTCTGGACAAGGAACTCTAGCATAACATGAGGGCATACTCAATAGATTTGCAAAGGTCGTAGTGGAGAGGCTGCTAGAAGCATATAAGTCCCATGTTAATCTTGTCAGCTTGCAGATCTACACTACCCTTGTGGATTCAGGTATGAACTAAGTTCAATGGTTGGTAATATAATTGTTTTTCATATATGGTTTTTGCCACTTCTAAATACGATTAAAATGCGTTCATTAGAAATAATCAAAACCTTTTAGCCAGAAAATACTCTATGTGCTAAGCTGGAAGGAATCACATTGTTCCTTTTAGTCTATCTGAAATATGATTGTATTTATATTTTTATCCCAAGAAAAGCAACAAGTTACAAAATAAAAGTCTCGCAATTCTTTTGTTTTTATATCGGCGCCCCCATTACAAACGCGTGCCTAATGGCTGGCATTGCAATCATACGGACGCGCTCGTGTCACGTTCTTTCAATTCACTTTTATGTATTTGCGTTGTATTAAGTACCTAGTAGTTATATTTGTCATTTTTAATCCCGATACTGATACTGAACTTACATAAGTTTAATAAAATGTGTGGATTTGTGTTTGATTACAAAGTATCTAGAAAATTGAACTGAAATTGCAGTAGGTAGCATGTTTTAGATTTTCCTTGACTAGACTAAACGATGTTTGTACGCATGAGCTTTATCCAAAAAAATTTTGTTTTTTGAAAAAACAAAGGTTTTGAAGGAAAAAAATTTAGTTTTTAAAATAAAATTCAAATTTCGCACCAAAACGCTAGAATAGTAATGGCGTCTCTATGACATCACACATCTGTAAATACTTCACAAATATTTCGAACGATATACGAAAGGTTGACGTCATACGTTTGTGATCAGTGTTTTAGCTAAGATAACGGATTGCCCTATTTTGTATTTATACTAACTAAAATAAATATGATCGCAATAGGCATGATGACTGATTTTGAAAAACTGCTCCACGATATTTGCACGCATAAGCTTTATCCAAAAAAAAATTTGTTTTTTTAAAAAATAAAGATTTTCAAGGAGAAATTCACGTTTTTAAAATACAATTCAAATTTCGCGCCAAAACGTTAGAATAGTAATGGCGTCTCTATGACATCACACATCTGTAAATACTTCAAAAATATTTCACAGTTTGCAAATTAAAAATTTATTTGATTACTAATTTGAATTATTTTGTGTGATAATCATGAATTATATAACGAGTAAATATCATTTAAACGATGCAAAACCAGAAAATACGATAAATGTTTGAACGATACACAAAAGGTTGACGTCACACATTTGTGATAGGTGTTTTAGCTAAGATGGCGGATTGTCATATTTTGTATTTATATTTGTACTAAAATAAATATAATCACAATTGTAATGTAAAAATAAGTGATTGCTATAGAAGATTTGTAATCTATACAATGATTTCAAATCATTATATCAGTTATTCTTAGTGACTGTCATCATCCCTATTGTAATGTCAAAATAAGTGATTGCTTTAGAATCTTTGGAGCCTATATACAATTATTTCAAATGATTATTTCAGTTATTCTTAGTGATTGTCATCATACCTATTGTGTTCAAACTATGACCTTATGAGTCTACTATAAAAAGTACCTAGATACCTTTAGCGCTGTGTCACACTGTCAAATTACCAGCAAACTTAGTTTGATCAAACCATGAAACTGATGACGTCATTGCGAATTTGATGCCTTTTTTTTCGTCATTTTGACTGTCACTGTCAATTTTGAGGTTAAAAATTTATTGACTTTCGAGTTTGTTTGATTTGATTTGATTTGTTAATACATGAAACTGGAAGGTATAGAGAAAGTTGTGTTTTCATTATCAATAGCAGCCGTAGGCATGGTTTTATACCAAAAAAATAATTAAAGCTAAACAAGAGACTAAGAAAAACAGAAGAGAATATGGTCAAGGGAATGGATCAAGAAAAGAAACCAACTAACCAATGTTGCTAGTGGAGCTGATAACATTGTAGATTTGATGAAATATGAACTTGCCCAAGAAAACCCTTATACTAATTTTAAAAATTATATACGAATGGATGCAGCAACCTTAAGTTTTAATCAGCTGATTTCTTTATCTCTGATCTGTGGTTTGAAATGTTCGCATTTTCTGGAGGGGATTTGCAGTGAACAATGAAAACGCTAGTTTCATCAATCTGGTTTGATACGAATAGGAGAGCTCTTAAATCCATCAAACTAGTTTGTTGTACTTTGACCCAATTTTAAACTGATGACGTCATTTTACAGTTTGATCAAACTAGTGTTGACTGCCAAACTGAAGCTAAATTGACCGTGTGACAGTCTACATCAAGGAGGCTAGCCTCCATGGTCTACATTTTCATCATCAAATTGATGACGTCATTTTACAGTTTGATCAATATAATTGACAGCCAAACTGAAGCTAATCTCATCGTGTGACACATCGCTTAGGATTTTGATGCTCGCGGTGAGTGAGTGTGTCGATTACAAAATTAAGAAACTTTGAGTTTCAATAGTGCTTAAACTATACGGGATACGGGTTCAAATTGAATGTAATTTGGAAGTATACCTAAAGTTGGTTCTGAGATATTTCCTACTAGCTTAGTGATTGGTCGCGTTCATACCAAAAACATTGATCAGGAAGCGATTTTTAGAGTAATCCATCGTTTTTCAATTCTGCCGAACGTGCTAATCATGGAGTCTATACAAAGGGATCGAACTCCATGTATTCCAATTTCTGGTTATGATAGAGGGCGCCACTTAAAATCATATACCAAAACATCTGACGGCAGAACAATAAGAGCCAATCATAAAACTCGAGTTCATGATCAGCGGCGGCCTTACCCATTGCGAGGCTCCGGGCGGCAGGTCTTTGCGAGGCCCTTTGTCCTACGGAAAAGTACCTATGTGATACGAAAGTAGGTCTGGTTGTTTGGTAGATATTCTTTGACGAGAAATGCTAAAGTTATACAAATAAATAAAATTTGAATTTTAAAATATTTTACTTACATTGAAAGATTTACAAAATTAACAAATACAGAGATGATAAATTTTAAAATTGATGTTTGCGGCTTTTACTAAGACTAAAATCTTTAATTAAAGCACAATAATCTAACGAATGAGCTACGTAATTTTCGATTGAAAGAATAGCAAGTGCTGAAAGCCGATCCTGTGTCATCGAATTCCTCAAATATGTTTTAATAATTTTAATCCTCGGAAAACTCCTTTCAGCAGACGCAACCGTAACAGGTGTGGTGGCAATGATTCTCAGAACTATTTCGATAGTGGGGTAAACTTCAGTTAATTTTTTTTCTATTATGTATTTCAGCACCGAGATAATGTCATCGTTTCCTTCATACACACGGATGAACATATTCAGTTCTTCGTACAATTCATGTCCATCAATATCACATGATTCTCCTACTGCCATAGATATTTGCAAGACGCTGCATTGCTTCGAAAGTTCACTATCATTAATTTCCTTTAATCTTTTTATATTAGGTATACATGAAACCAAATATGCTCTCATGATGTTTAAGAGCCTCAAATCTAGGATGGCAGCTTGCGCGCTCATTGTCGACAATAACATAAAAATAGTTTATTTTGAAAATCTCTTCCGCATTCAATTCATGAGCTTCATCTTCCCCTTCAGAATCAAAATGCCTTTTTTACGTCGTCGTCTGACTTCTTTAAACTGTCTGTCAATATCATTTTCCTCGGCTATTTCTCTCGCTGTTACAAGGGATGACTGAAAACCACTTTCTCGATAATTATCGAGCCAATTTGTGAATGCGTCTAGGTGTTGTATAGCCACATCTAAGTGCATGTTTTCGCTTTGCCACATTTTACTGATAACATTTATCTTTGTAAGAATGTCATACCATATGACAAGTGAAACTACAAATTCGTAGGTAGTTATTTCCTTTTCTATAGATTGGCATTCACTGACCAACTGACAATCTGTTGTATTTTCTGCTAAATCCTTTAAAGCATCACATATATCGCTTAGTTGCTAACCGATGCTACCCTGCACTCCCATCTAGTTTCAGAAAGTGGTTTTAGCGATAAGGATTTTACATGAGCATTTAAAATAGCCCACCTCTGACTTGATCCGGCAAACAGAGTGTATAACCTTTGTAGCAAACCAAAAAAGATTTTGCTTGGACACAAGACGATGCTGCATCTCCTAGGATGAGATTCCATCTATGACTCCCACAAGGTAAAAAATAAGCAAGTGGATTAATTTCAATAATACGTTTTTGGACACCACTTTTTTCACCACGCATATTGGCACCATTATCATATCTTTGACCTCTGCAGTTTTGCAATGATATATAGTAAAATTAATACCTATTTAGAGGTACCAGCCGTTTTAGTAACTTAACGTATGCGGCTTCTTGAACCATCTGAACCCGCATGAAAAAAGTTAGGTTATGACCTTTGTCATGTCAAATGCTTGACATATTTCTTATTGCATTGGCGTAGTGACTTGAAATTTCATATTATCAGTGACGGTTTGTAATAATACAAATTAATTTTATGAAATTCATAAAATTCTAAAGATGTTGACATAATAAAAGAATATAAAAGAAGCGCACTAATTTTAAAAACATTGTTTTATTAACTAGATACATAGTTTTCTTAAAAAAATATGGCAATTCAGAGTTCGATTAAGTACAAATTCTAGATTTTAAAAAAATGACAACGTGATCTTCAAGGCAAAGTTTAATTAGTTTCTAAATCAGAATAACTTTCGGAAAGTGATAGTTCATCATCGGATTCATTGGATACAGAGATCACCATAGGTTCGATGTTTAGTAGGTCCAGTTTGTTTTCTACTTCCCATGCTTCAGAAATAATTTTCTCTGTATGATTTATGTAATTCTGCCAGTGTTGCTCCGGTACATTTTTTACAACGTCATTCCATACTTTTAAGACTTCAGTAGGTGACCTTGCAGTTTTCGTAATAGCTTGGTCATAATGCCTTTTAGTTTATGACCATACCATTTCGATGGCATTAAAATGGCAATGATAGGGTGGTAGCCTGATGAGAACACAATGACCATGCTCGGCAGCGTATTTATCTAAATGATAATTTTTTTCTGGCAAAACTTGCTTTTCAATTATATTCCAAACAGCATCCTTTAAAATGTGATCTGGAAAAGGAATATTCTTTTTTTTGAGCCATTCTAACATGCGTGTTTTACTCCAACTTTTTCTTGTGATTTCTTCATCCAGGCGACTGTGATACGTTGCGTTATCCATTATAATTAACGATGGTTCTTCCAAGTTTACAATTAGTTGCTGTTTAAACCAATTTTCAAAATTTTCGGTGTTCATGTTATCATGGTAATCGCCTGTTTTTTATTGCATTTAAAAATAAGCGATGCATTTGCCACAAAACCTTTTTTATTACCGGCATGAACAATTACATATCGTGTCCCACTTCCAGTTATTTTTAAATCACTGTGTTTAGTACCATCTTGCCACATTCTTCTGTCCCCGCTTTTACTAAAAACCCATGTCTCATCCAGAAAAACAGGTGTAAAGAGCTTTTCGCTTTTAGCAGCATGGTATTTGTTCAAAAATAATATTCTTTTTAATCTGACTGCAGGCATTTCCAATAAATGTTTTCTTCCATCCTGTTTTTTGAAATGAAAACCCATTTTTTTAATTCCCAAATATAACGAACCTTTGGAAATCTTAGTTTCTGGAGACTCTTCGATAAATTGCCGTAAAATAGTTTCTACTGTGATTTTATCCTTTCGCGCATACATTTTATAAATTACTTCCCTCAAACAATGCAGGGTATTTTTTGTAATTCGGGTTTTGCTCCGGGAAACGCTTGCAGACATATTTCTTCTAAATTCGAAATCTGTAGCTCTGTTTGGTTTTTCAAGATTATATAATGTGCTTTCTGGAACTTTTAGTGCTTCGGACGCTTTTTGAATTGCCTTAAATCGAGATCCTAAATCGTTTTGAAAATAGTTTACTACATTAAGCATAAGTTTTTTGGATTCATCAGAATATCGCATTTTTATATCTTATTTTGCGTTATGACATTAACATGAAATCAAAATTTGACGTAACTTCAAAAACGTGACATCTAATAAATTAGTTACGACGTTCATTTTTGTTGGTAATTTTTTGTTTCAACCGATTTATTAATAATAAATAAGGATGGTCTTATTCTAAATGGGTATAAAATTTACTATACCTAACTGTTCTAATTATGTGATTATATAATTAGTCAAACTCAGCTGTGGTTTTTTCAACGGCTATGAAACCAATAAAATGTTCTTCAATTTCAGCTGTTTTTGTATTAAAAAATCTTATAATAATTGATAGTTGCTCAACACGAGAAACGTCGCGAGTACAATCAAGAATAATAGAGTAATATTAAAATTTCAGTTTTCACGTGACTGGCCATTAATTGTATGAGCTCATTTTGAATATTTTTTCCGATATAGTGGTAATTAATCGTTTTATCTTTTACTTGTTTTAAGTGAAGTCTCAGAACGGGATCAAATCGAGCTATTAACTTTACTAAATCTATAAAGTTGCCGCTTGTCTTACTCAAACCTGAGTCAGATGTTAACTTTTCTCTATGACCCCTGAAGGCCAAATTGTGAGATGCTAAAAAATTTACAATTGCGAACAATCGTTCTAAAATATCTCTCCAACGTTGCCTTTCTTGCTCAATTTGTGACTGAGCCAAGGAGTCAATAGTGGAACAGCTTTTTAAACCATTCTCTAAATTAATCCATTTCAGCTTACAATCTTTGTGCTGTCGACTAGATTCGTGAGACTTTAGGTAATCACCCAAGTGTTTCCAATCACACACTCCTTCACTTGATCCAATCTTTGTATTTTCTAGCCTGAATATTCGACACGGAAAGCAGTAAACGGCATTGTTTGTTTGTGAATAAATCATCCAGCGCCTGTCAAGCTTTAACTAATATCTTATTATAATGATATCCACTGAATTGCCGCCCATTATCATTTACGGGAAATAACTCAACTTTAATCCGGATTGAACCTCTTAATACAATCTCAGTTCGGTCTACATCAGTAATTGTTATGGGCCACAAACCGGGGTCATTTTGAGGATTCAGATTTTCCACTCCAGCAGTCATGGATGTAGACATAGACTCGGGCTCAGATTCGTGTTCTTGACTGGATGGCGTTGACGGCGGCACCCGTGACCTAAGATACAATGATGTAAGTAGTTAATTCATCATCATCCTCGCTGTTTTAACTTGATGTCGGCGGCGGCACCCATGATGACGTTGAAGGAATGTTTTCAGCTGAATCAGGATTAAAGTCACTTTCAGTCAATAAATATTTCGTATAGGTTTGTATAAGTAATAGCTAAAGTTATGATGCATAAACTAGGTCAGCTTTCTTAAGTGAAAATCATAAGTTAAATAAAGTGATGTTGCATGAATCCACCCTTAGTTTACTTAAATAATAACCAATTAGTTCCTAAATTAGTGATTTATAGAAATGCAGTGCACACCGCCGGAAATTATGCAAGAGGCAAAAGAAGCAGCACCGTCCCTCGGACCCTCAAAATCTGCCGAGAAATATTCTGTTGCCTATCGGCATTTTATTGAATGGTGCGATACAAAAGGTGTCAGCAAATATTCGGAGAATGTCCTTCTAGCTTATTTTAACTATTTGCTAAAAGAGAAGAAGTGGAAATCCTCAACTCTCTGGTCTCGGTATTCAATGGTTAAATCCGAATTAATTATTGAACAAGGAGTGGATATTAGTCAATATTTAAAGTTACGGGTCTTCCTGAAGAAAACCAATGAAGGTTATTGTGCCAAAAAGTCCAGGATATTTAGCAAAGAACAGTTTGAAAGATTTTTATGTGAAGCGCCAGACACAGTTCATTTGGGAATGAAGGTAAGTACAGTTTAATTTAAATTAATATGTGGTTTAACAAAGGATATTTTTTTATTCAGATTGTTCTATTAATTGGAGTATCCGGGGCATGCAGATGCGACGAAATGGTGAAAATGGCAAGATTTAGGAAATTTAATAATTGTTATAAAAATTCCCGACTCAAAAACCAGGAAGGTTCGTTCTTTCACCATTATCGGAGAAGCATATTTAAAAATATATCGAAGTTACGCTTTATTGAGACCCAAAAATAAGGAGAAAAAGAGATTTTTTTTGAAATATCAAAATGGGAAATGCTTTAGAAATGTAATGGGAATTCACACTATAGCAGGGACATCTAGGAAAGTAGCATCATTTCTGGGATTGAGCAGCCCCGAAGAATACACTGGGCACTGCTTGAGGCGTACTTCAGCTACATTATTGATTGATGGTGGAGGAAATATTGAATCTTTGAAGAGACATGGGGGTTGGAAATCAACTGGAGTACCTGATGGGCTATATAGAAGAATCTCTTCGAAATAAAAATGACACAGCTAGCAAAATATTAAACAAAATATCGATGAAATGGACAAAAGTTGCACTGAATCCTCATCACTAAAATCCTCGGTAACATCAACAGTTGTAAACGCTACTCTAAATTCACAACAAGATGCTACAACGGTATTGCGCGGGTTTAATTTTCAAAATGCAACAATTTCGCTTTTCGTTTTTTTTTAGTTTAATAAATCTTGAGTTGTTGACACTTGTTTTCTTGTTTCTATCTATGTTGCTATGATAACACTTTTCCCTCCGCTGGCGGGAAAGTAAAAACTAAAGCTCCGGCGGAGGAAAAATGAAACTTTACGGTCTCCTACACAGTCGAAAAATGACAGATTTGCTGACGTTTGAAGAAAAAATATTTTTTTTATAATAGGAAAATAAAACACTGATTGATATTAATCGTAAATATATTAAAAATTATTCAAAATTGTAATTAAAACTGTAAAACCTAAAATGATATACACAATCTTATTAGATTGAATGGTAGTTCTTAATGCCACAATACTGGGGTTGAAAAATGCATCACTTGATTTGTATTTTAATAGAATTATTTGCATATACATCTTTTAAATATTTGTAAAATCTCTAAACAAAGCGGGTCATTTGAAAGAAGGTAAGAATTAGTATTATTTGCAGTGAGCTGCTGTAAATACTCATTTTGAATTTTTGAGCTCTTCTTTCCAGACAAACGCTTTCGGCTGCTATAAATGGGCTCCTTTTTAATGTATACCTGTTTACCTGGCACAATGAAATAACCGGATTGTAACTGCTGTGGGTATTTCATTAACACACTTCTTTGGTAAAATCTCGTAGAATAATTTCGATACATAATTGCAAGGTATTTACTCCATGCATAATACCTATCGTTTACAAGTTTTAGAAAGGGGTTATGTAAATTACCCCATTGTACCATGTAAGTTGGATAGAATTTATAAAGTTGTACTAGTTGAAGTTTCTGGAAATTTGTCTGTCCCAAACATTGTTGTAACAATTGTTGAAGCCATTCCGGCTGCTGGTTACCTGGTGGGAAGTATTGCTTCAACCATTGCTGCACAGCAGAGGATTTTCCAGGCTGCATCGAGTAATATTGTAATTGCGAACATATTGTAAGTTTATAATAGTTAAGAATTGTATTTAAATATGCAGGTTTCCATGTATATATACTATACTTTGATGGAACTTGGTTTCCAAAATACTTGGAAATGAAATTTCTATAGTAAATATTATATAAATTATAGACATTAAATATCATATTACGTAACGGTGCGTAATAGGTCCGGTATTGATACCATCTAATTAATCCCACAGGAAACCAAAGCATCCCTGAAATATTTGGATGAAATATCTTGTACATGATATATGATTGGAACGATTCGTACGTGGCATACGGTCTCATTAACTTGTATATCAAATATGGTTGCAAAATATACATATATTGACGAGGAAGCTTATTTCTAGGCGGTAGAGAAGTAGGTGATTCTTGTTTAGTCATAGGCGGAGTTAAATTTGGTGTTTTCGACGTAACACCTGTTGATATTGTTGGCGGTGGTGAAGTAGTTGAACTTTGTTTATTGACAGGCGGAGTTAAATTTGGTGTTTTCGACGTAACACCTGTTGATATTGTTGGCGGTGGTGAAGTAGTTGAACTTTGTTTATTGACAGAAGGAGTTAAATTTGGTGTTTTTGAGGTAACACCTGTTGATATTGTTGGCGGTGGTGAAGTAGTTGAACTTTGTTTATTGACAGGTGGAGTTAAATTTGGTGTTTTTGAGGTAACACCTGTTGATATTGTTGGCGGTGGTGAAGTAGTTGAACTTTGTTTATTGACAGGTGGAGTTAAATTTGGTGGTTTTGAGGTAACACCTGTTGATATAATTGGCGGTGGAGAATTAAGTGAACTTGGTTTAGTCACAGGCGGAGCTGGATTTGATGTTGATGATAAATTAGCTAAAAAAATGAAAACAAAGTATTAATGGAATTTACATTAGCGCACCGGAAGTCAAATGAAAAAATAGTTGGTTTTAGGGGCAAGTGATAAGAAAATGCGGTGTGTGGTAAGAAAATGTATCAAAATATTGAGAAGAAAAATAAAAATATGAAAACCACAACCCAAAACGGCCAGTATAATTAGATAACTGAAAATAATCGATAATACTTACTGTCAATAGTTGTATTCATAAATATAGTTTCCTTGATATAATTTTCATTGTGACATTCCATCGTTTCTTCTGTTTCCTTTGAGTTTTTAATAATGCATTCCATATCCATTTGGTGAAAAATAACGGTATTTATACTGTTTGGTTGAGAATTTAACCATATATTGACGTCTGCATTTGCATACACGACTGCTATAGATCTTGATAAATTTGTATTAGCAAAATGTTGTAGTCCTAAGAAAAAATATGATAATCATATATAAATTTAATTGTCGAGAAAAGGAAAAATTCGCCGTATTCAGCAAGAATATTTATCGATTTTATAGTTTCCGTATTGCAATTTTAAAAATTAACATTAATGTTTGTAGACACTGATTTTTGTATTCAAATTTATTCAGGTTGTATGCATTATATGCCTGAAAACAGAGGAAAACTATTTTAAATGGATATCGCACACACACACACAATTACCTTTTTTCTCTCCATGGTATCCATGGCAGTCCTGAGATTTTTTGATTAATTCTCGATTCAAACTAAAAATGTATGCCGCCGAACCATTGATTGCATTCTTTGAAGACCTACATTAGAAAAAATAAACTATTCCGCTTATATCCATACTGGATAGTTAATTCATTTCATTAATCCAGTTGCACTTCAATATTATCATATTTTACAACCATAATGAAAAATAGATTTCTTCGAAATATGTTTTTCATTGCCATTTATATTATGTATCTACGCCCGTGAGATAATAACTTCTTATTCCACTAATATTGCGTGAGATAATATAGTTAAATGGTAGTGGAACTATTATTGTAAATATATTTTAAACATATATAACTTGTTTGTACCTACACAGTCGGCTCAAAAGCAATAGAAGGAACTGGGAGTGTACGGGCCAGGAACCAAACACTCCGAAAGCTTGGGAAAAACCACAAGTATCTTTTAAGCAGAAATTCACGCTATAGGAAAGGTGCTCAGTTCAATATTGATAAAGGATATAGAAGGCAAAGGATTATCATAATTTCGGATGGTCAAGCAGCTATTAAAGCACTGATCTTGTGTAATCAGTTCCAAAATGGTGTGGAAATGCATAGGCAAACTCAATGAACTTGCCGACAATAATATAGTCACATTACTGTGGATTCCAGGTCACACTGGAATAGGAGGAGATGAAATAGCAGATGAACTAGCAAAGATGGGGACTGAAACACCCTTTTGGGGGCCGGAACCCTTTTGAGGTATCAGCTCCAATGTAATATTGGAAGAAATAGACAAAGCCAAAAAAGAGAAGATCTGACCATTGGAAAAATCTAGTAGGGCTTAGACAATCAAATATACTACCTGTTGAGAATAAATGAATCCCTAAAATACTGGAAGAAGAAAATTGTAGATTCTGTGGTATGGAAGAAGAAACCTCCATCCACATACTTGCGGATTGCACACCAATTCAAAATCCTAAGGCACAACACCTAGGAGACTACTAGATAGAAGAGGGATACTTACCTAATCTAAAGCCTGTAGACAACCTAAAATTCCCAATAGGAGCTACTAGTTTCTGAGACTTTCCTCAGGAACTAAGCAGTAAGGGGGTACAATAGATCTTTTAGGTCTCAGTGAATATCACCCCAATATACATACATACAACTCTGATGACCTGGGTGACCACTCAATGGTACCTTTCCGTCCAAACTATTTATTTGGATAATTATTGTCCAGGTACTCCGACTTGTTGGAAGTGCAACACATTTTCATCTAGAGCTAGGTTGCCATCGTCGACCTGTTGGTCCTTTAGTCAAGGGCACATTAGTGTTCTCCAGCGTATCAAGGTACATTTCACAGTTTAAATATACTGTTATAAACAAGGGACCACAGAACCTCCTAATATCTCCATCGAAACACTTAGTTTCTCAGGTTTCTAGCAGTTTTCTTCATTTAAACTACCATTTAACAAAAAGTTTACCGTTTAAGTATTAAACTAGTTTATAATTTTTAATTGATATGCACCATCGTTTATATGGAGGTTAAACCAGTTTAAACTTAAACGCCCAATATTGGAGGTTTTACTTATTAAAGGCTGGCTATTTAACCGCGGTTCAAACAACGTTTAATACTGATCTAGGTTTAGACCTAATTTTAACGTTGTTCAATTTCAGATCTGTAGATGAACCTAGTTCATCGACTGGATAACATAACCTATTTCTTTAAATATTGACTTCTGAAATTAATCATTTTTAATAATAATGAAGAATATTCCTGAAAACTTGAGTGACAACGAAGACCTTCTAGAATTCCTGAACATATAGTGATGAATCCCAGATTATCAAGAACGTATAATGAAAGACTAAATGATTTTTTAATCTGGAATGACACTAAATTTATCCTAAGGCTTCGTTTATCTAAACAAACTGTGCGAATGCTGATTAATGAAGTTTCTGAAAATATAAAAAATGATACTGAACAGTGATTTGTTATATTCATCCTTACATACAAACAAATTTTTTTTTCTCCGGCAAGCAACGGCCTTTGATGCATAAAATAATAATTTGGTTCATAGCAATCAAAGGCATTTTGACGGCTTATTACTCTAGAATGGAAAAAGATATCGACGTGCAGTTTTCGATAAACTTCTTATATTTCTTTCGGTTTTGTTGATAACAAAATCACAGTCTGGAGGCAAGGTGGAACTACTTCAAAAATACAATATTAGAAACAGCTAAAGAAATATGTGGAACTATTAAAAAGAACAACTATAAGGAACAGACCGCTTGGTAAACAAAAGAAATAGAAAACCAAATAAAACTTAAAAAGAAGATGTGGAGAAAGAACTTGAGTAACAGATGTACAGAAAATTATGAATTATACAAAAGGAGAAATAAAAACAGTGAAAGAACTAGTATTACAGGCTAAAAAGGAAACACGGATAGCATTTGGAGAAAAATTGGAGAGTGGCAGCAAAACGAACCAAACATTATTTTACAATACAATGAAATCCTTACGACAAGAAAAAAAACCGGACACCACAAGTATTAAAGATAAAAATGGCGAATTACTAACGGAAGGAACGGAAATAATGAATAGATCGAGAGAATATTTTCAAGACCTACAAGATGGACAACAACAAACGGAAAAAGAAAAAATAACTAACGATTACTTACCTGATAGATAAAGAAAAAGGTGAAGGTATAAATATGGAAGACCTAACAGAAGTTATACGAACACTTAAAAACGGTAAAGCTCCAGGGTATGACAAACTTACAGAGATGTTTAAAAATCTGGGACAAAAAGGAATGAGTTTATCTACTCGAAATAATCAAAACGGCATGGGATAAAGAATAAATACCTGATGATTGGAAAATGGCAGTGATCGTACCAATTTATGAAACGGGAGACAAGCACAATTGCAGCAATTACAGAGGAATAACTCTACTTAGCTCGGCTATGAAAATATATGAGAAAGTAATAGACAAGAAACTGTATATTAGAAGAATCGCAAAGTGGTTTTAGAAAAGGAAGAAGCATACAAGATCACCTGTTAGCAGAAAAATTACTACAAGATAAAGAATCTTTTGTTGGTTTAATTGATTAGGAAAAGGCTTTTGATAAGGTACCATGGGAAGCGTTATGGGACATTTTAAAAAATAGAGGAGTTGACAAGAAGACAATAAGAATAATAGAAAACATATATATAAAAACAACTTATGTTGCGTAATTCGCGAAAATGAAATTTAAGAAAATTTCAAAACACAAAAAGGACTAAGACAGAGAGGGAATTAAGTCCGCTTTTATTTATTATTTTAATGGATGAAATTATAAAACAATGTTCACCAAAGATGAAAAACCTACATATAGGCTACAGAAATTTACAAAGAATAAACATCGCTGGAGGAGCCTTTGCAGATGATTTGATTATTATGATGGGAACAGAAAAGGACCTACAACAGAACTTCGACACATGGAATAAAACTTTAAAAGAGAATGGGATCAACATAAATAAAACCAAAACAAAAGTGATGCAGATATGTAGAGACAGTAGACAAATGAATATTGCATTAGATGGAACAAACATTGAGCAGGTGAAAATGGAAATTCAAGACAACGGAAAACAAGATATTGAAATTAATAATAGGATACAAAACACTTTGACACTATACTATGCAATGAACAGGTCATTTATAAACAAAAAAGAAATATCAAAGAAAACGAAAATGAATGTTTATAAAACCATATTTAGACCAACCTTTACATTTTGATGTGAATCATGGGTGCTCACTCAGCGACAAAAGAGTCAAATCCAGGCCGTAGAAATGGAGTATTTCAGAAGAGTCAGGGGTGTCACAAAAAGAGACAAAATGAGAAACGCAAAAATAAGAGAAGACCTGGAAAGAGAACCAATGCTGGAATAAATATATCAAAAAATTGTGAGACACCTTTTTTGTAGAGCGTTCAATTTCCTACAAGAATATACCTTGGTCATTGCGAAGTATTGTCACCAAAGTGAGCTATGAAATTCCAAAGTGCAAGAGAATATTGTTCCCATGTTATTTAAATGGAAAATCGAAATTTGCGATGCGGCACCTCTTAATATTAATATTAAGAGCTTAAACTTTCACAGTATTTTTTTTTGTCATTTCCAACAATATTTTCGATTAAGAAAAAAAAATTCATAATTTTTTTTGAATCAGTCTAATATATATACACTGTGTTCATTTGAAAAGGACCCACCCTTAATATTTCAAAAATGGGATATATAAGAGAGAAATGCCGAAACACGTCAACTTTTAAATTGAGGGGGACTCTTTATAGCGCTAATGTCATAAACGTCAGATTCACCCCCTCCCTACTGGAGGTAACCTTTAAATTTTTTAAAATGGCGTTAGGTATCAAGTCATACCTCATTTAAAAGCTCATTTTGTTTTGCCTTTGATACCAGCCTTCCATTTTTATTTAATCGTTGTTTAAAATTGGCTCTCTTTCAACCTTTATTGCCTGAATGTTAACGGTGGTCACTTTGTCCACATGATTAAATAGCAGTTTTTTCGTGTTAACAGTAAGTTGTCTTTTTCCTATTTGTGAATTTTTTATTCTTTGGAGTCTTTCCGTCATAACATATTACGGGGGCTTACGAAAAGTTGAAAGAGAGCAAATTTTAAACAACGATTAAATAACAATGGAAGGCTGGTATCAAAGGCAAAACAAATTGATTGAATAGAGATTTACCAGACCTCTTAAATGAGGTATGACTTAATACCTAACGCCATTTGAAAAAATTGAAGGGATATTTCCAGTAGGGAAGGGGTGAATCTGACGTTTATAACATTAGCGCTATAAAGTGTCCTCCTCAAGTTAAAAGTTGACGTGTTTCTGCATTTCTCTCTAATGTGTCCCATTTTTGAAATATTAAGGGTGGGTCATTTTCAAATGAACACAGTGTATAGTTGCCAAATGTATATTTTTTCACGGAAGCGCCGAAAAAAAAAAGATCTCTTTTGAAGTGAAATTATCGGTTTATTTAAAATACAACACCCTATATTTTTCAATACTGTCTGAAAGTCCCTTTCTTCCCCTTTTCAAAAATGTATACATTATTGGCATGTACTTAAGTTTTTAGGGAAAGATTTAATTTTTTATGAAACCATGTCAAGAACTTCCAAACGTAAATTATCATATTTTAACAGCTTGGAAACATTATAACTCGAAAATGAGACAGGGGATAATTGAGCGTCAAAATATACATTTGGCAACTATGTCAACAAAAAGGAAATACAAGAAGCTTAGCGCAAACTGCATTTCGATATATTTTTCCATTCTTGGGTAATAAGCCGTCAAAATGTATTACTTTATAGTGGGACACCCTGTATTATTATCAATCAATTCAAAATCAGCTGTTTTATCCACAGTGACAGATAACCAACCCACCAATCTTCAGTGAGCGTTCTACTGAAACCTGTTGTAATTTGACTCAAACAACAACGCCACGCTTGATCGCAGTTTTCTCTCGTTAAACGAGATTTACAGACGGCCCTTAATCACGGATCTACACGTGACTTACATGTCTTTCAATGAAGACGGTAGTTGGCTGTAAATTAATGTTACCTGTAAAAAATTGTCACATTTTAGTAAAGCGTGTTACCAATAGATGTCAAAGATAATAGTTTAATACCGAGATGTTTTTTTGTCAATATAGAATTTTGGTTTGTGGTTACATGTGGGGATGTCGCTGTTATCGCATTCTTCGTATTTCCATTACTGGGTTTAATGTGTTGATGTGGTTTCAACGTTGTCTCCAGTCCAGGATTATGCTCTCAGGGCTTCTGGACGTATATAATCTGCCTTGTGCTGATGATGCGCAGATACGCCGAAACCAGTCTACAAGTGATGTCCCTTCTAATTACAAACCAGAATGGTTGGCTATTTCTTGCAAATATACCAACCCCGTTTAACTTGGAAGTGTAATTCAATGTCTGTCTGGGCATATAGCCCGAGAAGTAGTTGATTCTTATTAGTGAACGGTCTGTTCTTTGAAAAATATTTTTCAAAAACGTTGTAAGGCGTTATAATCATAGAGATACTACAGATAGAGGCAACAATCCAGCTCGGTACCCGTCAGCTTATAAGAGAGAGATAGAAAGTCAGTGGTTCAAGCTGTCTTTCTCTAATGGCGCGCATGCTATAGACAAAGACAGAAAAACCTCTGACGTCTGTCTTTTTCTTTCTCACCGGAGTTCAGACGGACATTCCCACTTACACAGCGGCCATGGTTTGTTGCCTCTATCTGTAGTATCTCTATGGTTATAATAACTAGTATCTTTGACATCTATTAAAATTTTTTCTACACGTTCAGGTATACTGTAAGCGATAGTGATCACTGTAATGAAATTACAAACAAATGATTAGTCCATCAGTTACGACAATGGCATTTAGGTAAGTGTCGAAAAAATCAATAATTTTACTACAGAATGCAAAAAAGAAAAACAAGGTTTGCTTTTTGATTTTAGCTCCTCCACTCTATCCTTGAAAGGGCCTTCAGATTATTTTGTCCATTGTGAGTTTTAGAATGGGGGTATTCGGTCTAAGTTGCCAACTCAAAAATTTGGGAATTTTCTACCACTGGGGAAGGGAAATTTCAGAACGAATTTGTTATGTTTAGGTTCGCGTTGTTTATACATATCCGTAAAATGAGCCTCGGCTCTTCAAACCAAATTGAATCCTTCTTCTTCTTTTCTAGATCCTTTTGTCCTTTCAGGCGTCGGATGTGGATTCCATGTCCTGTACCCATTTCTTCCATGTCTTTCTGTCTCTTGCAAGGATTTTCATTTCTGCTATGGTCTTTCCTCTTTCTAAACCCATTTCTTGTATTTGGTCTAAACATTTCCTTCTAGGCCCACCCCTTTGTTTTTTGACAGATTTCCCAATCTCCATTATTTTCTTAGTTAACCTATTTGGTTCCATTCTTACCATATGACCATACCAGCTAAGTTGTCTCTTTTTTATTTTACCAGTTATCAGTTCCTGTTTAGTTGTCTCTCTAATGACGTCATTTCTAATCCTATCCCATTTAGTTATCCCTGCAATTCTTCTTAGATGTTTCTCATTTCTATGGCGTTTATTCTAGTTTCGTCCTTTTTTCGCACAATCCAATTTTCACTTGCATATAATATTGTAGGAACTGTTATCATATTATGAATTTTAATTTTCACTTCCAAGTCTATATCTTTATGTCCAAGAATTGTTTTATTTAGAGAGTAGTATATTTTTGTTGATTTATTTGCTCTGTTTGTTATTTCTGCATCTATTTTTCCATCTTCTGTTACTATACTTCCCAAATATTCAAATGTTGTTACTCTTTCTAGCGTCTGGTTTTTGCATTTAATCTCTTTATTATTTTGATTACCTAGTTGTTTTTCATTTATTATCATCACTTTTGTTTATTTATGTTCACCTCCATCTTCATGTTCTCTATTTCTTTAGTCCAAATATTCACTAGTTTTTGCATTTTGTTCTTTGTATTCGCTACTAAGGCCACATCATCTGCATAGAGTAGACTACTTATTTTTATCGGTTCTAAATTTCTGTGTCCCATTATAGTATTCAGCTGCTCATATTTTTCTTTAGTTCGTTTCACAATCTTATCCATGATTATTATAAACAGTAATGGGCTGAAACTGTCTCCTTGTTTTATTCCCTTATACATTTTAAATTCTTCTGACCTTTGCCCTGCAATTTGTACCTTGGCACGAACTGTCTCGTATACACTTTTAATTATATTTATTGAGGTGGGTGGAACTTCCAATTCCTCCAGGGTTCTCCATACTTCCCTTCTATCTACTGTATCAAAGGCTGCTTTTAGATCTATAAATGTAAGGTACATTTCTTCTCCCTCTTCTATTTTTCTTTCGATTATATTCCAGGTCTAAAAGCTTCCCGTTCTTCTCCTAATTTTGGTTCTACATATTCTCTTAATCTTTTTTCTATTATTTTTGTGTATACTTTATAGCTAGTTTGGGCCAAACAGATTGCTCTGTAATTCCCACATTGTGTCTGATCTCCCTTTTTAAAGATGGGTATTATTAAGTTATTTTCCCATTCCCTTGGAATTTTTTGTTGTACCCATGCTTCTTTGCATACCTTCCATATCCATTCCTTTCCTCTTTCCCCCAAAGATTTAATCATCTCTGGCGCCATCTCATCTTCTCCGTTAGCCTTGCCTATTTTGATTTATTGTATTACTTGATCTATCTCTTCTTTTTGGATTCCTTGTAGCTGGTCGATTTCCTCTTCTACTGTTGTTATATTCTCTTCCGATGTTAATGTTTGGAATTGTTCTGAATAGTATTCTTTCCATGTTTTTAATATCTCTTCCATTTCCGTTTGTACTTGGCCGTGGCGATTTTTTATTGCCCTGATATCTTTATATTTATTTTCTCTCAATCTTTTTATTCTTGTCCAAAATTTCCTGTTACCCATCTTATGTAGATCTGTTATTTCTTCTCCGAATTTCTTCCATGAGTCACGTTTTGATTTTTTGACGGCTCTTTTTACAATAGTTTTCTTCCAGTCATATTCTTCTTTGTCCACATGAGATTTTGATGTGATATATTTTTTCCACGCCGTCTTCGTTTCTTTGACCGCTATTTTAATTTCGTTATTCCACCAGCTAGTCCTTTTTATATTTTTATTATATTTAATTTTTCCACATGCCTTCTCTGTAGCTGTTAATAACGTTTCTTTAAAGGCGACCCATCGTTCTTCAAGTGTCCAATCTGTTTTTTCTTTCTCCAGTTTATCGAATTCTTTGTTCGTCTCATTTTGGTATTTTTTCTCGATATCTTTATTTTTAAGTTTATGTGTTGCTAGTTTACTGTAGTCTATAGTAGCTTCTTTTTTGATCAATTTCACTAGCCGAATTGCCACTACTAATCTGTGGTTAGATCCAATTTTTGCTTTTTTCTTTGTTTAAATTTCTTGTATTACTTCTGTTAGGTTTTGTGTATATGTTATATAGTCTATCAGGCTTTTAGCGTTTCTTTCTTCTGCCACAAACGTGTATTTATCATTAAGTTGTTGTTCCCACATCGTATTTCCTATTATTAGATAATTCCTTCTGCAAAAATCTATCATTTTTAGTCCGTTTCTGTTAATTGTGTCTTCTCCATGTTTTCCCATACAACCCATTCCTCTATTGTAATCATTTCCTACCCTGCTATTCCAATCTCCCATTATTATTGTCTTTTCGTTTTCCTCCCTTACCTCATCTAAAACTCTTTGCAATTGTATATAGAATTATAAAATTTCTTCATCTGCCGTTCCTTCTACTGGCCCATATATTTGTATGAAATTAATTATTTCATCTAATTTTATACTAATAACCATTATTCTCGAGTCGACTGCCTTAAATTTTATTTCCCTTTGCTTTATTTCTTCTGTAACGATCATTCCTACACCCTCCTTTGCCCTTTGTTCTGGTTTTACTCCTGAATAATATAATGTATTCTTTGTTGTTAGTTGCGAACATCCTTTGTCCTTTTTCTTCGTTTCACTTAGTACTAGAATTTGAATATTATTGTTTTCCATTTCTTCAGTTAATTCTAATTCTTTTCCTGTTAATGTATTTATATTCCATATACCTATGCCCATCTGTACTTTTTCCGTGTTTTGTGGTCTATGTTTTTTACTGTTACTCTGTTGATGATAATCATTCTCTATTTTTTTATGTTTGTTACTTGTTATTCTTTCGTTTTGTGTTTTGTTATTTAATTTACCGTTATCATATACTTGCCTTGTTCTCAGCTAATTGAATCCAAATATCGATATTGGTAATTATCGTGTCCGGTAGGCTGAAATTTATGCTGGAGCTCCTGCTTTTACGCCAATAATATCTATCAATCAATAGCTTTGTTCCAACTGACGTTAGAACCGTTTTTGGTATCGTTCGCGCAGGTGCTGTATTTCTTTCACGTTCCAAATGATTAAAGTATCGTTCTTGGGACTGCTTGGGACGGTATACAAACTGTACCTTCTGGAAGGGGTGATAAAGTTGATGTGTCCATCCCAAATTCGAGTTTGCGCACTATAGAGTACTCGAAACGATTCCAGTATGGTTCATAAATGCCAGTTGGAACATACCTAATATCATCATTGGATAAGAGATATGTCGCAGTCGTCGCTATCTTAAACATGACAAATTCGTTCTGAAATATCCCTTCCCCAATGGTAGAACATTCCAAAATTCTTGGGTTGGCAGCTTGGACCCATTGACATACTATATACAACGAAACAAATCAATAATTAATATTTTAATACAGTTTCATCCACACATCTACAAATAATAAAATTTGATCTAAACAATTTTGGAATCTATAGCTAATTATTATCTACTGTTAATTAACAAGATTTTTTTTAATGCAATTTATGCCAATCGAATACACGAATAATACTTTAAGCGATTGCTTTTTAAAATATTATATTAAACACGCTAGATTTATCTTATCATACATGAGCTAATATACATTTTTATTTATCTGGTACCTCCTTTTCCGATGTAGTTTGTTTGGGTAAGGGTATTGGTATAATATGGTCACTATTATTATTTAAACATTCTTCTAAAGATATTGTGGTTTCAGGATTTTCAGTATCAATAATCATAAGTGTTCGAATTTGCACTTCTAGTACAACTGAAGCGCAATTGATGATTACAGCGGACATATTAGTAACTTTTGGTGTAGATAGTGGAGACATTGAAGTAAAACTAGATTGAGTAAATATTAGACCTGAGCCAACAGTTGCGCTACTAGGCAAAAATGTTTCTTTTTTTGGTGTGGTCAACTTTCCAGAGGTTGATGAAGTGGATTTTGAAGTACCTAATGTTGTAGTTTTACTGTATCCAGTACTCGATTTTTCAACCAGTGTGGATATCTTTTCTGGTTTATTTGGAGTAGACTGAGTGGAGATCAAACCAGAGCCAACCGTTGTACTTTCAGCAGATTTGCTACTTGTCACAATTGTTCCTTTTGTTGGTGTGGTTAAATCTCCAGATGTTGATAAAGTGGATTTTGAGAAACCTGGACCAGTACTTGGTGTTGTACCTTTACTGTATCCCGTCGATCTTTCAACCAGTGTAGATATATTTTCTGGACCAATTGGAGTAGATTGAGCGGAGATTAAGCCAGAGCCAACCGTTGGTGAAGTATATAAACAAGGTGTACTTTTATGTTTAGAACATTCCTCTGGTATGATAGGAACGATATTTTCACTCTTACAGTCTGTAGTCAATACAGTGCTAAGTGGAATGATATTAACGAGTGGTTTTTTGATTGATCTGTCATTAAAACGATTTTGTTCACTTTCAGGAGCTTTGTTGACAATAACTACAATTGCATTTATAGTATTCGGCGAGAACATTAGGAATAAATTATTTTCGTCTTCAGTGAAGCAGTCTTGGACACATATTGAAGAGTCTTTATACTTTCCTGTAGCAATAAAATAAGTGGGTAATATATAAAAAATACACATAAATATAAATTATTTTAGAGGTACACATAAAGTTTAGAATATTAGTCATACTACCTATATCTTACGGTTTTAAATTAAAAAATATAATATTTAATTAATACTATGATAAAGGACGGTTGGATAACTAAGAAAAAAATCTATTATTATTATTAGGAACTGTGTTACATTTAAAAATTTCATTTTGGAATAATTGATTGCTGTTATCTTCTATTTGTTATATCTTTATAATAAATATCGTCTTGTTCTGACCATTCTGTAGCTATACATAGGAATATTTATAAGTTTTTGTTGAATTCTTAGTATACTATTTTGTTGCTACGTATTGTCCAAAAGTCGGTAAAATGAATTATTATCTTATTATTACTTTAAGAGGCTAACAATTCACAAAACAAGCTATTGCACTCAAATCAAAGCGTGTCCGTCCGCAAGAGCGGGACTAATGTCAATAAAATAATTTTAAATTAGTCACACATTTAATAAGTAATTAAAGTCTACAAAATTGTGAACATTTTTTGATAAATAGTTGTGTAGTTGTGCACGTTATATAAAAAACCCTTTCACTATACCCACAATATTTTTATGACGTTGGTTTATTCTCGGGAGCGATTATTGGAAGAATAATCGTTCCATTTCCATTCTTCTTATTTTTAATACATTCGTCTAGTGGAATTACAGTATCGGGGTGTTCCGTATCAATGAGCATTATACTTCTCATAACTGCTTCAATTTCTACAGAAAAGCAATTGATAACTACAGCTGACATATTAGTCTTTGAAGTTTCTCCTTCTAGTTCTGGTGTTGAACCAGATTCGGTGATTATGGATTTTGTTGATTCCGTTTTAGTTCCTGGTGTAACGCTTCCCGATGTGCTGGCCTTTGGAGTTCCTTTTTCTATTTCCGGAGATAAGCTAGATTCAGTGGTTATGGATTTTGTTGATTTCGTTTTAGTTCCCGGTGAAACGCTTCCCGATGTGCTGGCCTTTGGAGTTCCTTTTTCTTTTTCTGGAGCCAAGCCAGATTCGGTAGTTATGTATTTTGTTGATTCCGCTTTAGTTCCCGTTGTAACGCTTCCAGATGTGCTGGACTTTGGAGTTTCTTTTTGTGGAGCCAAGCTAGATTCAGTGGTTATTGATTTTGTTGATTCCGTTTTAGTTCCCGGTGTAACGCTTCCAGATGTGCTGGACTTTGGAGTTTCTTTTTGTGGAGCCAAGCTAGATTCAGTGGTTATTGATTTTGTTGATTCCGTTTTAGTTCCCGGTGTAACGCTTCCAGATGTGCTGGACTTTGGAGTTTCTTTTTGTGGAGCCAAGCTAGATTCAGTGGTTATTGATTTTGTTGATTCCGTTTTAGTTCCCGGTGTAACGCTTCCCAATGTGCTGGCCTTTGGAGTTTCTTTTTCTTTTTCTGGAGCCAAGCCAGATTCAGTGGTTATGGATTTTGTTGATTCCGTTTTAGTTTCCGGTGTAACGCCTCCAGATGTGCTGGCCTTTGGAGTTCCTTTTTCTATTTTCGGAGTTAAGCTAGATTCAGTGGTTATTGATTTTGTTGATTCCGTTTTAGTTCCCGGTGTAACGCTTCCCAATGTGCTGGCCTTTGGAGTTTCTTTTCCTTTTTCTGGAGCCAAGCCAAATTCAGTGGTTATGGATTTTGTTGATTCCGTTTTAGTTCCGGGTGTAACGCTTCCCAATGTGCTGGCCTTTGGAGTTTCTTTTGCTTTTTCTGGAGCCAAGCCAGATTCAGTGGTTGTGGATTTTGTTAATTCCGTTTTAGTTTCCAGTGTAACGCCTCCAGATGTGCTGGCCTTTGGAGTTCCTTTTTCTATTTTCGGAGTTAAGCTAGATTCAGTGGTTATTGATTTTGTTGATTCCGTTTTAGTTCCCGGTGTAACGCTTCCCAATGTGCTGGCCTTTGGAGTTTCTTTTGCTTTTTCTGGAGCCAAGCCAGATTCAGTGGTTATGGATTTTGTTAATTCCGTTTTAGTTTCCAGTGTAACGCCTCCAGATGTGCTGGCCTTTGGAGTTCCTTTTTCTATTTTCGGAGTTAAGCTAGATTCAGTGGTTATTGATTTTGTTGATTCCGTTTTAGTTCCCGGTGTAACACTTCCCAATGTGCTGGCCTTTGGAGTTTCTTTTGCTTTTTCTGGAGCCAAGCCAGATTCAGTGGTTATGGATTTTGTTAATTCCGTTTTAGTTTCCAGTGTAACGCCTCCAGATGTGCTGGCCTTTGGAGTTCCTTTTTCTATTTTCGGAGTTAAGCTAGATTCAGTGGTTATTGATTTTGTTGATTCCGTTTTAGTTCCCGGTGTAACGCTTCCCAATGTGCTGGCCTTTGGAGTTTCTTTTCCTTTTTCTGGAGCCAAGCCAAATTCAGTGGTTATGGATTTTGTTGATTCCGTTTTAGTTCCGGGTGTAACGCTTCCCAATGTGCTGGCCTTTGGAGTTTCTTTTCCTTTTTCTGGAGCCAAGCCAAATTCAGTGGTTATGGATTTTGTTGATTCCGTTTTAGTTTCCGGTGTAACGCCTCCCAATGTGCTGGCCTTTGGGGTTTCTTTTCCTTTTTCTGGAGCCAAGCCAGATTCAGTAGTTGTGGATTTTGTTGATTCCGTTTTAGTTCCCGGTGTGACGCTTCCCAATGTGCTGGCCTTTGGAGTTTCTTTTTCTTTTTCTGGAGCCAAGCCAGATTCAGTGGTTATGGATTTTGTTGATTCCGTTTTAGTTTCCGGTGTAACGCCTCCAGATGTGCTGGCCTTTGGAGTTCCTTTTTCTATTTTCGGAGTTAAGCTAGATTCAGTGGTTATTGATTTTGTTGATTCCATTTTAGTTCCCGGTGTAACGCTTCCCAATGTGCTGGCCTTTGGAGTTTCTTTTGCTTTTTCTGAAGCCAAGCCAGATTCGGTGGTTATGGATTTTGTTGATTCCGTTTTAGTTCCCGGTGTAACGCTTCCCAATGTGCTGGCCTTTGGGGTTTCTTTTCCTTTTTCTGGAGCCAAGCCAGATTCAGTAGTTGTGGATTTTGTTGATTCCGTTTTAGTTCCCGGTGTGACGCTTCCCAATGTGCTGGCCTTTGGAGTTTCTTTTTCTGGAGCCAAGCCAGATTGGGTGGTTATGGATTTTGTTGATTCCGTTTTAGTTCCCGGTGTAACGCTTCCCAATGTGCTGGCCTTTGGGGTTTCTTTTCCTTTTTCTGGAACCAAGCCAGATTCAGTGGTTGTGGATTTTGTTGATTCCGTTTTAGTTCCCGGTGTGACAGTTCCCAATGTGCTGGCCTTTGGAGTTTCTTTTTCTTTTTCTGGAGCCAAGCCAGATTCAGTGGTTATGGATTTTGTTGCTTCCGTTTTAGTTTCGGGTGTAACGCTTCCCAATGTGCTGGCCTTTGGAGTTTCTTTTTCTGGAGCCAAGCCAGATTCAGTGGTTATGGATTTTGTTGATTCCTTTTTAGTTTCCGGTGTAACGCCTCCAGATGTGCTGGCCTTTGGAGTTCCTTTTTCTATTTTCGGAGTTAAGCTAGATTCAGTGGTTATTGATTTTGTTGATTCCGTTTTAGTTCCCGGTGTAACGCTTCCTAATGTGCTGGCCTTTGGAGTTTCTTTTCCTTTTTCTGGAGCCAAGCCAAATTCAGTGGTTATGGATTTTGTTGATTCCGTTTTAGTTCCGGTTGTAACGCTTCCCAATGTGCTGGCCTTTGGAGTTTCTTTTTCTGGAGCCAAGCCAGATTCAGTGGTTAAGGATTTTATTGATTCCGTTTTAGTTTCCGGTGTAACGCCTCCAGATGTGCTGGCCTTTGGAGTTCCTTTTTCTATTTTCGGAGTTAAGCTAGATTCAGTGGTTATTGATTTTGTTGATTCCGTTTTAGTTCCCGGTGTAACGCTTCCCAATGTGCTGGCCTTTGGAGTTTCTTTTTCTTTTTCTGGAGCCAAGCCAGATTCAGTGGTTACGGATTTTGTTGATTTCGTTTTAGTTTCCGGTGTAACGCCTCCAGATGTGCTGGCCTTTGGAGTTCCTTTTTCTATTTTCGGAGTTAAGCTAGATTCAGTGGTTATTGATTTTGTTGATTCCGTTTTAGTTCCCGGTGAAACGCTTCCCAATGTGCTGGCCTTTGGAGTTTCTTTTCCTTTTTCTGGAGCCAAGCCAAATTCAGTGGTTATGGATTTTGTTGATTCCGTTTTAGTTCCGGGTGTAACGCTTCCCAATGTGCTGGCCTTTGGAGTTTCTTTTTCTTTTTCGGGAGCAAAGCCAGATTCAGTGGTTATGGATTTTGTTGATTCCGATTTAGTTCCGGGTGTAACGCTTCCCGATGAACATGTAGTTGTTTCCACTGCATTGGTTGTAGTTTTTGGTAAACACTCATCAGGTATGGTAGTATTTATGATTTTTTCAACTTCTTTCACATTTGTGCAATCCATTACTGTTGTGATTTCATCCGCTGATCCATTTACATAAACATTAACTTGAGGTGCAGAAAGCTTGGAGTCTATTGGTTTGTTTATGATTACGATAAGTGTGTTTATGGAGTTTGGCAAAAAATTCACAAATATGTTGTTCTTGTCATCCTGACCGCATCTTTTTGGACATTGTTCAAATTCTGTAGCAATAAGATAAAATAAATATTGGTTAAATTGATTATTTTAAAAACATGTTCGACCAATTATTACTACATGAACAAAAACCTTTGCCAAATCGAAGTCTTAAAAGTCTACATAGAAGAAAAAGCTGGGTTGAAGTGATTGACTCAGTACACCTATTTCATTTTTAAAAAGTATTCCTTTTCAATACTGCCACTTTCAACTCTTATTGTGTTTGGAGTAGGAGACGTCATGCGTCTGATGGAGAGAGCTGCTCAGACCACAGACACTTTAAAATTGGGAAGCTGGACAAAAATTCAATAAATTCAAAACAACTGGGTATGATTACAAGGACACATTTATAAGTTACAATGAAGTATTGAAAAAAGCTCAGACTCTTGGAAAAACTACAGTGAGGAAGTAAAAAGCACACCAAATACAACATACTTTCTTAAAAATGAGTTAGGAGAGTACACAAAAACGAGGAAATATTCAATCAGAGAACTCTTCAGAAAGCATTTTCCTGTGGTTCGAATAGCTCACGCAAAACTCAGACTTCAAAAGACTGGATACTCAAAATTTCCAGGCAAAGTTGGCAGATATGCCAAAAGATAGAGAAAATAAAATAGGCTATAAATTTCTGTGAGATTTTGGAAAAAGTACTAGATAGACATATTAGTGATGGGATATTGGTTCAGTACGCCTACAGGGCAGGAAATACAGAAAAAGCGTTACACCAACCCATAGAGAAGGTGGAATATACGCTGGAAAATAAAAAGGGGATGATAGACATTGAGGGAGCTTTCGATAACACTTCTGTAGAATCTATAATCCAGTTGCTGAAGCTAAGTCACATTAGTGATTTGGATTGACTATATACTAAGGGAAAGGGAATGCAGTAGAGGATACACTGGTGGCTCAGGTAGCTGGAGGATGCCCACAGGGTTTTTTTTTTATTGTGAAATCTAGTAGTGAATGCGCTATTAGAACTCCTAAAAAGTAACGGACATACAACCCATCATGACACAAGAAAAATACAATACCTCAGTTAAAGGTATAATGCAAGAGGATCTGGACGAGATAACAAAATTGATACGATCACAGGGACCAAATATTAGTCCCAATAAAACGACACTAGAAAAAAAAAGGAAGAGACTATGACCTCTAAGAAAATGAGGAGAAATTGCTGAAATTAAGGTAGAGGTATTAATTGACTCAAAACTTACCTGGAATAAACCTTTGGAAAAAATAAGGGAAGTAGAGACCACACTAGTATTGGCCAGACACTCTTTCTGGAAAATCTGACATGCTGTATTGGCTATAATGATCGCCATAATATACGTTTCTTCGGTATGGTGGCCTAAGACTCAGCAAGGAATGGTCATGATAAAACTAAGCAAGCTATAAAGACTTGCATGTGCAATGTGCGAGAGAAAGCAACAGGAGAGCTGTGAAGGCAGCAGATCCATATCATGTCAAATAGTCAGACGACACTCAATGCAATTTAGAGGCATTAGGTGATGTCTAGACTAGTTTGAAATTGATCGAACTACTGGAGACGTTAGCCGAACGTATTAACGTCAAGCTCACCTGGGTACCAAGTCACCAAGATATCGAGAGCATCTAAAAATATGTCAAACTTGCCAAAAGAGGGTCAGATTACGAGGATCTGTAATCAACTGGATCAGAGAGAAGCATAAATTACTCGGGGTAAACCTCAAAAGACAAATGCATGAGAAAACCCTCATAAAAGAACCATGCTTGAATCTTTACAACGGAACTGCTCACAATGTGCTTGAATCAGCTGATAATTATAACAGGTTCCATGACTGGTCATTCACCAGTAAAGGAACGCTTGCACAAATTAACACTATACAACGGAGACCTTACATGCGGATTAAGCGGCAGGGAAACGGAGAGAGGGAAACATGCAAGACACTTGATCGTATAAGACATGGTTAAATAAGTACAGGTTAGTCCAGTAGCAGTTCGCGCATAAGCTTTTATTAAAAATATAGTGCCCAATGAGAAGTGGGGTTTAAAGGCAACCATCTTGTCGCGCAAAGCCAATTACAATCGAGGCGCTAGTTTTTAAAACTACAATTTATATTTATGTATATTTATATTCAAGTAATAATTCATGCAAAAATTTACTTTTATTAGTATTAAAAATTATCATAATTTAAAGTTTACAAAAATGTATTTTATTACCTATACATTACAAATAGAAGTATTTTTTAACAAATTGGAATTTAAAAAAAGTATAAAAGTATAAAAAGGTTTTTTAGGATAGGATCAATGAAAATTGAAAATAATTGTAAATTATTGATAAAATTTTTTATTTTAAAATTAAAAAACTTTTTAATGTGGTATAAAATAACATATTTTTTAAAAATATAATGTTACAATATTTAAAAAAATAAGTCAACATGCTACATACTAGTAATTTTTTTTCTCAGTTTTAATAATGTACATTAATATATCTAAATCTTAAGAATTTACATTAAATATATAACATTTTAACAAACAGTACATGCTTTAAAATAAAATTTAATATGTTTTAAAAACTAGTTAAACATGTGTAAAATATTTTTAATCATATTGTGGGTAAATAGGTAACGGTAGAAATTTATTAACTTTTGCTAATAAATGTTTTTGTTCGTTCGTGTAAAAATATTTTGCTCTTTTTGTTGTGCCTAACCTGTTATCATTTCTATTTCTGCAACACTTTATACTGCACTTACCCATAATAATTTTTATTTCACTTTTTTTTCTTTCTTTAGAAATTTATACTTTATTTAAAAAATATTACAACCGGCTGTTTGTTTACATACACATACACGACACACACATAAATGTATAGCAAAATGGCCGCCTTTAGCCCCCTGCGCAACAGATTTTTATTTTGGTTCCAAGGTCAAGCGCTACTGGGCTAACCTGTACTTATTTAACCATGGTATAAGACAGTTACTAATTGCCACTGAACTATATAGTAAACACCCAACTGATAACTCATACACATTGATGCAGTGGACAATGCTGCTGGACCGGGTGTTATGGAAAAGGACGAGAAAAATACAATAGGCCATTCTGCTACAGTATTATCGAAGGAAGACCAATAAAACTGAATAATGCCTTCCATGATTTAATAATTAGTTAACCGCACAATAGACTGTCAAAAATGTACACAACAGTTCTTCATGCAATCTGCGAATCTTAATTATTTGAAGCCAGGTATGAGTAAAAAATTAATCAAATTCAAGATACTTTTACATTTTGTTGAAATTTAAGTTCTTGATTTAAAACATAATTTTAGTTGTAAATTACTATCAGTCGAACATCTTAACATTCTTACTTAATGGTTTTTAGAGGAAACAATGACAAGTCAACTGTGAAATGAAACAATATTTTAATAATTTATTCTTCTAAAGTATTATTTTTGATGTATCCAAGCTTTACATTGACATATTGATAAAAGACTTTTTTGAATTGAAGCTAAAAGATAAAATACGACTCAAACTTGTGAATCGTTTTTTGATAGCGGATACTATACCTTGTTTTTAAACTAGGAGGAGCATTTTAGGAAACATCAAACAAATCTCTAAAAGTAACTAGATTGGGAGTGTGTTCCGAAAGGGTCGTGTTTTAACTAATTGACAATTACGTGAAGTATGTATTGGTCTGCTCGCAGTTGTCGGGGCCAATGAGGAATCAAGGTATGTCTAAATATTGAAACGTTATTGGCCACATGCCATGACGAAAGTACAACCAAATATCACATTATTGCGAAAAAATGTATGGTTATAATAAATAGTTTATATAAAATGTGTTAATACTTTGAGGATAAATAAGTATGTAGACAGAAAATGCAATTGTATGTCTAAATTATTCTTCATTTACATTTGAGGCTTAGGTATAGTATAAACTTAAAGTAAAACTTGATGTAAAAACATTTGCAAAAATAAGATTTTATTTGTAACTTTATTTATAATCAACGAGAAAAAACAAACATGGACCATAGATTTTGTTTATCGAACTGGATAAATAATAAAAATGGCAATTAACTTTGATAAAAATAAAACGATAAACAACTAACGCAAAAAAGTGTTTTTAAATTATATAATTTTTGTGTTGGTATTTTGAAAATAAATTTATTACACAAATCGAAATTCCATATTTTCTGGAAATTTTCGATTTGATACCCTCTATTCAAATTATTTACCAATTCGTGGAAATGATTTAACAATATATGTACCTATAATCCCCTCTAATGACACCATACTATTTATTTACAATTGCAAATATTAAAAATTAATTTGGAATTAAAAAAATATAATTCTATCAGTTGATCGCAGACGTTTGTGTCATATCGAGGTCAAAATGGAAGCAAGTATAAAGTTTATTCATAAATGCGACAGAGTAATAAATCTTCGTGACCCTTGCAAAACCAATACATTATGAACCATCCAAGTAATATTATCGTGAACATTAACTTTTTCTATTTCTGAGTCGGGCAGGTAGATTCACCCCGTATCAGGACGAGTTTGGGGTCTTTTCTATTGTCAAGAGATTAAAAATTAAGTTATTACAGTATTCAGTGACGTGGGCTGAGAATGAAATAAATGTTTTGAATAAATCACATTTTAAATCGGAACGATTCATTTTTAGACTCATCTTAAGTACACTTATGGAATTTGGCCAATTGATTGCTTTATTGCTCCGCCGAATTCATGAATAAAGTATAATGAAATTAAAAAACGGTGAAGTGTAAAATTGCAAATGCAAGCAGTAAATGTTAACAGTTATTTAACCAACAAGTGTATATTAATAAAGGCTATTAATAATCGAGTTATTTGAGATAGTGTCCTTTTTAATACATGTGTTAGTTACAAAACTTTTCGTCGGTTGTACAAGGTGTGTCTTTTTTTCTCAATCTTTGAAAACTAAGAATATTTATTTGTCATATGTATATACCTAAATATCGTGGAAGCTAAATTAGATTTGATTTTGTAACATAAATATTTATAGTTATTTATATATAGGTACGGATACTATAGTAAAATTAATACCTATTTAGAGGTACCAGCCGTTTTAGTAACTTAACGTATGCGGCTTCTTGAACCATCTGAACTCGCATGAAAAAAATTAGGTTATGACCTTTGTCATGTCAAATGCTTGACATATTTCTTATTGCATTGGCGTAGTGACTTGAAATTTCATATTATCAGTGGCGGTTTGTAATAATACAAATTAATTTGATGAAATTCATAAAATTCTAAAGATGTTGACATAATAAAAGAATATAAAAGAAGCGCACTAATTTTAAAAACATTGTTTTATTAACTAGATACATAGTTTTCTTAAAAAAATATGGCAATTCAGAGTTCGATTAAGTACAAATTCTAGATTTTAAAAAAATGACAACGTGATCTTCAAGGCAAAGTTTAATTAGTTTCTAAATCAGAATAACTTTCGGAAAGTGATAGTTCATCATCGGATTCATTGGATACAGAGATCACCATAGGTTCGATGTTTAGTAGTTTGTTTTCTACTTCCCATGCTTCAGAAATAATTTTCTCTGTATGGTTTATGTAATTCTTCCAGTGTTGCTCCGGTACATTTTTTATAACGTCATTCCATACTTTTAAGACTTCAGTAGGTGACCTTGCAGTTTTCGTAATAGCTTGGTCATAATGCCTTTTAGTTTCTGACCATACCATTTCGATGGCATTAAAATGGCAATGATAGGGTGGTAGCCTGAGAACACAATGACCATGCTCGGCAGCGTATTTGTCTAAATGATAATTTTTTTCTGGCAAAACTTGCTTTTCAATTATATTCCAAACAGCATCCTTTAAAATGTGATCTGGAAAAGAGATATTCTTTTTTTTGAGCCATTCTAACATGCGTGTTTTACTCCAACTTTTTCTTGGGATTTCTTCATCCAGGCGACTGTGATACGTTGCGTTATCCATTATAATTAACGATGGTTCTTCCAAGTTTACAATTAGTTGCTGTTTAAACCAATTTTCAAAATTTTCGGTGTTCATGTTATCATGGTAATCGCCTGTTTTTTTATTGCATTTAAAAATAAGCGATGCATTTGCCACAAAACCTTTTTTATTACCGGCATGAACAATTACATATCGTGTCCCACTTCCAGTTATTTTTAAATCACTGTGTTTAGTACCATCTTGCCACATTCTTCTGTCCCCGCTTTTACTAAAAACCCATGTCTCATCCAGATGATGAGTTCAGATCAGCACTGCACTGGTTTTATTGTCATATAACAACTGATTTAAATGATGCATTATAAAGTCTACACAATGTTAATTACACTATAATTACTTTTTACGATATTCCTCTCACACACACATTTAAAAAACACTGATATTGATATTCATTTCTTGCAAATTCGTTTTTTAATTCCACAATTATTATATCTTTTGACATTTTCATGTAACATATAAGTTTTGGTCTGTTTCCGCTCAGTCGCACAACTTGTACCTAATAGCAAATCCAGCCATTAGATATTTAGCCACTTGAATTAGTTGCTGAATATTTTCGATTTCATGATCGTGACATAGAAGATATAAACAAGATGAACATCATGAACATACACCTATTTTTCCGATAGCTGGCGCTGTATTTGGCTCAACTTTCGTTTAACTGAAATCAGTTATGGAAAAATTATATGAAAAGCCATCTACATACTGTGAGAAAGGCGCGCCGGATCGACGTTTCGCAATTCGCGCGCGCGAATTGCGAAACGTCGATCCGGCGCGCTCGCTTCGCTCGCGATAATCAATCTACTTCATTATTTCAAACGGAAATCCAATCTAATAAATGTATCAAGATGATAAGAAGCGATTGCGATTTCACTTTGATCGGTGTTAGTTGGTCGGGAAGCGATATTAGTAGAATTTTCAAATTTTCTAAAAAGGGGAAACATTTTCTGATAACCAAAGTCTTATAATATTAGCAGTATGTTAAAAATTTGATTTGGAATTACACCTGCAGCAACTATTTTCGTTGTCAGCAGTGTTTATAGAGGCCGAACAACTGAGGAGGTGATTTTTTTAAAGAATTAATTGATGAGTGCAATTCAGAGAAAAAAAATTGTTCAGCATCCTCAATGATCAAATTGAATGGTTCATTATCCTTCAAATAAATGATAAATATCAACCAAACTTATCTCAAAACTAACCATCTTCCTAAAATCAACATCTCTCAAAATTTGAAAAAAAATGTTTCAGCTGTAATACGGCGCTAGCTATCGGAAAAATAGGTGTATGTTCATGATGTTCATCTTGTTTATATCTTCTATGTCACGATATGGTCACGATCATGAAAACGAATATACTCAGCAACTAATTCAAGTGGCTAAATATCTTTTATGGCTGAATATGCTATTAGGTACAAGTTGTACGACTAAGAAGAAACAGACCAAAACTTATATGTCAGTCATGTTACATGAAAATGTCAAAAGATATAATAATTGTGGAATTAAAAAACGAATTTGCAAGAAATGAATATCAATATCAGTGTTTTTTAAATGTGTGTGTGAGAGGAATATCGTAAAAAGTAATTATAGTGTAATTAACATTGTGTAGACTTTATAATGCATCATTTAAATCAGTTATTATATGACAATAAAACCAGTGCAGTGCTGATCTGAACTCATCTTCAAAAATTCATAACTCGTTTTTGGTAAGAGAGCGCCGATTTCTTTTTTCATTTTCGTGTTCAGCGACCTCGAATTAATTAAAAAAAAAATATTTCATCAAAATCCGCGTTGGTTCACTAAACTAGATTTTTTACCATCGTTACATGGTGTCAGGTAAAATCGTGGCTTCAAGTTTAATAAGATGTCAGAAGAGAGCGTATCGGGAATAAGGCCCCCAAAAGCGTTTAACTTCAGTGCCGAAAACTTGTCCACAGCATGGAAATAATGGCTCCAACAATTCGAGCGGTATTCAAATCGCAACCCAGTTAGAGAAAAAAGCAACGGCGATCCAGGCAGCGACATTTATGGCAGTTATTGGCCCAGATGCTGTTCCTGTCTATAATAGCTTCAATCTAACGGTAGAGCAAAGCAAGAATATTACGACCTTGGAAGAAAAATTTAACTCTCATTTCATTCCAAAAACGAATTTATGTTTTGAGCGATACAAATTCAATAAAGCCAGTCAAGAGCAACGTGAAACGTTTGATGAATTTCTAACGAAAATAAAAAATCTCGCGAAGACTTGTGACTTTGATACACTTCACGATAGTCTCGTAATGGACAAGCTGATCATAGGAATTCGTTCTGAAAAGGTTAGAGAAAGATTATTAGCTGAAGAAAATCTAACTTTGAACAGATGCTTGACCATATGCAGAGCTAGTGAACAAGCTACAAAGCAGCTGGCTGAAATGAAGATGCAAGATGAAGCTGAAGTGCATAAAGTGAAGACTGAAAGTAAAGCAACTAAAGTCAAAACTGATCAACGCAAAGACACGGAAGAATTCAACTGTAAAAGGTGCGGCACGAAGCATAAGCGTAAAAGTTGCCCTGCATTCAAAAATACAAGTGCTTGATTAAAGACGAATCAAGCAGCGACGAAGAACAAAAACTTTTCATTCATTCAGTGAATACAAAAGCTGAAGAAGAAAGATGGACTGAAATTGTTGAAGTCAAAGGCAGAAAATTCGCTATCTACTTAGATTCTTGTGCTGACTGTAACGTTCTTTCATGGAATATAATAAAAACTTTGAATGAAGTCCTCAAACCTTCTAAAGTAAGAAGACTCGTCGGATTTGGTGAAAATAAACTTGATGTTATGGGAGAAGTTACTCTACAATGTAAGATTAAAGATCAAACATTAATTTCAAGATTGTTAATAGAAATAATCAATCTTAGGAAGAAAAACTGCAACAAAGCTGGGTTTAATCCAACGTATTCAAAACATTACAACTGAATCCAATCATATTCTGTTTAAGGGTCTTGGTTGCTTGAAAAATTATGAGTATGACATTGATTTAATCGAGAATCCTACTTTTAATATTAGAGCTCCAAGAAAAATTCCACATGCACTTTATGATGATGTGAAGAATGAATTGGATAATATGGCTAAAACGGGTGTAATCGCGCCAATAAGTGAGCCAATACCAGCCGTCAGTCCAATGGTCATCGTCAAAAGGAAAAACAAAATCAGACTTTGCATTGGTCCAATCGACGTCAACAAAAACATATTACGAAGAAGATTCCCACTAAAAACACTTGAAGAGATCGCAGCTAAACTAAACGGTGCGAAATATTTCACATTGCTGCATTGTAAAAGAGGGTTCTGGCAAATAAGAGTTACAAAATGCACTGAAAAATACCTAACGTTTGCTACACCATGGGGCAGGTATTGCTGCAAGAGACTTCCTTTTGGACTAGCTTCAGCGCCAGAAGTCTTTCAGAAAGTTAAGACTGATCTCCTACAAGATTTACCTAAAGTCGAATGCTCAATGGACGATGTTTCAATTTATGCAAATACCAAAGAAGAACTGAATGGTATTCAAGAAAAAGTAGTAAAGACCATAAGAAAAGCTGGACTAAAATTAAATCCAGAAAAGTGTAAATTCGAGGTGAATCAGGTAAATTTTTTGGGACACGTAATAACAGAAAATGATCTCAAAATTGATCCTGAAAAAACGGCCGCAATCAAATCAATGAAAACTCCAGAAAATAAGAAGCAGCTCCAAAGATTATTGGGTATGGTAACATACCTGATTAAATTTATACCAAACCTCTCTGAAATAACACAGCCGTTAAGAGAATTGCTGAATAAAGAAGTTGATTGGTATTGGGGCTCTGAACAGGAATCTGCAGTGAAGAAAATCAAGAAGTTTTTAACAACACCGCCTGTTTTGAAATTTTATGATGTTAACAAAGATGTTACTTTGTAAGTTGATGCAAGTTCCACTTGATTAGGTGCAGTTTTAATGCAAGAAAATCAGCCCGTAGCCTATGCTTCAAGAGCGCTGACATCTGCACAACAAAACTACCTACAAATCGAGAAAGAAGCACTGGCTATCAAATTCGGGTGTCAAAAATTCCACGAATATGTTTATGGCAAGAAGTTATACATCGAAACAGATCATAAACCCTTGGAGACGATCTTCAAGAAGCCAATACCAACCGCTCCTCCTAGACTACAAAAGATTCTGCTGGAAGTTACACAATATGCTCCAGAAGTCAAATACATAAAAGGATGTGATATTCCAATAGCGGATGCTTTAAGTCGAGACTATGATAATTCACAAGAAACGCTTGCGAATGAAAACGATGAGACTGAACTAGTAATAGCATTAGCCATGTCAGAGGCAGCACAAACTGAAACTATTCGAGCTACTGAAGAAGACGAAGAGCTACAAACTCTGAAAAAATTTATTATGCATGGTTGGTCCGAAAACATCAGAGAGCTACCGAGAAATGTTCGTCACTACTTCAATTTTAAAGAGGAACTTTCAGTTTACAATGGATTGATCATGAAAAATGACAGGGTTATTGTACCAAAGTCAAAAATTCAAGAAATGTTGAAGCAAATACACACTGGCCACTTTGGAATTCAAAGTAGCTTGAAACGCTCCAGGCAATTGTTGTATTGGCAAGGAATGTACAAAGACATTGTCAACTTCGTAGACCGGTGTGGAATTTGCCAACGAGTTCAACGCAGTAACCCCAAAAAACAAATAATTACAAAGCAAATTCCGAAACTACCGTGGCAAACAGTCGCGAGTGACCTATCCTCATTTTCCAATAACGAATATGTTATTATTACTGACAGTTATTCCGGTTTTTTCGATTTTAAAATGCTACATGACCAAACCTCCGGTGGAGTCATCAAACATTTAAAAAACTGGTTTGCAGTGCATGGTATTCCAGAAGAGCTGGAATCGGATAATGGACCTCAATTTAGTTCACGCGAGTTCAAAAACTTTAGAAGAAACTGGGGATTTATTCATTCGACTTCAAGTCCAAATGGCTTGGCAGAGAAAAGCGTTGCGATTACTAAATCGATTTTGAGAAAATGTGAACTTGACAACTCTGATGTACAACTTGCATTATTAAACTTCCGCAACATTCCTCGCACTGTACAACTAGGTTCTCCTGCTCAACGCCTGAAGACTAGAACTACAAGAACACTAATTCCTATCTCCGAGAAACAACTTGCTCCTAAAGTCATCTATAACGTGCCGGAAATTCTATTGCAAGCTAGAAGTAAGCAAAAAACCTATGCAGATAAATGCACAAAATCTGCACAGACTTTAAACGAAGGTGATCGTGTCAGAGTCCAAATTGGCAAGAGAAATTGGAAGGAAGGATTAATTAGCGAAGCTCTTAATCCACGATCGTACAATGTAACACTCAAAGACGGTACAACTTATCGAAGAAATTTGGCTCATCTACACACAACCAATGCAGAAATTCCAGATCCTGCTGAAGTCATCCCATCAACCATCGAGAAGACGTTTGAAAAGCCGAATGTTGGCAAACAGGTCGTTCCTGAAGAAAATCCGACTGCAGGAACACCCATAGTTCCTGAAAGTACTAACTACGTTACCCGGTCTGGCCGAACAGTGAAACCCGCTCAAAGACTCAATTTATAATTTGTTAGCTCTTTGCATTTCATGTTTCATATTATGTTTCATATATGTTTCTTCTGTTAAAAGGGAAGATGTAACATAAATATTTATAGTTATTTATATATAGGTACGGTTACTACCATTCAGATGAGCTGAACAGTCAATGTGTCCTTCATAAATGTCAGTAGTTACAATATTAGTTTTAATAAAACTACAAGCCAAAAAATGATCCGTAGTTTTTATTAAAATAAACGCTAACGTTTAACATAATAACAACGTTACAGATTTGTCTTAGTTGGGCTTATTGGTGCAATGGAATACGCATGAGGATGATACGGTGAAGGTCGTCGGTTCAAATCTCACAGTTTTCGTTTTTTTATTTTATTTCGGATGTTTTAACACTAATAATTCTCATTTTGTAGAATAATATAACGAAAACTATGTGTCAGTCAAAAACTAGAAGTATTCTATTAGAAAAGACAGAATTACACAAAATTGCTTCACATTATTTTCAAGTTCGTTTGGTTACCTATACCAAAATCGTTTATTAATAAAAAATCGTTCATTAATAAGGGTCATTGATGAATTATTTTGTGTCCATTAATATAGCTCAAAAATGCACGATCCACCAAAAATGTTTTGAACTATTTGTCCAACAGTAACAATAATGATAAAAGTGGATCAGAACTAGTGTGGGAAGCTTTTGCTAGGATTGGAGTTCCCGAACGAACGATATTTTGATGCAGATAAAAAATTAAAATCGGGTTACTTGTAGCTTTCATAGGTCATAGGAAAAAAATCGTTTGGAGGCGCCCATTTCTTCGTGAAATAAAAAACTGATACTGATACCTACTCTTTGTTTAATTCGCAACAATACTCCATTTTCAAGATTTTAAACTTTTGATTACTAAAACACACTTTTTCCATTGTAAATTTTTTTAAACAATAAATTTGTAGTAGTAAAGTAAATACAAATCTTCTAAAAATCTATTAGTTCCCCCACCGTATTGACTGGTGTCGAATATACTTTGTTTTAATATACCCTACATGGCATAATATCCATTATTGGATTATATACAGAAGGACTTGACCGGTGCAAGGTACCTTTTATATAGGAAATTTAGTTAAGAATTGCAAACAAAAGTTTCCAGTTCGAAATACAGGGTGTTTCAAGATCGCGGTACAATAAAAGTTTACGAGCTGCTGGCTCAATGGGATTTCATAAAAAATGATACTTGTGATGTATTTTGAAGAGATTATAACGTATAAAAAAATTCAAAATTTGAATTTTTATCCCCCGAGAAGATATGCAATAAAATGGGTCTTTTATTTACATCCTTTATCAGCCTGCGTCTCACAAACTAACAAGGGTAGATAAAAATTGTATCTAGGTATTTCAAATTATTCTTAGCGTTCTATCATTCTTCCAATTTACGGCACTTATTTACGTTACACTCTGTATACAGGGTGTGTCACGTCGAGGGCCCATTAGCCATATTTGGAAAACTAATGCTATTTGAAATTTGAAAATTTTTATACAGGGGAGAGTCAATAGGTACTATTTAATCAAAATATTTTTAACTTCCGTTTTCGAAATATTTAAGGTTTTTCAATTTTTTTTTGAAAAACATGCATTTACATTTATAACTCTATCCTGCTTATTTATCAACCTATAGAATTAAAATTGTATACAGGAATTACAAGAATATTCTTCTTGCATTAAATGAAAAGTTAAATGCGATAATTCATACAGTGTGTGTAGATTCGTGCCCCAAATATTCACATTTTCAATTTTCAAAAAGTCGATCATTTTAAATGAAACAGCCTGTATTTTATTATCATATCTAATTTAGACCCAGAGTATAGTTTAGAATAACAAAGTTGATAGCTACTTCCGGAAAAACCGGAAGTAACCGGAGGTTGAAAATATTTTGATTTAATAGAACCTATGGACATACTCCTGTAAATGAATTTTCAAATTTCAAATAGCATTGGTTATCCTTATATGGCTAATGGGTCCTCGATGTGATACACCCTATATATGTGACCGTAACAGATTCAAAGTTCAACATAAGTTTTCGTGAGATAAAAAAGTTTCAATTTTGTAGACCAGTGTAATTTAATGCATAATGACATTTAAAATGAATAAATATGCAATATTCAATTGAACACATCGACTAACAGCTCCAAAATAAAAGCTTGGCAAAGTTTCGAATTGTTCTTAATGATATAAACTGCTCCGCAAAAGTTAAGGAAATTCAATATTGGATTTATGTTAAAAATTATTAACTGTTTTATTTACCAAGTTTTTGTCTGTGATATAATATTGAATGTTTACTTGCTTATGAGACTAGTTTGTTTCCAAGTTTTTAAGTTTAAGGCAAGTTGTTTTATTTTGTATTTTCAAGAATTTCACATCAGCTATTGTTTCCAGTTTATTCAGTCAACTGTGATCTAAAATTTAGAATTTTGTTGTCGTAAACTTGGTGCGGATGCAGTGCTATTGGTAAGATAGATGCGGGTCGTCTTCAGAGAGAAGTTTCATACGTTTTTCAAGTCCATGAAATCTTCATTTCGCGGCTCCTTCGTAGATTACAATTGAAACAGTATGTCGACGATTACACGAGGTTAACTTATGTTCACAACGATTTTTGATAAAAGTTCCATTAACACAAATTCATATGCATGCTCGATTGGCATGGGCTAATGAACATGTGAATTGGAATACTGAATGGAGGTCCGTATTGTTCACAGATGAATCGAGGTATGGACACTTTTCTAATAGTCGGCGTGTCCGTTTATGGACTCCTCCTCCAGTACTCAGAAAACGAAGAGCAGTGCAGGAAGTTCATCGGTTCAGAAGTGGTACAGTTGCTATTTGGGGAGGTATTTGTTTTAATGAGCGTACAGTATAGGGAACTTGACTAAAATTTTCTTTAGCAAAAATGTGCTATACATCAGCATGTGCTAATACATTGCATGAAAACGACTGGCATGAAAAAACTATTTTTTTCTGTCACAAACAACCACTATAACGTATTTAAAATGCTGAAAAACTCAAATTATTTGAAGCTTTTGTAAACACATTGCTGTTGGTTGTGACGTAGAACAGTATAATTCGGTACTGCGCGTGCGTCCATGCGACAAAGAAAGGAAGGTAACCATTAAAACAGCCATTATTTATTTGTTTACTGTGTTGTTTAATCGAGTGTTTCCACTTGTTTGTTTTTTGTATTTTCGGTTCATTCTGATTTATCAGACTTTTGTGAAGTTTTGTTTGTGTCCATAATATTTTTAACATGACCGAAGAAGGATATTACAATGGCCAATCCGACAATATGCCTTGTGTTGATATGATTATGGTAGCAAATTTTATCAAAAATAGTGAAATTTTTTCTCTTGGCTGTTCGAGGTGTTAAAGCAAATAGGTAAATACAGAAGCTGTTATGTACTTTGGTTTTTAAAAATAGATTTCAATTTAAATGTTCTTGTAATAAACATTAAAATGATGTTGCTAGTTTTGATATTGATATTTTTAATTTAAAATTATGAGAATACTGAAAACATTTTAGAGGTTTAGTCAATTATTATATTATTATTATTTCTAAATGTCACAAATGAACTATCGGCAGAAAAACAAAAACACAGCAGTACGAAAATGATTCGAAATATATTACGAATACGATCTCTTCGTACAGTGTTGCCAGCATAGTACAAGAAACTATCCCTCCTTGTTCACAAAATACCTCCAGTTTCGAATATTGTTAGGTATAGCCTCATAAAATAAATGTATATTACGCCGTAGTAGAAAAAATTTAATATTTAAAGAAACTTTTCATAAATATACAAAATTTAAAATATGTGTGGTTTTAACAACTTTTGTGGAATAGGATAATTGAAACACGTTTTATTATTTTGATGTAAATTATTCCGAATAACACACATGAAGTCTTTGGTGATAGATAAAAATGCATATCATTTTATGATGCAGTTTAAAAAATCCTAATTGTCCCTAAGAAACCCCGAAAATCCCTCGAATTGGCATCACTGTAGTGGCTGGCGAACGATACACAAATGGACATACTACTGTTCTACGTCACTCGTTTTGGCGCATTATGGAGATCGTTTGAACTGATTTTAAATAACACGGAACTTTAAAGTATGTTTTCCAAGTTAATATTGATTTATAAAAAAAGCATAGAGGATTAGGATTTTTAGACGCCTCTTAATGATATTATTGAATAAAAAAAATTGGAAAGTTCCCTATTGTTAGCGCTTGATGGGAACATGACAACGCAGATTTACGTACAAGTTGTGAAACAATGTTATCCGTTTGTTTCATGATGCTATTGGACCAAATTTCCTCTTTTTAGGCGATAATGCTCGACCGCATCGTGCAATAGTAGTCCACAACAATTTGCACTTCCAGGGTATCCCCCACCAGCTACTTTTCCTTATATGCCTATGAACTGCTACCACAGACTACCCAAGAACTTTTACCCCCACTTTGGAGAAAAATCGATAAAGGCTACTTCAACGACCTTATTGAAAGTATGGAGAGGCGTTGTTTGGTTGTAATTGTTTTTCGATGAAACCATATTCGTTATTAATGTATGTACTTTAATTTTTAATAAAATTAAAAAGGTACTCAACTTCAAATTGTTGTTTTTAAAACTGTATTGAGCAAAAGGGCAAAAGGCTCAAACATTCAATTCAATTTACAAGATATAAATACTTGGTGAGCAAAAATCGTAATTTGTTGAAACACAGTCTCCGAAAATATTGAACTTTCTTAACTTTTGTGTATCAGTTTATTATACTGCATTTATGTATTGATTCTCATATTACAAAATTAATGAAAAATAGTATATTTAATGAATTGTTTTGAACCGTGGCAACGTCATCTAAAGTATGGTATGGGCATGATGGATGACAGTCGTAAGTGCTGAAGGAAGCATACCAATTTCTCTATTTAACGTATATTTTTACTTGAATAATAAAAGTTTAATACAAATCAATCTTGAGTTTGCCATTCAAATTGTTTGAAGAGCTTTCCAGCAAAATGCTCCAAGATTAATTTAAATTTTTCGATGCTACAATTTATATGGACTTTATAATATTAACAGGGTTTTAGGATATAGGTATCTACATAATTTATAAAAGAATCAGATACCTAGTGTATGATTCAAACCTTATTTATACCTCTAAAAACCATTTGTAATGTTTAAAATAAAAGCGGCGCCATATCAAAATTTAAATCAGTTTAATAACATTTAATAATATCTATTACTACTCATTTTTTACGTATCCCACTGGTTTTTCTGGTTATAAACTATATTATTTATTACTATGTCATAAAATTTATTTTAAAGATATCCTTTTTCTCCCTCCTCGTATCTTTTGATGCATTCATTTTTATAATTAGCAGCGAATATGTTAATTTCTTGAGACACAAGACACTGAAGTTCCGAAATATTATAAAAAATACTTATAGGGTGATGAAAAAAACCTTCATTAGAATTTAGTCAGTCTAAAAAATTTGAATATACATATATCTTTAAACCTATCATACAAGTTTTTTTGATCAGGTTGCTCCCTTATACCTTTTAATCGGCGATATTTAAAAACAAAGAAATAAATCTGTATGGTTAAAACACCAAAGAAAAGTTTAAACAGAGTTAATTCAATCTATTTCGAAAATGCGAATTTTTAAACCCATACAAAAACTTTTCTTTGGTGGTAGAAAGTTTTACTCTATGGTGTATTGCTCATGTGGTACATTTAATGAATTTGTAAAGATTTGTACTAAATTTTATTTCTGATTTAAATTGTGTTAAGACGGCCAAATCATAATCCAGTGTTTCCCTAGATATTCCTAGATTAATTTTTTCTTTTTTCCATTGATTTCAAAATTTTTCGAAATATTTAAGTTATTGTATAATTTATAGTCCTAAAATTATTATTTGTTTGGTTTTCTTCTATAGGCTGTTGTAATTACCAAAGAAAAGTTGTATATCAAGGGTTGTGAAAAGTCGCATTTACGATTTCATATTATTAGCAAAGCAAATTTCGTCCCCTTACAAAATAACAATAAATTTTAAAAAATCGACATAAATTGACAATTTCTTTGCGAGAAAATAACCACCATCTCAATTTTTTCTAAAACTGGTTGGGTTGATACCACCCCAAAAAAATTTTTGTTTGGAAAGCCCTTTTGGCTACACTCGATAATTCTGAATAATTCATTTATATGTAATATTTTACACAAATGAATGACCGAAGGTGAACTGCTTGCTGACGCGCAAGATTAATTCAGTATACTAGACTAGTATAGTTTGGCAAGTCTATCTGAAGCTACGGGGCATCGGTAAGGGGGGAGGAAACATAGCCGATATCTGTCATAAACGTACCAATAGCGTACGGTACCTATTTTATAAAAGTATTAAAAATAATAATAATTATTATATAATAATTAAATATAGAAACTGATTTATGCTTTGCTTTAAAGGTAAGGTATTTTTCTAAATAAAAAAACTAGGAAAAATATTGAGCTGGATTTATAAACTCTGTTTATCACTTATCACATATATGCGTTTATAAACCGTTGTTGTTGTGTTGTTCGTAGTTTCCACGTCTTTCGCTGCTGCTCTTGTTATTTGCAGTCAGTGAAAACTGCAGCTAGTGCCACGTGACTTGATATCTGCCAATCGTATCAAATTCCACAAATTTTGATAATCGATTTGCTGTTGAAACTCATTGCTATCTTACTTTCTTGATATATTGATTCAAATACGAAAAACAATATCAAAACCTAAATAATCTGTATCCATGCGTCACCTTTGTGACCAATCAAATTTCAACATCACCAACAACGAAAAACCAATAACCAAAAATTAGTCAACTCGGGAACAACTGTGAATAACGAATCGCCAGCAACGTGGAAAAAAACAGCGAACAACGGGAACAACAGAGTTTATAAATCCCGCTTCATCTTTCAGGGATAAACATTTCTATAAAAATAATAACTAACAAAAACATTAGGCTTACGAATTGAATTGTTGAAACTTAATGAATTTTTCAACCTTATTTTGGTGTTAGCGTTTGGTAGTTTTTTAATATTTTCAGCAAAATGATGTTTAACTTTGGGTCTGTTGCGCTTAGATCTAACTTTTTCGCAACTCGGGCGTCCGGTGTGCAGCCCCCTTCGATCTATTTTAAAGTTTTTTTTTCGCCGACTACTCGTTGTCGGCTGGACTTTAATCAATTTACCTCGTGTTGAAGATATTTTAAGCTCATAAGAATGTAGCTAACGAGATGTAGTTTTGATTAATTGCAGTGTCTTAATATGTTTTAGTATAACTTTTTATTTATTTTCTATGCAAAATCCATTAGGTTTCAACAATTCAATCGTACCTAAACCAAATGTTTTTGTTAGTAATTCATAGAAAGTGTCGTTTGTTTATCCCTGAAAAATAAATGTTCCTAATATTCTACCTAGTTTTGTTCTGATTTATTTTGCTCTACTAGAAATAGGCCAGCGTTGACGCACTGTATATTTAGTAGAGTGCGCTGAGGATATGCAAAATTTCATGTTGGTGGAGCTTGAGTTGGAGTTAAGTATATTTAGTATTTTTCCAGGATTTCATTTGCTGTGAGGTCCACTCCAATATTTGGATGTTACTTACTAGCCACCGACACGAATAAAATATATTTTACTTTGTGTGCAAATAAACTTATTGAAATATATATTTTGATAAAAATATTAATTAATGAATTTCACTTAAGACTAGGTAATATTTTGGGAAACACTGTTTCGATTCTTTGCTTTACTGCACCGAATATATTAATTAAATAAAACAATTTGTATAGAACTTATTGATGCTAATAAAATGATATATTTATATTTTTAATAAAAATAATAAAATTATTAAAAACAATTGCTGTATCATTTCAATATTTTTCGAAGCGCAAAGCATGGAAGTTTTCAAAAAACAAAGAATATAGCGAATTAAATCATTTCAAAATCACAGATGGAAAATGACTTATATGTTCTAAATGAATTTGTATTTTTAGTTTATTATTATTCTACTTTGATCTTAATTCGACTACATACATTTTAAAATTTTCAATAAATTAAAAAGTATCAGAACCAACAATTTCGATTCACAATCACTTAACGGTAAAGAAGAATAAAAAAACATTTATAGAGGGTATTGGAACAGAAAAGAAGGATTAACTGAAAGAACAGGAATTTTTAATGAAATTGAGGGGTCATTTGGGATCGAAAATGGACTTGAAATTTAATAGTTACCAAAGTTCATAGATCTGGAATAACTTATAAGTGGTATTTGAGTACCTATACAGATGTCGTTTCTACAAACTAATATAAAGAATAGCAAATTAAAAACATGGTTTCAAGCGATTTAACCAACTTACAATACCGTTAAAATCCAAGTATTGTTATATCATATTGCTGGTTATAATACTAAGTATTTATATCACATTTCTGAGTGCCAAAAAAAAAAAAACTTACGTGTTTCGGGGTCCGCATCCGTTTCTGGAAGCAAATAATATTTATCAGCACTCAAAAGAAACGTCGTGAAGAACTTGGTGAATAATTAAATCAATACTATATGTAGGTATGTTATTTATATAATATAATGTAACACTTACTAACTGAGAACAAGTCTCCTCCGGATACATTTGAAATCCATATTGTTAAAAGCAAATGCAAACAATAGACGAATGATAACTTCAACATTTTTCTTCCATTGAATGCCAAAGTGCAGGTTGAAATGAATTGAATCTGTTTTTTTAATAATGATTTATGATGTGGCAACCATAAATTTGATAAGAAGTACAATATATCATTATTATTTTTTATTATTATTTTTAGTGGACACCCACATCATGAAATTTCGAATTATTTATGCTTGAAATTGACCATTATAATTATATTTTTAATGCAATTTTGATTAATTTTTTCATGCTAGATCTCGGTGGAGTTAATCATCTTTTACCATCTAGCTGGTATGAAAAACGGCAACGAACATTAACTAATCAAAGAGAATTTTGTTTGTAACACTCCACTGTCAAAGTACATTACAAGGAATACTGCGACAAACTAATTTTGAAAGACTGGGAAATTGAAAAATTTAATAAGACGCTTCTGATATTGATCCTCTTATAATAACCGACGGTGGCAGTTCATCAGAAGAAGATAATGAAGTCAACTGATATTATTTGTTGGAACTTTCGTTTTTATGCCTATGTTAATTTTTGTGACAAAATTTGTACATTCAACAACCTTTAGTTTGGAAATATTTTTTTATATAGGTATATAATACCTAATTCATATAGAATTAGAATACTGTATCCCAGTAAACACAGGACATCCAATGGATATCCACTCAATGTCCGTAATTAGTCCCTATGGACATGGACCAGAAATGGATGTCCATTTTTGGGTTGTTCCATGGATATCCATTGATGTACATCCAGTGGATATCCATTGATGTATATCCAGTGGATATCCATTAATTGACATCCAGTGGATATCCGTTCATGAATATCCAGTAGATATATTCATGAATTGATATCTAATGAATGTGCATTTCTTGTCAAAATAATACCACAGATCAACCGGTTAATCTATGATAATCATATATATATATATATATATATATAAATTACTAGAAATATTTGCCAACTCAGTAACGGAGACGATTTATTTGGGGATGTGGCAATAAAATACCAGAGAGTACTCTTTTTAAAATCTATTCCAAGCTTTCGAATATAACATATTCATTCTCAAGGACTGAAAATTATTAGGATGGTCAAATTATAAAATAAATTAATGTTAAAATTTACTTACATTATTTAAACGAGGATGTCGGTATAATTGTAAAAATAGATTAAAATTTTTGTTTAATGTCATATTGAATGTCATATTGTTTTTTGAGTTTAATATGTAATGAACGTTTATGTCAATTATAAAATTTAATTTTTATCTATTTTTACAATTATACCGACATCCTCGTTTAAATAATGTAAGTAAATTTTAACATTAATTTATTTTATAATTTGACCATCCTAATAATTTTCAGTCCTTGAGAATGAATATGTTATATTCGAAAGCTTGGAATATATTTTAAAAAGAGTACTCTCTGGTATTTTATTGCCACATCCCCAAATAAATCGTCTCCTATATATATATATATATATATATATATATATATATATATATATATATATAAACTACGAATATTGATAATACTCTGAAGCCAAAAATAGTGATGAAGCGGAGTTCCTGCGCATGCGCGAAAATATTCTACATGCTTAAAAACTCTTTGCGCATGCGTCTTCGATCACCTTTCTCAATCTAACAGGGAAATTTTGGTTTCAATTTGCCCATTGTCTCTTATGGAGTATGATCAATATTAATTGTAGTTAATACATAATATAATTATACTGATAATACATGAGAATAAAAGCTGTTGATAGCACTGTATACCGTTTTCCACTCGTCGCACCAGGGCGAACTGTTTCCGACCTCTACATATATTTGTTTTTGTTTAACACAACTAATCAATAAGGGATAGATATACACTGAGTGCATACGTTTTATCCCAGAAGAAACGGCGTTAAAATTAGTATATTGGCAATGCTTCTACGGTTGACATTTGATAAGTCATTTAACCATTTATTTTTGCCTCGCTTTTTCGTTGTGACTCCTTGATTCTGTCTTTTTGAAAACAGTGTTATTAGATATTAATTTGAGAACTTTAAGTAAAGAAAAGTGAAAAAGTGTTGTAAGTGTATTGCAATTGTGTTCCACGGTAAGATGGAGAAAAGGGCTGTACGAAAAAAGTACCTGAATAAAATTTATAAACGAACAAGAAAAGAGTTGACCTCAATTTCTTTCTGAGACACACAATCGAATCAGTCTTCAAGTTCAACTTGTATTTCACCCCCTGCTTCGAGCATTTCAAACCTTCAGGTGTGGAACATATGGTGAGTTCATTTTAATATTTCCATTTTTGTACTTGAAACAATTCGAATTTCGTATTCTCAGACACCTACCTACAAGCTAGAAATAAAGCGAATAAGGCTGAATATGAAAGTGACCTAAGCTCATCTGACTGTGATAAGTTGAAGCGTAAAGTCAGTATTAGAAAAGTTGTATCATCGAAGGAAACGAATTAGCAAGTTCTGAAGATAATTCCCAGAAACGCTATTTAAGTCCACCTGGACTGTGTGTTAGCAGTGTACCAATCCAAACTAATAATCCAGGAGTCCCAAGCACAAGTAATTGTCCAGAAGACCCCAGCACAAGGAATTGTCTAGAATACCCCCGCAGAAGAAATGTATCTGCTGTTTCAGCCAATTCCAGGACAGATATGGCAAAACAAACTGCTGGTGTGTTACTTTCTAGTGATTATAAACATTCTTATATTGTCTCATATGCTGTATATATTGGCATAAATATATCTTATCTTAATGTTGTTTGTTTCAGATGTTCAAACCTGTTCATCTTGCCAACAACACAATTATGGTTAGAAGTTATATGATCCATACAATAAAATAAGCTGAAAATTTATATATATTTTAGATGACGCTCTCAAAGCTATCCAGAAACAGCAGATACTAATGAGAAATATTCTTACCCAAGTGCTGGAAGAGTTACAACAATTAAGGATAATAAAATCTTCAGAAAAGGAGAAAAATGATGAGAGTACTTCAATATTCTCAAAGTTCCATTTCCGTCCAATAAGCGATGAGGTACAGCTCAATGATGTAGAGGAATATTTAGCAGATGAGAGGAACTTCATTGCAACTGTGAGTTCATTACTCTCTTCTTAATTTTATAATGTGCTTCATTATAATATATATGTTTTTAGATGAATGAATTATCCAAGCTGGGAGGCAGCAACATATATGATTTTGTCAAAAGATGTTTGAATTCATTATTATCGAATACATTTGCCGCAGATTTCAGTTGGCTTGGGATGAAGAAAAATAAAGTTTTTAGCAGCCTAAAACTGGCAAAGGTTCTAATTGGTGAGTAAATGTTTCAATTGTTCTGTATTTTCTTGAAACATAATATTGATGATTTGATCTTCCAGGGGCATGTGACAAAACTTGTTTGGCTGAAAATACCAAAGCTTAAGAGGAAGCAATAAAAAAATGGTTAAGAAGTGCTAAAGAAAGGAGTGAAAATGAGCTGAAGAAAAAAAATGAGAGAAAATGAGAACTAGATTTTCGAAAAATATTAATTTTTGTGCATTATTCATTGGAGGCCAATTTTTTGTTATATGAATAATTTTATCATTTGTTTTTGTTTCATTTAGATATTCTCAGTATATTGTGTTTTTTATTGAATTGATTTTTGTTTTAATAATTTTCTTTTCCCTTTGACTGCAACCTCAAGAGAAAATATCTTTTTCTCTAAATTACCAGTTTTTTTCAATTAGCCATAGGTTATTTAATGTCCATAAGACGTCCATCACTGTTCCAGGCTATGTACATCACTAGTCCAGGTAACGTCCATTAGATATCAATTGTGGTCCAATCCATGTCCAGAATTAGTCCATATCCAATCGAAAATGTCCATCACTGGATCAGATAATACACATTGATGGTCCATATAACATCCATTTTGGTACAATTCACGTCCAATAGGTGTCCATATCTGATCGGAAAATGGACATCCATTGGACGTCCAAGTTGGTGGCCAATGGATATCCACTGGATGTCCATGGGACATCCTTCGTCCATCAAAGGACGTCCAATGGATATCCGTATTGTACCTGATGGATATCCAGTGGATATCTTATGGATGTCCTTGTGTTTACTGGGATTTTGCTTTATTGTACACTAAAAATATAAAAATAAAATATAATCGTTTAAGTTGAGCTATTAGATTAGATTAGATGGGGTCTATTGTGGTCCTATGAATCGCTAGATTACATTCTCCATCCCGACTCTTTTTAAGTAGCCAATCAGCCCCGATACTGAATCTTTCATGATAGTACAAGAAACTGCACATTCGCCAGGCAGTCGCACTGCAGTTTCCTCTTCTAAGTGACATAATCTGCACATGGCTTCGTCTATCAACTCCATTAGCTTTGCGCGCCTGTTAAGCTTACAATGCCCTGTTAACATTATTACGGCTTTAACAGTTTTTCTATGCTTATTAGGTCTGCCGTGAAAGTTGGCGAATGTCCTCTAATGAACTGCTTCGCCTGTCTCTGTCCTGGTGAGATTACCCACCATTCTAGAGATTTCTGTGCCACACACTTCCTTGTGGCTATATCTATTGTCGTCTTTGCGACGCCGTTCCGGTCCAATGAATAACATTGATGAGCCTTGCCTGTCCGTTTCATCCGCCAATTCGTTGCCCTTATGACCCTCGTGCCTTGGTACCCACGGTACCATGAATTTCAATGGTCTCCAAGTGCGTTTAAGGCACCAACGAAATCCCATACTAGCTTAGAATTGACCTCTATGGAATCAAGTGCCTTCAGTGCAGCTTGGTTGTCGGTGAAGATGGCGACTGATCGGTATGTCCTTTCTTGCCCTGTACCGGTAAACCTTTCTTTCAGTCTTCCCTACCTAGTATAGTTATTTGGAACTTACCATTAAAGCTATATCTCGTGGCCGTTTCGTCAATGGGTTGCCCCATTAAGTCATCCGCTTATGGCTCCTCGATAAACTTTCGATAGTCAGCACCATGCCTTTGGCTTATGTGTTGTTGACTTTGCAGTAGTATATGCGTTACCGATCTGGCTTCGCCTTGTACAAAAATGTGTACTTGAGGCAGATTAAGCAAGACTTCCATAGCAGTTATGGGAGTGGTTTTTATGGCTCCCGTAATACACAGGCAAGTAAGCCTTTGTGTGCTACTCAATAACATTACATAGTTCCCACTTGCAGTGTATTTGTCCTTGTGTCATTTTTGGAGTAAGTACCCAGTTTTTTCCACACATTCTTCTGCATCTGCCAAGGGCAATGGTAGCTTAAGTTCAGCTATTAGAATTAAAGCTTTTTGCAACGAAATTTAATCATGATTCATCCTCGGGTCTCTGAAATATATTAAACCTTTAATTACCATTTTTCCATGTTTTGTATAGTTTGGCAAACTTAACTGAAGCTGTGAAAGGAATGCGGTCGAAAACATTCGATATTGCAACGTCTAACTATGAAAAGGCTAAAGTGCTAAGTATGTAGTGATAGCAATAAGAAAATGGACTTTTTATTATTAACAATATGTCAATAATGATTAAACATTAGTTCTTTAATGTGCTTGTTTCATTGGATTTTGCCTATTAACATTATTTTTTCAATTTCTGAATATTAAAAGATGAACACTTTTGCAAATATGTTATAGGTTTCCTTCAAGCCGACAACGTTGTGCGAACACCATAATTACAAGGCCCTCCGAACTAACTCAATTGGTGAATATTTATCGAACCCCCGTTGCTAAGTAACCACCTGACTTCCTATTGGCAAGCGCATGCGTGTGTTCTTCCCTCTCACTTCGACAATTGACTGATATTGATTATCCAGTGGCGTTGGTATTGTCAGTGTTTACCTTCGAATTTTCAGTTTCACTTGGTATCTCATTATTTCGTATCCATATTGAATTCAAGTACGATTTTTAACATTTTTTGTTTTTCAAATACCGCGTGTTTTGAAAAATACCTTATCTTTGAAGCAAAACATAAATCAGGTAAAACCGTAATAATAAAACACGTACGTTTCGTAACTATATTATTTACCGTATGATCAGATAAAAGGACTAGCCCTATTTCCCCGACAAATCCACTGATGTATAATAATTCTCATTTGTGAGTACATAAATCGTAGTTTGCTATCGGCTAAATAGGAAGCAACAGAAATGCAAGTGGATAAAAAAATCGGATAAGTTACGTCACCGTAGCAACGCTAGCATTTAGGGGAAAGAGGTCACCATTCGTACGCGGGGCACATTCGTAGTATAAAAAAAACTAAACGGCACACAAATACGCCTTGGCTTGTGTGCATAGACATACCGGCTACCATGTTGCTAGCGGAGTGTCGCGCCAGTCGCACTACGGTGTATCAGCTGACAAGACGTAACGTATTTTCGCGCGCGGTGAGTAAATTCTTTACCTAAAGTTTAGTTCGTAATTGTAAGTAGTTTTTGACAAAATGATGATGATTAATTAATGTTAACATTGTTTACATTGAGCTTTAATTGTTATATTTCTTGAACTAAATTGGAATTGTTATAAAATTGTATTTTAATTTTGTGCAAGGCATGGGGTGCATTCGTTCAGCCAGACAGGGGGCACATTCGTACGTTTACGAATGCTCCCCTTTAGATTTTATTAACCACCAGTACATCAAAATTTAACCGGCGTGTCGACTGTTTTAGAAACTCCTAAATCACAAATCACAAATCGTGTGAGCGGATTGATAACATTTGGTGCTATTATTTCTGCAAGCCGAAATACTATCCCTTTCGCTATTTGTATTTCCAAGTGTGCACTACTATGGCCATTTTATTGAAGGTGCGCCTGAAGGAAGCCTCGGAGCTGCTAATGAAAGTGGGTGGATAAAAAATGCTGACATGGAAAGAAGTGAAAAAAATAGAACGGAGGAAAGGAAAGCCAGAGCTAAAGCAGTGAAACGTAGTTTGGAGGTACTTAATTCAAGACAAAAGAAAAATAAAGCGAAGAAAAAAGAAAGGAATCTGAAGGATCGCAATTAAGCTTCCGGGAGAGTTCAACATCTCCAGTTGATTTAGAAATGGACTAAGAGACTGATGATCGTAGTATCAATAATAATTTATATGTGACACCAGAGAAAATCAAAGATAATTGTTATGTTTTGGTACAGTTTGAAAAAAAGACATCTGTTGTTTATTACGTCGGAAAAGTTCTCAGGCATTATTCGAGTACAGAGCTGAAAATATATTATCTTCGGAAGAAACCAGAATTATATCATGGTCATTCTTTTTCCCTGATATAGAAGACATACACACTCTGTAAATCAGCGATGTCGCCATGATCCTCCACCACGTGCGGGGCTGTACAGTTAGAATGGCTAGACTTTTTACTTTTGCAGTTCATTTAAATAATTATAATGTGCAATAAGTTACAAAGTAACCAAATGTATAATTACTAAGTTTAAATTGCCAAAGACTGTACAATCTCGTATAAAATGATTGTAAAGATCTTATTTAGACTGATTGTAAAGCTTAGAATTATCAATAAGTAAACTAAGGACGAACGATTTTATTTTTTGTTATTTTCCTAAAGAAACATTTATCGACTATGAGTTAAGTCAAATATTATTAAGTTAGTTCTTTGATAAATAAATATGTTTATTATGATTAATAAAAATTTAACGACTTCAATTTAGGCTTTTTAATTACCCTGTATGAATCTACCCCATGGCGTACGAAAGTACCCCACCTACTATACGAACGTACCCCGTATGTGGGGTACGTTCGTACAAACATCTTATCGTAGAAAAATGGCTACAGCCCTTTAACCTTTTGACATAATAGTTTCAGACTTTTTTGTAACAAACTACAATATATTTGTTACACTTAGGTACATAAACTAGATTAATTCGACAATTAATCATAAAGTAAAAAAAAATAAATATAAAAAGTGTACGAAGGGTAACCACTTTCCCCTACTGTTCGTTTATCAAGCGTTGCGCGACGCATCAGTTTGACAATTGTAAATGTCAAAAACAGAATTAAACTGCAAATAATATTCCAGTAAGTATGTCGAAATTTGGAAATATTTGCGAGGCAGAAATAGTAAGGGAGATTGTAAAAATCAACTCCAGAAAATACAAAAAGTCATTCCATTCATGGAATTGTCTTACCAAATACCGCGCGCGAGCTCAGATCTAGCAGGATATTTTTTGTGGTTGTTTTCTCATACATACTTTCATATAGGTAATTTAACTCGATCTGTTCAGACAAAATCACTCGAGCTATTCGCTCTCGTGATTTTGTCAGAACAGCTCTCGTTTAATTGCCAATGAAATTAAGTATTCGAAAACAACCACAAAAAATATCCGGCTAAATCTGAGCTCTTGTGGTATTACCCCAGATTATACATGCCACTTGTTTTGTCACAAATGTTGCGTTTTCAACTTCACGTCAATAAGTTTTGTATTCTGTAGCACTTGATTTTATAGGTACCTCACACAGGTTTCACTGGTAGGCCTCTTGAGCAAGTCGATCGGCGACTTCATTCCCTTGGATACCAATATCGGAAGGAATACATAACCATTACTAATTGGAATCTTTCCATAATTATCAAATAAAATCAATAAGTAACTAATATAGAATATAGGTATTACTTAAACGGTTTCGCAAACTACAGGATTTGCACCATCAGGAGTATAAATTATAGAATAGGCATGATGGCAGTCACTAAGAATAACTGAAATAATTGCATAGATTACAAAGATTCTAAGAATCATCACTTATTTTTACATTAGGTACAATTGTAATATATTTATTTAAGTAAAAATATAAATACGGAATATGACAATCCGCCATCTTAGCTAAAACACCGATCACAAACGTGTGATGTCAACCTTTTGTATATCGTTAGAACTTTTATCGTATTTTCTGCCTCGTTTCAATGACATTCACTCGTTATAGAGCTCATGATTATCACACAAAATAATTCAAATTAGTAATCAAAATAAATTTTTAATTTGCAAACTGTGAAGTATTTACAGATGTGTGATGTCATAGAGACGAGGTACTATTCTAGCGTTTTGGTGCGAAATTTGATTTTTATTTTAAAAACGTAAATTTCTCCTTTAAACCCATTATTTCTTTATTTTTTTAAGACATTTATTTCGATAAAGCTTATGCGTACATACGTCGTGGAGCAGTTTTCCAAAATCAGTCATCATGCCTATTGATTAAAGATAGACAATTAACAAGAAATCTTCATTTTTGATTGTATTTGTATACCTAGGGTATCAGTCACTTATAGAGGTATACATTTATATCTGAAATACAATCAGTATCTATCTGTTTATTGATAAATTTATATCTAAGAAATTTAGTCTGTGATAATAGCTTACTATAGAGCGTCCCTTATCATAGTTGCCTACTTTGATTTGGGATTGTCATAAATCTAACAACACCCCAATCACTATACATTTCCTTGGAGCAATACTTAACATAAATCTCTTTTTAGAAGTAGGTTTTGTGTGTGTGCGAGAGAAAGATTGCATGGAAATTACTCCATTTGGCACAGAATTTTGATAGAAGTCGGTTAAAAACGGTATTTAGTAGGGAATAATTTACTGTAAATTAGGAGCTTCTTTAATATTTTTGAATCAAGTAAATAAACAACTTAACGCTTTATCAAATTTTAATAGTTTAATTAAACTACAAAAAGAACACGATCCTCACCATGATATTTATTCGTGTGGTTGTTCATGTACTGTTTCAAGTGAGTTTCATAATCGCATTTTTTGCATTTAATCATTTCAAGTTTGCTTTTATCCACATGCATGTTAAGTCGATGAAGTTTAAGATTTAAATTTCTTTTCGTTTGAAATGTACAACCTTTTTCTAAGCATTTAAACAACGGAACCTCTTGATTCTTGTGGTTGGTATTAATGTGTCTGTCAAATATGTCTTTTTTATTTGTGACGAAAGGACAATGTGAACAATAGCGATAATTTTCGTGATGTTTGTGCTTTTGACGGATGTGCTTTCTTAGAGTTGGACTTCTCTTAGATTGGTATATACAAGAGGGACATTTGTAAATTACTGGTTCTTTAGGGAATTTGTGTTTTTCCTAAAATTAAAAGATCTAATTAAAATATCGGCTATATTCACAATCTGATATTTTGAACATTTTAGTTTAGAAGGGGAATACTGGTTTTCTTACATTCACATGTCTATTAATATTTTTCTTTGATTTGGTTGCATAGGAGCATGATACACATTTAAACATGTCCACTTCCCAAGGTTTTTTATGAGTCAAAACATGGTTTTGCAAAGTTGTCTTTAATTTACTTTCATATGGACAATGCGGACATTTGAACTTCTTTTTTTCAACAGATGTCTTATGCCTGAAAATATATCGAGAGTGAAGAAAAAACAGGATTTAAACACACAAAAATTATTTTATTTAAATATCGTAAACATTGAAACATAGACATGTTTATTTTGTTGACATAAAAAATGTATTTGTAGGTTTTACCTTAGAATATGTTTTTCCAAATTCCATTTTATTTTTGTTTTGAAAGGACATTCTGTACATTGGAATACTTTAATAACTGGTGTTAAACGATGCGCATTTATGTGCTTTTTCAAGTTTTCTTTTTTATTGGTAACAAATTTGCAAGAATAACAGAAAAACTTTTCTCCAGTGAAATGATCAGGATGACACATCTGGAAAAATAAAGGCTTAAAATTATGATTTTTTTTGTTATTGGTATCTCAGGACAGTTTCGACCTCTCTGTAACTTTTTTGCTTATAAGTACAGTTAGAAACTTGAAATTTCGGTGACAAATAGGGGAGAGTGTTGCATAGTGGGACAGGTTGCATACTGGGACAATTCAAATTTCTTGCAAAGTATATTAAGGAAAAATGTGAACTAATTACAGCGACATTTACGTGTACTGCCTTCTATTATCGTTTTGAAATACTATCAGCAAATTGTTTCGTTTGTCTGAAACCGGCGATCACCTGATTTCTAAGACGCAAAGTTCTTATTTTCGTGTTGATACCAAGTCGAATATCGGAGTTATTTATCGAAAGATATATGTGAAAATTTTTCTACATATCGCCTAAAGCTGAGATTAATATTGCTCATATTAACGTTTTTGATGACAATATAAATTCATAACCTAAAAAAGGTATAGTGTTGTATAATGGGACCAAATTATGGGGTGCATACTGGGTCTGTCCCACTATAAACCCCATTGTTTATAATGGCACAAAATTGAATTGTGCCTGAATAAAATACCTTATTACCATTGATTACATATGGGAATTTGATTACGTAAAGTTTATTTCAGTCCTAGAAATGAAAGCATGGATAACAGATCCTTTTTTTTGGTTGCAGAAAATGGAAAACAAAAAGAGGGTTAGGAGAACTAACAAATCTCATAAAGAGAGTAAGCAAGCGCACATAGAAAATGCAGCCAACATGAAACAAGCAATGTTAGCTGTGATTAATCAAAACATTAAAATCAGAGATGCTGCTAGTAATATAAGGTGTCCAAATCCGCTTTACACAGATATGTCACAAAATATAAGAGTGTCGATGAAGAGCAAAAAGCAAATTTTAGTTTCGAGAGGCATCATGGATATTCCCAGATCTTTTCAGATGACGAAGAACAGCTGCCTAGTGAATACTTGATTACTGCCGCAAATATGTGTTAGGGATTATCAGTTAAGGAGACCCGGTTATTTGCTTACAGATTTGCTATCGCCAACGAAAAATCAATTCCAGAATCTTGGAGGCAAAATAGGTGTGCCGGAGAGGAATGGATGAAGCTTTTCAGAGGGCGACACAACATAAGTCTACGAACACCTGAAGCCACCAGCTTAAGCCGTGCAACAAGTTTTAATAAACACTATGTTGGTCTATTTTTTACCAATCTACGACAGGTGTTTGAAAGATATGGTTTTAATCCTAATCATATATACAACTGCGATGAAACCGCAGTTACAACTGTACATAGGCTCCCAAAAATCATGGCCCCGTGTGGTCAAAAGCAAGTAGGTAAGGTGACGAGCGCCGAGAGCCGAGAGGGGAGTTTTAGTCACAATGTGTGCCACTATCTGTGCTAATGGTACATATGTACCGCTCTTTTTCATTCTCCCCAGGAAAAACTTTAAACTACACATGCTTAATGGTGCACCACCTGGGTCAAAAGGTGCGGCAAATACCAGTGGCTGAATGACTGGAACAAACTTTTTGGAGTATTTGAAACACTTTGCAGATGCAGTACATTGTACTGCAGATAACAAGGCATTATTAATACTAGACCATCATGAGAGCCATATGGATGTTAGAGTACTACAATACTGCAAGATAAACAGTATTGTATTGGTTACATTACCACCACATTGTAGCCACAAACTCCAGCCACTTGACGTGACCTGCTTCGGCCCGTTCAAGGGATACTACACTAAAGCCATGGACGAATGGTTGCTCAATCATCCAGGTATTCCAGTTACTTTGTACAATATAGCGGATATAGTTGGGAAATCTTTTGCAGCCACTTTCACACCAAGCAACATAATTAAAGGATTCCAACACACAGGGATCTCTCCATTTAATTCAGAAATATTTCAGGTGTTCGTTTGTTACAGATCGTACAGAGCCTGATGCTGAGAGTTCTACGAATGATCCCAATGTTTCTGATAAAGACATTGCGCAACCAGGCTGCTACAGAAATAATTCAGAAAATAATTTGTCTTTGCATCTAACTCCTCAAAAGAATATTGTTACACCCGAATCAATAAGACCACATTTAAAAGCAGAATCCAGAAAGTTGAATCAGAAAAGAAAGTTACATCAATGATACTAACCGACACGCCAGTTATTGAAGAAAAAAAGTGAAAAGAAGCAGAGAAAATAGCCAATGAAACCAAAAAAACACAGAAGGTTAAGGTGAAGGCTGTCACAAAAAATATATTTGCAGAATCCAGTGACAGTGACATGTCAATTAAGGATTTGTGTGATGATACTTCCGATATATCGGATGAGTTTGCAACAGAAGCAGATAATGGAATAAATATAAACGATTTTATTATTGAAGAGAATTAAATATTATGTTGGTCAAGTTGAAAAAATTGATACGGCAGAGTATGTCGTCAATTATCTAAAAAAGACTGCCAATGATAAATTTCTCTTCCCAGAAAAAAGGGACGAAGATTTGATCACGAGAGATGATATTGTTATTAAACTTCCTGCTCCCTTTATTTCTGGAGGCACCGAACGAGCTTCCAAGCTATGGTGTTTTAGTTATGACTTTTCTCCTTATAACATAGAATAATGTTCCTATTTGTTTCAATTTGTTTCTTATTTGCTCGTTTTATTTTATATCATTTGTTTATTTTATATCTTAGTTACCAATGTTTAGCAATGTTTTTTTTATATTTTTGAAGAAAATGAATTTGTATCTTTTTTCTGGCTTATACTCTTTTTATTTCAACTTAACCCTATTACTATCAGGTTGTCCCAGTATGTAACGGTCCTGGTCCCACTATGAAACAGGGGTTGGTTGTATATAGTGGGACTTGGGTGTATAATGGGACAAGCCTATTCTAATCTGGCTTTTCATTTTTCAAATGATTTCAATAGTTTTTTAATAATACTTTTATGTTTCCAATATAATGATTAGCTAAGAATCTAATTCAAGATTAAAATGAAGAATTTATGATAATTTGAAAAATATTGTCCCACTATACAACACTCTCCCCTACAACCAGGTATATTCCCAAATTAGATTCAATTTGAACCTGCCACTTTAAATTTTGGACATAATTAGTGTTTAGTCTATGAAGCAGGGAAGATCTTAAACATACTGCAATTTCAGTACCATTCTGTAGAATGGGACTCCATGAGTAACTTTGTAATCAAACACAAATTCACGTCATGTTTTATTAAATATTCTAGGTTTAGTATCAGTCAACATTAATTTCAGCCAAATATCAATATTTGGATCCTATTATCAGGTTTGAAAAACCAAGGAGCAGTTTTCATAAATAATACGAACCTAAACATGAAAAATTCGTTCTGAAATTTCTCTTACTCAGTGGTAGAAAATTTCCAAAATTTTTCAGTTGACAACAATCCAAGTCACCCATTAGGCCTATTTAAATTATTAGATGATTCTCATGTAATTATGTTGCCATGCGATGGCCAAGTCATTCTATAAAGAAATAAATATAATGTCTAATATTGACAGATGAACCATAAAGGTGATGAATAAATTAATTGACTTAGTTTTACAATAGATTTTTGAGTTTGAAAAAACACTATTGCGAGACTACCACTAATACAATAAATACTCTATAAAAATAAAATATCGTAAGACTTACCATAATGTGTTTATTAATGTTTCTGCCATGCTTTGTTTGCAGGGAGCAATGAGGGCATTTAAAAAGTTCTACTTCATCATCAGTCTTATGGACAAGCATGTGTCTGTTAAGATTAGGTTTTAGAGGTGTTTCATATGAACACTCTGAGCATTTAAACAAAGGAATGTCTAAAGGAATGCCATGTGTAAGTATGTGCCGCTGGAGATTAGGTGCTGATTGAGTTTTGTATTTGCATAAATGGCATGTATGCTTCTTTTTAACATTATTTTTTAAATTTTTGATCATCTGTATACTGGTAAGCAATACAGTTTCAATATCTTCTTCATCATGGTCTGTTTTTAAAAATGATACACTATAAAAAGCAAATGGGTTTTAGTGATTACCCACAGATAAGATGTTAAGAAAAACAAAAGGAATATGTGCATTTTTAATTGGTTTAAAGAATTGTTACTAAGTACACCAACTATCCAACTTAAATTTTAAATGTTTCACTGCTTACATTTAAAATTTTTATAACATTATCTTTAAAAAAACTTGCCCAATATGCTTAATTTTAGTCTCTAATAAACAATTAATAAGTAATATGTGCAAATTTTTAAATTTACTTACTCTTTAGTGTCTACTTCCTTTGATTGAAGACATGTAAGATCTTCAACTTCAACTTTGAGTTCTAATTTAACACCACACTCTTGCAAGTAATCTACATCTTTTTGAATTTGGTTGTTTAGTTCTGCATTTAGATCTTCAACATAGTTTATTTGATCGTCTATATCTACAATAAGGTCTTCAGCATTGATAATTTGATTACTTCCCACATTCATGTTAAAGCTATCCATTCACTTTATTTGAAACAATTTGACTATACTGTAATTGTTTGCTATTTTTTTTTATAATGTATGTTTTAGATCGACGACACATTAGGTAGGTCACATTTATTTTTATAAATTGAAGATTTAGGCCAAGTATATGATTGTATCCTAATTTAAACTTTTAACATAGCAAATACACTACATATAGCAAAGCAAGAAAAGTTTTTATTGTTGACGTTCTTGTTGTGGTCGTTCGTTCTACTAATAACTTCTTCTTCTTCATTCGATATGGCCTTGGCCACATGGTACTAATTATATTGAGTAATGTATCCACCCTCTATCATACAGGTCGGGATAAATATAAAAAATAATAATACTACAGGTATGAAGTTTCATTATTTATTATTTGTATCAATTTTCAATGATAAAAATAATGTTATTGCTTGTATTGCAAATTTTCCGTTAAAAAAGAAGAGCTGGTTGTGAAGGTCAAGGGCGGATCCAGGATTTTTTTCTGGGAGGACGGGCAAAAAAATCGACAATAAAAGTTAGAACTAAACTAGAAATATCATACTTCAAGTTTACCTCTACAAGTTCAAGTATGTATAGGAAGGTTTATAAAAGTGTCAAAACAATAGAAAAATTAAATGTTAAATAAAAACAGTTTTTTTATGTTTCCTTCTAAAGATGTCCAGCACTTCAATAGCGTCCATTTTTGCCGCAACGTCTTGATGAATAGGTATGCATTAAAGCCAATCCATTCAAACGCTATTCTGTCATTCTGTTGCGAAGATATGACTTTAACCGGCGTAAGGCGGAGAAAGATCGTTCGGCAGTGCTCTGGAGGGTAGAAGGAAGGAGCACCATCTTGTATGGGTGACAAGTCGAAAAAGTGTCCACCTGTAAACAGCAAATTATAATTCGAAGATTCACCGAAATGGCGCTCGTGTAGCTAATGGAAATGATGTGAATTTAGGGTTATAAACCGAGTGAAGTGTGCTAGGTTGAAAAATTTAGTATTTTTCGTGACTTGTGTAATTGAGAAATATACAGTATTTAAACTCTCAATTATTTACGTAGTATTTCCTTTTTTAATTTTGTATCTCGTTCTAATAATTCATGGCGCTGTTTTTAAAATCTTTCCACTTGCTACTATGGCGCCACCTTAATTTGCTTCCTTTCGATGGACACTTTTTAATACATTCAGATGGTGCTCCTTCCTTCTACCCTCCATAGGCAGTGCTAATAGTCACTGGAAACGTGCAAAGAAATTGACAAAGAGTTCTAATATTTGGCCGCACAGTTGCTCTTTTGTAGGCATCTGCTGGAGATACTGGGATATTTTCTCTCAATGTTTTAGCTCTCCCTTCAAAGCTAACAAACAAGGAAGAATACTTACTGAAATTCGGTTATATTCTTCAACTGACTGAATCTGAAAGTTCGGCCGATTTGTTTGACGGCCGGTGATTCTGCGGACCGTGATTTCTGCACCAATTTCATTTTCCGATGGCCTCAGTCTGATTGAAAAGTTTTTTGAATGTGTCCATGCTAGTTTCGCTGATTATCATCTTTCATTTGCAAGTGCGTGAAAGGGATGCAAAGAAAAAAATCGCAATTCCAGCCAGAAATAGAAACACATTTAACCTTCCAAAATTGTTTCTTAGACGAACATATGCGGATATTATGTTTTTACATAAATTGTTGAATTCTAGAATAAATTGTAGTGATTTGTTGTATTTAATTGATTTGTATGTTCCTTTTAGATTCACTAGAATCTCTCAAAATTTTGCAATTAAATTTCATCGATGCAATTTCGGTAAACACTCTCCACCGAGTAGAATAATTTTGAATGGAAACAAAATAGATTTGGATTTATTTTTAGGTGCATCGGAGAATGTTTGCAGACAATGTATTAAAAGAATTTTGTTACGATAGTATTTCTTCATGTTGTCTTGTTACGGTATTTAAAATTTTTTTTTTTAATATTTTTATATATTTTTTTGTCCATATGTTCTTTATTCTTTATTTTATCATTATCTGTATTACCTTTACTGCTGCTTTTTGCTTAACACTTAGCTATCATAATATTTTGTAATATATAATTGTAATTGGGTTGTACCCGTAAATAAATAAATAAATAAATAAAAGAGTTTCACTGATGTTCTTTCTCTTATTTTATTCATATATTTTAACAACTCTAATAATTTGATTTTCTTCTAATTATGTACTGTGATGGAATCTCCACAGTACACAAAAATACCGCCGGGGGGGTGGGGGGGGGGGGGTGCACATGCCCTATATTAGTTATTCTGTGTACCTAAGTTTTTATGGTGCAAAGTATATTTATTTTCAACTAATGACGTATTTTTAAACCATTTTTAAGGAGTTAGTTTCTCTCCTTTCTACCCTCTCTTCATCTTCTCTTGGTTTTCTCTATTCGTCTACCTACAATGTTTATTGTAGGAGATTAACTTGTTATTTGTTACCTATTATATATTATAAATAATTATCGGTGATCGAAAAACAAAAAATTAACATAAAGGGTGTTTTAAAAGTAAAAATTATAATATGTCATTACAATTGATACAAAAGTGATATAATTCACAGAATTTTCAATAAATTACGTATCATTTGAAGACGTGAAACGTTGATTTAAATTGCAATTTAGTACAATTTTTAGAAAATGTGGTAGTGAAAAATGTCTGTCTAATTATATTACATTTCATTCATGACCATCTATCTCAAACTTAGATATAAGTGAATAAAGTTGCCATTTAAATAGCTCATGGTCTCGTAGACTTAATATGGTGTAAAGACTAAGGGGGAAATCGCACATTATTCAATTAACTCGCTTAGTTATTTAAAATGGGTCTATGGAACACGCTTTATTGAAATTCCAATGTTATAAAGGTAGAAGCTACCACTGATAGAAATGATATTTTCTTACAGACCGAACAAAAATAATATTTTATTATTATTAATCACGCATTCGGACCTCGCGAAATAGTGTTTATTGGATGTTGGCCTTCCTTTGTGCTTACACATGTTTCTTCTTGCCGAATGAGTCCTTTTTCTTTCGTCAAGCCAATCTGTTCCTGACTTTTTAAGAGTATCCCGACCAACTATCCCTTTAATCACCTTATATCTGAATGGTTTCCTCTGTAAAACGTGAGATTGTGTTATATTTTAACTGCTGCAGTTAAGTCTTCTTTTATTGCAGCGATCTTTTTAATTGTTTCTGTTTTAGCTTCATTACGATTTTCATAAATTGCCCCGATTTGCTTGGCTAACTTCGTTGGTTCCATTCTTTTAATGTGTCCGTAAAACTATAGGTAACCTTTCTTTTTAAACGGTTTTATTTAAGTACACAGTAAACAGGGCATTATTGGGGGTCAAGTTTAGTAATTAAAGCTTTACCCTCTTTCTGTTGACCGATTGATCAAAACTTTGGTACACACCTTTAGTTCTCATTACAAAACAATGATGTATATTCAGAAAATGGGGTTGTAGCCCAAAAATCCTGAGCTGGATGCCATAGTGAGACCAATCATCACTTATGAAGCCACTATGTGGAGTGATAGTACTAGCCTATTGGCGAGAGATAAAACCATTCCAAAATTCAAAGAATAACCTGTATATGCATTACAGGAGCAATAAGATCATGCCCAACGGTGGCCATGGAAGTGCCTCTAAACCTCACACCACTACATATGGTGGTGGAAAGTGTTGCAGAAAGAACAAGATACAGACTAAGTAGAGAGGGAATCATAAAATTAAAAAAAACACCTCCTCGCTTCGTAGAAATCAGAAAGCCTGGGACATGCCACAAGATGGTATGATGAAAAAGTATAACTTTTCAAAGAAATTCGATACGGAATTAAGCAACAAAAAGGAATGGGATCCAAATACCATTACCAGACTTGGAAAGAATTCCACTCAATGGTACACAGACGGCTCAAAGGCATTAGAAGGAACTGGGATAGGAGTGTACGGGCAAGGAACTAAACACTCCGAAAGCTTGGGAAAAACCCCAAGTATCTTTCAAACGGAAACTCACGCCATAGGAAAGTGTGCCCAGTTCAATATTGATAAAGAGTATAGAAGGCAAAAGATTATCATAATGACGGATAGTCAAGCAACCATTAAAGTACCGAGTTCTTGTGTAATCATTTCCAAAATGGTATGGGAAAGCCTGGGCAAACTCATGAACTAGGCGAGAACAATATAGTCACCTTACTGTGGATTCCAGGACACACTGGGATAGAAGGAAATGAAATAGCAGATGAACTAGCAAAGAGGGGGACTGAAGCAACCTTTTGGGAGCCGGTAGAACTTAGACAATCAAAGATACTTTTATGTGACTACAACTTGTTGAGATCAAATGAGATCAAATTAGTAAAACTGCACAGTTTTTACAGGATCCTAACGGGACATTTTCGCTTCAATGGGCACCTGAAAAAGCTCAAAATAGTGGAGGAAGAAGAATGTAGATTCTGTGGTATAGAAGAAGAAACCTCCATCAACATACTTGCGAATTGCACAGCAATTCAGAATCCTAGGGCACAGCCCCTAGGAGACTACTGTATAGAAGAGGGACACTTACCTGAGTTAAATCCGGGAAATAGGTCTGAAGGAGCTACTAGACTTTCCTTAGGAACTAAGTAGAAGTAAGGGGGCACAATAGAACTTTTGGGTCTCAGTGAATGTCACCTCAATATACATACATAGAATACAGAACATCATGAAAAAAATAAATTATCACGCCAATTTTTTTTAAATTGGAAAAAAGATTTTCCTTAAGTTTAAAAAATATCCTTCAGCTGCCAATAGCTGCCTCACGCTCACCTTCGGCTCGCACTCGGATCTTTCCACTCGCACCGAATTTTCATTCTAACCTTGTTACAGAATATACTATTCTGAGACAATTCGATGCACTAAAGTACTTCCCAAATTCAAAAGACTTCCTGTTAGAAGTACCAAGAAACCTCATATCCAATATTTTTTAATATCAATACTCAATAATTCCTGAGTGCTATTATTATGTTTTATTGGTGTATTTTCATCCATTTTATTTTATTTATTTATCTGTTTTTATCCATTTTATCTATTGTATTTGAATAATTGTCAAAACAAGTACTTGGCACTTATTGAGTATCAATTTATTCTTATTTTATTGTAATGTAATTTTATCTATGTACTTTTTAAGAATACATTATTATTATTATTATTATTATTATTATTATTATTATTATTATTATTATTATTATTATTATTATTATTATTATTATTATTATTATTATTATTATTATTATTATTATTATTATTATTATTATTATTATTATTATTATTATTATTATTATTATTATTATTATTATCTTCAACTCAAGTGTACTCTTGCTCAGCTCTTGCTGGTAATATTCACCTATCCCGAGCGTGTGTAAACGCAAATGGGATTAGGCATACTAGTTACATATTTAGAAATTTACGGACAGTGTGACAAGTATTCAAAATTGCAGCCTTCTGCAGATCGATGTATGTGTTTTTGTGGAGACCTAGTTTGGTGAGGCTGTCTTGTAGAGTTTTGGGGATTAGTCCCGTAGATGAAACGATGACCGGCACCACCTCTACTTTCTCTGCTTGCCACATCTGCCCTACCTCAATTGCAAGATCGGTGTATTTTGCAATTTTCTCGTTGTATTTGTCTAACATATTATTGTTATTGGGTACAGCAACATCCACTAGAAGAACCGAGTTAGCTTTTTTATCCACAACTACAATATCAGGCCGGTTATTCGTCACCCGTCTATCGGTGATAATTGACCTATCGAAGTATAGTCTAAAATCAGCGTTCTCTAGAACTGCAAGCGGATGGTACTTGTAATAAGGCGTGTAGGTGTTAACTAATCCAAATTTGTTGGCCAACTTCTGATGAATGATGTTGCACAGTTGATTGTGTCTGCGTAGGTAATCAATGTTAGCTATGGCTGAACATCCCGACGTAATGTGTTGTATCGTCTCTGTTGTTTGTTGACACCTTCTGCACTTGTCCGACACGATGTTTGGATCTCTTATAACGAATTTCTTGTAATTATTGGTATTAATTACTTGGTCTTGGATCGCCATCATAAATCCTTCTGTTTCTGGAAACAATGTTCCATCAGAGAGCCACTTATTTGATGCTTCCTTGTCGATATATGGTTGATTGAGGTCGTAATGATGTCGACCATGGAGCGCTTTCTGGGCCCACTCTGCCTGTTTGTCAGAGTCTGTAACGATTTCAAGTTTATTATCAGGGTTTACAAGATCTAAGGGGGAATAGTTTTTATCTGCTTTCGCGACCAGCTCATGCAATTTAGATGTTTGAGCCTTGTCAATGAAGTATTTTTGGAGTTGGGATATTTGTTTGTAATGTAAATTAACTATGTCCGTTAGGGCTCTCCCTCCCTCTTTTCTTGGTAGTGTGGTCCTAATAACTGATGATGTCGGGTGGTGACATTTGTGTTTGGTCATCATGGTTCGCGTTGTTCTTTGAATATCTTCCAGTTCTGTTTTTGTCCACTTCAGAATTCCAAATGAGTATGTCAGGACCGGTATGGCGTAGGTGTTAATTGCTTTGGCAAGATTTCCTGCGTTCAACTGAGATTTCAATAAAGCAGTTATCCTTTGAGTGAACTGTCCTCGAATTTTGGTTTTTGCTTGCTTCTGGTCTAGTAGCTTAGCTTGCTGAAATCCTAGATATTTGTAGGTTTCACCATTTTGCATGGCATTTATAATGTTCCCATTAGGTAGTAACACATCTCCGTTAACGATTTTACCCTTCTCGATATTCAAGGTTTTGCACTTGTCTAATCCAAATCCCATTTGTATATCACTGGAAAATTTTTCAGTGATATTAAGTAAATGTTGAATTTGACGCTGGTTTGATGCGTATATTTTGATGTCATCCATGTATAAAAGGTGGGAAACAGTGCAGCTAGTGTTCCTGTTGGCTTTGATTTTAAATCCGTAATCCGTATCGTTAAGTAGCTTGGAAAGTGGATTCATTGCCAAACAAAACCAAAGTGGACTCAGGGAGTCGCCCTGGAAGATCCCCCTACGGATAGAAATTTCATCAGTTACGAGGTATTGACCATTTATTTGTAAATGAAGGTTCGTTCGCCAGTGCTTCATCGATGATTCAAGAAAAGTAACAAGAATGGGGTGTACTTTGTAAATTTGCAAAACTTTAACAAGCCAGGAATGTGGAACGCTATCAAATGCTTTCCTATAATCTACGAAAGCCGTGTAGATGTTGCGCTGTTCCTTCTGCGCCTGTTTTAGTATTACCGAATCGATGATGAGTTGTTCTTTGCAGCCTTGATGATCTCGTCTGCACCCTTTCTGTTCTTCCGACAAGATGTTGTTATGATCCGCATGTCTGTAAATACGGTTAGTAATGCAAGACGTTAATATTTTATATATAGTTGGAAGGCATGTTATAGGTCTATACTGCGTAGGATCGTGAGTTTGATGCGTTTTGGGAAGCAAGTGGGTCGAACCCAGTGTCAGAAATGGTGGTGTATCTTCTGGATGTTGCAGAATATGTGTAAATGATCTTGCTATTGCTTCATGCAGACTGTCGAACTTCTTATACCAGAAGTTTTGGACATTGTCAACTCCTGGTGTCTTCCAATTACTGGTGCTCTTTATAGCTTCGGTTACCTCGCTTGTTGTCAAGTTAACGAAAGGCATTGGTTCAATGTTTATTTTTTCCTCCTCAGTTCTTATCCAGTGAGCGTTGGATTTATGTTCGATAGGGTTCGACCATAAAGAAGACCAGTACTCCGTTAGCTCATCTTTATTTGGAAGACTTTGGTTGTGATTGTTTACTGTACCGCTTAGTTGCCTGTAAAATAACTTCTGATTGTTATTGAATAAGTAGTTTTGTTGTTTCCTTTTCGTGCACTTGACATATCGTGACAAACGTTTGGATTTTGCCTTTAACTTTTGCCTGAGTAAATCCATATATTCACATACATGTTGTTTATGTTGTGGGTGACCTGTAAAAGTTTTGATTTTTCGATAGATCTTTCTCACTCTGTTTGTTAAGCGCCTAGACGGTTTCAAGTTGTTTTTAAACTCTGTTAGCTGCCCCAATTCCCTTCTGATGTCATCAATGGACTTTTCCAGCCGGCGTTGCCACCAAGGCTTGAGCTGTTTGTAGTCTTTACCCCGATTGTTCTTTGGGGATTGGATTTGTTGATTGTGACTTCGAAGCACTGCTACCGCTCCACAATAGATGAGAGTGTGAAGTTGTTCCAGCGCTTCGCAGTCTTTAGCATGGTTCTGCAGTAGTAAGTTCACAGCTGCTAGTATGCTGTTAGTGCTCTTATTGGTTCGAAGCTTGGGTAGTTTTGGCCGGTGTATTGGGTTGGTGCCATTAAATTCCGCTAGTGCTTTACAAAGTTCGGTATTATAGTCATTATCGGTGGTTTTGTCGCAATCATTGTTTATTTCCTCAACGCCATTGTGGTCTCCTTGTGCATTCTCCGATTTATGTGTATCCTGATCGGTAATTATGTCATTCTCGCCATCTTGAAGGTCAAGAAGGACTTCACCTCGAATTTGTTGCAATGTCGGACCGGGTAGTAGATTGTTTTTCACAATACTTCGACGTTGGTCAGCAATACGCTGTTCCGTGAGATGGTGAAATTCTGGAAAATGTTCAACGAATGCACGGTGGAGGGCGTATCTGTATGTCGTCATATCAGTTTCCATATTCGTGATTTTAAAGTAGGAGCGCATAATGAATGAGTTTAGCTCGATAGTCCACTTCATGCGCTTCCTGGGCTTTCCGGCTTTTGTGGTCGTAGATGTGCCGACTTGCGTCACTCCAGAAACATCAGAAGCCGGTGGCGGAGGATCGATGTTGTTTTCCCCCTGAGTGTGGTTCGCAGTAGCCCTACTCGGTGTCACGCTGCGCCTACCGCTAACCGAGGAAGAAGGTAAAACATTTTTCGAACAAGCCCTTCTAGCACCAACTTGAACGCGACAAGAGTTTAAGGTGTTGCAATGTCGATTCACCTGACGATTCCTGAGATTTAGGGTCCCGGAATTTACACTCGAATTATTGCTCCCCCCAGAATCCGTGGAGCAGACAGCCGATGTACTAGGTACACAAGCAGTGTGGGATTCTGAGCATTTAGCTCTACCCACCTGGGGTAATCTTGTTTTACAATTCGACATCGTGATTGTCGCATTTTAGACCTACTGCCAGGTGCTGATTCAGCCGCTCCTTACATGGAGAACAGACGCTGTCGGAGTACCGCTCCTTACATGGAGACCGTCGTGTCCTGAAACTAACTGGTTTTGGTTCGCTCCGAGGTATTTAATTTCCTCGATACCTTCTATATCTAAAAGGCATTCCCCGATCCACTACCTGGGGAAGCGCCCGATAGGGGACCAGTACCCCCACGGGATTATTATTATTATTATTATTATTATTATTATTATTATTATTATTATTATTATTATTATTATTATTATTATTATTATTATTATTATTATTATTATTATTATTATTATTATTATTACATGTATTATTACATGTAGCAAGATACGTCTCATCCGTTACTCTCAAAGCTTCTGTTAAAAGCCTTATGCGATTTGGCAGGGCACATTATTGGAGATAATACTTTATTCTTTTTATAACCTTGAAATATAATTTGCATTAGTGATTTTCTAAAAAAGTTGTCTTTGATTTATTAAACTATTGTCGCTTTTATTATAGGAAAAATAATTAGATAGATCAATAGATTTGTTCTCTTCACTCTCAAATCACATTATTGATTATCATTACTAAAACTGTTAGTGACTTAAATTATGATAAACAATTTTTTCTGTATGTACCAGATATCTTGCTTTTTATGTAATAAACAATAAGCAGATTCAAACTCAGACATAAAGAACCAACACTACCTCAATTTATTATTTAACTTTAACATTATAAACGGTCTTTTCCGGCGCGTTACTATAATTCGTTAACGCGCATTCTCCGTAGTCATTTCTTTCGCGAGGCCGTCTCTTTTTGCCTACAATCTCGTCCTTTGCGGCCCTTTCTCTGCCCTTTTGTAACACATTTAATTCCCTATTCCCGATCGATCCGGTAAATATACCAAAAATGAATCAGTGGCAGTATTTTTTAGGATTGTTAGTGCTTGCTGTGATTTGCATTCAAAAAAGTGAGTTAAAATGAGTTTTTTTTGATCGCTTAAGTAAGTAGATTCAGACTATAATAAGATTGGAGCGATAGATAATTGCAAAAAGTGGGTTTTTAAATAATCTGTTGAAAATATTATGTATACCTAGAGGGGCGCTTTACGAAAAATTCCCAAAATGGTTTTGAATATCTGCGCGATGACCTAGATTATTTGTAAAATTAGGATACTGTACTGGGACTCTGCACACTATAGAATCCTACCGGTAGCTTTCTGCAGTAGATAACTATTATTTCAGTCGACAGCAGTGAAAAATTTCACTCTGTACACTGTCAACAATTCTTCTTTTATTTCTGACTTATTACTATCCGTTGAAACAATATTGAAGTTTTTATATAAACATTTCATAGTTCTCATCGGGGCTTTACTGAATTTTTTGGGGTAATTTAATTTTTGACGTGGTAATCGTTTTATGAATAGCTTTTAGAAATATTTTTGCATTGATTAATTGTCTATTTGCCATTGATGTTTCTAGATTGGTTGAACTGTAAATTCAAATGTTATTCACAAATCAAGACTAGTGATTTGTTTCCTAAATAGGAACGTGTCCATTAATTTCTTTTACTTTTATGTCTTTTGAGTTAAATGTCATATATTTGAAAATATACCATTATATGATCTCAATAAGCATAGAAAACGACACGTCTTCACATATAGAAAGCGATAACGATTACTTCTGTCGACAAGTCGTGTAGAATAATATCGGTAATAGAATTCTATAGTGTGCAGAGTCCACTTCTGGAAATATCAAGGCCAAAATGCACATAAAATATGCAATGAACAGTACATAGTGTCCACCAACTGAGAAATTGTCACTAATGACAGTCGCCCTGAGAATAAACAATTATTTTGATAGATTTTAGATTTGTAATTTGGTTGTTTTGTATTGATGTGATGATCCTTTAGCTACCTAAGCAATTAAAACAACATTAAATCAAAATCAAATAACTATTAAGAATCATGTGTTAGGCAGAAAACGCTCGTTTATCTCAGGGCGACTGACAGATGACGTAACGTGGACTTGCCATATTCTGACATTTAGGAAATTCCCCCACTCACTGGAAGGTTAGAGATGTCATCAAAAATTTTATACATTTAGTTATCTCTTGAACTACTCATTTGATGTTGAAGATTTTTATGTCAAGTGTAGGAGGGTTGTCTCTGGTCTAGGTAAATTCTTCTCTGGAAATGTGGTTGGAATTTTGATGTTGTTAAATTTAAAAACATACGGGGTGAATAAGTGTGAAGGTGTTTTATACCTGAAATTTAAAATACCCTGTAGGATGCAGGAACAGGGGATATCACCTGATGTCAAAATGTATGAACATTTTGTATTCACGTTATTATCTCGGTTATCAAGGAAAATTCATTGTTTTTAAGCGAAGTGTATAAAAAGAACTGAGGATAATATTGAAACGTTACCTTACTCTCTTAAAAACCAGTGAAAAAACATTAAAATTTTAGGAAAGAATCGAATTAATGCGCTAATATCGAGTGTAACCACCTCATTTAATCGACATGGCATCGAATTAATAAGGTTAGTGAAGAAAGAATGAGGAATTGCATCAAATTTTTCTTGTATTGAAACTCGAAGATCCTGGATTCTGTCTGGCAATGCGGAGCGGAAACAAATGATTCGTTGCAGTTGGTCCCAGAGATTCTCAATAGGTTTAAGATCAGGGCTATCTAAACTATTTGTAGAGAGTTTTTGCATGCGACCACTGCGATTGAAGGATTCTCTTCAAACGCGTTTAACTTTTTTAACAACCGAGGTAATAACCTGTATAAAAATAAAAATCTTCATGAGGCATGGTGCTATATTTTTGCACCAGTTTGACACCTTCTTTTGTAGTTGCTGTATCCTAAATGGTTTCAAATTTCGGGTATAATACATCTTCACATTAAACTGTAAAACGTTTATTTTTGAAAAATCACCTATGCAATATCGTTGTATTCAACTTTTAAAATGCTTAAAAAGCATAAAAGAAATAGTGCAGCTCCGTATTAAAAGAAAGCCCAAATTCGAATAGGAGCATTCTGTTTCTCATAACTTTTATTGGAGATGGAAGTCATAAATGATTAACTATGTTACATCGTTGTATTTGACATTCAAAATACTGCACAAAATTTAGATAAAAAACTTTCCTTGAAGACACGAAATGTCAAACCAAATAAAATTTTCCTTTACTATTTTTTGATATTTTCACAAAGAAACAGGCAATTATGAAAAAATTTACATTTTTTGTTTCCCTCTTATAACTCTGAAAATAACACACATTAAAGACACGTTTTATAGGGTGTGTCATTTTTAGGCCATTTTTTTTCTGTTACACCAAAAAATCTGGTAGTATAGAGAAAATAAAAAATTATGCCGCTGAGCTTAAAGGTTTATGTCCAATAGCGGCTTAGCTCATCAAAAAATTCGATTTCCAATTTAAATAACACAGGAAATATTTTTTTTTGTTTTAATTGGACTTTTCGCTATTAAATTTTTTATCTTCAAAAAACCCTCTTATGGCTTTTGGAGAAAATTAAATTCTCTACAAAAATATCTCTATGGACGAAGACTGTAGAACCACTAGTTTCGAAGTTATAGCCGTCAAACATTTAAAAAAATATACATTAAATTCCAGTTAATTTTCAATTTGTTACTCTTACATGAATGATTTAATTTTATTGTACATTTTTGAGCATTAAAATTTTAAATTAGTATTTAATAAGTATTGACTCGTTTTAATACAATAATCTAAGTCAAATTATTTTCTGTGCATAGCTACAACTTGCAATAAGCACTACTTCTGCTCTTCATCAGCAGTTAAGCTTTTATTGTAGGCTTCCATCAGTTCCTCAGTATCATTAATAACGTGTACATTTTTTAAAATTTTCAAGCATGTATTGTAACTTTTGTCAGATATCCACTGAACAGGATGTAAATTTAAAAAATCAGTTGGGAGTTCCAACCTTTCAAAAATCATCAACGACTCTTCTGAAGCAAAATCATACATTAAATCGTTGAAAGTTTTTAATTTGACTTTTTTTTCTGAATCGATTCAATTACTTTTAATTTGATTTCTGCACTAACATTATTATCAAATAATGACAAACAAATAAGTTGTTCAGATAAATACCACAAGTGATTGCTGAATTTTTTTGATGCTACTTATTTAAAATTTTAATGCTCAAAAATGTACAATAAAATTAAATTATTCATGTAAGAGTAATAAATTGAAAATTAAATGGAATTTAATGTGTATTTTTTTAAATGTTACCGTTTCACGGGCTATAACTTCGAAACTAGTGGTTCTACAGTCTTCGTCGAAAGAGATATTTTTGTAGAGAATTTAATTTTCTACAAAAGCCATAAGAACGATTTTTGAAAAAAAATTGTAATAGCGAAAAGTCCACTTAAAACAAAAAAAAAATATTTCCTGTGTTATTTAAATGGGAAATCGAATTTTTGGATGAGCTAAGCCGCTATTGGACTTAAACCTTTTAGCCCAGCGGCATACTTTATTTTCTATATATTACCAGATTTTCTGGTATAAAAGTAAAAAAAATAATGGCTTAAAAATGACACACCCTAATGTTTTAGCACCATTACATTGGTCCCCTAAAAAGGCAACTTTACTCTCATTTAACCTATCTCGTAAATTTTACAGTTTCCAAAATTGCAATGTTGGTACCATTTAAAATGGTATTTTCAAATTCATCTCTAATTCATAAATTCAAACGCAGCATTGATACAAGAATTCACAACAAAAATCATAAAAATGATATGGTTGTTTCAAAGGATAACCACTTTTGAAAACGTGTCAAGTTTTTGGTTGCCGGTTTTTTTTGACGCTTAGTGTATGTTTTCAAAAATATTCTTATCGAGTGACCAGCTTATAGTTTTTTGTGTTCATTCTTGTATTTATATTTTTACATTACAAGGAAAAGGTCCATTTCTGATGAATTAAAAACCAAAATTCAATTGGAATTTCTCACTTAGGTATCTTAACCATCGTACATTGATGTACGGTGATCTTACAACAACGAAAATGTTATAATTTTTTTATAGTAAATGTGTAGAATATTGTGTGGATTTGATTTTTTCAAACAAGCACTCCGGGTAACCTAAACCTTAAGTTACATTTAGATTTATGTTTCTAACTGTTTCAAAAATCAATAATCAGTGTTTTCCTGAACCACGTACAGAAACTAAATACAGAGTGGGCCACAGAAAACAGTCCAGCCCGATATTTGACAGTATTCCTTAGATTTTAAGGAAATTAGGAAACACGTCGATTTTTGTTCAAAGGAGGGCACATTTTTACGAGAGGCATATTTCATTTGTCAACCCCCTCCCTTCCACTTCACCAGCCCCTTATTTTTAAATAGGGAATATACCATGTGCGGCACATCATTAGAAAGGCATTTAGATGGAGTATTCAGACAACATAATGATCTGGAGCATTGAAATTGCTCCAGTACTTTTTACGTTATATGAAAAAAAACTGAAAAAAGTACGTTTATTTCGTATTCAATATTTATAACAAATTACTGAAAAACATTTGCGTGTCCAAAATATATCAAAATTATACTAGGTGTATACTTCGGATGGCACAATCCGTTTTCTACCAGGATTTTTCTTTAAAAATATTTACCTATTGCTTGGCATATTCGTACCATTTACGTTATTGGAATTTGTGTTCTGCTGCTGTTAGTTCTTTGTGACATTTTGTATATTCCGTCATGTTAAGAATATTACGGTCACAAACAAAATTTCATTATGTCTAATAAATCAGAATTAACTGAAAATAAAAAAAAAACACTTGAAAGTTCGGTTGATAAGATCGACTTGTAATGCGTCGTGGGCAGTAGCACCGCCCAAGCGAGTCACGTCACAAGTACAGCTGACCGTTTCTTTCATAGTAGAAGTACTTTTTGTTGATTACTTTCGAAACATAATCAAAATAAATCATTTCAAGAAAGAGTACAGGAACAGAAGCAAAGCTGGCGAAGAACCTACCTTTCTCAGATTTGAGAGGGAGGTGACGAACTAAAAGAGCGAACTAGTTCGCTAAGGATTAGCGAACTGAGCAAGCGCTCCTGAACGCGACCTGTCATGCGCAAGACTACAAGAGAATATTGGCTGTTTTGGGGGTATATTTTCGTTACTTGTTGCATGGACGCACGCGCAGACCGAAATCATACTCTTTGACGTCACAACCAATAGCAATGCGTTTACACAAGCTTCAAATAATGCGTATTTATCCGCATTTTTAATTCGTTATAGCGGTTGTTTGTGACAAAAAAGAAATAGTTTCTTGATTCCAGTCGTTTTCATGCAATATTATATTCTTATGAATTATAGCACATTTTTGCTAATTAAAATTTTGGTCAAGTTCCTGATTTGGGAAATACCGAATGAGGAGGTTATATATTATACCACACGCTCTGAAGCGACACCTTCGTTCTTATTAAAAACAGTCACCATTATTAGGTGCCGATATTGTCATTTTATTATTCATTGCTGCTATGTGAAAAGTAGACAACCCACGTCACTTGCCCCATGTCAAAGGTGCATAAGTGAATGTGAATTGAATTTGTTATTTTGGTGATCGCAAGTGGTTATCACTCTACTATTTCGTTCAATTTGTGTAGTGTTCTTGTTCATTTGAAATAGAACTGTTTACATAGTTTTTACATTTAGTTTTTTAAACTGCTCCACTTTTTTTCGCAGTGTAAGTTATTTCGACAGTTTTCTCAGTGCGTGGTAGGTGCCGATACTGCGCGAAATGTTAAAACACAGTGTATTCGACACATTTATTAAAGAAGTTTTCCTTAGTATTTAATTAACAAAAAACAATATCCAAATTATACTTGAAGGTCCATTATTGTCTTCGATGACACGAAATGTTTGTCTAGATGTATGTTGAATATCTATTTCCCGATTTTTTTCAAAGATTCTGCGTCGTAATTGTTCTCCATTTCTGATCTCTCAGCCATTGCCATGAACTTGGAAAATTTGGAGGATTATCATTTCTGGGTGAGATGACGTGAGCCTCTAACCAATCTTTGGTTATTCTAGCATAATGATACGAAGCTAGATAATACAAGCTAGATAGGACAAAATATAATTTCATCATTACGATGGTGCGTATTGATAAAATTGACCAATTTCGTGAGACATATTTACGTATGAATGCTTGCGCCACCGCCTCCTCTCACATGCCCGACGAAGGAGTGAAATGCCTGCCTCCGATATGGGACACCAGACCAGAAGCTTGTCCTCAAATTTATTTATTTTTCTGAATCTTCTATGATTGGGACAATTTTATATATAATCTGTATAATTATCCGTCTCTAACTGATTTTCAAATGTGATAAAGTAATAATATATTGTGCAACAAGGGGGAAAAATACGTTCCCCACAAGTTGCACACTATACTTTTTCTACAACTGCACAAATTTAAAGAATACAAGTAAAGTAACTTACTAATTATTTTTATGGTTATTAAAACAAAAATAACACTAAAGTATCCCATCTCTATACTGTTAAATAATTTTATCTAAAATTATAGTTGATGGTGAAATTTGTACAATTTTGTATAGTCAAACCCAGAACGTCATTTCTTTTCACTAAATTCTTCGTTATAAAAATTAATCTGACAGTTTTGTGACAACTAAGTAGGTATTTAAAGATGACAGAAGCCTACTAAGTTTTTGTCCATTTTATTTGATTCTCCATATAAATGTATGTGGCGTGGGCAAAGTGCCGTGAGAAATAATATTTCCCACAGTATGAGCAATATTTGGTTTTTAAATTAAGTGAGGTATGAGAAATACGTCACTTTTCATAGCAGTTGTAGAAAAAAAGTTTTTCCTCCTACCCCTATAGAAAGTACACATTTTCCTCCCACATATCAGGAAGGAAACTCATACTTCCCTCCCTAGGTAGGAAAGTACCCACTTTCCTCTCTCTTATTTTAACTATGTTATAAATGATGAAACTTGAAAATCTATTACATTCAAATTGGTCCTGTAATTTCAACAACTTGTATAATATCTATTCTGGTAAAAATTAATTATGAATGTTACTTCAACGTTAGATTTACAAATAAAAATTACAGCTCCAGGATTGTTAGATACGTTTTTTGACTTACGAATAAAACTAACATAGTACATTGTGGCTCACTGACAGTAAACATTGTGATTGACTTTTAGAGTGCAAAGTTGTTACGTTTATTAAATTTTATTGACTTTTTGAGAAATGGAGAGCGATTCAAGTGATTTTTCATTTACAAATATGCCACCTTATATTGGGGAACAAGCCAATGTAGCCTCATTAACCTTATTACCACAAAAATCTAGACATATATGAAAAACAATATTATACTGTTGCGAGGTCACCAACTCAAAGCCGGTCCTGTCCCTCGATTATAAATTTTGGTGAATGCGCTTTCTAGAACCTTCTGGTCTATTGCTGTATTTACGCATATGAGGAGCGTCATAAAATACTAGAATTTTCCAGAACCGATAAGGACTATATATACGCGGGTTTTTGATTGCGTAAACAGTTAGTTAGTTAGTAGTACGAGAGAATTAGTGAAACGGACAGTAAATGGTTAGTTCACAGAAGTTCTTAGTAATCGGACAGTGATTAAATAGTGTAGATAAATAGTGTAACAGTCAAGTGGTGAAAATTAGAACTAATATACCGAGTGTAAATAAATTAGTAGACATTAAGTAAACTGTGTATAAATTAAGTTTAATACAGTGAGTGTTTATTTAAATAAATAAATAGTAATTAGCCATAGTAGTGTGTATAATTTTATCCCACAAGTAAAAACTATTTAAATAAATAACAAAAACATTACAATACAAAATAAGCAATGGGCTGAAAACAAAAAATAAGTAATTATTCAGAAAAAAGTTTAATAAATGGGTAGGAGGAAAATTTTTATGTATTACACAGGAGTAAAGTGCCTTTTCCTCCCTTGTATAATTACTGCCCTCCGGTTCGCATCGTGTAGGTAACATGCTGCGGGAGGAAAAGTGGCACTTTCGTCCCTAGTAATACAAATAGCTATTTCGTCGTTCACAATAACGACTTCATTACCTGGGAATTGATTTATTCTTCATGCACGGCAACAAATCGGTATTCTTCGTGTATTTTGGACTCTTCTTTCTCTTTCGAAATTTGAAATTTCAGTCCCTTTCTCCTCAATTCTCTAATGATTACTGATGGTCATGCCAGGATTCTTGCACTTGCCACCAATCTATCTAATCATCACTAAAAATTTTCGGCCGTCCACTTTTAGGCTGATTTATTCTTGGTTTACCTTCCTCACAATCCTTTATAGTTTTATAAATAGTTGAAATTTTCACCTCTAAAGATATTTACAATATCAAGTTTTAGCACTTATCCAACAAATTTTTTTTTTCGAATTTACAGTTTATACACCATAACCATAAAATATTTGACAAATATGATGTTTAACGTCAAATTGAACCAATATTGCATGTTTATTTTAAGTGGCAACTAGATACCAAGATATTTCCGATCTATACAAAGCTAACACATTTTTTCCAAAAAATTTTGTTACATAATACTATATTTGTCTTATTTATGTTAAATGGTTTTCATTTAGGTACTGCATTATCTTGTTATGACTGTAACAGCGTTCATGATAAGCGATGTCTTGGAGATGAGAATCACAAACTTACCGAGGATATGAAGAAACCATGTCCTGAGAGAAAAGGAAAACCATACTCGTTATGTAGAAAGATCAAACAAGTCATTGACTTTGAAGTCAACGGATGTAAGTAGCACCAATAATAAGTACAAATACATTAATAGGTTTTTCGTAGCAGAGGACGGATCGTTAAAGTTAAAAATTTAAATAAAAAATAAATTTGTGTATCAAAAATGAACTTTACATTAATGCAATGCAATGGGATTACTTGCAAACAAATTAGAATACTTTATTGCAATATGATTGCACCACCTGATCGTTAACGCCGCTTGACATGGAGCAATACAATTTGCAAGAAATTGCGGCAAGTTCTTGATTCAAAATGATGAATCTTGCATGCTGTTTGACATCATACAATTCTCTTGTCATTGCAACATTGCTGTCAACCCAACCAAGAGTAGAAAGAAAAAAGTAGATATTATTTTATTATTATTTAAAATGAAGATAGCGAAAGTGAAAAAAATGCGGAGAAAAAACCAAGTGCGTCACTGTCGATTGTCAAATAACAAATGACAAAACGTCAGTCACCACAATCAGCAAACAGCTGATGGGTATCATTTGATTGGAAACAGTTAGTTGGTTGGTAAGACAAAAGAAACTAAATGTATCCCTAGAATTGCGCCTTGCAGGCAAAAGAAATTGCACCAAACCAATGAAATTGCAATTGCAGACATTGATCAGTTGGGTCTCAAATGCGTAAGCTTTCGATCAAGAAATCTTGCGTTTTGTAAGTGATTTGATAATCGACAGTGATGCACTTAGTTTTTTCTCTGAGCCTTTCTCACTTTTGCTATCTTCATTTTAAATAATAATAAAATAACTTGTGTAAGGAATAAAAAAAACTTGACTTGAGGAGAATGAGTAATTTGTAAAGATTGATATATTTAATTAGAATTTAACTTTTAATTACTTACTGTGTACTTACATTCAATTGTTTATAATATAGATAATAAAACAAATCTAAATGTTGAAAATAACTATTTACAAGACACTGGACGTGATGCCTGGATTTAATTGAACAGTCCATGTGGACATGGTCCAAGTAGGTTGAACAACCGAGATGACGTACCTGGAATTAGATAGAAAAACACTCTGAGTATTCAATTTGCCATAAATAATGATTAATTATTTAACTAACGATTAGTATAGTTGAAATCCCCAAAATTAATGAAAGTATTAATAATATACAAGGTGCATCTTATGTGTTTGAACTGTGATTATGTATATCAGTACTAAAGTAAAGTTAAAACTTCACTTGATCAAAAATAAATGCCTAATAGTAAGTATTTAGGGTTATTAGGAAAGGTGCAAGGGGCGCAAACTCTCCCCAGTGCATGTAAGGAATATGTGGCACAAACTCTCCACAAACAATATTATAACTACTGCAAGTGGCACAAACTCTCCACAGTACAGCAAAATAATAATACACTGCAAGTGGCACAAACTCTCCACAGTACAGCAAAATAATAAAACACTGCAAGTGGCACAAACTCTCCACAGTACAGCAAAATAATAATACACTGCAAGTGGCACAAACTCTCCACAGTACAGCTAAATAAGGTTACACTGCAAGTGGCTCAAGCTCTCCACAATACAGGGTGGTGGAAGGAGATATGGGTGACGTGAGAAGTCACCCTGTATCAGGAATGGACAAACCGCAAGTGGCGCAAACTCTCCACAGTACAGTATAGGTATATGAGTTAGACTGCAAGTGGCACAAACTCTCCACAGTACAGCTAAATAAGGTTACACTGCAAGTGGCTCAAGCTCTCCACAATACAGGGGGGTGGAAGGAGATAAAGGTGACGTGAGAAGTCACCCTGTATCAGGAATGGACAAACCGCAAGTGGCGCAAACTCTCCACAGTACAGTATAGGTATATGAGTTAGACTGCAAGTGGCACAAACTCTCCACAGTACAGCTAAATAAGGTTACACTGCAAGTGGCTCAAGCTCTCCACAATACAGGGGGGTGGAAGGAGATAAAGGTGACGTGAGAAGTCACCCTGTATCAGGAATGGACAAACCGCAAGTGGCGCAAACTCTCCACAATACAGTATAGGTATGTGAGTTAAACTGCAAGTGGCACAAACTCTCCACAGTACAGCTAAATAAGGTTACACTGCAAGTGGCTCAAGCTCTCCACAATACAGGGGGGTGGAAGGAGATATGGGTGACGTGAGAAGTCACCCTGTATCAGGAATGGTCAAACCGCAAGTGGCGCAAACTCTCCACAATACAGTGTAGGTATGTGAGTTAAACTGCAAGTGGCACAAACTCTCCACAGTACAGTAGGATTGGATGAATAGGAAATGCAACAATAAATTAATGTTCTTGATAACGTTGAATATTAAAGAACTTTAAACAAAGTTATTATTAAAAATAATTAGCAAATATACATACCCTATGTGATAAAATATCTTTTAAATTCAAATATCAAATAACAGGCAAAAATGAATTACTCTGTGAGGTAGACTCACCTATTTAATTTCTGACATGCACCACAATACACACTATATTTTATATATTTAAATTTATCCGACTCAAGTGAACACTTTAGTTATCTTCTAGCAACTAAAACCCAAATCGTTCTTAAAACCTTTCTTTCCCCTTTCGTGACCTCGAAGGCTACGTGACATTGTGATATTTTACTTATCTATTTCAGATAATTGCCGAGAAATGCATTTCTGAAATATTAGGGTGTACCCATGATTTAATTTATTTTACTTGAAACGAAAACTATTTTAAGAATAACAGGGTGAGAAAAAAAAATTGTCTTACACTTGTTGCAATGGCATTGTATGATGTCAAACATCATGCAAGATTCAACATTTGCAATATACTGACCTTGCAAGAACTTGCCGCAATTTCTTGAAAATTGTATTGCTCCATGTTAAGCTTCCTTTATGGCTCACTATACGCATGCGAGAACTAAATATTGTAACTGCACGTGCAATATTGCAGTAATGTGAAGTGGCTTTTACAAAATTTGGTATAGTTATTTTCAACGTTTTTGAACCTTACGCCTCAAGCAGAAGTAAGTTTCAACCAGTGGCGGAGCTGCACGGTGCAGTTGTTAATGTAAATTCTCACACTTACAGTCTGTTCTTTTTCTTCTTGGTGAAATAATCGATCAAAGGACCCCGCACTTTTCTTATGTAAAATGAGTCTAGGTTAATTTGTCTGAATTTTGGATATGTTGTACACTGTGGGAACATTATTTAAACACTAATAACATTTTTGATTGATGATGAATTTTATTGTTTCTAGGATATGATATTAGCCAATATGTTTTTGTTATCACTTGGAAATTGGGAAGATCAATTTCAACCAGGACCGGACTAACGACGATTACATTAAATCAGTGCATTGAAGCTCGTTGCAAAACCGAATGGCGCTACTTATAGACAAACTAATCAGTGGCGGCACCTTGAAGGAGGCTTAGGAAGCTCAGCCTCCTCACCAATTTATCCAGCAAATAGCACCAGAAATATTCTGTTGGAAATTTTTCATTTTATTTCCTGTTTATCTCATAATTTTCAAATTTTACAATTCCCCGTTTTCAGTAGTTATTTTTAAATCTGACAACAGTGCACTGTGGCTAAATTCTACAAACATCTCAATACCTAAACACGTGCTGCTCAACACAGTTGCCGTTTTTTCGACCAGTCCAATTGCTTAATACCGAAAAAAATAGCTGAAATGGCAACACTCTCAGGAGGCTTGCCTCTAGCGGTCGCGGTGATACTCAAGCTTATTCGAATCTTTTTCAAAAGAGTTTCCCAATACACTTTTAGATAACTTAGTTCTAAAATATAAATTTGTTGATAAAATAGCACTGCACAATGAATTATGCGTTGTATACTCGGATAAAGATATTTTAGGTCAGTACGACAGTCACGATACAATATATGATAGACAATGATTAAGTTTTACCTCAGTTTTATAAACTACTTTGTTTGACAGTCACCATTCCTGTCACGTCGCCATCGGTGGAGAGATCATTTTCTACTCTCAAACTAATTAAAACTTACCTGCGAAATACAATGGGCCAAAATTGTTTATACAATGTTAGTTTAATATCTATTGAAAAAGATTTACCCTTAAAACAAAATGATGTAATTTATAATAATATTATTGATCATTTTTCGCAAACTATAGACCGTAGAATTCCGTTAATATATAAAAAGAGTTAATAAAATTAATTTAAAAAAAAAACAAAATATGAAATATTCCAAAAAAAATATTAAAAATCAAAAAAAAATAAAAAACAAAAAACGAACAAAAAAATTTTGTTGGCAAGAGAAACTATTAATTTTGTCACTGAAGTAGCTGGTGCGGTCGCTGCTCAAATTGTCTTAGTATTATAATTGGCATAAACCATGGACTCCAGAATTCCCCATATGAAGTAATTCACGGGGTTTAAATCGAAGCTATTAAGCGGCCAAAAATCCGGCTTATTGTGCTGCGAGACGTATGTGATGGGGTACCGTCTTGTTGTAAGCAGTATGTATAATTAATATTTTCAGTTTGGAAAAGAAAATTCTCAAAAACATGCTGTTGGTCGACTTTTTCAGATCTTTTATTGCGATAAATGTTCTTGTTTAGAAATAATATTAGTTGGTCTATAAGTAGCGTCATTTGGTTTTACAACGAGCTTCAATGCACTGATTTAATTAAATCTTCGTGAGTCAGGTCCTCCTATTTTTTAAGTGATAACAAGAACATATTGGCTATTATAATATCCCAAAAGCAAAAAAATCCATTAATGAACAGAAATGCTATCAGAATCCAAATTATGTTCCAACTTAATTTGGCCCACAGTGTACAGTTTGAACTCCTGTACGAAAGTGCCCATGGATACAATTCAATCATATACCTAGTTTTTGAGATACAGGATGTTAGAGTTGGACAGTAGCGGTTTTTCAAAAGTAATAATTTCGCTTAGGAAAACATTTTTATTATAAATAATTTCCGCCTGCCAATCCTTACTCATGAGGGGATAATTTTAGACTGATTTTTGACCCAGAATATTGATAGTTACAGAGATGATAGAATGAATACCATTATAACGCCTTACAAAGTTTTGAAAAATATTTTTCAAAAGACAATGACCGTTCAACTAAGAAAGAACAACTACTTCTCGGGCTATATGCCCCGACAGACAATCACACTTCTAAGTTAAACGGGGTATCTGCAAGATATAACCAACCATTCTGGTTTGTAATTAGATGGGACATCATCACTTATAGACCGGTTTCGGCGTATTTGCTCATCATCAGTACAAGGTAGATATCCTCCGAAAGCTCTCAGAGCATAATCCTGGACTGGAGACATCGCAGAAATCACATCAATGTATTAACTCAAGTAAAGGAAATGTTGAAAATGTGATAAAATTGTCATATAACGTTTAGCTTAGAAGTGTAATTCAATGTCTATCGGGGCATATAGCCCGAGAAGTAGTTTTTCCTTCTTAGTTGAACGGTCATTGTTTTTTTAAAAATATCTTTCAAAACTTTGTAAGGAGTTATAATAGTATTAATTCTATCATCTTCGATCTATTGGTAACAGGCTTTACTAAAATATGTCAATTTTACAAAATGTTTTCCTAAGCGAAATTACTACTTTTGAAAAACCGCTACTGTCCAATTTTAATGTAATTCAATGTCTGTAGGGGCACATAGCCCGAGAAGTAGTTGTTCCTTGTTAGCTGAACAGTCATTGTTTTTTGGAAGATATTTTTCAAAACGTTGTAAGGCGTTATAATAGTAATAATTCCATTATCTTTGATATGATACGATGTAACAGTCAGGGGAACTGCGACCTGCGACACTGATAAACATGATACGAATCTTGAAAACTCATATACATACTTACCGGGAGTTCGTACGAAAACTAGTGAAATAAGATTTAATTACGTACATTGTATTAGGTATTGATAACGAAGTTTTGTGTCTCTTATACGAATATAACTGAGAGAGATGGAATAATGAAGAAACTTTTTGACGGTTCAAAAACGCTGAAATGTACTATTGAATATTTTTTTAATACTAAACTTGAACGTTCTTGTAATAATATTGGATATTTTGTGTTTTATCAGTACAACCAGATAGCAGAGTGATCAGAACGTGTGGATATGAAGAGAGCCTATATAGTAACAAATGCTACCAACGATCCGGATTCGGTGGAAGACAAGAAGTTTGCGCATGTGAATCCAACGATTGTAACGGAAGTTACGCTATTTTCGCATCATTTTCGCTGATAGTTGGATTGGTTTTACTGAAACTTAATTTCTAAATTCCTAACCTTTTAAATGACAATGTGGTAACAATGTACAACGTTCGAAGTTAATTTTGTTTTAAGGGTAATTCTTTTGAAGTTGGTTTTTGAGGCCCAGAATAATATAATTGTTAGTGATAATGTAATAGGTTTTAGAAGTTATTTAGAAGAGTGAAAAGAAAACCAAAAGTTCACTATTATAATTCGTTTTATTTTTTCGCTCTATGTACAACTAAAAACAATTCAGTAGTTTTTATAATTTTTTTTTCAGCTGAAAAGACTTAATTAATTAATTACGTAGAATCAAATGCTCATTATAACATGCTCATTATAATAGGTACCTAATTATATATACATTAGTAAATAAGATAATCTCAATATTTTTGTCAAAATGAATACAAATTGTAAAACTTGCTACTACATATAAATTATTATACTTTCTAGGATTTGTATGTAAAAGTTTGTCCAAAATCCATTGCAGAAGTTGCATCTGCTCGTCTCCCTTGTCGAGATAAAAAGAAAAAGTTGAAAAACCGGAATATACCGGAAAATACGGCATCTCTAGTCGATATCTCTAGCCTAATTCGAGATAAAGTAAAAACGAATAGTTTGGCAGGTGGTTTCATAGCAACGGCCCGATCTTCACCAATTGAGTCCCTTCGGAGTACGCGTTAACATGATTTTTCTACACCCACATGTATATTATCCATTTTCTGCACAATTTACAGAATGTAAATGTAGGCCATTCCGGTTAACTGAACGGATATGATTTCATATACATCCTAGAACGTATAGGAAATCTACCAATCAGCATTTGCGTTTAGTACCCGCCAACTAGTATTTTTTCAATTTCATAGAAACGTCAAAATAACTTGTCAAAATATTTCTATAGTTTTTAAGAAAAATATTAGTAAAAATGAGTGATTCCCGTGATGAATCAATCAATAATTTTCCACCAGATATTCGCTTAGCCGCAAAGGAGACGTATAACGTATAGAAACAGAATAAATTAAATATTTAAGGGTACTCTGACAAACGTCAGTTTTTATGTAATACATTTGACGTTATAGATAGATGATTAGTATATTTATCGGTAGTCCAGTGGTAAGTATCCCAGCCTCTCACGCGGCAGATCAGAGTTCGATTCCCCGTTAGGAAATTTTTTTTAAATTTTAATTTTATTACTAAATAATAATAAAATAATAATAATAGTAGAATTATTAAAAATTTTTAATTTGAAGTTATAATATAGTTTAATAAAATGTTTATTTTATAGATTTTTTCTTAAGTGGATCGTAGAAAAAATATACTGTTCGACTCGTGTGGATTGTCCATATCGTCCTCGTGCGATATGGCCATCATATCCACACTAGTTGCACAAACTACTATTACGCACGGCGTTGCCGGTTTAAAAGAAACCCATAACATTATTGGAAACATGTTCACCTTTTAACATTCAATATTTGAAACAAAAAATGTGAATAGATAAAATCCAATGAAACAAGAACATAAAAGCCTTAAGGTAAAATCATTATTAATATGTTGTTGATACTCAAAAGTCTATTTTCAAATAATAATTATTACTACATTCTCAGCACTTTAGCTTTTTTTTATAATGAAACGTGGCAATATTGAACGTTTTCAGCCGCATTCCTTTCACAGCTTCAGATAAGTTTGCCAAACTATAGTTGGTATTGTCTGACCCTTAAAATATCAAAATATATGTGAAGAAGATGCAATAAATTGTGTTATAGAAGACGTCATTGGTTCATTTAAGCTCTTTCGAATTGGTATAATTTCATGAAAATGTGTTGATACAAAACATAGGCATTTATCCATAAAAACATGCCCTTTCTCCCCCTTTTTACTCGATAAAATAGAAGCGCAAGGAATTAAATTTGTGCCAAATTAAGGTATATTTCTAGTTCACTTATTAATACCTCTAGTAAGAAAATTCTTTATGTAAAATTGGTTTGTAAATGTTTCTTCATAAAATGCGCCCGCCCTCTAGCGGTCAAGGTAAAAACTTGAAAGTTATTTCAAAAAATTTCTCCTTGGTACTTTTGAGAATTTTTTTCCCTAAAGTGATAAGATTGATAGTTCCTAATATAAAGCCGAGAGAAAGGCTTATCGGTCTACCCGGTATATTAGGGTGACATTAACTGAGACCTAAAAGATCTGCTGTGCTCGGTTTATGTGATAAATAAACTGACGAGAAGACACCTTTTACGTACAATTTCGGTTCTTTATAAGGAAATGTAATAATAATTTGATAACAAACAGAAACGATAATTTAAATATAGTAACAAGTTTAAATTAAATAATTTGGATTTAGTAGTGAAATATCTAAATATTTAACTTTTAGGTAGTCTCACGTACATTTTACTGACTGCATAAAACATGTGTTCTTTCATGAATATTGTCGCATGAAATAAATTTGTAAGCGATATATCATTATCGATCGATAAAATATCAAAACCAAGCACAAATATTTCGAAATTAGACTAAATTGAAATAGAATAGTTAATATACTTATTTGTTAATCAATTATTTGTAGTTTTCCTATACCTATACGGTGTCCAGATAAAAATCGAAGCAAGAAAATAACAATTTTCGATATTTTCTCGTTTCTCTAGAAAGATAACTTTCAAATGTAGTAAGGGGAAGTAAGGTGGATTATTTCCCTCAAGATGAAATAGACCAATCAGACACCACCATTTTTTGAACGAAATCTGTTTAAAGTTTAAAGAACCGTTTAACCGCGGATAAATTTTTGTTCTCCATAGGGCGAGTTTTACCAACAGTCGGCTAAACCTGGTTTATTTAACCATAGGGTTAAATTTAACAAAAGTTTAAACCGGTGTGTGTTGTACCAGTGGTGTTTTCGTGCAGTTTTGTTAATCAATCATTTTGAAAGGTTGGTATCAATGAATGTTAGACGGATGAACTACTGTGGGGTAAATTACTTACGTTTTGCCAAAGAGAAAATATAAAAGAAGAATTTTTAATGCGATTCTAACCCTCTTCCTGAAGTATTGTTTGTTTTTGCATATTATTTTATTTACTGAAAATGAATAGGAATAAAAAAAGGTCAGAAAAGCCAAAGAAGAACGTAAATTTACAAGTTCATTGAAATCTTCGTCATCACTAAAATTTGGTAAATCAGGATATTCCATTATATTATTATAATTTGGTGAATATAACAAATCTAGATCATCAACTGACATAAAGTTTTTAGGTTAGAAAACTAGGATTATTATTTTAATCACTCACTTTTGGGCGGTTAACAAACCCTTTGGCAAAACTCTGGTTATCCTCTGATCCAGTCTGGTACAACAACCATTTTGCTTAAACCGTTAGTTATGTTTTAAACCTTGTTGGTACAACTCGCCCATAGTGTTTTTCGTTTTGTCAATTTTATCACTGATTCTTACTGTACTGGGTGTCCCAGAAGTTTCTAACCCATTTTAACTAAGTCGTGCTTCTCGTTTTAGTCGTTTTAGTAATATTTCGTGTGATAGTATAGATCTGGAAATTCTTTTTTTTTTATAAGGAGCCGGCACCACCTCAGCCTCCTGGGCTTATTGTGGATACTCCTAGTATTCTGACTACAGCCTATTCAGCCAATCCGTTCCCTGTATTAGCTCATACAGGTTCTTTGCTGGTTGGTTGTAGAAGTCTTCTGGAGTCATTTGGGGTCTACCATACAGTTTCTGCCTCCTGTGGTCCAGCGTCTCACAGTTGCATAGTATATGCAGAGCTGTTTCAGTATTCTTTTTGCATCTTCTGCATGTAAGGTCTCCGATATACAGCCCCATTTTGTTCAAGTGCTCCTTTGTGGGAAAGTGTCCCGTAAGTAGCCCCGTTATGGTGCGTAGTTTGTTCCTGCTCATTGAGAGCAGCTCTTTCGCTACTTTTTCTGATGGTTCTTTTATAAATTTCTTTCCATGTATTTGCCTGGTCGTATTCTTCCAGTGTTTATTGTGTTGTTCTTTTACCCACCCTTTCAACCATGACCTAGTTGAGCATCTGGGAATGCCCACAGCTGGTTCGGGTCCGTTCATCAGGGTTAACGATCCTGCTCTTGCGAGTTCGTCAGCTTTTTCATTGCCAGCGATTCCTTTGTGACCTGGGACCCACTCCAGTGTTACACTGTTCCGAGTCGACAGTCTTCTAAGTTCTTCGCCGCATTCCCATACCAGCCGAGATGTTACCTTAGAGCTCTGAAGTGCTTTAAGGGCAGCTTGACTGTCACTGTAGATCCTGATCTGCCTGTTGTTGTAGGCTCTCATGTTATTTGCCCTTGCACATGCAAGTATTGCATAGACCTCTGCTTGAAATACCGAGGCGTATTTTCCAAGCGAGACGATTCCTTCATATTTGCTCGACTTGCTGTATATGCCCGCTCCGGTGCCTAGCTCATTCTTTGATCCGTCTGTGTACCAGATCAGTTCATTTGCTCTACTGAGTGCTGGTGCATTCTCTTCCTCAAGCTCCTTTCGATCTGTTGCTGGGCACTATCATTCACTCTTCTGTTAGCTTATGAATAATACCCCGTGTATTTTATTAATATTTTATTAGAAAGTAACTTTTGACAGATTGTGATTTATTAAATTATTCTGACAGACTGTTCACATTTTTCAAGTTTGCCCTCTACGATATAAAAAATAACATAATCATTAACACGATCTTTGATGACAATCTCGAAGTTCTTGCGAAAGATATATCTAGTGGTCATGTGGTCTGTTGGCATTTTAAAGATGTCGTCATCCACATGCCTTATTTCTGTGTGCCCTCTCCCATGTGCCACGTCATGTTCTGATACTTTCTCCAGTCGGGTTAGAGCTGCCCTTGCTTCGCACATTATGACACAATGTAGCGGAGGAAGGTCTAGCATTGTCTCCAGCGCCGCTGTAGGAGTAGTCCTCATTGTCCCTGTAATGCCAATGCAAGCAAGTCTTTGGACCTTGCTTAGTTTTAGCATTGCAGATGTTTGTCTGATCTTTGGCCACCAGACCAGTGATGCATATGTAATCCTGGGGATGGCAACCATTTTGTACAACCAGTGTACCATGCTTGGTCCAAGTCCCCATTTAGTGCCGTAAGTGCGTCTGGCAACCATGAAGGTTACCTCTGCCTTCTTGATCACGTGCTGAAGGTGTCTCTGGCAATTCTTAAGAGAGTACCAACTAACACTGTAAAAACTCAAGCCTTTATATGGCTACAGTTGTTGGTTTCAATCTAAGTTATTCAGGAAATAATATAGCCGTATACCTCGCGACCTATAAATTTAAGTGGATTAAACTGTCGAAATATTTTTTGCAGTTAACAAAAACCTTTTGTCTATAAATAAAATCATTTTCAGGTGCCAACTGAAAAATAAAATTTTCTGTACTAGGGTTTATTTTTGTATTTTTTCGACGGATATGTGAGTCAATGGCCTTGAGTTGACAGCGAATTCTACTCCAGCGAGCAATGTGCCGAGAACTTCCTCTTTGGGGTGAACTGACTTAAGAGATATTTTCAGGGCAGTTTTGATTGTTCTTATCATCCTTTCCCAAATTCCTCCCATGTGTGGAGCGCTTGGTGGGTTGAACCTCCATGAAATTCCTTTTAGAGATAACTCGGTTGATATTACCGGGTACTTCAAAGTTTTAATAGATTCCCTGAGCTCACGATCTGCGCCAACAAATTTGGTGCCATTATCGGTTATCCTCTTCTAGAAACGAAACGTCGAATAGCCATTATTGCAGCACTGGTGTCAAGACTAGAAGCTATTTCAATGTGAACTGCTCGAGTTGTGAGACAAGTGAACAACATGCCATATCTTTTCTCCAGTCTTCTTCCAAAAGATACAGTCATTGGCCCAAAAAAATCGACTCCAGAGTAGGTGAAAGGAAAAACAAAAGGTAACATCCCCATCTCAGGGACCACTGGCTTGCATCTTCTTATTTTACATTCCTGACATTTGTTAAATTTTTTTTTCACAGCTGATCGAATTTTTATAATCCAAAATTGCAACCTCTTACTACGGTCTCAATTCCATTATGACCAGCTATCTCATGGTAGTGATGGACTAGTAACTAGGTATACCGATATTTAGGATCCAAAATTATGGGATATTTATAGTTACAATCCATATTTAGTGATTGCTCATCAGGAAATCTGCTCTTCAGACGAATTACGCCGTCATTATCCATAAAGGCATTAAGCTTAAAAAGACGACATAATTTAGAAAATGTTTTTCCTTATTTCATCATTCTTTCATCTTCTTCAAATGACTCATATTGACTTTTCCTCACCCATAATTTAGAGGCTTCATTAATCTCTTCAATGACAAGATGTGGTGCAGGTGGTCTATCTTTTTTATGTATTTTCATAATAAAATAAAGTGCCATCGAGATATGCAAGGTTCACCAATCTCATTGGAAGATTTCTCTAAATGGTTCGAAGAAGAAATCCATATACTTGCCGCTACCACCAATTCTTTCCAAAAGAGCAGAAGAAAAGAATCGGTGATGCTGTCTAGGAAGAGTTCTGAGGCAGAAAATGGGAACGGAGAATGTGCTTTCTGCCGAAATACCAATCATAAAATCCAAGACCCGTTGTGGAATTTTACTTCTGCTATCACAAAGCTATTTTCTCTTCTATTTCGCTCCTGATAGTCCAGTAAATGATGGATGAAAAGTAGGCAAAGTGTACAAACATTCTGCCGGTCCATGAATTTTCCGTGAAGGGTGGGTTTGACTAGTAATTGAACATCCAGAAATTTTACACACCTCATCGCAATTTTGGCGGGGTATTCCCGGCCCGAAAGTTCCAAAAATTAGTTTTCCACCAATATCTCCTAAAATATGGCATTTAGAGAATTTTTATATAAGGGAAAAATGAAGAGTAGTTCATTATCTACAAAAATAGTCCTCAAGATTTTTTTCGCAACAGTAATATTTTTGGCAAAAACCGATGTTGAAAAATCCATAATATTGAGGTCCAGAAAAAATGGCTGTTTCTTGCGAAATTGTGGATTGAGGGGTTCGAAAATACAGTAATATCATGTCATATCATATCTTGGAAAACAATCCGATAATGTACAAACTTTTAGACAGTGATTGTTCACAAAATATTCCCAACCTCGAAAAACAGTAAAAATTTTGAAATGAAAACACCAACTGAATAATCAATGGGCAAGAAAGATGGCCAATAAAAATTTCTGAGATCAATAAAGACCCTCAAAGGATCCGTAATAACAAAAAATCGAGTATTAAGAAAAATATGAGTAATTTCCCGGACACTCGAAAAAAAAAGTTATTACAAAATCTTTGACCCATTTTATAAATAGGGTGGAAATATAAAAATGGGTCTTGAATCATCGGATATGATAGCTGTGGATTTCCCCTTTCATCTGAATTTTGAATCGTAAAAAAATATGCATTTTTACCCGAGATATTGAATAATTTGTTCGCCCGGTCATGAGTAAGTGGAAAGAACCCGCTCTTTCGACTCCGGAGCGGGACCTCAGCATAAGGATCCCGCTTGAGGGCCATTATCTCGAAAACTATCGAGTTTTTGGAAAAAATCATGAGGACCATTTTTGTACATAATGACCTGATCTTCATTTTTACCCTATATAAAAATTCTCCTATTGCCATATTTTAGGAGATATTGGCGGTGAACCAATTTTTGGAACTTTGGGGCCGGGAATAACCCCAAAATGGCGATTAGGTGTGTAAAATTTCTGGATGTACAATTACTAGTTAAACCCTACCCTTCACGGAAAATTCATGGAACAGCAGGTATAATCGCTTCTGGGACCCTTTATTTACTGGACTGTAATTGTGAAACAGACCTAAAAGGTTTAGACTCCCGAGTCATTTAGAGTTTATTTACGATAAAAAGATGATGACGCTGCAAAAACAAACTTTTGTGACGTTGCCAAACTATAGTTTTTTCTTTTTACTTTAAGAAAACTAGAAATGTCAATCCGGCATATCTTCTTTTTTATTGACGTTTGCCTCGTAATGTATGAATCGAAGGTGTTTATTTGCAAATAAAAGGCTTGTATAATAGTCTCAGATTTGTTCAATTTATTCAAGTATTTATTTATGTCATGCTATACAAAAATTAATCAAGTTTCATCAACCTAACCCAACATTAAAATCTTTCTACGTTTAAATATATAACAATGTCAAGCGCGCGTCTACACTATGCGTATTCAGCAGATGCGTATTTCGGCTGCGTATTTTCGGCAAGATGACAACACATTGGTCGCGTTCATCCCAACAAAGTTGATCAGCTAGCGATTTTTGAAGTGATCCATCGTTTCTTAATTCTGCTGAACGTCCTATCATGATATAACAACATAACCTAATTTTATTCGATATATAACTTGAATAATTTTTGATTCATTTCAATTTAGTTAAACAGCTCCTACTGGTTTCCATTCAATTTCAGGATACAAATGTCTAAAATATCTTCAAACAAAAATCTGTTATGTCACTTTATATGTTTAAACATGATATTTGACATGAATGAGAGTTAATGCATAATTGATCGGTAGCGTAGCGGATTTCAATTCTGATGGAAAAAATGGCGTCTGCTACCCCATCGCTCACATCTGATCGTTGACAAAACACGTGTTCAGCAGGAAATTGATGATCGCTTCGGTAGCGCTGCGTTGGGATGACCGCGACCATTGTTTTAAATTGGAACGTTCACATACAGATTGCGAAAAATCTTAGCTCGACATACGATTTACACAAGTACGACAAGGATAATATGAACAACACTACTTGAAAGAGAGAGAAGAATTGTTCGCACACTCCCATCTGTGATGGGCGTGTGACAAGGATAATACGAACAATACTACTTGAAAGAGAGAGAAGAATTGTTCGCACATGCCCATCTGTGATGGGCGTGTGAGAACAATTCTCTCTCTTTCAGGTAGTGTTGTTCGTATTATCCTTGTCGTACTTGGTAAATCGTATGTCGAGCTAAGATTTTTCGCAATCTGTATATGCGTAGAATACACAACCACGCAGTATACCGCCGAAAATACGTACCTCCGCATGCTGGTCCCGAGCGCAATTACCGGTTCGTTGATACAAAACACTTCCTGCGGGTGGGTCGTGGAAGTAATCCCACGGCTTCCAAAGCGCAAACAAAATTTACTTTGAACATTCCTGCTTCGTTGTTTGACACAAACTGGGAAACGACCTCAAATCGCTAACCCCGGTACGCTTTCGCACATAGACGCCGAAAATCTGCACAATGTGTACGCAACAACTCTCTTGCCGAAAATACGCAGCCGAAATACGCATAGTGTAGACCCGCGCTATCATAATGTATGTAAATAGTATAACTTACGCCTTTTATAGCTTTAAGCGGGAGAAGTGGGCTCGCACTTTGGCAGTTTCGTTCAAAATAACTTAACACATATGTTAAGGTGGATTCATGCAACATCACTTCATTTAACTTAACTTATCTTAATAAGATGAAGTAAACAGAAATAACACAAGCATTCAAACAATTACTTAATTTATCTTAAGAAGTTCGACAAATTTTATCTTTTCACTTAAGATTCTTCAGTAATTTTGCGTATGCGCATGTGCGGAAACATAGGGTCATAGAACACCAGACATAAATCCTCCTTTTAGGGATGACCAATGCAGAAGCAGATAGTAATAATGTTGCTGCTATAAGATGAACTTTTTTTTTCCTCACCTTCCCATTAATTACAGAACATAAACAATGATGTGAGAATTGTGACATTCCGGGTCAGTCATTCTCAAAACATAATAATTAGGATCTTTTGCGCATGCGCCTTGGCTACTAAGTAATAGCTAAAGTTATGATGCATGAACTAGGTCAGCTTTCTTAAGTGAAAATCATAAGTTAAACTAAGATAAGTTAAATAAAGTGATGTTGCATGAATCTCTCGACAACTTTTACTGTTTAAATGCTTGGGCATTTTAATGCGTTAAACTACACCCTGCAGATTTGTCTGAATAATTAGGTATGAAAATAACTTTTTTTTCTTAAATCCTAAAGAAACAATTAATTCCAAAGCACCAAAAAAAAAACTTGTAAATACTAAGAGGATGATCGAATTTCAATAAATGTCAAACTAAACTGAAGAATTTTACCAATGGACGAGTTCTATACAAGGGAAATGCTGCCAACATAACGAACAAAAAAATACTGAAAAAGGTTAGTTTGGGGTATTTTACATCTTACAGTTGACGAAAAACTAATGTCAGCTGTCAACACATATACGTATCATTAAGTCTGTTTGTGATTTGTGTGACTATGATCTGCTTTTATCATTGCAAATACCATCGAGAAGAGTAATTGTTCTACCCTGATTTGTATCTTCGTTGTGATTATACAAATTGCGTTTATTCCAACTCCCAAACCTAGGAGATGTCCCAGCAGATGACTCAAATGGATTGAGTTATGTGGCAACCAAAATCTGAATTTTGCCACAATCAACAAAACTACTTATATTTGTAGTGAATATTTTGATAATAATTGTGTAGATCCAAAACCCTATTGTGATGATGGGTCTACTGAAGCTGAGGTAAATGCTGAATTGACTCAATCGAATGTACAAGAGCTTGCTAGTGTCTCAGTCAATCAAATAGATGTTGTTGATGATCTATTTTCTGAGAGTTTTCCATCTCCAATTACACTCACTACGAATATTGTGGAATACAATTATAGCTCTACCAATTTTGTAATGCAACCACAAACTGAACCCAAAAAAAGATTAGTAAAAATGAAACAAAAGATAGTACAAGTATATTCAAATATTCACCGTGGACATAAATACTCATACTGGGAAAACTATTTTTCATACAAAAACCTAAAAAGGAAAAGTACTATGTTTAAATACTTTACTGGACTTAACACATTTTGAAGCACTCTATTCATTCTTAGATGAAAATGTTATGATCGACTTAAAATACCAATTTAAATATAACAGGCAGCTTAGAGTTAGAAAGAATTTCTATTCAAAATTTTCTAATAGAGACAAGTTATTGTAACGTTTATTCTAATTTATATTTACAAGTAATTTATATTTACAGATTTATATGTAATTCAGTCCTTATTTAATAATTTATGTAATACACTAAACACACTAATTATAATTTATATGAGAGTCACTTAATAAACACTTTATCGAGGCGCGATTACTTTCCTTCGGTATCAACACTGACTGACTGACTAATTGCCTGCAGCAATGCTCGTGGCCTATTTATACTCGCGCGTCGTATTTCTAGAATTCGCTCGACGTTCTGGCGGATGCACTGGATGCGGTGGGTATTCTGGATGTTTCTCGAAAATTGGGCGGAGGAGCCATAGTCGTCTTTTACGGGGATTTCACTGGGGGCACTAAGTGAGCGCATTAATGCAGTAGCTCGCGTATCATTGCCCCCTCCTTAAGAGACAGTTCCTCCTGGAACTAACTAGGAAACTGGAACGAGATGACTGTATCGGCAACTGGTCCCCTTGTTGCATTTTCCAGTTGTATGGAAGTAACATGCGACCGTCTTCTCTGTTGGCTGTGTCTCCCGAGCATGGCCGCAAACCAGTACCTGCACTTCGGTATCTCGGAAGATTACTTCTACCATGTTACGGATTATTCGCCAATCTAAATGCATACATTCAATCTTGGGCATGGCTATCCTATACACTTTCAATTCAAGCACATGCTCCCTCAGGCTTCGTAATGCTTCCCAGACATCCTCGTACGTTGGTCTTTCGTCGAAGTTGTTCCTCGTCACTAGGTGGAAATTGTAGCGGGAGCCATTTTGTAGCTTCAAAGCTTTACCTGGTACTGGTAACTGGTTTACCAAAAGCCGTGCGCCACTCTTCTTTATAAACAGAGATGTCAGTCCACGCGCATCGGTTACGCTGGCAGGGATGTTTATTGCCAGTGAGTATTCCTCCGGAACGGTAAGCAGGTCTTGTCGTCTCTCAGTGGTGACGCCGAATCTGGCTTTTCCGGTACCACCATAAGCACCCATGAACTCTACAAAAGCAGGATCGGCTACTTCCTGAAGCTGGTTTACTTCCTCATCGTGGTCACCCTCGAATGGCGCTAATCGGTTACGGTGTACCACCTTTGGCTTTCCATTTGGGATCTTGCTGATACGATAGATGACATCGTTGATTCTTTTCTTTTCGAGGTACGGGCCGTCCCAAGCTTTCTGCAACTTTGGAGAAAAACCCTTTTGTCTTCTTGGGTTATGCAGCCAGACTTTGTCTCCTTCGTGGAAACCTCCTTCCGTAGCTTGCGTATCGTACCTTTTCTTCATCCTATCGCTAGCGATCTGGAGATTCGATCGAACCAGCTCGTGTACGTCGTCCATTCTTTTTCTCAGCTGGGTCACGTAATCTTCACCAGCTATGTCTTCTCCGTGTCGGCATCCAAATTCAAGATCGCAGGGTAATCTCATTTCGCGTCCGAACAGAACTCTTGCTGGTGTTTGGCCGGTGGACTCATTGATGGCGGATCTGTAGGCCATCGCGAATAGCGAGAGATATTGGTCCCAATCTCGCTGATGGTTAGATACTACTTTAGACAGGTCTTGCCAAGAGTTCTGTTCATTCGCTCTACCATCCCGTCCGACTGTGGGTGCAAAGCCGTAGTTCTCGTTTTCTTCATGCCGAGCTTTTCACAAACTTCCTGGAACAGCTGGCTTTCGAAGTTTCTGCCCTGGTCGCTGTGTATTTCCAGGGGCACTCCATATCGGTAAATGAACTCATTCACAAGCACGTCGGCAACCGTTGCGGCTTCTGGGTTTGGAATGGCATACGCTTCTACCCATTTTGTGAAGTAGTCCATCACCACCAAAATGTACCTGCTGCCATTTGCTGTCGGTGGAAACGGTCCGGCAATGTCCAGGGCAATGCGTTCAAAAGGGCTTCCGACATTGTACTGCTTCATAGGAGCCTTTCTTCTCCCGTGCGGTCCATTGGTCGTAGCACAGGTAGTGCACTTCTTACACCAGTCCTTCACATCTTCGGAACTGTGCATCCAATAAAACCGTTCTCGCACTTTCTGGAGGGTCTTCTTCACACCTAGATGTCCTCCTGACGGGCTGTCGTGTAATTTCCGCAGTACTTCTGCTATCCTTGTTCTTGGAATCACCAACTGTCTTCTACTTTCGGAACCCTCATCGTTCTCGATTACTCGCTGTAGCAAACCGTTTTCCAAAACCAGCGAGTCCCACTGGGCCCAATACGATTTCATCGTTGGCGAGTACCTTGAAATCTCCTGCCAAGTAGGTCGACAGTTCTCCTTTTTTCAATGTCGGATTTTCTTCAAGTCGGGATCGTTCTCTTGTTCCTCTTCCAACTTTTCTGGTGTCCATTCGTCGGTGGTCACCGTGGTTCTTCGAATCGCAGCTTCCTTAGCTTCTGTTTTGCTGCAGTGAGAGCACTCTGCAGGGCATGGTCTTCTAGAGAGGGAGTCTCTGGAAGGTCTTCGGGTCGGAGCTGCCCTCTGAAGGTCGACCCTTCCTAGTTTTTTCTGCTGAGCGTCTTCGTTTGTAGCAGTTCTCGGTCGCTTGCACGAACTGCGTACATGTCCCATTTCTCCAAAATTCCAGCATCCCACAGCTTTCAGTTTTCCATTTGAGATGCTTTTCATCATGTTGACAATCTGGTCGAGCTTGTTCTCAACTTCTTCGTCTGCTACAGCCCTCACCTTGCCGTATACTCCGGAAGCCTGTGTAGCTGCTTCGTACTCCAAGGCTGCAGAGAGTACGTCGACCAGTGTCTTATGCCGAGCCAAGCGTAGAGTTCTCTGCATTTCATGGTCACGAACTCCGTCGATGAATGTCTGTACCCCTAAACATTCCATGACATTCTCCGGTGCCGATGGATAGGCAAACCGCACCAACCTCGCAATGTCTGCTTCGAATTCTTGCAGAGTTTCGTCGCGTTTTTGTTTGCGGTTTTTCAGCTGCGACTGGTACAGATGCTCCAGGTGTTCCAGGCCGTATCTCATACTCAATCGCTTTTTGAGTTGTTCAAAATCTTCGGCCTCTTCCACTGGAATGGTCTGGAGGATATCCATAGCGTCTCCTCTAAGGGCAAGAGTTAAATTTAACGCTTTTTCCTTCTCACTCCAGTTGTTTGCCTTTGATGCCGCCTCGAATTGCTTAAGATAGTTCGGCCATGACGTTTTGCCATCGAATGTTGGCAGTTTCACTCGGCTGTTAATATCGTTTTCCATTTCCGGTTTCAACTCTACTTTCTCTGCCAGTTCGTCGTTATTCGGGGCTTGCCTAGCTGTAATATCCGGTTTATTACTAGTCTTCCTTTCGATTTCTTTGATTTTTTGTTTCATTTCTTGCTCCATTCTTTTAATCTTTTCTTCCACGACAGAAATATCAGTCTTCATGGATGTCATTTCATTCTTCATGTCCGTCGAAATTTTGTTTTCCATGTCCGACCTTTTGTTTTCCATGTCCGACATTTTGTTTTCCATGTCCGACATTTTGTTTTCCATGTCCGCCGAAAGTTTACTTTCCATGGATGAAATTTCGTTTTTTATATCCGTCGAAATTTTATTTTCCATGTCCGCCGAAAGTTTACTTTCCATGGATGAAATTTCGTTTTTTATATCCGTCGAAATTTTATTTTCCATGTCCGACATTTTGTTTTCCATGTCCGCCGAAAGTTTACTTTCCATGGATGAAATTTCGTTTTTTATATCCGTCGAAATTTTATTTTCCACGTCCGACAATTTGTTTTCTATGGAAGAGGTTATAGAGGCGGACGCTTCGTCGGTGAATTCAAACGTTTCCGGGTTCAATCCATTGTTAATCATAGCATTTTTCAGTCGTTCCACTAACACTGACTTGACGCCGCTTGTGTCCAGTTCGTAATCCTCCAACTCTCTTCGAAGCTCTGAAACTTTTAATTCACAAAGTTTCTTCGCCATCTTCCTGTATATTTATTTATTTATTTTTTTTTAATCCTACACCTGACACCAATGTAACGTTTATTCTAATTTATATTTACAATTAATTTATATTTACAGATTTATATGTAATTCAGTCCTTATTTAATAATTTATGTAATACACTAAACACACTAATTATAATTTATATGAGGGTCACTTAATAAACACTTTATCGAGGCGCGATTACTTTCCTTCGGTATCAACACTGACTGATTGACTAATTTGCCTGCAGCGATGCTCGTGGCCTATTTATACTCGCGCGCCGTAATTCTAGAAATCCCTCGACGTTCTGGCGGGTGCACTGGATATTCTCGATGTTTCGTATTTTGGATGCTTCTCGAAAATTGGGCGGAAGAGCCAAAGTCGTCTCGTACGGGGATTTCACTGGGGGCACTAAGTGAGCGTATTAATGCAGTAGCTCGCGTAACATTATGTTTGGTGCTACATAGTAAGATTGAGACGACGATACACTTTACAAGAATTGACATTTTTTTGTAATACAAGTAAATCATACCTATCAGTGATATTTTTTACATGGGTTCAATTTATGTACCAGCAAATCATTGGACTAAGAGGTGATTTATTTTTGGCAGCTAGAAATATACAGAACATTCCTTATTGATTCAGAAAGTTTGGGGATAAAATTCTCGGGGTTATGGATGCCACTGAAATATCATTACAAATGGTAAGAAACTCTAGGCAGCAAGGAAATACTTACTCCAGTTACAAGCACACTAACACGATTAAATTTCTAGTTGTAATAGCAGTTAGTGGTGCCATAATATACTGTAGTGACGGATTTGAAGGCTCCATATCTGATATTGAACTGTTTGTACAGTGTGATATGAAGAACTTTCTGCAAGAAAATTACTGTCTATTAGCAGATAGGGGCTTCCTACTTCAAGATGTTGCAAATGAACTTAAAATTGAAGTGTTCACACCACCATTTCTTTTGAAAAGGGATAAACTAACAGCAGAAGAAGATCGTCTGACAAAAAAATTGCCAAATCCAGAGTTCATGTGTAATGTGCTATTCATAGGATTAAATTATACATAATATTAAGTAACCTTTGTCCTATTACTATGTTACCAATATTATCAAATATTTTCAGTATTGTGTGCTTTCTTGTAAATTTTGAAAAACCTTATTAAAAGCTGAAGAATTTTATACAAAACCAATACTTGAAGGTGTAATTAAAATATTGCTTCTGTTAACACTTTATTTTATTTACCTAATTAAATCATAAATAGAGAAGATAAAAACCTCACTCTATAAATACAAATAAAAAAGTCTTATATTATAAGTATGTAATAAATCACAGAATAGTCCTCTAAACGTACGTTTTCTTGTAACATTGCCCCAGGTACATCTGTTGGTAAAAGCACAACAGAATCCATGTATAATTGAAAACTAAAGATAGGTTGTAGAATGTCTAATAACTCTTCTCGAGGATATTTGCAATAATAAAAGCACATAAATCACAAACAGATAAAGGTAGAAGAATAAAAATCAGTAATATAACAGAAACATAAACAAAGAATGTTGAAGAATGCCTAATAAATTAATGATACGTATATGAGTTGACAGCTGACATTGGTTTTTCGTCAACTGTAAGATGTGAAATACCCCAAACTAAAAACATCTGCAAACTTTTCGGTTACAACTCTAAACTTTTCGGGTACAACATGGGTGGGAAAGGGGCCCAAAATATATAAGAAAATCCAAAAATTGATCGGAAAAACAGCTTCCTTATGCGACTAACCTTCTTCAGTATTTTTTTGTTCGTTATGTTGGCAGCATTTCCCTTGTATAGAACTCGTCCATTGATCTGACAACGTCTTGGAGTTTTGCCAGCCCGTAGACTGTAAATTGCCCTATCCATTAAGTATACATTGTATTTATTCTGTTACGGCCATTTTCATAATAAACTCCTTAAAGTCACTTTAGCTAAAGTTACTTTAATAACTCAATAGTCATCCTTTTTCATAATCACCTTGTTTGGTTACTTTAAGTAAAGTTAGGTTTTTACTTTTTGTGATGCATGATGGCAAACCTGATTGTCTAAATTTTAACAACTGGCTATCTTCACGTTAAAAGAGGAGCGTCTAATTGTAGCTCTAGGCGCCGACGTTGCCAAATTTCATGAAAGTGACATTTAAAAAATGTGGAGAATAAAAAGAGGTTGTGTTCTTTTTCGTTTATATATCTTATCTCTTACTTTTCCAGAAGGGCAAGGAAAAATAACCATTCCATACACCCTTCACCTTAATGAACCTTCAAGGGGAAAGGTTAATGGAATGGTTATTTTTCCTTGCCCTTCTTGAAAAAGTAAGAGCCGCAAGCTGCGAGGAGCCAAGATATTATATAAAACGAAAAAAAAACACTTAACATCATTTTATTCTCCACATTTTTTAAATGTCACTTTCATGAAATTTGGCAACGTCGGCGCCTAGAGCTACAATTAGACGCTCCTGTTAAAAGTTCTGTTATTTTTTGAAAGAAATTACAGGTTAGAAGTGAAAACGTCTATATTATTTACCAAATTAAAAATATAAGCAACGATTAAAATGCAATCGTGTGCAATGAGTGTACCGAAAGTTCCTCAAAACGTTTCGAATAAGCGTTTAAGGGGGTCAAACTTCACTAAATAAGAAGAATTATCGTTAGTTTCTTCATCCGAGCTTGTTGCCATCATGGAGTCAGTTGAAATATCTGAATCTGTCGTGTCCATTACACTTTTCCAAATATTTCAATATTTATGTTATTCCAAAACACATGGATGACAAAACATAAAAATTTTATAGGTTAAAGTAGTTCTAAAGTGACGTAGAACCTCACTTTATAGTTAAAGTGACTTTAACGACGGTTTTATTAAACTCACTGGACTGGTTTATAGTCTTAAAGTCGTAAAGTAATTTTAAAGTGCATTATGAAAATGGGCATAAGCAGCAAAGTAACTAAAAATGACGTCATCGTCTTTTTATCGGGGGTCATACCACGAGTGCTTAAAAATTACCGATAATTTCCATGAAAGCTTGTTGTTGATAATTCCACGAGTTCGAAAAACGAGTGGAATTAGACAACAAGCTTGAATGGAAATTATCCGGTTAATTTTTAAGCACAAACGGTATTTAGGGAGAATGTTTCTTGAATAGAAATACAAATTACTGTATATCTCCACTATATTCAGATAGATAATGTAACGTCTCTAACTTAAAAATCTCAATAAAAAACAAATTATTTATTTATTGAAACAGTAACGTAATACATTTTTGTCAATTTCCCGTTCTGTTATATCTCCGAATCGATTCATAATCTCTATGAACCCATTCTTTGACGTTTCACGATTATTTTAACGTTGTTTGACAACGGTTGTCATAGCAACGTGGAATTATCGCTGGGTTGTCATGGCAACGTGTAATATCCGCTGAATTTCCATTTAATAATTTAGCATCGTTGCATTGATAGACTTTGTTTAACCATCCTTTGCCGCTAGGTCATAATCGGTGACGTATTCTGATGTTTTACGTTTATCTTATATTAGTTGAATGTTATTTTACACTTAACCTCAAATTTATAATCAATGACATATGTTAAATGACCAAAAATACTGAACAAATCAAAATATGACAACTAAACTGTCAAAAGTAACAAATAAAATTTACGTCGACATTAGTTAAGAAATACGTTAATGACGTCATAATTCGGTCTCATCCATTTCATGAGAGCCAGATAAAGTGTGACAATGTATGACGTAACGGCGCAAAGGATGGTTAAACAAAGTCTACAACATGTATGACGGAAATATTCGTAAATAAACCATAGAACAAAATTCCCGTCACAGTAGCTGATTAATTGTCAATTTGAAGAATTTTTAAGGAATTTATTGTAGTACTCCGATCTAGTCAGTTGTCAAACATTAATTGTCACTAAATAAAATTTTGACAGTTTGTTGTCTAATGTTATCGTTTTTAATTTCGAGTTTTAATCTTAATAAGCTTTATAACTTCTAGAAAGTAAAGAATAAGAGGTAAGTGGTGAAAATATTAATTTTCTTAGTTATTTGAGAGTAAGGGTAGTTGGAGATATAAATAAAGAAATGGCCGGTATAGATAAGCTACATTATTGATACCATAAAGCTTTGATCACTTTCCAGTCCTAAGATAACTTTTTTATAAAATTACTAATAACGAAAAAAAATTAATTTATTTTATACTTATCGTTTTACGTCATTATGTCATTCAATTATCAAAAATTGAAGTATAAATAAAGAATAGTTGAAAAAGGTTGAATGTAGTAACGTAGAGTCGAATATTACATGAAGATTTTTCTAACCATTTTGGTATCTTACAAATGAAATTGAAAAAGATACATCAAAAGTTGACAAAGCTGCCATAATTAGCCTGTTTCCTCTGAAGATTTAAACATATGCACATGTGTTTTGATTTTCCATATGTACCTAACTAAAATAGAATTAAAGGAAGATGATTGTACTTGTAGCGAAATTGAAATTTGCACAAGTTAAAAATCCCGAACAACGATAGCTTGCCTGCCGTGATTTACCTATTTCAGGTAATAAAAATATACTTGTAGGATGTTATTGATAATATGTTGTCAGATATTTAAATATTTAATGTAAATTTTGTTATTAATGATATTTTTTACCATTTATAATATATTTCTCAATTTCTTGAATATAAAAAAATAGTTTTCATTATACCTTACTGAAAACCCTATCTTAACATGCCTATTAAGATTACCGAAAATGACCTTTTCCCGTGCGCTAACAGTTCCCTTAGCAACACTAAACAAGAATTGTATTATGACAGCAGATGTCAGTGTTTTGAATTATAATTGTATTATGACATCAGATGTCAGTGTTTTGAAAGCAGATCAGTGTCTTGAATTATAGTATAGTATAGTAAATACTTACTAGTTTTTGTATTAAGAAAGGTAAAAAGAAAAGTATCGTTCATTATACATCCATAAATGCTTTTCCCGTGCTTGCACGACTTCCTGTGTTCGGCTACGCCTCACAAAGGAACCCGTCGCGCGGACACGGGAAAAGCCGATTTTCTGGTCTCTTAATGAAATATACTATATTTAATTATTTTACAACAACTAACGTTTCTACAAGTATAGTTTTATTACCTAAAATGTGTTAATCACGGCATGCAAAATATTGTTTTAAATCCCAAACAAGATGATTTTTAACTTGTGCAAATTTCAATATCGCTCCAGGTACATCATCTTTCGTTAATTCCATTTATAAAGGGGAGGGCGGGGTAATGGCGTCACCTTAAGACGTCATCATTTTTCGTGACTTATTTTTGAGATGAAAGAAATATGTAAATATGATAGCGAACTTAAATTAATTTTCGAAAAATTTTCATTTGCTTTGATAAAGTGACAATAAAGGCAAACGCCTTTTTGTGCAATGTGACAGAATTGAATTGAATTGAAACGATTTCTCTATAAAACATGTACTGAACAAATATCTTTATTGAAATTTTCTTTGGAAATATAAAAAAATTACTCTGTTTATAACATGATATTGAAAGATAAATGAAAACATAACCTAAGAACAACCTACTATTCTATCCACAGAACTCACAAACGCAATTTTTAGCACTGTCTTTTCCACTGCATTGAGCATGAGCCCATTTCGAGCAACAAGTACAGCGGTACCAAAGTTCAGTGCCTCCAAACTCTCCACAAATTAAACATGTCTCCTCATCAGCAAATACAGTGGGCAGGGAAACATCATCATTTGAATCATCATCACACAGTTTATCATCATCAAAATCTTCTGACGATGTTTCATCAAAATCGAATTTTGGTCTGATAGTTTTCTTGATTGTATTTGTTCTTTTATTCTTAGAAAACTCGTTTTTAGATATAACCGTCCTTTTGTTCTGTTTCAATGTTCTTGATTTTTTTTCCAATATTTTTGTTATTTTCGCAATCTGTAAAATTTCGTTTCACTGCTTTCGCTTTTTGCTTCAAATCTTTTTTTCTTTAGCATCTTCAAGGATGTCTTTCATTGGTGTCGAAGTCAGAATAATGGAATGTTGCTTTCTATCCTGAACTTTTTGTGTGGAATCAGTCCTGTTAGGGCATTGGTGAAATCCTTTTTGAAAAATCTACTTTTCCTGACGCCGTCCCCGGTTGAGGATAACGATTAATAATCTCGACAGCATCAGTAGCACTAGCAGGAGTGTCAGCAGGATTTTCATTATTAGGTGCCTCATTAGTAGCGGTATCATTGAGTTTTTCAGAATTTTCCTCCTTGTCCTTAACAATTATTTGCTCAACCATTGAATGAGCAGGAGCAACATCTTTTTCACTTAATTTATCTGGTTGGAATGGAAAAATTCCACATGCTCTGAATCCTGCCACTGCCTTTTCAAGAGTAGCGATCCTCAAGTGAGCTTTGCAGAATATCGGAGCAATGTCGTATGGAGTGATTTTTTGATGAAAATTTGTTTTCATAAAATTATTGCACTCCTTATTGGAAGCATTCTTCAGAGGCCCGTAGAAAGATACATCTAAGGGCTGAAGTCTGTGCGAGGAATGGGGTGGAAGCGACACAACGCGAATGTGGTGTGTACGGCAAAAGTCATAACATTGCAAAGCAATGTGGCTTCCGTGATTATCCATTAACAGAAGGACTTCTTCACTTGATTTAGTGGAAATGTTTCAGCCAATCTAAAAATAATTCTTCGTTGGACCACCCATTGTTTGAACATCTACAAAGGGCTCCAGGAGGCCCTCCTCGCTGAAACAAAGGTGACGTTCGTTTTCTTGGATATATAAACATTGGGGGTGTGTATATTCCTGAAGCGCTCATAGCATACACCACAGTGATATTTTTGCCTCGCTCCCAACTCGTAACTCCTCCCACTTGCTTCTGTCCTCGTGGTGCAAGAATTTTTCCAGGTTTTTGAACTGTGGAGATTCCAGTTTCGTCCATATTATAGATACGGTTCGGTGGAAAGTTATTCTTCGTCATCACAGTATCTAAATATTTGTAAAACAAATCAACTTCGTCTTTGTTAAATGCTGTGACCCTGCTTAAGCTAGTGGCTTCCGGTTTCCTTAAGCTAATATTATGTCTGCTGAGAAACCCATTTAACCAATCTTTCCCGGCCAACTTGGTCTCTTTGCTGAAGTTGTGTTTTATTCCATGTTTTTCAGCCAACTCGAAAGCCAGTCGCCTTGGTTCGATTGTAGCGATGCCATAAAATAGTTTTGTCAGGAGGACCACATGTTCTGATAATTGTTGTTCCTGCTCTGTAGAATGCGTTGTTTACCTTCCATTTCAATAAGAAAATACTGGGTAGTACCGTCATGGCGGCATTGCCCCGAAGTAAAGTGACGGAATTACCCCTTCGGAACAACATGACTGATATACCACCAGATAGCGTTAGTCAGGTGCGTAGGGACTGATATTTTATGGAAAATGGAAAATACTCTGTGACGGAATTGCCCCCGAATGGCGGCATTACCCCACCCTCCCCTACGTTTAACGGTACTGTCAAATGGAAAATCAAAACATAAGTACCCCCCACTAGTGCGGCCTCTGGTAGATTATTTTTTTTGAATCTTCAGAGGAAACAGGCTAATTCAATGTGAGAATATTTATCAAAGTGAGTAAATTAAATTAAATGAAAATATTGAGCGAACAATGAAAATTATAATTCTAAGTTTTTCGAGGCGCCACGATATTTAAGTGGAAATTTTTTGACAGTTGAAACGGTTAATTAAATTGATATAATTTGAAATGTCAGGTTGGATCAATCATTTTTTTCCAAATTATGGCGTGAAACTTTCTTACCGAATACCACGCAAGCTTAAATTATTCCTGAAAATTTTCTTTCGGGCACGAATATTTGCCCTCAAAAAAATTTCCGGAAATAATTTAAGCTCTTGTGATATTGTAAGTGAAAAACAACATCTTAGATCTGGATTTGGATATTAGTTTTTGAATACTGGACTACTGTAATGTATATCAAGCTCCAACTATCTATTTGTTTAAATAGCTATTTTTTAGGATACCTACTGACGATTTATTAGAAAGTATTCAGTCAAATAAATCACATGGACCAAAACCGTACCGATAGCAGTACCAGCCAACAACAGAACGTTCATTTGCACATGCATCACATGTGCAATTGTCAAAATAGTGTTTATCCGACCTATTATCCAGCTGTTGGCTACAGAACTCCAGTACCTTCCTTGTTGACATATCCACCTCCTCCGGTACCAAGACCTTATTTACAGCATTATCAGTACACGCAATATAACATGGGCAATCAATATCCGGTACCAATAAGTCACGTAAATAATAATACACCAATTTATGGTACTGCCTCGGTCACCAGTACCGACGTCGTCTTCGGTGGAGTTTCTAGGGAAAAAAGAGAGAAAGCTAGTTTACAAGAAGAAAATAGTGATATTGAACGTGTGAATGAAACGTCTAATTATGATTTCGGTCAAATTACTCCACCGACGAGTGAATTGCTTTTAACGGTTCGTATATTAGAAAAAAAATTCCAAATACAATTTCAACGTTTATCTTATTTTAGGATAATTTTGAATCTACAACTCCCGATAACTTCGTCAAGTTTTTAGAAAGGAGTTGTTTGACAGCAGAACAAATAGCTTATCGAAATAGGAACCGACCGTGCTTTAGAAACATTCAGAATCTCTGTATTAGAACAAGATCGGAGATATTGAAACCATGCACAACTATATCAAATATTCACTCTCAAGGTAAATACAGTTATAGTCTAGTAATATAAAGCAAAAAAAGAGGGTCAACCTCAGAATGCAGGATAATAGGTAAACTCATATAAATATTTATTTTGACCTTCTAAAAGTTTCTTATCCGCGTCCTAAGATATCAAAGGTCAAAGAAATCAGTTTTCTCCAAATATCTTGCTTCCTGCAGGTTGTATGCTATTTGTATTTATCATGAATATTGTAGAAAATAAAATTCTCTACAACTTTTGTTCCAAACATTTTTTCTTACACGAAACTGTTTTTGAGATAGAGGGTGGAGAGCGCGTAGCGCTTAGCTGTTTACAACAAGGCCAACCGTTAGTTAGTTAGTCAACGCTACCGAAACGTTGAGTTGAAGAATATAAAAAATATTGTGGTTTGATTTCCCAAAATAATTATCAAAAAGAATAATGAATACACTACAATGAACATACAGAAGATATTCAAACATACTCTTCCATAACTTTTGATAAATATTCTCGTTCTAAAATAGTATATTCTGTAACAAGGCTAGAATGAAAATTCGATGCGAGTGGAAAGTTCCGAGCGCGAGCCGAAGGCGAGCGTGAGGAACCACGAGCATCACGAATTTTCATTCTAACCGAGTAGCAGACTATACTTTCTCCACGATCGAAGATTTTTAATATATATTTTTAAATAGAAATGAACAAGAGATAATTTATATTACTGAACTCAATCACAATTATTATATTAGGTAAACACTCAATAATTCAAGAAACATTCTACTTTGTATTAATTGTTATATTTGTACAGTTCTCGAAATGAAAAACTGGTGCATTATTGGAGGAATTTTCAACAATTGTGATGTTACGATAGGTTAAGTGACAACAATAATTTTGACACTTACTCATGTCTTGCCACTACGATGACAATCAACTGCGTCAAGGCTAATGCTATGATTGCTAACCAGTGTGAGAATATTATTCTACCACTAGAGAGAGAATGTAAATACATTCAAATTGCAAGGGGGCAGAGATGTTGCAGAATATTTCTTCAATCTCAAGAGAGAGAATTCCAACATTCTGTAATCAAATTTGATTTCAGAATTGGCAAATTCTGTGATGATCGTGGAGAAAACACTTTTTGTTTCTGCAGTATTTAGTGACTGTGACACGACTTCTGTGCTGTTTAAAAAAGGGAAAAAAATTCATTAGAACAAGAGAAACTCTCCAATTTGAATCAACTACCTGAAGTATTTTAACAAGAAAACTTCCCAGTACAAACATTATGTGAAAATGGAGTTGGCATCTTGTTGGAAATATATAATGCTCCAAATTCTGAGAACAGCATCGATCATCTTTGTTACACACCATTAACAAAGCTCAATAAACCTGTACAGTTATGCAATCTTGCCGTGTATATAATCAAATTCAAACTTGATTAGGGAATTATTTAGAACCCCGAGAGTGGGATTGAATATTGCGAAATTAATTCCTGGTACCGATTACGACAATAATACCACGAGCTCTGGACGAATTACTGAATACAATATTTTGCAACTGCAAGAATGGTTCTGTGGTTCACGCTGTGAATCCCAAAAATTACATTTCAACTTAATTAATCTACTTAATTTCTTTTAACCTAAAATGTAATGAATATTGATTTTTCGATTATAAGAATAGGTATAGTAAAATTAATACCTATTTAGAGGTACCAACCGTTTTAGTAACTTAACGTATGCGGCTTCTTGAACCATCTGAACCCGCATGAAAAAAATTAGGTTATGACCTTTGTCATGTCAAATGCTTGACATATTTCTTATTGCATTGGCGTAGTGACTTGAAATTTCATATTATCAGTGGCGGTTTGTAATAATACAAATTAATTTTATGAAATTCATAAAATTCTAAAGATGTTGACATAAATAAAAGAATATAAAAGAAGCGCACTAATTTTAAAAACATTGTTTTATTAACTAGATACATAGTTTTCTTAAAAAAATATGGCAATTCAGAGTTCGATTAAGTACAAATTCTAGATTTTAAAAAAATGACAACGTGATCTTCAAGGCAAAGTTTAATTAGTTTCTAAATCAGAATAACTTTCGGAAAGTGATAGTTCATCATCGGATTCATTGGATACAGAGATCACCATAGGTTCGATGTTTAGTAGGTCCAGTTTGTTTTCTACTTCCCATGCTTCATAAATAATTTTCTCTGTATGATTTATGTAATTCTGCCAGTGTTGCTCCGGTACATTTTTTACAACGTCATTCCATACTTTTAAGACTTCAGTAGGTGACCTTGCAGTTTTCGTAATAGCTTGGACATAATGCCTTTTAGTTTCTGACCATACCATTTCGATGGCATTAAAATGGCAATGATAGGGTGGTAGCCTGAGAACACAATGACCATGCTCGGCAGCGTATTTGTCTAAATGATAATTTTTTTCTGGCAAAACTTGCTTTTCAATTATATTCCAAACAGCATCCTTTAAAATGTGATCTGGAAAAGGAATATTCTTTTTTTTGAGCCATTCTAACATGCGTGTTTTACTCCAACTTTTTCTTGGGATTTCTTCATCCAGGCGACTGTGATACGTTGCGTTATCCATTATAATTAACGATGGTTCTTCCAAGTTTACAATTAGTTGCTGTTTAAACCAATTTTCGGTGTTCATGTTATCATGGTAATCGCCTGTTTTTTTATTGCATTTAAAAATCAGCGATGCATTTGCCACAAAACCTTTTTTATTACCGGCATGAACAATTACATATCGTGTCCCACTTCCAGTTATTTTTAAATCACTGTGTTTAGTACCATCTTGCCACATTCTTCTGTCCCCGCTTTCACTAAAAACCCATGTCTCATCCAGAAAAACAGGTGTAAAGAGCTTTTCGCTTTTAGCAGCATGGTATTTGTTCAAAAATAATATTCTTTTTAATCTGACTGCAGGCATTTCCAACAAATGTTTTCTTCCATCCTGTTTTTTGAAATGAAAACCCATTTTTTTAATTCCCAAATATAACGAACCTTTGGAAATCTTAGTTTCTGGAGACTCTTCGATAAATTGCCGTAAAATAGTTTCTACTGTGATTTTATCCTTTCGCGCATACATTTTATAAATTACTTCCCTCAAACAATGCAGGGTATTTTTGGTAATTCGGGTTTTGCTCCGGGAAACGCTTGCAGACATATTTCTTCTAAATTCGAAATCTGTAGCTCTGTTTGGTTTTTCAAGATTATATAATGTGCTTTCTGGAACTTTTAGTGCTTCGGACGCTTTTTGAATTGCCTTAAATCGAGATCCTAAATCGTTTTGAAAATAGTTTACTACATTAAGCATAAGTTTTTTGGATTCATCAGAATATCGCATTTTTATATCTTATTTTGCGTTATGACATTAACATGAAATCAAAATTTGACGTAACTTCAAATACGTGACATCTAATAAATTAGTTACGACGTTCATTTTTGTTGGTAATTTTTTGTTTCAACCGATTTATTAATAATAAATAAGGATGGTCTTATTCTAAATGGGTATAAAATTTACTATAAGTGTTATTAAACAAAAATATATCAGATTATTGACAAATTATTAAATATAATGTAAAAAGTTATTTTAATATTTGTAGACTGAACTAATGGTTGACCTTGCATTATGCTGTAAACAGCTAAGCGCAGCGTGATCTCCACCATCAATCTCAAACACAGTTTAGTGTATAAAAAAATTTTTGGAAAAAAAGTTGACGAGAATATATGAGACTTTTGAGACAACTTTGAGAATGAAAAAATGAAGGATTATACGAATTTACACCTTATAATCTTTCATTCCGAGGTGAACTGACTGCTATTAGTGGGTGTTTTTTTGACCAGAGAAAATAATTTCATTGATATCAGACGTTTTCATGCAATATATGCTTACTTATGGTTTATAGCCCATTTTTGGTACCTATTTAAAAATGTTATCAAGTCCTCTATTGTACACAAATGAAGGGTACAGGGAAAAAACCAGACATGTCACTTTTTATTCAAAATTTAGGTATAGGCGCCATTAAATTCTCCGATTAAAGATGTTTAGTTTAGAACAGTGAAACTGGAAATAAACCAGACTAGTAACTAATATTTAATATATCGCGTACAGGGAAAGAAACAGCTTTGTCCAAGCGTCAAGGTAAAAAACCAGCGATGTCAAATGAAATGAAGAACTATTTTTAACGCGTTTCAGTGTTCTGATGGTCGCCGGTCGGTAAACGTTTAGAGTGTTGTTGTTTTTGTGCGTGTGTGCGATAATATTACAGCTAACGGTGTCTAGCAGTGATTCAGATGAGTCCATCAAACATAAAATTATGGACACAAAAAAAGAAGAAGAACCGGACGCTTGACAGAGGTCGCGAAAAAAATAAAATTATCGACACATGAACCTGGACCGCCTTGTAATTGTGTAAGATTAGAGTGTTTTTTTGTGATTGACGAGTGACAAAGAAACGCCATATTAAAACATTTCAATTCTCTGCTTTCCCACGATGAACAAAATTCATAGCTAGCTGGACTAATTACGGTGGTACCTGTCAAACAAAGAAGACCGCGTCAAAATGAATCCACGTCTACTCTTCATGATGTTGGTTATTCGTACCTAGTGCGCGTCCTAGATAGTGTTATTCCTGTATGCGCCAAAGCATTTTGTTCGATTCATGGGACAGACAAAAAAAGCTGATTTACATAATGAAAAGTCTAAAACGCACTGGTGCAGCTCCTAAAGATAAACGGGGAAAGCATAGTGCAATCCATAGAAAACTGGAAGACTTAACAAAGCGTTTGGTATGTGAATATATCAAAAGTTTTAAGAGTCGTCAGAGCCATTATAGTTTAAAAGATACAAAAGAGACCTATTCACCCGAAGAACTTACAATTAAAAAAATGTTTAACCTCTTTGAGCAAAAGCATCCAAATGTTAAAGTCTCGTATGAAACATACAGAACCATTTTTAACAACGAGTTTAATGTAGCATTTGAACTGATACCTGCGCAGCATGTGACGAATTTCAGATTAAGATTAAAAGCATGTCTGCTGAAAAAGATTCGGATGAGATTTTTTTTTTATAAGGAGCCGTCCCTTCGCCGGCATCACCTCAGCCTCCTGGGCTTATTGTGGACACTCCTAGTATTCTGACTACAGTCTATTCAGCCAATCCGTTCCCTGCATTAGCTCATACAGGTTCTTTGCTGGTTGGTTGTAGGAGTCTTCTGGAGTCATTTGGGGTCTACCATACAGTTTCTGCCTCCTGTGGTCCAGCGTCTCACAGTTGCATAGTATATGCAGGGATGTTTCAGTATCCTTTTTGCATCTTCTGCATGTAAGGTCTCCGTTATACAGCCCTATTTTGTTCAGGTGCTCCTTTGTGGGAAAGTGTCCCTTAAGTAGCCCCGTTATGGTGCGTAGTTTGTTCCTGTTCATTGAGAGCAGTTCTTTCGCTACTTTTTCTAATGGTTCTTTTATGAATTTCTTTCCATGTATTTGCCTGGGCGTATTCTTCCAGTGTTTATTGTGTTGTTCTTTTACCCACCCTTTTAACCATGACCTAGTTGAGCATCTGGGAATGCCCACAGCTGGTTCGGGTCCGTTCATCAGGGTTGACGATCCTGCTCTTGCGAGTTCGTCAGCTTTTTCATTGCCAGCGATTCCTTTGTGACCTGGGACCCACTCCAGTGTTACACTGTTCCGAGTCGCCAGTCTTCTAAGTTCTTCGTCGCATTCCCATACCAGCCGAGATGTTACCTTAGAGTTCTGAAGTGCTTTAAGGGCAGCTTGACTGTCACTGTAGATCCAGATCTGCCTGTTGTTGTAGGCTCTCATGTTATTTGCCCTTGCACATGCAAGTATTGCATAGATTTCTGCTTGAAATACAGAGGCGTATTTTCCAAGCAAGATGATTCCTTCATATTTGCTCGACTTGCTGTATATGCCCGCACCGGTGCCGAGCTCATTCTTTGATCCGTCTGTGTACCAGATCAGTTCATTTGCTCTACTGAGTGGTGGTGCGTTCTCTTCCTCAAGCTCCTTTCGATCTTTGATGACAATCTCTAAGTTCTTGCGAAAGATATATCTGGTGGTCATGTGGTCTGTTGGCATTTTAAAGATGTCGTCATCCACATGCCTTATTTCTGTGTGTCCTCTCCCATGTGCCACGTCATGGTCTGATGCTTTCTCCAGTTGGGTTAGAGCTGCCCTTGCTTCGCACATCATGAAACAATGTAGCGGAGGAAGGTCTAGCATTGTCTCCAGCGCCGCTGTAGGAGTAGTCCTCATTGCCCCTGTAATGCCAATGCATGGAAGTCTTTGGACCTTGCTTAGTTTTAGCATTGCAGATGTTTGTCTGATCTTTGGCCACCAGACCAGAGATGCATATGTAATCCTGGGGATGACAACCATTTTGTACAACCAGTGCCCATTTAGTGCCGTAAGTGCGTCTGGCAACCATGAAGGTTACCTCTGCCTTCTTGATCACGTGCTGAAGGTGTCGGATCCAAGTTAAACCTGGGTCTAGGATAACCCCAAGATATTTTACCTCATCCGACAATCGTATTGGTTCACCTTGAAGCGTCAGAGGGCCAAGTCCTTCCCTTTTCCTTCTTCTGGTAAACGCAATTATCTGTGTTTTTGAGGGACTTATGCGTAGCCCTTCTTCTACACTCCAGCCTGTTACTACATTTAAAGCCATCTGGAGTCTGTCTCTGGTTGTACTGTTGTATTTACCTTGGGATAGAATTACTAGCAATTACTCTGTGTATGGTTCTAATGAGCCCGTCCATGACCAGGTTCCACAGCAGCGGGGACAGTACTCCCCCCTGTGTCTCCCCCATAAGAGTTGTTTCTATTAGCCTGCTTCTGAGCATGCAGTCTATCCATCTGCAGCTCGTGGCATCGATCCCAATTTTCCTCGTTGCCTTGGCTATGGATTCGTAGGAGGTGATGTCAAAAACTGCTTCTATATCTAGAAAGGCTGCGAGCAGCACCTCTTTCGGTTGATTTTCCCTCTATGTATGCATATTGATCCTGGTGTAGTGGTCTTGTAGCCAGTATACCGTCTCTGATATGTCTATCAAGAAGTTTTTCAAGAGTCTTCAGCATAAATGACATTAGACTGATTGGTCTCAGAGCTTTAGCCGTGTCCTGGTTTCCAGGTTTTGGTATAAATAAAGCTCTGATGCGTTGCCAAGTTTTTGGAATATGCCCTAGAGCTAGGCTAGCTCTGAGCAATTTACATACCCTGTAGTGTAGTGTGTTGCCTCCTTTTTGGAGTAGGATAGGATAAATCCCGTCTGGTCCCGGTGATTTATATGGCTTAAAGCTGTTTAGAGCCCATTTTGTTTTTTCCACGTCTACCACTGCCTTCGCTATTCGCCAGTCTATCCTGGATGCCCATCGTGGTCGATTCAGTCTTGTCACCGAGGAGTTCTGCGGTGGCATGGTAGGTATTGATCCAGCGAAGTGTACCTTAAGTAGCTCTTCCAGGGTTTCTTTCCCATTTCCAGTGTATTGCCCGTTATCTTTTTTGATAACGTGTATAGTCTGATTTGGATCCTTGGAAAGAATCTTCTGCCGTCTGGCACACTCGTGAGTCTGTTCTATCTCCTCACAGTGCCTCCACCAGGAGTCTCTCTTTACATTCCTCATCAGTTTGTTGTATTCAGTTAGGGCCCTCTTATAATCCGTCCACTCTTCTAAATTTTCTTTATTCCTATTAAACTTCTTTCTTAACTGTCTCCGGTTTCCGTTTTTGGATGAGACTAGAAAATTAACTATAATGAATGATCTGCATAAAAGAAAGGCTGAGATGTTCTATTGTCGAAAGAGGGAAGCAAAAAGAGCTGCAAAAAAATCAAAACAAAAAGAAAGCATAGGTATGCTTTGATCTTGCAAGAAATATTTCTATCCCGAAAATTGCCACAAATGACGTATATTATAAACGGCAGTTATCCATGTATACTTTTAACGCTCATGTTCTTTCTTCTGGTCAGTTGATATTTTATACAAATCACGAGGGAATCGCTAAAAAAGGATCAAATGAAATGGCTTCTTTTCTCTTCCATTTCATCAATACTTAGCTAGAAGACGACATTGAAGAATTGGAAATCTTTTACGACTCTGCAGGAGGACAAAATAAGAATTTTGTCATTTTCCGCTTTATCCACTTTATTGTTTCCAACAAAATTCATGGCTTAAGAGAAATTAAAATTACATTTCCTGTAAGAGGACAATCTTATTTTGAGTGTGACAAGAATGTAGGACTTTGGAATTTGAGAAGTCAGTTTGAGATCCCGGAAAAATTTGAAGAAGTTATTAGAAATTCCCGCTGCAAACCATCGCCTTTCATTGTAATGAGTGTATCACAAAACATTATGGAGAGTTTATGCGGCCTCCTTCAGTATACGATGGTAAGTGATCAGATTTACAAAGAAGATTTTTTTTTAACTTTTGTTACTTTTCAGGTCCTTTACCGCTTGTAGACCTGATGAGCCTTATGCGGTTTTGTAGTCCAAGAGCGGTGACATTTTTCAAAAACCTGGCACATAACTAACAAGTACATGCTGATGTATAAATATTAAGCATAAACAAATAATTGATAAAAATACTTCTTGCCCTTATATTTTCTGTTATAAAAATTAATGTGACATGGCTGGTTCTTATTTGTTTTAGATAACTTAGCTGCTTTATTCCCTGGAAAACATGAACTTCGTTTGTTTTTTTGGCAACAAATTCGTTAAAATGTTTGTTAAAGCTTTAGTACTATAATCATTAGAATTATTTCTAATTTTATAATAAAAATATTTCGTTTTGAACATTAAAATGGTATTTACTCAGTTTGAAACTAAAGTGACATGTCTGGTTTTTTGCCTGTACCCTTCAAATATTGATGGGTTTGTAATTTTTAATACCTACTAGTATTTTTTGTTCAATTTTAAAAATATACCAGTGGCAAATCAATAGAATAACATTTAATTAAGATTAGTATAACTGATATTTCATAAAACATTTCATAGTAAAGTAGTACATTATCAATATTTATGGAAAGTCGAAAAAAAGCTTTTTCTGTGATATATATCACTCGACCTGGGTCGCCTAAGATGGCGGTAGTACGCCAAGCGCTGAAATAAAAAGAATTGACGTGCACTCTAAAAAAATGTAGACAACAATTCCATTATTCGTCCCAGAGTTTCAAAGCTATCCATTCATCCGTTTAAAATATTACGCCTTGGTGAGATATTTTTTCGCTACCCAGTATATACGACCAGTGGATGTGCGCAAAGAAAGTGTGAAAAATGCAGAAATGAAAGATAGAACACTAACGCGTTTGCTCGCTACAACAGTAGCTTACGAACAGCCTATTATACTTAACAATAATATATATTTCTAATTCAAAATTAATTTATTATTCTCTTTATTCTGAGAATATATCTCATCACAAGAACAGGAGTTGATATTGAAATTTAAATTCATAAAATAAATTTTACTAATTCTGAAAAGTATTTATAAATGCAAAGTTTTGATCTTTTCGACGGCCTAATAGTTAATCTCCTTCCTAGATTGATCATTAATTTTATACAGAACCTAATCGGGTAAGAAATCATACAATACGCTAAACATGTTCAATGTGCTATAAGTACATATAATGAGATCAATAGTCGCTAATGTTATTTGCATAGAAAGAAATCTTTCCTAAAATCGGATAATACTGATAATGCAACTACAGTTGTTTCGCCATCAGGAAAGAGTACTAAAATTATCGGAAACCAGTAAACCATGGGCGTACATTTATAGAATTATATTTATAATGATATTTACATGGGCGAATACTGATACTGATTTTTTTTGGGCCACCGCTGTTGTACTTTGCATACATAATTACTGATGAGGATAGAACTATAATCCAAATATAATCAATAATTTATTTAAATGTGAAATATTTATTCTATATTTGTTATAAAATGAAATAATAAGTAACACGTTTAAATAATCAAATGTTTAATTTTATATATTTACAAAGCTGTGTAGTTTATTTCTGATGAAGGATTGTCGCGTATTCCTTCAATATTATTCAGGTTGTCTGAAACACCCTCAATTTCTTTGAAATTTAAAATTCTTTTGGTGGTTTCGTAATGCTGATTGTCATATTCCTCCTCCGGGTCCGAATGATCGTTTCCTTCTGCTACCTAAATTTATTATACATTTTTCGACGATCTGATCAATCATAGGCTCTTTCTGCATATACTCATTTTCAAACGACAAAGCATGCTTCCATCTGGACCACCAACTCTATACAGGAAAGTTTTGGAAGAATTCATCACAAGATTCTTCAGCCTTGTCAAATTTAAACGTTACATTCCAGTCAGTAACATATTTTTTCATTGCACTGTAACGTGCCTCCCTTCTTACACGTGGCTCCTGCCACAAGAACACGTCACTATGGACACCCTTGATGTAAAATTCGGGTTTTAAATCTCGGGCACCAGATTATTAACGTGGTTTGCTCCACGGCCCCTTGACCCTTAGCGTCAAGAGTTCCAGATAGCCTCAGATGGAGGTTACGGAAAATTCCAGGGGTTTTGTTGAATTAAATTTAACTAACTAGTGAAAATCCGGAAAAGCCAAATCTTGGTTCTCCAATCAATAAATTGCGGTTAAAAATGAAAATAATAGAAATTCAAAACTTTGATCTATTAATACTCTGTGGTCTATTTTACGAATAATTCTTTTTAGTGACAAACAAATTAACCGGGAAAAGAAAATGAGGTATGTATTACCTATATCTGGGATTTTAACGGACTTAACGGTCAGGTTATCAAATACGGTTCAAATCTACCGGGTTTAACGGGGTCCCTAATGCACGATTTAGATCTGCCGGGTAATCAGACAAATTGTGGCTAAGCCTCTTCCAAGTCTGATTAACCCTTGAATCCAAATGAAACCGGCAACTATTATTCCGACGGGGAAAAAATATATAAATAATGATTCTACGAAACGGGAAAAGAACGATTTAGATCTGCCGGGAAATCAAACAAATTGTGGCTAAGCCTCTTCCAAGTCTGATTAACCCTTGAATCCAAATGAAACCGGCAACTATTATTCCAACGGGGAGAAAAAAAAATATAAATAATGATTCTACGAAACGGGAAAAGAACGATTTAGATCTGCCGGGAAATCAAACAAATTGTGGCTAAGCCTCTTCCAAGTCTGATTAACCCTTGAATCTATTAAAGCCGGTAACTATTATTCCAAAAAAAAATAAAATTTAAGAACGAGTTAGATCTGCCGGGAAATCAAACAAATTGTGGCTAAGCCTCTTCCAAGTCTGATTAACCCTTGAATCTACTAAAGCCGGTAACTATTATTCCGAAAAAAATAAAATTTAAGAACGAATTAGATCTGCCGGGAAATCAAACAAATTGTGGCTAAGCCTCTTCCAAGTCTGATTAACCCTTGAATCTAACTAAAGCCGGTAACAATTATTCCAAAAAAAAATATTTTCCCACGAGTTAAACGGTTCCCAACTATCGACACACAGAGTAAAAAATATTCGTACTAGCATAAAATTAAAATATTATACCTAATCCACTTGGATTTCAATTTAATTTAAAACTACTGACAACCAAAAGCATAAAATAATTCGAGAATCCACTAATAACTCATATCAGTTATTTAATATATAATAAACGCAGTAAATAAAATTCGAAATCAAATTACGGTTGACAAATCTTTATTTCCAGATAAGAGAAACAAAATAAAAAAAAACAAATTTCAGTTCAACAACAAAAGAAAAAAAATAGCCGGTCGGAAAATTTTCAAAACCATACATTTAACAATTTAATACTAAGCGGCGATACGGAAAGTTTAGATTACACAGTTTAATTGTAAAAAATGATTTACCTTTTAAAATACAGCTGAACACACAAACGGAATACGGAATACACTCAATTTTCACACTACGGTTTTTCGGTTTTCGGAAGAAAGTTGAACGGAGAATATTTAGAACCGGAATCAATCAGAGCGCGAATGGATTCTTCAGAGCCGAAAAATGAACTGATTCTTGAGACCCTGAATGATGCGCGACAGCCAATTTATATCCAAAATTTTAGTTACACTTTTCGGCCGTTGTCGAGGTGTCAGAATTAAAACGTGAAATTTATCTAGTTTCGACAAAAACTTGTATCTATACTAGACGGCTTTCGTTTAAATTAAAATGTTGTATATACCGGGCGTCCTTTCAGTTGAAAAATTTAAATATCGGGAATGAATAAATTGTGTATGCTAGAATTTGGATTTGCGTAACTCGGACTTATACTAAAATATACAACGGTAATAACAACAAAAAAAATAAATCAATGCGGTAGTCGAAAGGGTTGTAAAGTAACGAGTTATATACACCCTAGTGGCAAAATAAAATATATTACGGAACAAAATAAAATAAAAATTAAACAAAAAGCAAAAAAAAATAACTCGTTACAGCACCCCAAACTAATTCTATTGGATTCAGTTCGGGATGCTAAGGAGGTAATATTACAACCTCAAAACCATTGGAAATGATGGGTATATAGTTGATATTTTGGTTTATGATCTTTGATGATTGCATATAAATCTAGCTTACGAAAATCATTATTGAATGCAATATTTCTTTTTTTCAACCAATTTTGCATAACCTTCTTTTTTTGTGGTCGAAGTTAGCATCTCCTCCACCAATTTATTGTGATAAGATGCATTATCTAATACAACACTTCGATTCGGAAAACTTGGTATATGTCTTTCCTTGATCCATTTTTACGAAGGTAAGCATTAGGAACAAATCCAACTTAGCAACCTGCGTGTACTATGATCATACGAGCTTCTTTACTAGTAGGTTTCTTGAAACCTAATTCATCGCTTTTACTCCTACCTTTCTCATGTGCGTGAGTAGAGTGAATATAGGTTTCATCAGTATAAACAATTATTCTCTAAATGTTTCCATTTTTCTTAAAAATGCCAATCTCATACGCCCGAATGAATCACGCTCTACTAATATATTGCTCAATCGTTTTCAGTTTTTCTCCAGCGAAATCTCAGTACTCGTATCTATTGTCTAAGAGACAGAGAGTCCTCCCTCGTGATCATATTCGGAATGAAATTTTGCGTGAACCTGCTTTAAAGTAGGTATTCTTTGTTCAGAGACTTGAAACTCTAATATTGTTTTTCTGAGGTGAGTTTTCTTCAAATCATCTAGTGCAACTCTTTTTTTTTATACTAGCCCTTTTTGTTAGGGGTTGTGAAAGATTCGGTCTCACCTTTTTCCAGCATTTTTTCTCCTTGGCAGTGCGGGCTACATAATTTAAACTTATGCCTAAAGCAGCAGACACCCGTTTGTAAACCTGGAACAAAAAGTATTTTATATTTTTTGTGTAAGTAAGAAACTTTAGTACCTTTTTCTACTTAGTTCCCGAGGAAAGTTTCAGAGACTATTAGTTCCTTCGGACCTATTTTCTGGAAAAATTTTAGGCGTTGTGCCCTAGGAGATCTTATATTTAAAAAAAAAGTTTAAAATGTTCGTGGATATATTATAAAAAAATCAGATTTATTGTTAAATAATCAACTGAAACTGAATAATTAAACTTTGTTTAAACATTTTCTCTCTTTCTTCTTCAAATTAAGAAATAAGGATAACAATAATTATTTTAATAAATGTTTGGTAGCAGAACCTTACCTTCATAATATAATGGGTGTTCCCTGCTTCGCTTCTTCCTGCATAAATTGTATCACATTTCCAACAAGTTCATAACTTTGGCCACTTAAAACTGTTTTTCCTACAGTTGCGCGTAAAATAACTATAGTTTGGCAAACATAACTGAAGCTGAGAAAGGAATGCGCTCCTACTAACTCAATTGGTGAATATTTATCGAACCTCCGTTGCTAGGTAACCACCTGACATCCTTTTGGCAAGCGCGTGCGTGTGTTCTTGCCTCTCACTTCGACCATTGATTGACATTGATTATCCAGTGACGTTTATAATGTCAATATTTTCCTTCGTATTTTCAGTTTTACTTGGTATATCAAATTTGGTAATGGAAGAGGTAATGAAACCAGCTACACTTTGGTCTATTTATTCAATGCTAAAAACGACAATATACATACATGATAATGTCACTTTGACATTTAACATTAATAAATAATATGAAAACTAAAACGTCTTAAATCATAATCCACTACTATTATAACGTAAGATAATATAAAAAACTGTTTTAATTATTAAAAGTGCGACTGTAGAAAAATGTATGTGTGTTTTTCAAGCGTATAGTAAAATTGCCGCTTTCAAAAGATCGCCGGCAACATTCTTTCTCAAGCGGCCATCTGTTACTTTACGCTCTAAATACACAAATAACTATTTCACTTTACTCCTAAATGTCATTGTAAATACTGTTCAACGCTAAACCTAATAATAAATTGAATAGATGAGGCTTTTACTTGATGAATATCCATACTAAACGATGAAATAAAACAATTTAATTTGTTTAAATCTCCATTTTATTTTGAACTGATGTTCAATTTAAAATTAGTGAAGCGTTTCGCTACTCTGTAGCTTTATCAAACTAGTGAAGATATAATGAAAAATTTTTAATTTATATAGTGCCTTAATACGGAATTCTAAGATATTGACGCAGACATAGACACAGACTTTTAACGGTCCCATTAAACACTAATAATTTCAACAAAGAACTAAATATCATAAAACAAATAGCAGTTAATAATAATTACGATCCAAACTTAATTGACAATATCATAAATAAAAAGATAAAGAAACGTACTTTAGAACAAGTATTTGCTTCAGATAAAAATGAAAATAATCAATTTAAAAGCTTAACTTACTTTGGAACACCATCCTTAAAAATCAAATCATTTTTAGAATCTTTAAACATGAATATTTCCTTTGAAACCGATTACAATTTATCCAAATTCATTGAAAATAACAAATCTAAATCCTCAAAATTAAACAAATCAGGTGTTTATAAATTAAAATGTGTTAACGACAACTGTGACAAAATTTATATAGGTAGAACTTCAAGGAATTTTAAAACTAGAATTTCAGAACACAAACTTAGCTATGACAACAATAAATTAGATTCCAACTATTCAAATCATCTATTGACAAACCAACTCACTTTCGATTCAAATTTTGAAATTTTGCATCTAGAACCCAAATCCTTAAAATTAAATCTTTTAGAGATTAATAAAAACAAATATTCAGGTAGTTTTCTTAACGACCAAATAGATATCAATCATTCTCCCTTATTAAACCTTTTTACCTACAATAAAATTCAGTGGTGATGGTTGTGAATAAATTTCCAGGTAAGTAACACATTTGTTAATATTCGTAGAATTCCGCATTTAGGCACTTTTTGTACTTTATTTCCATTTAAACATATTTTAATACTTTTGTCAATATCTTAGAATTCCGTATTAAGGCACTATATAAATTAAAAGTTTTTCATCATATCTTCACTAGTTTGATAAAGCTACTGTGTAGCGAAACGCGCCACTAATTTTAAATTGAACATCAGTTCAAAATAAAATGAAGATTTAAACAAATTAAATTGTTTTATTTCATCGTCTAATGATAAATATTAAAAATATAAAACTATTATTAACTAAACCGAATCTTGAAGTTGTAAATACTTATAAATTAATTAAATAAAAAGAATACTAAAAATGTAACTACGCCACTGCAAATTTGTCGAAGCGCGTTAGCTCCGTCAGCGTAACAAGAAGTTTGCTGACGCGCATACAATTCTCAACACTCTAGCTGTTCTGGTCGCCCTATACCTATATTTCCAAATTTCGCTCATCATGTTTATGTTCAATACAAATTTTAGGCATTCCTTGGGCTACCAAAGATTTTATTTACGCTTTTGTTCGTCTGACAAATTGTTGGCACATCCTTAAAGGATATTGGGAGAACAGAGACGGATCTAGTCTGGGAAAAATTGAGAAAGAACTTACGCCTGAATTTCGAGCTTGTTACGTGAGATGGGAGAAGGAGACTATGGAACTGGCTTCTCAATTGACTAGAGTGTTCCACAATTTAGATAACAATCTTGTATCACCTCAGGTACGTGACTCCGCTCGCTGCAACTGCAACTATTCTAAAAAAAAACATAATACCAAAATGTCTTAGCCAACTTAAATATGCTACCTTTTTATTCATTTACTTTTAAGGTGCACGCTCACTTAGGCGGCGCGGCTGTCTGAATGCTTCGGAGGAGATGCGCCGCTCCGCTTGAGTGTGCGGACTCTCGTTTAAATACATGTAAACTTCTGTGACGACAAAATATGCGTCGCGCCGCCTAAGTGAGCGTGCACCTTTAAAAGTTTCCTGAATTATTTTTTCGTATTAAAAATATTCTGATGGTTTAGGTGAGTATTTTGAAGCCTCATGCGACCGAGAATGCTGAGAAAAAGTGTTCGACTGTTCAGAATGTTACCACTTCAACATTGACCAACATATCCATAAACAATTCGAGATCGAAAAACGTTCGAGGTATCATTCGACTCCCAACTACTCCGACAACTGATAGAGTCGATCAAGCAAATCAAACGTATTCAGGAGATTTTTGTACTGCGAAAGAGGGATTCGGATTCGATTCAGAAGAAGAACGGAGGGTGAGTTTGAAAAAATACAATGTATTCTATACAAATGCCATTGATGCCCGATTGCACCACTTTGGCTTATAAAATTAAGCTCGCGAAGCTTAACTCCACGAAATTATAAGCATAGCTTTGTCCATGGCTTATTTTTAATCCGTATATATGCGACTGCGCGTTTATATGTGTTCTTGAGTTCCGTGATGTTTTTGATTTGAACATTCGTGTAACTTGTGACAATCTAGCTATTATATAACCTAATTCTTGAAGCTTTCTTCTTATTGCACGACATAGGACTTTTGAGAACGCTAGTCAAAAACTGTCAAAATATTGAAAAAATAGTTAATAATTGCCAAATATTTTCAAAAATTGTCAAAAATTTGGAACAATGGTCAAAAATTGTCAGAAACTGTCAAAATGGTCAATATTTGTGAAAATTTGGAAAAAATGGTCAGTAATTGTCAAAAACTGTCATAAATTGGTAAAATTTTCAAAAATTGCTAACATTTTGAAAAATGGTCAAAAATTGTTAAATATTTAAAAAAATGGTCAATAATTGTTAAAATATTGAAAAATGGTCAAAAATTGTTAAAATTCCGAAAAAATGGTCAATAATTATAAAAGACTGTCAAAAATGGTCAATAATTGTTTAAAATTGTCGAAATTTTTGAAAAATAGTCACAAATAGTCAATGATTGTCAGAAACTGTAAAAAATGGTCAATAATTGTTAAAATTTTGAAAAATGGTAAAAAATTGTCAAAATTTGGAAAAAATGGTCAATAATTATAAAAAACTGTCAAAAACGGTCAATAATTGTTAAAAATTGTCAACATTTTTGGAAACTGGACAAAATTTTTGAAAAATTGTCAAAAATGGTCAATAATTGTCAGAACCTGTCAAAAAGCTAAAAAATTATCAAAAATGGTCAATAATTGTTAAAATTTGGAAAAATGGTCTAAAATAGTCAAAATTTTTGAAAAATTGAAAAAAAGGATCAGTAATTGTCAAAATTGGTCAATAATTGTCAAAAATGGTCAATAATAGTTAAAATTTGGAAAATTGGTCTAAAATGGTCAACATTTTTGAAATATTGTCAAAAATGATCAATCATTGTCAAAACTGTCAAAATTGGTGAATAATTGTCAAAAATGGTCAATAATTGTTAAAATTTGAAAAAATGGTCAAAAATTGTCAGAAATTTGGTAAAAATGGTCAATAATTGTCAAAAATTGTCAAAAATTTTGAGAAAATGGTCAATAATTATCAAAAATTGTCAAAATTTTGAAAAAATGTTCAATAAAATATAAAATAAAACTTAGTAGAACGTACTGGGCCTAATGTTATTCCCAACATCGCATTCTATTACGCGTATTTTTATTGATGGTTTTCCCAACCTCGCATTCTATTGTGCATAAGAAGCAAGCTTCTGTCGGCGGTCCGACGACCGCTCACCTTTTTTTTGTGTTGGTGTTTATTAAATCTAACTGATTTAGCAAACGATAATTAATTTAGAAGAAAATCTTAAGATTCTTGATGAAGAACTAAAAATTTTAGATTAGTAGTTTGCGGAATGGCTTTGAATGTTAAATTCTTTTTCCAAGTTACTACTTTTTCTTTCCACTTCACCACGTCCGTCTTTTTGCATTATATTAATTATATCTTTATATTTTCAACTCAAATTCATGCAAAGCATGACACTAGATTATAAATATAACATTGTGAAAATAATTATAAACAATAATGAAAAGTTTTTAAATTTTATTCAGAAGGTTTTCTTCTTTTAGAAACTGGGTGTGCACTAGTTAGGATATCCTTAATGTTGGTTTTCATTCCAAGTTGCTGACGTCTTTTAGTATAGTAGGGGCAATCTACGAAAATGTGTTGAATGTCAATTGAAGATTGGCAGCGTTTGCAGCTTGTCAGGGAGGAAGGGGTCATAAGGTGGCCATGAGTGAAACGGGTATGACCAATACGCAGTCTTCTTGCGACGACCTTCATGTTTATCCGAAGATCGGGGATGTCAAACTGTTCAACGGTCTGATGTATTTTCCTCAAAAATGTTACGGAATGGTTCCACTGGTTTTGCCATTTCTTCCCTATAAGTTTTTCATAGTGAATTTTAGGTCACTAGAGATTTGCAGAATAGTAGATGTAGTGGTGGATGAAGCAGCTCCTTTGGCAAGGCAATCGGCGTATTCATTACCACTTATACCAATATGTGAGGTTAGGTGATGGTGATGGTTATATCAAGTGGAATAAGGGTTTGATAGGTATCGTGGATGCGTTGAACGAGCGGATGATTTGTGAATAAGTTGTTGATTGATTGAATAGATGAGAGAGAGTCCGTGCAAATAGCAACTTGTTGATGGGGGGTTACGCAGAAATTGAAGGCTTGTAGAATAGCGAATAGTGCTACAAGAGGTATGATCCCACGGCTGATTGCGAAGAAGTAATAGCAGATCCAATACGAGTCTTGTTTTTGGAGGCGTCAGTGAAGAGGATCCGGTCGTACTTCTTTGAATTTAGGATTTCAAGGAAGGATTTCCTGATGAGTTCATGACTGGTTTCTTCCTTGCTGAACTGGGAGTATTTTGGATAATTGAGTGTGAGGGATTAATGTTGTTAAAAGGAGGGGAATGGTATGTATGCGCGGGTTGGATGGTGGGGAGATGGAATGTGAGGAATTCTGGTAATCAAAGAGGTAACTGGATTAGATGGGTTGGAGGAGGTCGAGGAAGCATAAGAAAGGAGGAGATATTGCCGTCTGTGCCAAAGGTGGGGTTCATTGGCTTCAATGCCAAGGCTCTCGGTGAGACTAGAGCGAAATGCGCCTGAACAAAGTCGGATGGCAGTATTGTGTACGGGGTTGAGGGTATTCAGGACGTTTTTGGATGCTGATACTTTCAGGAGGGAATATTCGCTAGCTAGTGAGAGAGTGTTTTGATGATATTTAAGAGTTTTAGGCAGTGCCCTTTGGTTTCTCTGATATGGTGATTCCAAGTAAGTCGGGAGTCGAATATCACACCAAGAATTTTGCAGTGTTCGACGACTGAGAGAGGGAGGTTGTTCACTAAAATTTCATAGTAAGGGGATGGGGCTTTTCTGCTGAATCTTATGAGCTTGGATTTTGTAGGGGAGAGGGAATAAAAAATAAAAAGGCTATGCATGGTAGTTTAGACACTTTTGAAGTATTTGAAGTATGCTGCATAGCTTATCTATGGTAAACTGGAGCTGCCAACTGAAAATATGACAGCCTAATTAATAAAAAGTGAACAGTCCTATTATATTCAAGTAAGGGCCTACGGTATCGTACGTAAGCGCGGCTTTACCATGCCAATCATGGTGCATTGGGTAAAAATAAATGTCCACTTGAGCCTCATTGTGTAGGATCGATAATCATAAGAAGCCTTATAAAATAACTTTTTGAAGGTCTATATGAAACCAGGAAGTTATAACGTTCCGAAAAGAGACAGTAACGATGGTGGTACGATATCAAGTCCAAGAGCTATTGAATTCTTAGAAACTGCACAAAATGTTAACAAAGCACAAGCTACTAACGACAGATACTGGGCGAATATCAATGTAGCAGGGACGAAGAAATCTGGTGATACGAAAATTCTCCAGGATATTACTCCAGAACCGGACCTTGAGGTACGACAGAAATAATTTAAGATCTTTGAAGAATAAGAAACGCCTTAGATTATAGAGTCAATAGTAATGATCAGAGGGTGGGACTTCAAAAATAGAAATACAAGACGATATATAATAATATTTTGCACTTTTTAAAGTCGGACATGACCTAAAACTAATTTAAATAATGAACTAGTTTCTTCAGTTAGTCTTTACCTATACAGTTATTGGTAGTCGTAAAATCTCTCTGAAAACAAATCCAACACCAGTAATTTCAACTTTAGCTTTCGAAATGAACATTCTTTATTGTGCATGATCTTTTGGAGTTTAAGCACTGAACTTAGAATATGTTCTGATGTAGATAAATCTTGTATTCTACGGAGAGGTTCCAATGGTGCTCGAATCTAACTTATTATCTATATTTTTTTTCAGCTCAATATTTCGTCCCATTTAAATGTACACGAATGGTTGTTAAGTAGTAACTTTTCCGATTTTGGCGAACCGTCTCCGGCCTCGACGTCCACCCAAGATCTCAGAACTTTTCTTGTTGATACTTCCTCTTTGTATGAATCCTCACTTCAATTAAATACCGACACACAAAAACCCTCTCCACTCAAAGTATTACAACGTGGAAAAAATTCATTAGGAAACGATAATAAAGACCCCTCCTTAAATGGACTTATAGGAATTACAGGTAACTATTATATTGAAGTTGAATTTTGAAGGCTTAGTGCAAACCATGGATTTAATAAAGTGTAAACCATAAAATATATATTTTTAAGAAGAAGCTATTCGAAAAATTAGGAAAATTCCATTAAAGCAATACATGGGACTATTTGAAAATGAGTCAGGTATTACTGATGCAGGTGTTGTGGTTTTGAGCGAGATATTGGCAGAATTAAAAAAGTATGACATTTTGGATGGACTCGAAGATTCAGATAAAGTAAGTAGTTTTCAAAAGTGAAGTAAGTTTTTAAAATAAACATTCTTTATTTATTTGTAGGATTATTTCTCTCCCGTTATTGACATAAATGGCATAATAAACAAATTACAATTAAAAGAATACATTTACATCAATGAAGTTATTAGAGATTTAAGATATCTTATCAATTATTATAATGATTTTGCTGAAGTAAGTATTTTTTGACGTACATTTTTTTGTAATTCATCTTCTAAATTATGTTATTAATTCATCTTTTGTTTATGGCTATCCTTAGTTAATCCGTTCTAATCACTATGAGTATGAACATAGCTTAATACTTTTATCCACATTTATGAAGCATATAAAGTACCTCTTTATCCACTAGTGGAATAATGAAAAAATACAATCTTAATTTATTTCAATAATTTTTGTCGTTACAGCTGCTGTCACAGCGAAATGTCAAATCACTTTTTGATGAAATCTGATTGTAATGACTGTGATTGTGGATAAAACGTTGTATTGAATTCGTGTTTTAGTTGCGTTTTATCCACTTAAGAAAATTAAACTTTCTTGCGTGGATGAAACACTATCTAATACTCTTATAAAATAAATAACTATTATCCACAATCGCATTATAATTGGAGTTTTATCTACACTTATGGAGCATACAAAGTACCACTTTATCCACTAGTGGAATAATGAAAAATACAATTTTAAACCAATTACATTTTAGTTATTTATTATTAATATTAACATTAACATTTATGTTAAGCATTTCCTTTTTTGTTTTATCATATTTCACTTCGTTTCCATGAATAACAAGATTGTAGTTGTAATCGGTTCCAGAACACATAGTGCTTGTCGAAGTTATTGATCAATCTGTAGAAACAGTGGATGGCCCCTCTTGTAAGAAATTATTAGTACTAGGATTACTTTGGATGTTCCTTGCGACATCAAGCTTATTATATTTAGAATCCTAGATATAACTCTTTGCTATAGACAAGCTTCTCCAAACTTTCTTGCGTGGATAAAACACTTATACAATAAATACCTAGCCACCTATTATTTTTTGCATTCTTCACAACCAAATTCCAACTACCTTGCGGGGACAGAGGAAAACTAGTTTTTTGTTATATTAATTCAATGGTCGAAAGCTTCATTATTTCGAATGGAAGCCGTTTTCACCATCGATTTTAATGTGTAAAACAAGTAGAAAAAGCCTATTCCCCACGATCCAAGCTGGATGATCGACGCTATAGTGAACATTGAAAATCTTGGAATTTTCACGGAACCATAACAATTAACTTATGGATGCTGTGTATACTTGTAGGTGAAATTAATTTGCGTCGTTTCACAATTTGTCGGCGAGTAAAGAAATCTAAGAGCAGCGCCGGTTTCAGACTCATAATGTGAATTTGCGAAAAATATTTGCCAAATGTCAGAAAATATTACAAGAAGTATAATAGGTACCCATAATAGTAGAAATCGATGTGTCATCCAGCTCAATTACAAATGAATGAAGAGGAAAACGTTGTCTATAGGTTTCTTCTACATCTTTCACATGCTTGACGCAATTCTAATTATATCACACATCGGGGCTCACTTCAAATAACAAGAACAAATATCTCTAATAAGTTTAATCACACTTTCAGATAGAGTTGGCAAAATATTTTTTTTCATATTCCCTGTATGATGTTAGACCAAATTAACTCTATGGGATTAAACACACAATAGTGAGGGGGTAAACGAACCACTTCATTACCATGCTGCTTGGCAAATTCATCCAAATTCGTCCACTACATATTTGGGTTTTAAATTGAGCTCTCGTAATAATTTTAGCAAATATTTTTTTAGACACTGTATTGGAATGTTGACACCCATTTTTTGCAGAAAATTTGCAATTACTTGTTTCCTAGGCTTTGCTTTAGGAATTTGTTCAGTTTGCCTGGAATGATAAGGAGCATTATCCAGAACTATTACAGAACCTCCCGGGATGTTTGGAATTAACTGTTCCTCGAACCATTTTTCAAATAACGCAGCATTCATATCTTGATGGTAATCCGCTGAACAGCTTGAAATATTTTTGGCAGATAACAATAAGCCGTTGTTAACGAAACCATGTTCATTACCCGCGTGGACAATAATAACTCGTTTTCCTCTAATCGAAGGGACATTTAATGAACACCCATCATGCCAACCTTTTTTGACAACATTATGGGTATCATACCACGTTTCATCGAGATATATTATATTTTTCTGTATTCGTCGACAATGCGTAATTGTTTCTAAATAAGAATGTCGAAACTCTATTATTCTCGAGGATTCCATAATTTTTAACAGATATTTAATGTTTTAAACCGAAACCCACAAGAGTGCAAGATCTTTTTAACGGTTTTATCTGCTTTGTAAGGAAAACCAGGAATTTCCTTTAATTTTTCTTTAATCATCTTCAATGTAGGAACGATATTACTGGCGTAAAACTAATATATTTTTTTTCTAAGATTTTCCATTATTGAGGGATCCACACGCACTAGCGATTTCTGTACTCTCTTTTTCCGATGAGTGATAGTTGTTTTACCGATAATTGTAATAATGGATCTTTTTGAAACTTTTGTCAATTTGTGTAACCTTTCAGCAACTCCATGTTTTGACCCTTTATTCTCTTGTTTCAGTTGCCTGTACATATTTTGTATCAGTTTTTGCGTAGATGGCGACAAAAACATACCAAATTTCTCTTTGTCTTTTGTCTCAAATCCCTCCTCTTCACTTTCAGAACCTTAAGTAAAAATTTTTAACAATATAATATTCTTGTTTTGTACCTACAACAATCAATCAACTCACTGTCTTTACTGCAGCTCACATCATTACTAGCAGATGGAACTATTTCAGGCTCTAAAATACAATATATCAACAATTAGAACCTAATTTTGTTGCATTTGTTGAATACATTTTTTCAGTATAAAAGGTGAAATATATCCCGTCCATATTTATAAAATTCATACCTATAACAATATCTTCCTCTTCGAATGGTCGCCAAAAAGCCATAATTTTGATAATTGCCTACAAAATATTCTTAATCAATAAAATAATTCTAATCACCCAAAATCGTAATCACAGAAACAGCTAACAGATAATAATTCTTATTCAGAACACAATGTCTCGTAAATAACAATAATGTGCTAAGCCTACTCTGCGCGTCCATGTGGACTCGTAGTTTAAGTAAATTTTGCCGAGGCCAATCGGAAGCTACATTGCGCCAATGAGAATCAATTGTTCGGTTGTGGGTGGGTTAAGAATAGAAATGATTTATGGCTTTTTTTTGGGGCTTTTTAATCCTCACAGAGACCTTGCCGTACACTGATATTTTAACATGAAACGATGCAAATTAATTTTACTCACAACTATACTTGGATGCATTCCATGGGTACTACTTTATCATCCGAAAATAATGAAGCTTACATGTGTTCTATATTTTTAATTTGAAAATGATTTTGTTTTGAATCGTGTTATTTAATTTGTTATTGTAAGGAATATTTCTTACTATATTTAATGGAAACTTCTATATAAGGTATTTTTAGCATTTCAACAATGTGGATAACAAGAAAAAAGAACTAGTCATCTTTATAACCGAAATGTTTTCATTAAAATTACGTGATATTCTTTTGGAGCATTTTGTGGGCTATGATTTTAGCGACATTAAAGGAGACGTTTTGCAAAAAGTTGGATTTTTAAAAACAAAATTCAGTCGTGGAGATCAATTTTATAAGTGAAGTATAAAACTCTGAGGGATAAAATTTTCCACAAATTGCTGTATTTTTGTAGGACAAAACACATTAAATGTTATCATTTTCTTTTTTATCTTCACAGAAAATTGATAATCTTTATTTTTGTATGACAACTACCTATATTTTAAGATTTAAAAATTACTGTATTTAAAACTATTTAAAAATAAATTGTGTTTCTGCTAAAGATTTGTTTTATTTTGGAAGTAGATAGGACTTCTTATAAGCAAACTCGATAAATTATATTTCATTATAAGGAAATCATGATGTAGGGGTCATCATATTTTGAGAACTGAATAAGCACAAAAATATGATTTCTTTCTACTGGGCTATCTTATTAGCTTATTGTCCTTCCTGTTCGGTACTTTTCTCTGGTAATAACAAATTTCCGGAGCTCTTTTTAAAACTTTAAACATATCATGAGGCTAATCAATAGAATCAAGAAAAATTATTTAACGTTATCCAAACTTTATGGTTAATAAATATCTATAACTTTGGTTTAGATTAACCGATTTTAACGCAATTTGTCTCATTCGGAAGATCGTAGATGAACCAATTAAATCTACTAAAATTCATCAACTGTGAAATAAAGTTGACAATGGCTCCAAATTGTGTATTTATTGACAGTAGTCAACACATTGCAATCTTTTTAAGAAGTGTTAGCATATAACTCGAATATAATGCAGTTTATATCGGTGAGACACAAAGAAATTCTGGAATAAGTTATAGTGAACATCTTTTACATAGTTGTCAAAATTATCACAGACTCAATTATTATTAAATAATATCAATAAATAACAAATTATCTGTGGAATATCTTTCGACCGGTTTCACAAATAACATTTGCATTGTTATTATAATTTCTCGAGAGCTGGAGTGGCTCAGGAAGATGTCCAAAAAATCCTTTAGCAGAGCAAAAAACACAAAAACCGAAGAGAACTGGGTTCTATACAGATCTCACCCCGAAGAGTTCAAGATATTCGTGAGACAAAAACAGAGGGAAGCCTGGAGAAGCTACTGAGAAAATCATGGATGTCCCGCAAGCAGCAAGGCTCCAAAGGGCACTCAACAAGGACCCATATCGTAGAATAATTACTATCATAAAAGAGACTATCCAATTGCTAATGTGAACTCACTTCCCCCGGTTCCACTAGTACAAACGAGGCCATGTAGGTCGAGGAAGATGAGCATAATCTATCAGACGGCGAGTGGAAACTCGCCAAAAAGATCGCTGATAGAAACAAAATTAGGTGGGCAATCTCAAGCTTCTCTCCTTTTAAATCACCAGGATCTGACGGAAACTGTTCCGTCCTACTACAGTGCCACCAGGACAACTTGATACCGCACCTGGTGGGAATGTTCAGATTCCCTTTGGCTCTGAGCTACATTCCCAAGATTTGTAAGAAAGTTAGAGTTATTTTTATTCCCAAACTAGATAGAATGGACTATTCAGTTCCAAAATTATACTGACCTATTACCCTGAAGTCGTTTCCTATGAAAAAGCTGAAAATACTGTGCGAAAAAGATATATTGATAGTGGTGATCAGTAGACAACCATTACACCCTCATCAAAATGTATACTCCCCAGGCTGATCCACTGACAAGGCCCTCCACTTGGTCAGTGAATGTCAGTTTTTTGTTATATTTTACTATTTTTTGGTTTATTCGATATGCGAAAATTAGTTGTTTGTCACACATGCAGGAAACGCTTTAGCAGCCCTTAACTATCAGCTGTCCTCGCTTCGCTAAGCTCGCTATTGCATATAATAGTCTCGGGCAGCTAAAGCTCATTTCCTGCTCTTGTGACACCATATACTATTTATTATCTCACACAGTAGATGCGGATTTTCGCCACCCTGGTCGTTAGTGTCTAATTATCAAGGTCACGCAGGTTCTCTATATTATATACTTTACAATAATAAAATCTTCCATTTTTTAAGTTTTAAAAGTATATCCGTTTAATTCTAATTTGCTTTGCTCGCGTCTAATATTATTTGAGTTCCAAAATTATACCGACCTGAAGTCGTTTTCTATGAAAAAGCTGAAAATACTGTGCGTAAGAGATATAATGATAGTGGTGATCAGTAATCAACCATTACACATGGCTGATCCACTAACATGGCCCTCCACTTGGTAGCCGGTTGCATCGCAGCGCTGGACATTAAAGAGTCCGCCTTGGATGTATTCATAGACATAGAAGGCGCGTTTGACAAAATCACCTTTCCAAATATATTCAGTTCACTCACTACCAGGAATGTTCCTTAGGGGATAAGCGGGTGGATCCACAATATGCTCTCAAAAAGAGCAATATAAATTAAGGCCTTGCAGTACGAGGGTTAGGTTTGTGGTGAGTGAATCTATAAGGCCCTCCACTGCGACTCGCAAGAGTCTATTGTACGGGGGTGCTATCACCACTACTATGGAACATGGCACTTGACACGACGACAACTTATACTTATACCATTGTATATGCGGACTTGCGGTCATTATGCAAACAGGAAGATTTAAAAGCCTACTTTGCAATAAAATGCAGGTGGCTCTCAAAATAATCGAACATGATGTGAGGATCACTATCTATCTGTGAACCTTGAGAAAGCAAAGATGGTCTTTGTCACAAGAAAAAGGAAGCTGATGGATCTTAAACGTACAAAACTTTTAAACACTAAACTGATCTTTTACACAGAGGTGAAATATCTCTTTTGATAGTAAGTTAACTTGGAATTCTCATTTGGAGAATAGAGTAAAAAGAGCAAGAGGGCAGACTTGGGGACTATCCTCTAAGATCACTTTGACAAAGATTACAAGATGAATATTATTTGTAATCTTTGTCCTGGATCTATACGGTCATAATAAGACCCATGCTTACCTACGGCGCTCTGCCATTCGAGTCAATGACTTTTTGGTCAAATACCAATAAAAATGCATTCAAGCTGTTTCTATGGCAAAACCTTCATGAATGATTTTCAGCAATTACATGCACTTTATATATTACACATGGAGGCTAGATAAGGAGATCGAACTCATACGGAAAAATTGGCAAAACCTGTCCTCAATTTCGTCTATATAAGCAGATTGTTTTTTCAAAACGGCGTCGCCCACTGCAAATCCAATACCATCCAAAAACAGTAACCTCAGGTTTTATAAATGACTATTGTCAAATTGTTTCATTACTTATGATAGTGAATAATAAAAACTCAATGTATGAATTAGAAAGATTAAAATTGTTTAAAATTGAAAATGGGCAAGGCTGGCAGTGCAGCTCATTCAAATTCAATTCAATTGAATTTGAGAAAACCAGAGTGTTTTCAGTTAACAAAGGCGATTGAAAATATTCAAATCTGAATAAAGTAGGAAATAATATTTATTATGATAAGATTCAAATTATATAAATTTCTTGTGAGAAGTCTAGAAAAAGCACAATTGCTCATAAAAAACTTTACTTTTTAAATTAATAGTGTGCATGAACTAATGTATTTAGTAAGTTGTGCCTATTGATTAAACATATATTGTATTTTTTCATTGTTATTAAACAGATTGAATTTTGTGCATTGAGATATTGAAGCATTGGGATTCATATTACACCTCTGTTGAACCATTTCATTATTCTGTTATAAGTTTTTGTAGCTCATTCACTGTTATTTTGGAATAATTATGACTGACCATAGCAATGTCAACTACATACTGCAATATGTATGTTTGCAAATTCAAATGTTCTGGTGATAAATAACCTCACAAAAATGTTCATTTCTGTTTCCTAACCTCACTTACCTCACTTTCCTCACAAACTGTCAAATAAGCTAGCAACCAATAAAACACCATGAACTCAAAGAATATGCAAGGCTTATGATTGGCTGTTATTGTTCTGCAGTCAAATGTTTTTGGTAATGGATTTAAACTAGCGCCCTTTACTATTTCCTGGAATACATCCTACGTAAAGACTAATGGCGCCTCTTCTGGTAATTTTGTAAGTTCAAACGCTATGTCGAGTTTTTTACAAACATACCCAATATATTAGTTCACTAGTACGTGTTTAGTTTTTTATTAATTATTTCTTTTAATTTGTGCAGATTTGATTCATAAATATTGAAGTTAGTGAATTGAAAGAAGAAATATTAGTATCATAACCAAAATAAAGTGATAATGAGTATGAATAATGTTGAAAATAAATCAAGATCTGAAAACACAGGTTATTGTGATGTATTGTGTCACAATACTTATGTAAAACGGATAAAAATTGTAACGGTAAGCGTTTGTAACCTTACAAGGCGCCAATTTGTAATGGTAAGAGGCGCCAGCTTGAAGGGCTCCGGCTAGAGACTCCTCTCAAGGGTGATTCGACCCCAAGTTTATGCTGCACAAGTATTACAGGAAGGTTGTAAAAATTGAGGGCGCTACTACCTTTTTGACGTCGACAAAAATACTAATGAAAAAACTAAGGCGGAAAAGGTAGAAACGCCTTGTAAAATTTAAATAAAAGTTAATAATAAAAAAGTTACTAAGATAAGAAAATTTTAAAACTCTACCCCGAGCGATATCTCCCTCAACTTTTGCAGTTGAGGATTTAGAAAAAAAATAAAAAAGAAATTAAAAAATTTATTTTTCTATACAGCCACAGGAGGTAGGTCGGTCTTGCATCTACAACGTCTTGAGAAGATCTCGAAGAAGATATGTAGATATTCTGGATTTGTTCTGCTGTGTCCTGGGGTTATGTCCGTGCCTAGGTCTTATATTTTAGCCTAGCTCTTGGGGTTATATCCTAGGATTGCATCCTTGCCTAGGGGCTGTGCTTACCTAGAAGTACAAGTGGATCAGGGATATATAGGAACTTGAATGTGATGGCACATTATGTTGGTCAGCTTTTCAGGTTAAAAAAAAGGAAGGCAGTTGTTTGAAATTAAAAAATGTTCAACTTACTGAAAGCTTTCCAACATTATATGTCCCATGTTAAAACAGTAAAAAAGCAATTATCGGCTAAATTAAAAGAAATACTAATGATCTGAAAGAAACTAATTATAGCAAAAAGTTAGGTACTTATATGAAAAAAAATATCGTGCTTGAGAAATATACGAAGCCGGCACTGGCGGCACGAAAGAATATTTTATAGGTTAGTAGATTCGTTCTGTTATAAAAATGTTATTTTTTGGTTGAAAAAAGTTATTCTGCAACAGAAAAAGCTTGCAAATGTTTGCACAAAAGTAAAACAGTGAATTATAAAAGAATATTTGGTTTAAAACTACCATATTAGTATAAAAGAACAGTTTATGACCACGTGTTAAATTTAATTTCGTCTATCTCTGTAAAAAAATAAAGAATGCATACAAAAATTATATCAGACAGTACTTTAGAAGAAGCTTATTAATTATAAATTATGATTTTGAACTTACCACAGCAAAATTATTAAGATACGAAAGGTATAAAACGATAAAAAATGTGTCTTTCCTCGGAGAGAGTCGGTAACGGAAAGTGGTGTCCGTCGTGGCGTTGGAAAAAATGGAAGCGTCCGTTGGCAGACGTCAATTGTCTTACGTTCGGGGTAGAAGAGTTTGGGATCACAGAACTATAATTGGATGTGGCTAATGAGACGACGAGCGGAAAATAAAAGGATTTATTCCATAAAATCGAAACATGTTAGACGGTAGACATGTTACAAAATATAATTTGATTTTTTTCCATCAAAACCACATTTATTGGAACGTCGACAGAAATGGATAGTGAATCGTACATAGAAATACTACAGATAGAGGCAACAATCCAGCTCGGAACCCGACAGCGATAGAGATAGAAAGTCAGAGGTTCAGGCTGTCTTTCGCTAATGGCGCGCATGTTATAGACGAGAGACAAAGACAGAAAAATCTCTGACGTCTGTCTTTTTCTCTCTCACCGGAGTTGAGACGGACATTCCCACTTAGACAGCGACATATGGCTTGTAGCCTATATCTGTAGTATCTCTATGGAATCGTATCAAGTAAGTTCATAATGTGCTAATATACAATATGCTTACAATTTTTGCCAAATCCAGCTGGGCAATTGAGTCGTCGGTCCATGACATTTCGTTTGATGTCAATCTAAAATATTTTTACAACCTTAATTTTTCAATTAATTTAATAATGATCATAATAATAATGAATTAAAAACTTCAAAATATTCTTTTAATAGAAGTTTCACGTGCGACTCGAGCTTTTATCACACTTGTACTATCTGATTTCCACTCCTCAACATTTTTTACATGGCTACTCTTAAATAAATTTTCACCTTTCTTGCTAAATGACAATCGTAAGTCCGAGACATTAATTTTTTGGAATCCGCTTTTAATTATTATAACGTTTGACATTTTCTTTTATTTAATAATTTCTCTGTATTTCGTATAGTAACTAGTATAATCTTTAATTTTTTGTCTACCTTACCGGAGAACCAATCATAGAACACCAAAAATAGGGCGGAAAGTGTTGTTTAGCAGCCCAAGGGTGGAAAATACTTGACGCCACGGTTTTTGAAGTTTTTCACCATCTGTCTCTTGAGTAGTTTGACGTTTCACGTACATTTTTTAATTAAACGTCAGTGATTGTCAAAGTTTTTGTTATATTTTCCTATTTTTAGGTTTATTCGATAGGCGAAAAACAGTTGTGTGTCACACATGCAGGAATCCCTTTAGCAACCCTTAACTATCAGCTGCCCTCGCTTTGCTAGGCTCTCTCTTGCTTTTATTATCTCGGGCTGCTAAAACTCATTTTCTGTCCTTGTGACACAATATAGTATTATTTCACACAGTAGATGCTAATTTTCGCCACCATGGACGCTAGTGTCTAATTATCAAGGTCACGCAGGTTCTCTCTATATAAATACTTTACAAAAATAAAATCATCCATTTTCTAAGTTTTAAAAGCATATTCGTCCAATTCTAATTTGATTTGCTCACGTCTAATATTATTTGAAGTATCGAAATAAAAAACAATTTAAACTTTTTTTTATTAGAAATTATTAATTGTGTGACGCAAAAATGATAAAACAAATGCCAGTTAGATTAGGTTATAATATTGATTCTTTTGTCAATTGAGATAATAAAAATAATCAACAATATACCTACTTAACTCAAAATTAATAATAATTTTTTTATATACAAACAGTTGGATCTAGATTATTAGTACAACGATTTTTATTAGCGACAGAATATTTGGAAGTATGAAGTCGATATTATTGATAATATGTATATTTTCTACAGCGTTTGCGGTAAGTTTCCATATAATAAAAAAAATTCCATGTAGGTACCTACTTGTTGTTTATTTATAGAACGAAGAAGATCTCATTGTTCAATTAGGTGAAGGTAAAATACGTGGACATATATTACAAAGTTATGAGAGTAATGATTATTACGCATTCCAAGAAATTCCATATGCAGCTCCTCCTGTCGGCGTAAACAGATTTCAGGTTATTCTTTTTTAATTGAAATATACTAATTAATCGCAATAAAATACATATTTCTTATCAAAAACAATGATATTCATATTAAATTGTTCACAGCTTCCTAAATCACCTGAGCCTTGGGAAGGAATTTTAAATACAACAAAGAACACCAAAGTTTGCCAACAGAAAAATAAATATCCTAATTTAATCAAAACTGACGATTGTTTGTATTTGAACGTTTATTCTCCTGTTGTAAGTATTATATATCATGTACAGGTAGCTTTCAAGAAAAAAGTAGAGTTAGTGAAACTGTTGGGATATGAAGCCTCAGTTTGATAGATGCGTTTGACGCATGCGTAGCGACAGTCGCAGGTTTTTTTAATCCAGCCACAAATTTAGTATGCGTAATGCGCATGCGAGTTACACACTGCGGGAGCGACATAAGCAAACGGGACGGCAGGTTGTTTTGAGTAATTTTCAGTGTGGTTTTTCAAATGCTAAAAAAAGGCTGTTGGCGATAATTATTTCCCTCTTCCGCCATTAGATGATGATGATTTAGTTGAATATGTTATAGAAAACGAAATATTGTGGAAATTGAGCTACTCGGAGTACAAAAATATAGTTTGAAAATTTGTCCATTGGAAAAATGTTGTACATGTACTTGCCCAGTGTGAGTTGGCACTTGAGATATGCGCGAACAAAAAGTAACAGACACTGCTTGAATAAAGATAGATATAATGAGCGGACTACTCTCGTACGACCCTCGCATTTTGCTTCAACATAGTCGTAGGTACATGCCGGCATGCTTTATAACAATATTTACTTTTTTGTTATAGTTAGTGGTATATTACCTGAATAGTGGGTTCATAAATAATCGCTTAACAATAGGGTGTTTACAGATATTTATTTATCTTAATAGGATATTACAAAGTTAGGATCTTATATTTCCGGAAGGACTTTACTTAAATATTTTTAAATGAGATATTAACGCTTACAATAAATTACTAAATAAAATGAAAATTTAAAATCCCTAAAAATTAAAAACAAAGGATTATTCACTAAGCTAATTAGTTAAGTTCCTTCGATGTCTTCAAAATTTAAAATTCTGGTTAAACTACTATCTTCAGCATGACTGTCTCCAGAAAAATCAAAATCAGAGTCACCATCCTCACTAGAATCATCTTCTATGTCGATGATAAACTCTTTTATGACTTGATCTAGTAGAGGTGGCCAAATGTATAATGGGTTCCTGTCGTGTAGCTTCTTCCTCCATAAACTGTAATAGATTGGACACTAGTTCACGGCATTGACCACTTAAAGGTTTATTTTTTAATTTACTTTTAAAGTCCATTCTAATTATAACTAAACTATAAGCTAAAACCACACCTTCTATAAACTAATTACTAATAATAATTACCGTAACTAAAAACTACTATAATACTACTACGCCACTGGAATTACTGCGATATTAACCGTTTGCGGTCAAAACAGAGACTGGGGTCCTCCATTTCAGTGAGTCTCGAGCGATCGGATGTTCTACCGCGCATCTCAGAAGTCCAAAGTCCAAGTGCCAACTTACACTGGGCGAGTTATACTTGTATGTATGTATGTAAATTGGGGTGACATTCACTGATACCTAAAAGATCTATTGTGCCCCCCTACTTCTACTTAGTTCCTGACGAAAGTCTCAGAGACTAGTAGCTCCTTTAGTCCTATTTCCCGGAGGAATTTTAGGATATCTGCAGGCTTTAACTTAGGCAAATGTCCCTCTTCTCTCCAGTAGTCTCCAAGGTGTTGTGCCCTAGGATTCTCAATTGCTGTGTAGTTCGCAAGTATGTGGATGGAGGTTTCTTCTTCCATGCCACAGAATCTACATTCTTCTTCCTCCACTATTTTGAGCTTTTTCAGGTGCCCATTCAGGCGACAATGTCCCGTAAGGATGCCTGTTAAAACTCTTAGTGCATTTTTACTTTGACTTATGCATTCATTTGATCCCAACAGGTTGTAGTCACCCAGAAGAATCTTTGATTGCCTAAGTCCTACTATATCTTTCCAATGGCCAAATCTTCTCTTTTCTTCGGCTGTGCCTATTTCTTTCAATATTACTTTGGGTGTTCCAGTCCCCCTCCCTCGAGTTATACTTACATTCCTACCGTGTCGATAACGAATAGGTAGGTTAGGTTAGGTTAGGTTTTTGATGAGTGGGTCTATAAGGCCCTCCACTGCGACTCGCAAGAGTCTATTGTGGCTCACACCTATTCAGATTTCACCAAACAAATTCAGCTTCTTAACAAAGCCAATTAGTTTATTTGGTGAATGATATTGCAGGTCCGAGGGCGAGAGAGAATCCCTGCCAAACATCAGATACCTGATTCGAGCCGCGGCGGAGCAGGCACAAATTATATGCTCTGCTGATTCATCATCTTCCAGACAAAGACGGCAGGTCGGATCTTCCGTCAGTCCAAGTTTTAGCATATGATGATTCAGATAACAGTGGCCTGTTAAAAGACCTGTTAGACAACGTAGGTCATGCCTGCTATAGTCTAACATTTTTTTGGAGACATTCTTCGAAGGATGTATGAAAGCCTTTGAATGAACCAATCCTGGTAAATTATGCCAGAAGTCTAAAGCTCTTCTTGCCGTCCAGGTATTCAGTGTTTGTTTGGCAAAACTTATTGCGATGCCAATTATTGGTTCTGGTCCGATAGAAACACGTACGGCACCCTCTCTTGCAAGAGAGTCTGCCTTCTCGTTTCCTTCCATGCCAGAATGGCCAGGGATCCAGACCAGCAATACTTTATTGAGTTCTCCGATTAAGGAGAGTCTTCTTTGGCAGTCTAAAACCAATTTCGACGTTACACGGTGAGAGCTAAGTGCTTTCAAAGCCGCTTGGCTGTCCGAGAAAATTTTTATTGTTCTATGTATGAGATTGGCTTGCTCCAATCTCTCCACACATGAAACAATGGCGTAAATTTCCGCCTGGAATACGGTTGCATAGGATCCTAGAGAGGTTGAGATTTCTGTCCTAGGTCTGCGCCCGTATACACCTGCACCAGAGCCTGAGGGTGTTTTTGAACCGTCTGTGTACCAACAGCTGTCTGCTCTTAATAGTTCATCCTTACGGAGGACCCATTCATCTCTTTTTGGAATTAGGACGGTTAAGGCAGGCCGAATAGGTAACTGCTGAATCAATATCGTCCTGCATCTTAATCAACATCAAGTAGTGACTCACGCATTGCGACTGTCATACGAGTTTAACAGACCACGGCTTAAGCAAGAAATGCGCTCACCAACGAAATGATGGTGATTTTCTACAAGATTTTCGGTCACTGAGGCAAGTGTTTCACTTAGTCGAGAAAATAACTGTTTTCGTCATATCCCAATTATTATTTCTGCTAAATTTCGTTACGGGTTTATTAGCTCATTTATTAGAAAAAAAAAGTTTTTATATTTTGCACCTTTTTTATTTATTTATCTTTGCTTTAGTTCCTTCATGTACTATTTTGTACCTGATTTAATCTTGTAACTCCTTTCATTTCATGTGGTTTCCATTTATCTTTTATTTTTTTTGCCTTATTATTAAGCGTCGGGCCACATAAATCCTAGATCCGCCATTAATCTGCAAAGGAAGCAATCGCTTGTAAAATGACTATCTTTCCGCTTCTGACAGTAATTCTTGCACCATTCTTCTTATAAAAAAATGCGCTGAATTCATTAGTATCAAAAAAATTATTTTAGAAACCTGGTGGAAGTGAAAAACTTCCCGTTCTATTCTGGATTCATGGAGGAGGTTTGAACTGGGGCTCTGGAACATACGATGATTACGGTCCTAAATATATAATGGATTATGGCGTGGTAGTTGTTGCTATCAACTACCGATTGTTTGCATTCGGTAAGCAATAAACACAATAGTTTTTTACAGTTCATAAGTGAAGGGACTACACTGGTTCGGCCCTCTGTTGGAGGCACTAACATAGGAAAATCCACAATTGCAAGTTAAAAATATCAAAAATGGTTCCTTTCAAGGTCACGCATCGGCTTCATCATTAGAATCTGAGGAGCGGTTAGATAACTCTGAGGAGAGGTTAGATATCATGAGCGTAACTTTTGATGCGACCTGTATGACATTTGAAGCAACGTGCGTGGCATTTTATGACTTATCCGATGTTCATGAGATTTGACGCAGGTATGTCGCATCAGACGTCGAATGGTACGCTCGTGATATTTAACCACTCCTTGGCGTTATCTAACCACTTCTTGGATTCAGATGATAAAAACAACGCTTTACCTTGAAAGGAACCATTTTCGATATTTTTAACCTCAGCTGCTTCGGCATTGTCTTATGGTTCCCATGCTGGCTTCTCCACCAATAATCTCACCCTACTGAAAAGATTTGAGTACAATCAAGTTATTAAGTACTTTTTAGTACAGACACAAATAACTTTGACTAAATCAATTTGCTCATTTTCTTGATTGCTTATATTTTAGGATTTGCTTCAACTGATGACGACGTTATTCCTGGCAATCTTGGGCTTAAAGATCAAAGATTTGCTCTTGAATGGGTTAGCAAATATATACATCTTTTTGGTGGCGATCCTAATCATGTCACGATAGCTGGGGAAAGCTCTGGTTCTGCCGCTGTGGGACTTTTGGTTATGGGAAATTGGAATGGAGAGAAAGGTCTGTTGTCACACCAAATAATGGTATCCAAAAGTTGTTTTTATTTGACCATATTACTGTTGATTAATTTATTTAGTGGTGATAAGATCTGTTTTTAATTCTAGAGCTTTTCCATGCAGCCATAATGGAAAGTGGGTCAATGATTGGTGGAACTTTGCAAAAAAATGCGAGGGAAAATATTATTGGACTTGCGAAATCTCTGGATCCTTCGTTTTCATCAGAAAAGTCTGAAGATATTTTGAAATTACTTCAAGACGCACCAGCAGATGCAATTTTAGCAGTAGGTATTTACTCTATCACATGTAACAATTACATTTTATAGCACACATCTTGTTCATTGCGAAAGTTGAAAATATAACTTTATATTCAATAGTAGAATACCACTCTAGTTCTAACCAGAGAAATATTGACGATATAGAAGTAACACTAAATAATATAATGAATATTGCCCATGGAAGTACTTCTTCCAGCAACTGACATCGAGGCTGCTATTCAACTAACAATTAAATTTTCAAATTAAAGTAATGGAAATATATATTTAGGTAAATTGTCGTATTGAGTAAAGCGTCTTACCAAAAGATATCGAATAATGGATTTATACTATTAACGCCTTACAAAGTTTTGGAAATATTTTCAAAAACAATGACCGTTCAACGAAGAAGAAACAACTACTTCTCGAGCTATATGCCCGACAGACATTGAATTACACTTCTAGGTTAAACAGGGTCGGTATGGTCTACATGATTTGACGAACCATTCTGGTTTGCAATTAGAAGGGACAATATCACTTGTAGACCGATTTCGGTGTAGGTATTGTTGGTTAAATCTTGTAGATCATAGGGCATCAATAGAATAAATCCATTATTCAATATTTATTGGTAGGTAACACTCTTCATTAAATACGACTATTTACAGGAAACTGTAATAATCTATTGATAGTACAAACAGACGTTTGTGTCAATTAGAATTTTTGTTTGCGGTTGGAGGTGAAGATGTCGCTGTTATCGCGTTTTTAACATTTCCTTTACTTGGGAATATGTATTTGATGCGAAATAAACATTAATTTTATTTTTTTTAATTTTAGGTCGATAGATCCTATGGTAACATGATAGAAAAAACTGGTTATTTTTCGCTTTTACCTTTACAAAGTTTTATGGACGCCAATTTTAAAAAAATTCCATTTTTGATAGGCTTTAATTCAGAAGAATGGATCAAATATGGTAAGTGTTATTTACAAAAAGCTTGTCTAGCAGCTTCCACAGTTCCCACATAAATATATGCTTTTAATTTTCAAGCAAAAAATCGGAGTAATGGAACTCTTAGAGGATTCGATGAACATCCAGAATTATTAATTCATCAAAATTTGAATATGTCACCAGAAAACAGAACAATTGCTGGGTCTTTACTAAAAAAAGTTTATACCTCTACAACATTTCTCGAAAACTTTGGTGCATACATCAGAGTGAGTTATATTGACAATGTTTGAAAAATAAAAAATAAATAGTTAGAAGAGTTAGAGTCAAAGCTTTATGTACAGTGTGCTCCAAAAAGTTTTATACAATTGAGGTTTATCTTTCACATTTCCCAAAAAAAAGAATTCTTGATAAAAAGCTCTGCATAACGTGTAGATCCGTTAGTACAAAATTTTTTAAAGAATGGCTGGAATACAGGTAAAATAAAAAATGATGTAGTGGAGAGCAGAATGTTCATTGAATTATTAAGTAGTAAAACATGGATATACTTATTACACATCTGACATGTTTAAAATGTACAGTTTAATCAGGATATCTATTGTTAAATATTTCTGCTGCTTTCCCTACATGTTTTTTTACTTTTCTCCAACAATCGGAACAAATTTAAATTTAATTGTAAGAGTTCATCCGTATCTAAAATGATATTTTTTCAATTTTCCGCCCTCTTGTAGGCAAAATGTTGTTCCTAACTTCCCAACTTCCGTCGCGTACGGAAAAGTATCACTTCTCGCACTAGTTAGGAATATTTAATGATCTACATCGTTATGCATATTTGTGGAAGCTGCAATAAAGTAATACTTACTCAAACACCTACTTTAATTAAAATGTAATTTTTCATGTGAAGCAACAAACCGGGACAATAAAACATTATTGGAAGGTTTAGATAATGATCCCAGTCTATTAGTTCATGCTAACTTAAATATGTCTCCGGAAAATAGGACAATTGCTGGACGTCTATTAAAAAATGTTTATACTAATAAAACGTTTGTTGAAGATTTCGCAGCTTATATTAGAGTAAGTTCAAAGACAAGCTTTAATTTTATTTAACTTTATTTCAAATTATACATCTACATTGGGTGAAACTGGATCATCCAATACGTTTGGCGGAGTTCGGCATCCCTTTACTTTGATCGCCATGTTGTGCTAATTTTAAGTTGGCTGGCCTGAGTCACATGATTCCCACAGGACCGGTTTAAGGAATAAAGCAGAAATCATTCGAAATTTTTTCCTTACCTGTTGTGATAGACTTGATAAGATAGGGAAATATGAAAAGGTGAGAGAAAAAAGTAAAATTTATACTTTATTATTTACACTAGTTACTGCATATGTCTACTCAAGTTGGAATAGTGGAAAACTTTTTTATAAATTTTAAGAGAAGTTTTTATTTATTAAAAGTTATGCACGGCCCAAAAACTTGAAATAAAACCAAATATCAAATTTTTTTAATTGTCTACGAGGATTTTCAAAAAATATGAATTGTTTGCAAGAATAAAGTGCCTTTATATGAATAAATAAAATTCTTATTCAAATTTAATTAATCAGGAAATAAATAAAACAACAGTTAAAGGCTACTAACTACCAACCTGGACCTTCTAAGCGTATTGGCACTGGAAAATATGCAAATTGGAGAAAAAAAAAGGCAAATGTAAATTAACTTAAAATATAATCCAAAATATTAAACACACAAATATCAATGCGCTTTCAATCAAATACAATGCAAAAATTTCGAAATGTGACCTGATGCCACTCCTGACGCTGTCACAAATCTCATTGCAACAATGGGACAAACGAAACAGAAATTGGCAGATCGGAAAACATTTGATTTCGCAAAAGTTCATCCAGCTAAATTCTAATTGGTTAATCAATTCTATTATGCTGTCAACCAACCAACGTTCAATCAATCCTCAATATCAAGGAAACGCATATGAACTGTAGCTTATTAATACCAACTTAAAATTAGCACAACATGGCGGCCATGTGTAGGCAAAGTGGGGAGTCATTTGGGATATATGTTATATAAGTTAACTTGGAAGAAACACATACAAGCTAAAAAAACACAACTAAAGTTAAAACTTCAAAATATGAACTGGCTAATCGGCAAACGTTCACACTTAACAATGGAAAATAAGATACTTATGTACAAAACCATCCTAAAACCAATATGGACATATCGCATGCTATGGGGTTGCAGTAAGTAATCCAACACTAAGATACTGCAAACGTTCCAATCTAAATCACTTCGTATAATAGCTAATGCTCCATGGTTTATAAGCAGCCACACATTACATACTGATCTCGGTATTCCATCCATCAATTAAGTTCTTCAGGCATCAGCCATAAGAAACAAAAACCGCAATGAAAATCACCAAAATCCACTAATATCCAACCTTTACACTGATCCAATGGAACAGAGAAGATCGAAAAGACGCTGGCCAGAAAACCTCATAGAGTGATCTACGAAGACCCATTAGTGGATGGTGTCCACCTCAAGTCATTTAGCAAGAAACCATATCATTTACTTATTACTGGATATTTACTGAGTAGATTGTAAATTTGCAATTAATTAAAAAAAAAATAGTAATATTATAATATCGGCGTATAAGGCGTCCTCTAGTATTTTACTTTCAGCACTTTTGTTTGTGGACATTTTGAAAAAGCACCATGCACTTCCACGATAAGCGCAGTGCTTATTTCGGATCTTAGTCCATTTTCAATTGGACATACGCTTGGAAGTTTTGCTGATTTAGATTTGTCTTTAAAAATAAATAAACACCTTTAAATTTTGAGGTTGGCATCCCCGGAAATGATGACGACAAAAAATATGGCGGATTCAAGATGGCCGATTGAAGCTCTTAAAAATAAATCATATCTCGGCTATTTTTAAACCAATTTTAAAGGTATTATACTGCCGAATAAGAAAAAAAAATTATTAAATGAATATATGCAAAACTCACTTTTAAATAGATTAAATAAAAATAAAATTTAAAAAAATTCCACTTTATTCAGTACAATTTTTTGGCCCATAAGTAAAACACTACTACAGGAATATAGAATATATAAATAAGCTAATTCACGTAGAAAGAAAAATCTTTACTTAAAATAAACTACTAATATCATTATTATATAATTAAAATAAATTACAATAAATTCGTCCATTGCGATCACTTTAGGTATCTGAAACAATAATAAAATTTGTAAGCTCGTTGTTCTATTTACATGAGTTAACTTACCATAATCACAATCTGAGTCGTCAATTTCGTCTAGTAAGTCAAATTGTATTGCAGTTGAAACCAAATCTTCTAAATGTTCACAACCGAATTCTGTGCAAGAACATGTTTCTGCACAATGAACATCATTTTTTCTGCAACCACACGCTTTTGTAACGTAACTTTTTTGCAGGAACAATGTACTAGTTCTAATATTCCTTCAGGAGCAGGAGGTTTTGTTAAGGCAATAGGCAGGTATGATCCATCTTGCAATTTTTCCGAACCAGACTCACAGATTTTAAAACTTTATTTTCTTGCTCCACGGCATGATCTGGTCCTATGGATGTAAAAGGAATATTCGACTTGGATACACAAAACTTTCCATTATTCAATTAATCCCATATTTCAGGGTTGTTGTCTTTCGTATATGTGATGGAAGATAAATATAACGGTAACAAACGAGCATATTTTGGTTGTGGTTGGTTGTGGACAAAAAAGTATTTCATTAGTTAATTAACACTTTCCAAGTGTAACGAAACGTTTTTTTCTCTCGTTGCTCGTAGAAAATTTAATATCGTTTGAAACTGCATATAATTGGCTAAAAAGTTTTTCAGGCCCGACTTTTCATCGTACAACTTGCTAGTATAGTCAGCTAACTTGATTGCACGAATTGTCCACATTGGCTTTAAAATGATCGTTATTGAAATTATGCGACTCTGAATAATTAGTAAAAAGTAGTTGAGCATTGTCAATAAACTCTTGTTTTTCACTATGGCTTGTTAATACTTGTTCTAAAAAAATGTCAAATATTGTTAAACTTGTAGTTAAATGTGCGTCAAGAGCTCTATAATATTGTCTACCTGATAAAATCTTACTTACTGTAGATGCACTGTACATTCCACATTCAACTCAGGCTTGATCGAGACCACTTCCTTCAATATATTTCCCCAAAGCTGCTAGTGCCCAAAACATGATGTGCAGCTCACCCGGACTAAATAGGTATTCATTTCGTACTCGTTCATCTGAGGTCCAGAATTTCATTGACATCTCATATAGCTGCATATCAAGGGATATTACGGTTATGAGCTGTTGTTTATCGAAACGTCTGTATTATTGCTTGGTATAGTACGCTGTAATTAATAGGTGGCAATTTTATAAGAGGAGTTGGTAATGAGCTATTACATTTTCTTGGAGATTCAGATATTAAGGAATTAAAAGCTGACCAAGTTCCCAAAGTTGTTTTATCTGAACCTAAAGCTGATGCAGCTATCCAGCAAATATCTTTTTTGTTCATATTGCAAGTTGCAGCGATAGGATCAAATTTCGACGCAGTAACCTTCGGTTTAGTTTTAGTAAAGAGTTGCTCTTCATAGCTGGTTATTACTTTGTCTTTTTGTCTGTCTAATTTTAGTCCTGGTAATAACAGCTCTGTATCCTCAGAACTCTCAGTTTCGTTCTGAAAAATTGCTATAACAGAACCATGAAGGGTGTTCATACCGTTTGGGGTCGCTTCTAAGAAATCAATATTATCTATACCAAACCAGGTGAAACTATTTTTCTCTACCCAGTGAGGGACAATTACTTTTAAATTCAAGTTAGTCATTCTATCAGAGACTGCGTGGAACAGTGAATTTGTAATTTATCTATAAGAAGTTTTGATCTAAAGTTTTTATGGAGTTCTAAAGCCAAGCCAACTGCAAGTGGTGTTTCTTTTCTAGAATACTGTAAAGATTTGTTCTGTTTGCGACTAGTAAAAGCTTGAATCACATGTTGACACAAAATAGAAGATTATTTAAATTTGCTTTTGTCGTCTTGTTCGGTTTTACTCTCGGCTGGAGCTGGAGAATTGGCATTAGTTATTATTCTAGGTCCAAGCAAAAGTGCTTTAAAAAAATTAAAAAGCATCGGTGGGTCTTCAAAGTCATTGAAGTTACCGTTAAATTGCCAGTTTGGCATGTTCTCGATTTCTTGTCTTAGAAGTTTGGCTACAGATATTTCTCTTGCTATAATTTTATCAACCGTTTCACAGGACTCAGGCTCAGGACTAGTAGGATTCTTTTGCTTTTTAAACAAATTATCGGGAATATTTTCTTGAAAAATACGTTTCAAAATAGGTTTATAGTTGTCATTTGTAATTTCAATATTAGACTCGGATAATATATTTAAAAATGTTGTATGGACGTCGTTCATATCAACAAAGGCAGTATCTGTCATATAAAGAGTATTTTTTACTATGTTTGTTATTTCTAAATAAGCCATTTGAAGTTTAAGTTTATACTCGGTGGAGTTATCAGAGTTTGAAAGTCTGTCGGCAATTCGTTTTTCGTTCACACTGTCTCAAACAAGAGGAATGGTACTTTACTTCTAACGCTGTGGTAATCAAAGAGTCATCGGATCCAACAAAAAATGCTAGTCTGTGCTTAAGGTTTTTATCTTTCGTATAACGGAAAATTCGTTTTAACTTATTATTTACGTTTTTTGTTTCGACGCAATGAACAGCTTCTTTAGTTTGCTTGTTGCACAATACGCACTTCCTTAAATTAAAACTGGAGTGATGGGGGGCAATGGGGGTGGGAAGAAGGCAAGTTAAGTTTATATGAATTAGGTACGTGCTTAAACTATTTCACTTCAATTTGTTTATAATTACTGTTCAATTGACGATTATATATCTATAAAGATTAAACACGTTTATGATGCTTGCACATCTAAAGAAAAGTAGCTGTATTTTTCTTAAGATTTGTTTGCCAAAATGCCAACCTCACGAAAATGGATCCCCAGATCATCCTTTAACTGAATTTAATCACAAAAATATTTCAGCACAAAATCCATGCGTGGCCTCTTTTTTTGGCCCATTGAAAATGGCAACTGTCGCAAGTCGTATAGTGTTGCGAACGAACTATCGCTCTTGTGACTCCGTCTCCGGTCTCGGTCGTTTGCAGCGAAGGAGTATCTGAAATGTTGGCTTTAAACTGTGATTCCACTTGTTTAGCCATTTGGCAACGACAAGATCGACGTTATTCGTCAGAAGGTAACTGAATTGAACGATTTCACTTGAGGTGTGTCAAGCTCAGGATCTTAATCTAAACTAGTTAGTTGCTTAAGACTTTCGTCGATGGGAGACAGGAACGATAAAGAGTCGGGTGATCAAAAAAATTCATTCAGTGGTCAGTATAATAAAAAATAGTATATTATTTAACGAGAGTTGTAATAAGCTTACAACTCAAGTTGTGTACAATACTTTTTCTACGATTATTTTCATTTATAAAAATAAGAAGCCTAACAAAGTAACTTTTATTTATTCTACAAAATTCGGGAACAATTTAAATTGAACATTTATTTATAATGATTAATTGTAAAATGCTGGCAATCTTATATATAAAAATGAATCTGCGAAATGTATGTACGCGCAAAACTTCAGAACGCCGGCAACAAATTGGATAATTCTTTTTTTTGTGTTCGTTATTTTAGGTTTGTATACAAAAAATGTAAAAATCGATCAATTAATTAAATTAAAGGTTTTTTTTTTGACGGACGTTGTTTTGATAATAGTTTAGAGGTTAAATCGTGTTTTGTGTGTTTGGATTGAGCAAATGAGTAAAATTGATGAACAAATACATTCATTTAAGTCGATCGATTCCATTATCGATACAAATGAAGTAGTCAATTATCCAACTGAATTTCTAAATTCATTGGATTTGCCAGGATTACCACCACACAATTTGCAGTTCAAGGTTGGCTCGGTGATAATTATGTTACGCAATCTGAATCAACCAAAACTGTCCAACGTAACAAGACTCGCTGTTAAAAAAATTATGAAAAGTGTAATTGAAATGAAATCATAGGACAGTTCAAAGATTCCAAGAATACCACTACTGCCAATTGACTTTCCTTTTGAATTCAAACGTGTCCAGTTTCCAGTGCGCCTTGCATTCGCAATGACAATTAATAAATCCCAAGGCCAATCGTTAGAAGTGTGTGGAATAAACCTTGAATTGCCATGTTTTTCGCATGGGCAGTTGTACATTGCGTGCTCAAGAGTCGGCAAAAGATCGGCCCTATATGTTTTTTCTCCAAAAGGAAAAACCAAGAATATTGTACATTACAAGGCATTACAATAGAATATAAAAATAATTTTAAGAATAGTATTTATTTACCATAATTGAGTGAATAAGTGTGTGAAATTATTCATAAAATTCATTTAATTTTATGTATTCCAATATTTGTCAATATCATGAATATATACAGTCGTATTATTTTATTTCAACTTTATTTCAATATATGGTCCTATTGAAAATAGAAGCTATTGTTTATTTTTTTTATTTTTGTCATAAAACAAAGTCTTTTAGGAATTCAGAAAATATGGCGGTACGAAGTTCGCCGGTTCAGCTAGTTATTTATACAGTACGGTACGGTACGGTACAGTACGGTATAGCTACATCCGTGTTTGGCGGTTGTTCAATAATACGCGGTGAATGGTGAGATGATGTAAACTGTACGATGTGCTCTTTTTGGACATTGGTATTTTTAGTGTATGTAAATGTCTGTAAATAACTTCCAATTGATAGATCGAAGATAATAGAATTAATACTATTATAACGCCTTACAAAGTTTTGAAAAATATTTTTCAAAAAACAATGACCGTTCAACTAAGAAGGAACAACTACTTCTCGGGCTATATGCTCCGTCAGACATTGAATTACGCACCTTCGTAAATAATAGCCATCATTATATTCTTGTTGAATAATATTATTACGTGCTGGTCATTACGTGTCAGTAGCTGTTATGATATATTTACTTAGTATCCAAATAGTACGTAATATGCAATTTACTATACTATATTCATAAAGAAGAGAGAGTAATAAAAATGCAAATTTGGATAAATTTTGTACTGAGTGATCAATCACTTTTTCTTCTCTTTTAAAAATTTTCTAATGTACGTCAGGGAAAAATCCTTTATTTTTATATTCCTCACCCTGTTCGACCGGAGAATACAATAGAACACAAAACCGAGAACAATAGAAGGCAAGGGACAAACTATTCTCTTAGGCGCCGGAATTGGGGGAAACTTACATTTCAAGTACTGTGGTATGTAGGTATTAGTAAAGAAAATAGTAAATATGTAAAAAGTTCTATGAAATTTATTAAAACGAATTATTTTAGGTATTGGAAAAAATTTATAAATTGAATAATAAAAATACATTTTAGGAATAAAACTAATATTATATTATATATGTATATAAAAAATCTAATTGGCGTTTTAACTATAAATAATAGGCACACCTAAAAATTAAATTTAGGCTAAACAAATGGTTGGTACGTAAAAAAATGTTACGGTTGTCAATTATTACAACTACAAAAATAATTAAAATGAAATGGAGGTAGATACGTTTCTTCAAAAACAGTCAAAAAATAGGAATAAATAAATGTAATAAAACATTAAACAGTACTTTTCTCTCAAAACAGTCAAAAATAGAATCACAAAAAAAATTGTTATTAAATAGGTAGATACGTTTCTTTAAAAACAGTCAAAAATAAAATAGGAATAAATTACTCAGATTCAGAAGAACAGTAAATGCTCTCATCACTCTCATTTTCGTCCAAAGAAATAATTAACGGTTCCAAAGTTGCTTCGATTAAATAATCAAGTTTCCACATTTTCTCTTCTACTTTTAAAAATAGACACATTTATGCCAATTATCTGGAGTTATTTTTTCAACTGATTCTTGAAAAAGCACCTCCACATCCTTTAATTTATAGGTAGTATTATTCCTTGCTACATACCCTTTCATTTGAGCCCATATTATTTCTATTGGATTAAGTTCACAATGGTAAGGCAGCAGTCTTAATACTGTTATGTTTCGTTTTCCAGCCATATCATCGACAACTTTCTTATTGGCTTTGTGGCTATTTACCAATGATAGTAGTTCTTTTTTTACCACATCTGCCTCAAAATTTATGTTTTTTTCTGTAAGCCACTTACAAATATCAGCTTTTCTCCATGCTGTGGTTGGTACTTTTTCAAGGTTTCTGGAATGGTAACTGGCGTTGTCCATTACTATTACTGAACCAGGAGGTATTAGGTCTAACATTTGCTGAAAGTATCCTTCAAATGTATCGCCATTCATGTCCTCGTGATAATCGCCAGTATGGTTTGACGAAAAGATCAAAAGACCTCCTTTTACAAACCCTTTTTCATTGCCAATATGGACAATTATCAAACGTTTTCCTTTCCTGACGGCGGCTTCATCCCTGTCGACCAACCTTCCATGAATGCCTGCCAGGCACTTTTCACATATTTGTCTTGCCAGTGTTTGCCAACAGTGTGAACCTTCATTTCCCCAAGTTTCATCAAGAAAATATATATTTTTGCCCTCACTTCGAAATTGCCTAATTTGCCTTAAATATTTTCTTCTCCAGCAAACTATCTCGTCACTTTCTATTACAACCGCCTTTCTGTTATGTATTTCGCAAGAAAAATTAATTTCTCTTAAAGTTTCCCACAATTTCGTTCTCCCACTATTTGGAAACCCACCATCTTGTTTTATTGAAGCATAAACTTTATCAACAGTGGGAATTTCGTTTCTTAAATAAAAGTGTTAGTAAGAGAGTGGAAAAAATATATTACACTTTTGATCGTCACTTATAATGCCTATCAATCTATGCAGTGGCGGCTCGTGGTAAGAATTTTAAGGTGTTCTGCAATTTTTGAAAAAAAGTTTACCTTGTAAGGGGGTTGTCTCCCATCGATTTTATCGTCCTTTATCCGCCTTCCGTGTTGAAATATTGGATTTCTGGAACGATTGTCAATTGCCACACAAGAAAAATAAGAGTCACGCACTAAGCACTACTTCGCTAATAATTTTTTCTATGTAGTTTCTCTGATGGATGTGAAATATGCCATTTTTCCTTCTTTCAACTTCAATTCCTAGATAAAACTTCAAATTTCCAAGCAGTTTTATTTTGAAATTTTCTGATAATACTTTTTCTACTTCTTGAATATCAATTTCTAAATCAGCAGCCAAAATAACATCATCCACATAGATAAGAAGGTAAATAAATCTGTCAGATATTTGTGTTGAAAATAAACATGTATCTGCAACTCCCCTTCTGAAACCATTATTCATTAGCACTTCTGTTATTTTATTATTCCAAACTCTGGCTCATTCTTTTAGACCGTAAATGCTCTTTTTTAATTTGCATACTAGTTGGGGATTCTCTTTATCCTGGAAACTTTTCGGTTGACTCATGTAAACAGTTTCTTCTAAGTCTCCATTCAAGTATGCTGTTTTTACATCTAGATGCTTGACTATCTTGTTTTTCAATCCACTTATCGTAGGGAGAGCTCTGATAGTTGCTTGTTTCACAACTGGAGCAAATACTTCGTCGTAATCTTCTCCATATTTTTGTGAAAATCCTCTCGCTACAAGTCTTGTCCTATATCTAACATTTCCATTACTCGGATCAAATTTTATTTTGTATATTACAATCAGTCGATTTCAACAAGCATATAAACCTCATTTAAATTATTATGAAGCCATCACAAACATACAAATTTGATTCGCCGCTGTGGGTAGTGTCTATAAGTACGCTTAGGGTAGGATGGTGAGACAAAGTTCTAGATTTAATTTCCTATAGTACGTACTTCCAACAAGACATTCTATTTATCTCATTACAGTGGAGCAGCGATCAATCTTTTTCAACACCAACTGGAAAACAAATTGAATTGGGGTGTATTCACGCACCGTATTATGTGTATCAATTTTCTTACAAAGGAGAGCTAGGAGGCATGATGGACGAGAAGTACATCGTTCCCGGTAAATATTTATATAATGTAACAACTACTTATCACAAACATCCAAGACAGGCCTAAAATTAATAAATAACATTTAATTCAATAGTCAGGAGCAGATTATATTCACTAAAATCTACGTCTATATTAGCTTCACCTGTATATGTAGTAACTTTTTATTCAAAAATGGAATATCCCTTCCTAAATACTTATGGGAGATGAAAACACGTAATTAACTTTGAAACAGAATTAATATTAATTAATGATTCTTAGGTGCTGAGCGAGTTGGTCATATGGAAGACCTCCATTATTGGTGGGAATTTTCAAACAATAATGACATTTCGATATTTCCTGCTGCAGATCAACTAATGATGCGTCGGTTTTTGAGGCTTTGGACTAACTTCATCAAATACTAGTGAGTATTTCTCCAAAATTATTATAATTATTGCCACTACAATATTTTTTTATGCCCAGTCTTTTTCATTCCTTTAGATTAGTTTAGATGTTATGAGGTGGCTACTTGCCTCTGCCACTGGGACCTTCTCAGATGTATTGAGGTCTCCTTTGTCTAGATTACTTTCCTCAGCTTGACTCTCTTAACGAAGTCCACTTGCTTTGAGACTATTGCCCGGTTGCAAGAACTCTTATGAAAAATAATGAATGATTAAGGGCTAATCAATGGCTCATCAAAGAAATAATATTTACTCATCAAAATGTCATGGATACCTGCAATGATGAACAATTATTAATGGACCATTAACAAGCCATTAATCGTTCATCATTGTAATGGAAGATGCATTGGAAATAATTATTCACAGTTAGATCTTAATACATATAATAATAGCCTATTTCTCCAAAATAAACCCTATATATCTATGCCAAAAGACCAAAACCATATTTTTGTTTACCCTGGGACGCCATATTGAATTTTATTTCGACAGGTCGCTGGATCGCCACAAGCGACTATGTCCTTTGGTCGATTCAGACCAGAAATTCGTTTACATCGATAGCATCAACTTAGAAAAATTTCACAAAAACTTAGAAAAAGTCCAGCTTCCTACCGACAAAAATATTAAATGAATCCTGAGGGTCGAAAAGGAGAGACCTATCCCAAAAACCGTTCCAGGCGAACAGTCGACGAAAGTTACGTCCAAAAAACGTGTTTTTGGGGTAGGGATAGTTTTGTGGTGAGGGTGAAAATATGACTTATGACAATTATGAGAGCAAACGGTTAAATTTTACAATGTTGCTACATCTTCCGACAATTAATGATCAATTACATGATGAATGATTAATGAGAGTTTAGAGTTTTTATTTATTATTTATTTGAATGACTTATCCAAATGTATGAATCCTTATAAATCTGTTTTTTTGCAGATGACACCACTTTTATTTATTCTGATAAGAACTATGCTAACTTTAAGATAATTTCAGATGATATTGAAGACACGTCTGAAGTGAGGTTTTTGTCCAATAAACTTGAATTGAATTCGGTAAATACACAAAATTTCTACTTTTCTTCTTCTGAACAAAATGATTAGATTGTAAAGTTGCTGGTACTTTTTGGATAGATCTCTGTCGATTCATTGCATTGTCACGTAGATTATTTGAGAAACAAAATTTTAAGCTCAGTTATTGTTTCTCGACAATTGAAACGTGCTGTTAGTTTACAATGGAGGTGGAGGTTTCTTCATCCATACCACAGAATCTACATTTTTATTCCTCTACTATTTTGAGCTTTTTCAGGTGCCCATTTAGGCGACAATATTCCGTTAGCATTCCTGTTAAAACTGATAGTACAGTTTTACTCTGACTTAGGTATTCATTTGTTCTCAGCAGGTTGTAGTCACCCAGAAGAATCTTTGATTGTCCAAGACCTACTAGATCTCTCCAATAGTCAGATCTATTTTTTTCGGCTTTCTTTATTTCCGCAAAAGGGTTCCGGTCTCCAAAAGGGTGTTCCAGTCCCCCTTTTTGCTGGTTCATGTAATATTTCATTTTCTTATATTCCAGTGTGTCCTGGAATTCACAGTAATGTGACTATATTGTTTTCGCCTAGTTCATTGAGTGTGCCTAGTCATTCTATTACCATTTTGGAACTGATTTTAAACTCTAAAAACGGCGTAATTTTCACTGGTACATTCCCATATTAACTATGGAGTTAGACTTTGAGACATCATCGGTCGAAGATATATTTATAATACAAAATAGAGGTTAGGATTTTAAGTAATGCCAACTTCCGTGATAACTGTAGGCCGTTATTTGCTCACTCACGGATAATGCATTTTACGACTTCATTTGCTTTGAACACCTTTATTTAGATCCACAATCCATAATTACAATATTAAACAAGCATGTAATATTCGTACAAATCGTTTTCGCCTGACAAGGCCACAAAATAATTCACTCTACTTCATATTTTCTGAATAATATCTTACCAGTAGAGATGGAAGGGAAGGTTAAAAACGTAGTTACTTTGATTGGGTTTTACTCTACCAACTAGTACATTGAAAACTGTCAAAATATCTCAAATGTACCGGGTGGGCAAATAAGAACGACTGTCGGCCATATCTTAGGTTCGGATTGTAGTACAACTTTGGAAAAAAAAATTTATAACAAAAGTGGCCACGAGAAAAACCTGGAAATGATTAATAGAATTGTAGGTCCACCGCTAGAGGGCGTTATTGAATAAAAAAAATTTAAAAAGCCAAATTTTAGAAAATATGCCTAATTAAGAAGCATAACAAAAACAATCTTCGTATTCCTCAAAAAATTTTGCGTATATTTAATAGTGCAAGTTTTAGTCTAACTATTCAAATAAGAGATAGGGGAGAGTGGCAACTTTGTTATGAAAAAACGACCATAACTCCGATTCTACTTAACCGATCTTTGCAAATTTTGTCTTGATGAAAAGAGCTATTTTCCACCATTGTAAGGGTTATATTCTCAATTCCACTTAATAAGTGACGTGCCCGTTAGAGGGCGTTATTTAAAGTTTTTTAGAAATCTAGTTCTCTTTGGAAAATATTAAATGGAAGCATGCATTTTTAACCAAGGATTATAAGAGTAGACAAAATTAGCAACATAATGGCGAAAACCGCACGTCGATATCTTTTTCCTATCCCGAGATATCTTAAGAAACGCGTAAATGTTGGGAATTTCTTGTCAACCTTCAATTAGACTAGTTAGCCTCAACGGAAATAAACAAATTAAGTCCTGTTAGAAAGGTTTTACACTGGCCTATCTGCAGTAATTAAAAATATTGTCATATTAATGAAATAGATGTAGATAAATTAGACTACACAAAAACTTCTCTATCTATCAGTAAAAATCGCTATTTGATAACTTTTATCAAACAGTAGATTAGTAGATATTAGTAAACCAATTTGAAAACAGCTTAACAAACCTAACAATCAACAAAACAAATTAAACAACGGGTGCGATTAGTGGCGTCCTAGCTGTTCAAATTGTTGTCCATCATTTGCAATACAAGATTCCAATCTGTGACGGGTAGAAAAACGGCATTTTCAATTTCTGCAACTGAAATACTTTTTATTGCATTTCGTATTCTTAGGATCATGTCATCCCTTGTCGTGGGTCTGTTGGAAAAAACTAGATCTTTTATTCGTCCCCGCAACTAAAAATCTAAACACGTCAGGTCTGGGGACCTGGCTGGCCAATGAAATAAACTTCCACGTCCTATCCACCTGTCAGGATATGTTTGGTTTAAGAAATTCTGAACATTCCTAGAGTAATGTGCCGGGCACCCATCATATTGAAAAAACATATCACGACGAATTGCCAGGGGTACATCTTCTAAAAGGAGTGGCAATTCGTTTATTAAAAAATCTAAATATCTTTCTCCGTTAAGATTTTCATTAAAAAAATAAGGTCCAATTATTTGTCCACCTAGAATACCGCACCACACATTTACGGACCAACGACCCTGATGTTGAACCTCCTGCATCCAGTGGGGATTTGTTGGAGACCAATAATGCATGTTATGGCGATTTACACTACCATCACTCTGAAATGTTGCTTCATCTGACCACATAAGTGTGAAAGTATTTCAGGATCGTCTTCTATCATACTCAATAGCCAGTTACAATAATTCAGTCTGTTATCGAAATCTCCAGCATTTAAACCTTGGTGCAGGACTATGTGATATGGGTGCAATCTAAAAATAGTAAAATTATAAAACATTTGAAGCAGTAAGAGACATCTTGAAGTCATTCGTTGTTAACTAAAGAAGAAGTGACATTGAATGTCACTTCATTTTCCGTTTCTACAAACACGTGTAGCTAGAAACTTTAATTTTTGAAAATGTTTAAAAGTTAACAATAGTGTACCCCAAAATAGGGGAACAATTTAAATTTTAAATTTAATGTAAATTTTAAATTCTTCATGATTGCTTAATCAATGTGTTGTCGACTTTTTAATTTGGTTTCTTGTACATACTTGACGAGTATCGCACTGATGATGGCTTAACAGCCGAAAGCGCTTTGCAATTTTTTAAAAATTAAATTATTTTACACAGAATACACTGTTTTCTTGACTTTCTAGTCATGTGTACTCAGCTATAAAGATATTCACCTAAAACCTTTCTAACAGGACTTAATTTGTTTATTTCCGTTGAGGCGGTTTTCGCCATTCTGTTGCTAATTTTGTCTACTTTTATAATCCTTAGTTAAAAATGCATGCTTCTATTTAATATTTTCCAAAGAGAACTAGATTTCTAAAAAACTTTAAATAACGCCCTCTAACGGGCACGTCACTGATTAAGTGGAATATGAGAATATAACCCTTTTTCATCAAGACAAAATTTGCAAAGATCGGTAAAGTAGAATCGGAGTTATGGTCGTTTTTTCATAACAAAGTTCCCACTCTCCCCTATATCTTATTTGAATAGTTAGACTAAAACTTGCATTATTAAATATACGCAAAATTTTTTGAGGAATACGGAGATTGTTTTTGTTATGCTTCTTAATTAGGCATATTTTCTAAAATTTGGTTTTTTAAATTTTTTTTATTCAATAACGCCCTCTAGCGGTGGACCTACAATTCTATAAATCATTTCCAGGTTTTTCTCGTGGCCACTTTTGTTATGAATTTTTTTTTTCCAAAGTTATACTACCATCCGAACCTAAGATATGGCCGACAGTCGTTCTTATTTGCCCACCCGGTACTCAATAATCCCAAAAACAATACTTTGTTCAATAACCAGAGTTTGTAGACTGACTCCTTTTTTCTTTATTTTATATTGTTTGTTCATATTATAATTTCGAGTTTACGCCAAATAGCAACACATTTCCAGTTTCCAAGATATATTCCTATTTAGAGTGTATTTTTAAGTAATTTTATGTGTCTATCTTAAATGCTATACATTGTTTGATTTGTTACAGACATTGTGGAATATGTACCTAATAGTAATATCCATTTATCATATACTTGCAGAATATATAGCAACACAGAATCCTAGGACATAACAGATACATTCAAACACAAAAGGAACATAGGGATTTTAAGCACTGTATCAGAACTACTTTTGAACTAGTCGACCAACATCCAGCTTCAACAGATTAAAAACACGATTATTACAATCGTTCATTTGGACACCTATAACATATCGTACAATTCCCACCACTCCCTATTCTCAACTGTGGGCGGTCCTTGATTAGCGTCAGACAGTCAGTAAACAGCAGTCTGTAGGTGAGAGTGTTCAAGCCTATAACTTTATTTCAATTGAAAGAATCCTATTTTGTTTTATTTACGAATTTATTTTTATTTTGAAAGCCGTTATGGCCAAAAAAAATCCAAACATATTATCTTAACTCGGAACATTAATTGTTAAAGAGAATTTAACAATTAATTTTCGATTTTAACCACATAAAACGTAAGCATATTGTATCAATATGTAGCGACGTTTACTACCCCCCCCAAATAATTATACAATACTAAATCGCAGCTCGCACATAACTAACAAATTTTGGAAAGGGAAGGGGCGGGCTTTCTTACATTGGTTCTGAATTCAGCTGTCCAGATCAATATTTGATATTCATTGAAGTGAACTTATAGAAATGTTTTGTTGGTGGACTAATTAGATTGGAGAATACACTAACTCCCATGTTCCGTTTGTGTTTGAATGTATCTGTATACCTGGACTGTAGTAGCCTGCGGATATTCTAAAATTAATGGAACTTTTAATATCTGATACAGGAACTGAGTGAAAGAAAAAGGGCACAATAGATCTTTTAGGTCTCAGTGAATGTCACCCCAATATATATACATCGCCTATTTTTAAAATTACTCGCTTTAATGTAATTTAAATAAGAAAAACGTTTCATGACCAGCGGGGGAAAAAGGCACTTGAAGGAAAGAATTCACTTTTTTTTGTTTTTTCAGCAATCCAACACCGACACCGGATCCATTACTGGAAGAAATTACTTGGCCACAATCTAATCCCAATACTTTAACATATTTAAACATCAATGACACTTTCGAAGTTGGAGAGAATCCAAGAGTGTATCGATATGTAAAACCAATTCTTGAGAAATACATGGAGCCTCCTTACGTTTCTTTCGGTTGAAGAGTATAATTAAGATCAACAGATTTACAGAATTACAAATATATGTTAATTATACAATGATTTTTCAAAGTGAAACTTTTATTACATCGCCTAAAAATTTTTCGTCCATCTATCTCATGTCGCATGTCGCGTTACATCCGGCCGCTCGCATCAGCTGACCGTGTAGTATTCATATTCTCAATCATTCGTGATTTAAAAAGAATATAACCAATATTAGCCTTTCTTTTTCTTACGAATTAATTAAAAGGAACTGTGACAAAAATGAAAACAAAAAACTATTTCCAGATTAGACGATCATTACTGGAAAACGAGTGAATATATGCCGTCACCTACTACTAGGATATGAAATGCTAGCTTATAGAATCATAGTATTTTACCTGTTAACTAATCACCTCTTCAATCACCAAACTCTTGATGTCAAGGCCGTATAAAATAGGAATATTTTTGCCCAATTTTTCCAGTGAGAAATATCGTTTGTCAGTTTTAAAACATACAATGAACAATATCTCGTGATCGAAAAGATACATAAAACAAATCTGAAAAATGTTTCCAAGGTAGAAAGAGGGAACAAGATAAAGGACTCCCATCAGCCCCCTATGCAACACCTACCCCACCTACAAACATTTAAATGATAGGGTAACGTTAATTTCCTTCACCTACACCGAGAAATGTTTCAAGGCTGAATATATTTACTGTCGACGATAGTCGAAATCAACGTTTCTATACGGGCCGATCGAGTTCCGTCTGTCGTGAAAATAGTCACTTCTATTTTGATATTCCCACTTCGACCTCGTATCTCTTCTTCTACCACTTTTTAATTAAATATAAATTAGGAATTCACTATTGAAATGTAAATTCCTTTCCTGGTCAAGGCGTCTGAGCTTGACATGAACATGAGACGTAAGTCTGTTATCTTTCATATGATTTCCTATATTTAAAGAATGGCGGAGAGGGTTCATTCTTCTTTCCTGTGAACATGTGCCATTGAAGCCTTTCTAACTTATCGTATCTTATCTTTAAGAAGTGCATTCATCTGAATGGTAAGTTATTTCTCTTAAATGTATAACTATAACTATCCTTTCTTAACAGTTTTCTACTTTCCTATCTTTATTATGTAGCAATGTCGTTCCAGTGCCAGGAATATATCGATATGATTTTGTGGTTTTTTTTGTCTTTCATATTTCTTTAATGTTATCTTGGAATATAGTTCAAACCGGTGTAGAATCGGTTATTCGATTTTATGTTTTTTATTTGCTTTCTTTGAGTATTTCTTTTATCTAAAAATACAGGATGTATGAACCACGTTGTCAAATAATTTTCATTAACAATGTAATATTAAATTAATAATTTTCTTTAACATTGTAAGATCATACTTCAGACATCCTGGATTTTGTTAAATTGGGTAAATTTGTTCCTGATACTAGTATTCTTCTTAGCACTTTACCTGGGACAAACTTTACCTGGACCCACATTTTACCTGAGACACTACCTGGAACCTTACCTGGGACAAGATATGTAACCTAAAAAGGACATAAGGACACCATCTCCTCGCCATCATTCCAGGAAAGTAACAGATATATATTTCATCGCTTCTTCAACCACGTCAATAAAAACTAGTCAATTGTTTTCCTTTGTTTAATTGTTTGTAACAAAAGTTAATATACAACTTGTAAATTTAATAACGTTGTTCATAAAGTTTATTTTCCCTTCCAATCTTACAGGATTTGTCGTTATAATGCTGATGTGAATAACAAATAAGCTAGTATTATTCAGGGTGGCGCCCACTTACCTTTCTTAACTTTCATAATTTACCTTTATCTAATTTCAGTACCTTAAATAAATTTCAAGTAGGATTACCCGAGAACCGGTAAGACTACTCTCTGAATTTGTACTAGTTTGGTCTCAGAATCTACACCTGAGGTGCTCTCTAAACTGAGTAGCCGTTACAATAACCCACTACTTGTGATACGACTTTGGGAAGCCCATAGGAATTTCCAATGATATAAAAACAGAATACACCAGCAAACCAGAAGCGAAGCTGCCTATCCTGTTTTTGTATGCGCATGTCTGAAAGGCGCCATTTTCATAATAGGATACTTGTCATACTCCACTTCCGACGAATTTTATCGACAATTTTAAAAAATTTCATCATTTTGTCAGAGTATTTTCTAAGTTATCTGTCAACGTCGGTCTCACAAGGTCATAAATTTTTGATACGAAAACATCGGACGTCGCTTCTTGTTAGTTGGTGTATTCATTGGTATAAATAAAAATTATACAGGGTGTAACAATAAAGCAAAAACATTGATTTGAAAACAAAATGAAATAGTGTTTGATGTCGAAATACGTTTTATAAACAATAGCCCAATTATTTGCAAACTCCATACGAACGTTGGCAAGTGTTGCTTCAATAATATCACGACAGGATTGAGTTATTCTTTGTCGTAAATCGTCAATTGAAGTCGGTTGTGTTTTATAAATAGCCGACTTAATTAAGGTAGTCCCACAGAAAAAAAAAACAGGTGGCAGTAAGTCTGGTGTCATAGGTGGCAAATCAATGAATCAATCAATCAACCGTTTGATGTATGGCATTTTTACCCATTTATTTATTTATTTTTTGGCCACGATACCTATGGTTTTTTTTCCAATCACCTGCTTAAAATTAGCCTTGACTGAATAGGTCAATTTATAAAATTGTACTGACCTGTTGATAACATTTAAAAAGTATACTTGATTTTTCCAACGGGTAAATATTTTTATAATTCGCTCGAAATAGTCTTTTTTCTCATAGACAAATATTAACAAAAGCTCACCTTTTTCACCAGCATTAGAAAATAGCTAATTTTTAATTGGAAGTTTTATATCTAGGAACCGTACCTGGACCTTATTTGGATCATTTCAATGCAAAGTATGGTTCCATGTTCCAGGGCACAATATATCTTTCAGGCACAGTGAATGTCACTACAGTATATAGGGTGTAACAAAAAGGTAGGTCAGAGATTAAACCACAATATTCTACGACCAAAAATGACGCGATTGAACCTAACTTGCCTTAGTACAAATGTGCATACAAAAAAAGTTAGAGCCCTTTGAAACTACCAGATGCAAATTGATTTTTTCAAATATTTCGACAGTTGGTTGACATATTATAATGAGTCGCTTTCTTTTGATTGAACAACACAAACATTGAATTTTATGGGAGTTGAGATCACCTAATTCCACCCAAATATTTCTGAAGGGGAAAGTCCCGTAGTACTGAAAATCCCCTAGTACCGGACACTAAGGGTATCTTCAGTTTAGAGACACTTGGCAACGTGGAAACTATGATTTTTTCAATGCTTTAGTCCAGTCAGCCGACGCCTCAAAAAGGTTTGGCTCTAGATTCAGTATCAAGTTATTGTCGGAAGAAGACGTTTTGAGTGTAGTGACTGTGTTCCTCGAAATTTTTAAGAAGCTGTTATTGGGTTTTGGGTAAGTATCCATTTATCTTGTATATTACATTTGATTCATCTATCATTAAAGAAAATTTACCGCATAAAAACAATTGGGTCTGATTTCGTAGTTGGTTGTAAAACATTTTTTTTTATAAAATAAAAGTTGCGTAGTATCGGACATTAAATAATTGGCGCCTTCTACCGGACAGTAATATAAATTTAAAATAATATTTTTTTACTAATTTAGCAATAGTTTCCGCTCTCTGTTACATTATCATAAACGTTATTTTTTCCCCAGCTACAGCAGAAGCACGAAAGAAAATAGCAATTAGAAAAAGGCGGTCAGAGAAAAGTCAAATTTAACGTCAACGCCATACGAGATAATGTTGGAGGAGAAGGTCAGAGTAATTGAAGAGAAGAAACAAAAAATGCTGCAAAACTCGAAGAGGAAGAGAATAGCCAAAAGACAAAGTCCGCAAAATCAAAAATTACCCTAAAACATCAAACATTAAACTTTGAAGGTGACATGGGAACAACAAAAAGTTCCACCAAAAAAATGCAACCTGAAACCTGGACGAAGGACCCAGAACTATGATGACACAATGCAACGAATGGGCTCATGTTGCATGCACATCTCAATAAAATATAGACTTTTTTAAGTGTGATGTTTGTACAAATTAATCTTATAACATCCATTTTGATTGTAGAGAATGTGTATTTACAGATATCAAAGAATAAATATAGTTATTCTACGCTTTAGAAACTAAGTTTTGAAAAATATTTTTCAAAAACAGTGACCGTTCAACGAAGAAGAAACAACTACTTTCCGGGCTACATGTCCCGACAGACATTGAATTACACTTCTAAGTTAAACGGGGTCGGTATAATCTACAAGATTTAACCAACCATTCTGGTTTGCAATTAGAAGGGACAACATAACTTGTAGACCGGTTTCGGCGTTTTGCGCCTCATCAGTACAAGGTATATGTTAACGTCCGAGAGTTAATCCCGGACTGAAATATCTCTACAATCACCAACTATACATACCTTCCAGTTACGGAAATGTAAAAGTTGCGACAATAGCGACATCTTCACCTCCAAATCACAAGCCAAAATTCGTATTTTGGTTCGTTGCCATGATGATCTGTCAAAAAAACACGTTTTGATTGGTTAAAAATTACGGGTGTGGAATTTTCATTATAATATGTCAAACAACTGTTGAGGTATCTGAAAAAATAAATTTGCATTTGGTAACTTTTATGTGTGTATCGAAGACGATTGTTTGGAGGAGGAACGAAGCGACGACTCCAATTATTGTCTGACATCGGTACCTCTTAACGTTCGACTTGCTTATAACGTTTTTTGCACGACCGGGATTAATAATAATTGATACTACTTTTTCATTCAAATTCTCGATTCATCATTTTTCGATTAGCACATGCATTGTTGCTAAGGTGATTGTTATGAGGCAACGTTTAGTAAACAAATAGCTCTGCTGTCACTTTGAATATTGATTTGTCACATTGTTTGCATTTTGATTAATAGTATTCGATATTGTTATTATTTAATTGATCAATTAATTTAATAAATCTGATTGGCCCACTTTATAATTTTGAAGATTATCCGTGAGAATTAAAATTCAGATTGCAAGAAGCTCATAATGACGCACGAGAAAACCTCCTCATGTCAAAAAATAAACGGAAAACTGTATGCGATAGAGACATTAGACTTATTAGTTATAAACCAAAAGACTTGATACTAATAAAAAGTGAAACAGGGACTAAAATAAGTACATTGTACCAGGGATCGTTCGAAGTGATTAAAGATGAAAATCCAAACGTACAAATAATTAAAAATAACAAAGAATGTATTGTACATAAAAATAGAACAAAATTGTATTTTAAATAAAAATAAGACAGGTTTTATTTCAAGTGGGTGGTCACATTACACTCAGTTTATAAGTAATGTTTGAGGTAGGTTAAGTTATGTATATTACATGATAAATTGATAAATTTAGTTGGTTAGCACTGTTGTTATTTTGGTTATTTTTAATATTGTTATTAAAAGAAATTTTATTTAGTTTTTCTAGATAAAAAAAATTTCTCAAACCCGCGCGGGGATGGTGTAATGGGTAGTTAATTACTGGGTGTCCCAGAAGTTTCTGACCCATTTTAACTGCAAAAATCTCGGAACTCAGAAACGATAGGGAGGTGCGGTTTTCGTTAAACAATTTCTTTTAATATAAAGTTTTTTCAGTATAAATGTTAAATTAGTGAAAAAAATTGTATTTTTTAATTGCAAATATTGTCTATTTAATTAATGAAACACCCTATATATTATTATTCTATCTGAAAGCTGAACTTTTTCCCGTTCCGAAAATGTATAATTTGTTGAAGTTTAGATGAAAAATGAATAAGTTATTTGGTTCAATATGAAATGAATGAAATTGAAGAAATCACTAACCTAGAAGTTGAAGCAGCAGTAAACTTACTAAAACGAGGAAAAGCTGCAGCACACGATGGAATTACATCGGAAATGCTAAAAAACCTAGGAATAAGAGGAATAGAAAAATTAACTCTTTTACTGAATAAAATCTATACCGAAAGAAGAATACCGAATAAATGGGAATTGGGAATATTATTACCTCTATATAAGAAAGGAGATAATAGAGACTGTTCAAACTGTAGAGGCATTACGATATTAAGTACAGTGTTGAAAGTTTATGAAAGGATTCTTGAAAGAAGACTAAATAATACAATAGAACATCAACTAGAAGAATCGCAGAGTGCTTTTCGTAAGGGCAGATGTGTTCAGGATCACGTCTTTACAGTGAGACAGTTAATTGAAAAAAATGGTAGAAACAATATATATGTTGCTTTTTTGGATTTAGAGAAAGCATTTGACAGTGTCCCCAGACTGCAAATATGGGCTAGTTTAAAGAAGAGAGGAGTAAACCAGAGTGTAATCGAGGGTATAAAAAGTATATACAAAAATACGAGGAATTATGTAAGAACCGGAAACCTACAATCTGAAGAGTTTACTACACAAGAGGGCTTAAGGCAGGGGGGAGTCTTAAGTCCTACACTGTTCAATGTGATAATGGACGATATAATAAAAGAGGTAAAAGATCAAGTAAAGAAATTTACGGTGGGTTATAGAAATATGCAACTTATACAGATTTCTGAATGCGCCTTTGCTGACGATTTAGTGGTATATGCTAAAAACGAAAAGGATCTTCAAAAAAATCTAGACGTATGGAAAAGAGCTCTTCAAAGTAGAAATCTAAAAGTAAAAGTAGAGAAAACAAAAGTAATAGTAATAGGGCAAGAAAACAAGAATCTCGAAATACAGCTAAACGAAGAACAAGTACAGCAAGTGGATACATTTAGATATTTGGGAGTGAAAATACATAAAGAAGGGAAAAATAACGCTGAGATTAATGGACGCATTGAGAGTGCCCTCAAGCTATATTATGGATTAAGTAATACTTTCATTCGCAAGAAAGAAGTGTCAAAGAGAACAAAAATGACAGTCTATAAAACAGTTTTTAAACCTATTTTAACTTATGGGAGCGAAAGCTGGCTTCTTACGAGAGAGACAAAAAGAAAATTACAAGCGGTTGAGATGAAGTATCTGAGAGCAGTATTGGGAATTACAAGAAGGGACAAAATTCGAAATGATTATATAAGAGAACAGCTAGAAGTAGAACCCCTAGGAAGAAGCATAGAAAGGAATCAGTTAAGGTGGTTTGGCCACTTAGTACGCATGAAAAATAAACAACTAGCAAAAGTGATGTGGCAAACAAAAACATGTGGAAGGCGGCCAAGGGGCAGACCACGAAAAACCTGGGATGATGCAGTAGCGGAAATCCTGAAAGAACATGGACTAAATTGGCAGGAGGCGAAGTTAAAAGCTGGAAATAAACGGGAATGGACTAATTTTGTACATAATTAAAAACACCTTAACACCTTAGGGTACATTAAGGTTCTGATTATATATATGTATATATATATATATATATATATATATAATTGGTTTTTAATGATTACTTATTGTTTATTAGATAAAGGTGTCTGACACATACGTTTTAAATAAAAAACAATTACAAAATTTGCCTGCTAACTAATACCAAAGATTAGAAAAAATTAACATTATAAATTATCTAATTCAATAAAAATATTTAAGATGTTCCAAGTGTTGTCCATTTTGATCCATACATTTTTGCAGCCTGAACAAAAAGTGATCAAAAGAATTGCGTAAAATTTTCGGGGTAATTTCTGGAAATGTTCGGACAATCCTGCCTCGCAGTTATTCCAGAGTTTCTGGAATAGGATGATCTCATCTACCTTCGATAAAAAACCATATAAAAAAGTCTGGAATCGTCAAGTCAAAGCATACGCCTCTAGATGCCTACATAACAGCCTATCATTAAAAATCAAATAACTTATTCATTTTTTATCTGAACTTCAACAAAGTATACATTTTCAGAAAGGGGAATAGTTCGGCTTTCAAATAGAATAAAAATATATAGGGTGTTTCATCAAAAAAGTAGACGATATTTGCATTTAAAAATACCATTTTTTTAAAACACCCTATATAAGATTTCACTAATTAAACATTTATACTGAAAAAACTTTATATAAAAAGAAATTGTTCAACGAAAACCGCACCTCCCTATTCTTTTCTGAGTTCCGAGATTTTTGCAGTTAAAATGGGTCAGAAACTTCTGGGACAACCAGTATTTAGGTTAGAATTTATGCTTATTGGTCAATTATACGTTATTAACTTCCGTATGTATGTGTTTAGTTATAATAATTATTGTAATCATAAAATATATCAACTATAAGCAGTTTGATTTATTTATTGATATAAGTAACAATTACAAAATAAGCATACACGCGCTAGATTGAAAGAATGTGTAGGCTGGTAATTGTTGCTTTGGGATTTTGGTCGGAGAATTCAAATTAAACATTTGTCGAAGAAAGGTGTGTTTTATTTAAAGAATGTCAACCCTAATTAAAAGGAACCTAAACTGAATAATTTAACATTAGATACCAGAAAAATCCAAATATCGGTATGGAAACACATGCAGAATTTTCAAGATGTGGTGTCAAGATAAAAGTGTGGGCATTAATGAGAGAAGTTTATTAGCATATTTTGTTCAAAGAAATGGTCTACTAAAAGCCACTGGTAGTTTATGGGCTGAATATTCCATGAAAAAATCAACAATCGTAAGAAGGCTAGCATTTTTACTCACGAGGATATGTCAATATTTCTGACTGAAACACCAGATGAGGGATTCCTAATTTACAAGGTACATTTATAGGTATTGATTAAATTAACCGGGAAGTGTGTATAATGATAATAGCATCATTTTTAGGTAGCAATGATATTAGGAATATCCAAGACCAAGAAGTGTTAATCATTGTGAAATTAACTTTAATATTATCTAATAAATAATATCTGTAGATATTATTATTATTATTATTAAATAACTTAGATTGAAATTTTCACTTATAATATCACAAGAGCTTGAATTATTTCCGGAAATTTTCTTGAAGGCACGAATATTTTGAAAATTATCCCGAGTCGCGAAGTGACGAGGATAATTTGCTTAAAATTTCTAGGAATAATTTAAGTTTGTGTGGTATTCGGTAAGAAAATTTCATACCATAATTTGGAAAAAATCAAAATCAAGTGTATGGAAACAGTTTGTTGAATTTTGTGACGAAAAGTTGTAAAATTCTTATAGAAATTTTGCATTATTCACAGGTACATCTACATTATTTAATGGTTGTGGATCATTTGTTTACCTTTTCAACTGTCAAAAAATTTCCAATTAAATATCGTGGCGCCTCGAAAAAATTTCCGGAATTTTTTACAGTTGCCATGGTAACTAGTAAATATTGAGGCATCTTATTGGTTAAAAAGTAGAGGCGTAAAATTTTCGATTGAACTTACCTACCGTTCGCTGAACGGTAAGTTGTTGACAAACCAGTAAATGCTACTTACTGTCTTAGAAACGGGCCAGGTAAACAGTCGAAAACAACCGGTCGTACAAAAAGGAATTTTAAATATATGATTTTTAAGGCTTTAGTATTATTTAAAAAAATAATATTTGCTATATGAATGCACGATTCAAAACACGTTCTCAAAAATAGTAGTCAACATCCCTGTTGTGTACCATGTCAAAGAATACACAACAACAAGAAGTGAAGCCCGGCGAAAATCCTTTGATGTTGGAGGGACAAAAATAAATAACCTTGAAGGTGACAGCTAACTCTGGCATACACTGAGAACCATAACAAATGCTTACAGCTTTACTCGAATCACACTGAGAAAAAGTATTTTAGCATAAAGTTGTGTTTTATCAAATGTATTATATAGGTATTTTTCCATCAGTTACTATTTCTGCACTTTTCGTTGACAATATAGACGTGAAATAGATCATTTAAGAAAATAATTTCAACCTACAAACAAACTCTATTCTAATTTGGGTCTGTAAAGACCATAAGCAAGAGGCCTGCATGTGGTCGCATGACATATGACGACTAATTTAAAACATGGCGACCGTGAACTCGTTTTTATCCGAAGTATCGCTTCTTGTTAGATGAGTATTCTAACAGTAGTTTATATAAGCACGGCTGCTGTTAGTTTACCACATTCGGATTAGAAGCTTATATTGATAAGGTGTTCTGTTCGTCGGAAATTTCAGCAATACTCAAACGTTAATTTTAATCATTATTAAGAAAGAAGTAATTGCCATACTAGCGGAAAACTAGCTGAAATTTTCGACGAACAGAACACCTTATCGCTATAAGCTTCTATTTTCGTTATTGCTATATTAAATTTTTGATCTTGTTATTTCAAATGTTTATCCCAATATTTGGTGATAAATCAAGATAAAAAGAATTACCTCAATAACTCATCTAAGTTATTTATCTAAAACAATTATTATTAGGTACTTACAATTGATAGCAGTGATAAGTTACTTGAAAATATGTAAGTAATAAAAATTAATGATCAAGTATTTTATTACATTTTACAGCAAATGTACTCAATCGAGTATTTGAAGTGAATATGTATTTTTTGGTACTATTTGCGGTAATTAGCTCAATAAATTTTGTAATTGTGAGTAAAGTTTATATCAGTATAATATTTATTTTCATCTAGTCACTATTTTTTTCTGCATTTGTTTCTACTCAATATGCTTTCTTCACTACATGTCTGCCAGAATAGCAATTTTTTAAATAAAGCTAATATTATTTGTTAATCATAAGTAGATCCTTAATATAACTGTTTATTTGGATATTTAAATTTATATAATTTGTAGTGTGACGATGGGACCGAAGTAACAATATCAAATGGAAAAATTAAAGGACATATATTGAAAAGCGCGAATGGTGAAGATTATTACGCCTTTCAAGAAATTCCCTACGCTACTCCACCACTGGGAATAAACAGGTTTCAAGTAAGAATATACCTAATATTTACTAATATTTTTGTTAAATGCTTCGTTATGATTTTTTTAGCTTCCTAAGGAACCAGAGAATTGGGATGGGATTTTAACTACCACCAAAAATACAAGAATATGTTACCAGAAAAATTATTATCCAAATCTTAACAAAACTGAAGATTGTTTGTATTTGAACGTTTATACACCTGTAGTAAGTAAATTGTAGTACCAAGAATGTCGAAAAAATTGGAAAAATATTTTTTTAGACACCTGGAAGTACCAATTCGCTTCCTGTATTATTTTGGATACATGGAGGAGGATTTAACTGGGGCTCTGGTACATTTGACGACTATGGGCCTAAATATCTCATGGGTAATGGAATAGTCGTAGTGAGCCCAAATTATCGTCTACATGCATTTGGTAAACTAGTTTATTTTTAAAAATTTTGTTTATATAATAAATAATACCGTTCAATTTAGTTGCAAGGAATTATATTTAATTAGTAATGTTTGTTAAGGTTTTGCAACGACAGAAGATGATGTTATTCCCGGAAACTTGGGTATGAAGGATGTCCAGCTTGCTTTACGATGGACGAACAAAAATATTCACCTTTTTGGAGGAAATCCCAATCAAGTGATTATTGCTGGAGAAAGTTGTGGATCAATGGGCGTTGGAATGCTTCTTATGGGTCCATGGAGCGATGCAATAGGTTTGTTATCTCAAAACTAATCCTGTTCTTCATCTGATTCAAACAAAAAATCGGAAATATTAAAATGTTTATTGAAATATTATTTATCAAACGTTTCAGAACTATTCCATGGAGCAATCATGGAAAGCAGTACTCAATTAGGAGGAGTTTATCAAATCAATGCAAGACAAAATGCATTCGATCTGGGAAAAGCAGTAAACTCTTCATTTAATTCGGAGGATTCGAATGAATTATTAGCCGTACTTCAACGTGCTACCACCGAAGATATTCTCAATGTAAGATAATTTTTACTCCGTTCTTACGGAATAATAACGAAACAAATGGTTAAGCACTTCATCCTCTTTAATGTATTAAAAAATATATAAAAATTGTTTCAGGCTCAAATTACCTATGGTACTGTGACAGAAAAGGAAGGCGACTTTTCTTATCCAGCTCTTCAAGCTTTTATGGACAAGAACTTTAAAAAGATACCCGTGCTGATCGGTATTAATTCAGAAGAGAGGATAGCACCCGGTAATATTATTTTTTCGTTTTTAACCATATACTTACCACAAATTTGACTTTCTTCAAAACTTATTGTAAAATCCATTTCTTATTTTCTGCTCTTCGAACTTCTTCTTCACATAGTGTTAATTATTTGGTAAAAACAATTGAGATATTGTGAATATAGAGGAAAGTCGCCTAAAAGATTTTTTGGCGAGTTACCGTTGATAACCACTAGTTACCAAGTGGTTATATCCCCACTCATTGCCTTTTCGTGAAAACATTGCGGTTATAAAAAGAGGTAACTGAATGACAGTTGACAGTTATAGTCTCCATAATGTGTTTGTTTTGGTTAATTCCTGTTTTTGATGATGTTTTTTTCAACGACAATAGTTGTCTTATTGCAAATTATTTTTTTGACGTTCCTGAAATTCCTATAGTTCTACGTGAAGTCCATTATAGACAGCCCATTAACCACGAAATATGGATAGAATATTACCATGAACTGGAATCTTTTAGGTTGTTTAGGATGAGAAAAGGAACATTCTTTAAATTATTGAATGTGGTGATGGAAAATGATATTTATACTCAATAAAAAAGACATATAGAGGTGGAAATTATCCCACACATCCGGAAAAAGCGTTACTCGTTTTTCTTTGCTATATTTCCAGGCAGGAGACACTGCACTCAATTGGTGACTGTTTCAATTTGGTACCAAGTACAGTTTGGTTTTCGATAAAATTGCTTGCTTCTTCTGGATCTAGAACCCACAAAGTTCAATACACTAAAAATAACAATAATTTTATTTAGGTACTTACCATTTAATAATATGGATGCTGTTTGTAAGGGGACTACCACGAGATAGTCTTGTCCTTTATTATTTAAGCAGACTTCAACAATCGATTCGTCGTTGATTTCATTCTCAACATCTAACTGCTGTTCGTCATTGTTGCCAGCTTCTAACACCTCTTTTTCCGCCATATTTGTTTATTATTTGAACTTGTAACCGCATATAACCCACCTATAAAGTTGTGTTACAGAATCTATAACCGTCTTATAAATCATGACGTTAATTTGTGACGTCATTTATGCCTCCCCTGTAACCGTTGCTTCGCGAAAATGGAGCGGTGCAGATTATCTGTTACCGATTACAAAACGGTAACTCGCCAAAAAATCCTTCTTATATGGGGTAGTTCAATTTTAAGCAAGTACTTGTTCCGACATCTATTGTGAACATTTAAAACTTACCACCGACTTCCTAGAAAGCGCCCATTCAGGTTTCGGAGCAAACACGTGTTCCGTTTCGACGATTTAGGTTATGGTTATTTTGTGTATAAATAAAAGGTGACTGTTGCATTTTAGGTATTTAAGGTGACGTAAAGGTAAGTTTTTAAATATTTAATAATATCATTCAATATAGAATTTGGCGTAGTTTAAGGAAATGGTTTTTTAAGAAAACATCACAATTTTTTCAAAAACATTCCCCTTCCTAAAATCTAATTTGCTCGTAAAATGGGGTACCTATCAATTCCTAATTTGGGGGTACCCTATATTAGGAGACTGAGTACTTTTCCGTGTAAAACCAAAGTATTTTCTTTCAGATGACTAAAAAACGGAAAGTTTGGAACAAGGAACAAATGATTTCAGCAATTTTAGCTGTTCAGCAAGGAGAAATGGGCTACATGAAGAGTGCGCAGACCCATTGTTTACCTCAAACGACCTTAGAAAAGTACGTAAAGATGGAGGGAGTGCCTGAAGACATTGTGAATTCTTCGTTAAGACGAAAGATAGTCTTTCCACAAGAAATAACTCGCAACTCACTGCTCAGAAATGGAGAGAAATTTTTGTGGAATTACTCGAAAAGACGAGTGCAGATTGGCATACAGCTTATGCAAGGCTAATAATATAAAAAATTCATTTAGCGTAACAAAAGAAAGTGCTGGGAAGGAATGGTTTTCTGGATTTATTGCAAGGCATAAAGAATTGTCATTGAGAACGCCCCAAGGAATATCATATGCGCGCATTAAATTATTTACCAGAGAAAATGTTGCAGCATTTTTTGATTTGTATGATCCATTTCTCGAAAAAATAAATCAAAATCCAGCCAGGATCTTCAACTGTGATGAAACTGGCCTAACCATAGTCCAACATAAGCATATTAAAGTTGTGGGAAAAAAAGGAAAAAACAAATTGGTGCAATTACTTCAGCCGAGAGCGGATCTTTGTTGACCACAGCTATGTGTTTCAGTGCAACAGGCCAATATATACCGCCCCTTTTAATTTTCCCACGGAAAAATACGGAAATGGAGCTTATGAATGGCACCCCACCTGGGTCACAATATGCGTGTCACATATCTGGTTGGATCCAACAAGATATATTTGTACAATGGCTTCGCCATTTTATTAATATAAATAAGCCCAGCGTTGACGATCCAGTGGTGTTAATCTTCGATGGTCATTACTCTCACACGAAAAATGCGAGAAAACCATGTTAACATAATATGCCTTCGACCCCATTCTACACATCGGATGCAACATTTGGACGTAGCTTTTATGCCACCACTCAAAACCTTTTACGCGCAAGAGAGCACAAAATGGCTTAGGCTTAACCCAGGACGTGTTGTATCAGGCTATCAGGTGGGAGAACTTTTTGGGAAAGCCAATATGAAAGTGGCCACCATGGATACAGCTATAAACGGGTTTAGAAAAACTGAAATGTTTCCTCCTGATAGAAACGCATCCATCCATCCATTCAAAGAATATGATTTTGTGGCAGAAATGCAAGAAGCAATTAATGAAGAATGAGTAGAAACAGACACAGTGGATGAAGAAAAAATAGAGGAAGACACAATAGAGGAAGAACACATAGATAACAACGAGACAAAATAAAAAACCCCTGAAAGACAAGTTACCCCTCCAAGCAAACCGCGGAGGGACAGGCTACCCTTGAGAAACAGATTACCCCTGCAAACTTGATGCCTGTTACAACTGCTTCAAAAGTTATTATTAAAAAAAAAGAGTTCAAGAAGTGGAAAAGATGCCGTTATAACTAGCACTCCATACAAAGAGGAATTAGAGGCCAGCATAGAAAAAATGAATTTACCTTCAAATTCGGGCGTCAGAAGAACGAATAATGATTCAAAACCAAGTCAGCAGAAAAAAAATTAAACCTACCCAAAAAAAAAGAAACAGTCAGTTGCTAAAGAAAAAGCAAACAAACGCAAGTTGGTATCCTGGAGTTCTTCTTCAGATTCGGCCCCTGAACCGGAGTATCAAGATTCAGATGACCAGCAGGTAGAAAACTTTGAAGAAGATGCCGTTTGTATTTTTTGCGAAAATCCGTACTCTGAGGATGTCAGAGGCGAAGTAATGGGTAACGTGAGTTATGGCCATAACTATCTATGTTATAATAATTGAACCCAACACCCGGATATGAGTAAAAGGAGAAATGCTTATTTTGCTATTTGACAATTTACACAATATTTCTTTATATGTTTTTTATTACATTTTATCAGTCTGATTTTTATATTCATTGTCGTAACATTAAAATTATATTTGAATCCACGAATAGTTTGTTTTTGTTTGTGCTTAAAGTAATAAATTGTTTTTTAAAAATAAAGTTTTTCAATAAAGAAACTTAAGTGGCGCAGTCAGTAGGATTTTCGTCAGGAAATCTATCGTAGAAAAACCGTGAGTTTCAACTCTTTGGACGAAAACCAGAATCAACTTCAAGTTCCAGTTCCCAAGGAATCCATCAAGGAAGTCAAGGACGGATAATAGAAAAGGTCTAGCAATAAAAAGAGCACATATATGTGGTAAGTGGTAAGAATTTTTTTTATGTCAGACTCCTCTTCTAACGACGAATCCTTAAGCGAAATCGACAATTGTGAAGAGTTAGATTTAATTAATAATTTTAACCATTTAACTATAATGGCACCTCCAGTTTTAGACATTAAAAATTTGTCAATTATCCCAAATTTTGATGGGAACATTAATAAATTGCAACGTTTCATAAATGCTTCTGAATCAATTTTACGTCACTATTTAGATAGTGAAAACATCGGTAGTTTTCAAAATACATTACTTCTTAATGGCATATTAAATAAATTAGAAGGTAAAGCCGAGGAAATAGTCGCTATAACTGGCGCTAAAACTTGGAATGATATAAAAAATGCTTTAATTTTAAATTTTGGTGATCATAGAGACGAGAATTGTTTGAATCAAGATTTAGTTAATATAAGACAACGTAATGGTGAGTCTCCTTACGTATTTCAGGAAAGAATTTTAAGTTTGCTCAATTCAATTTGTAACTACATAGATTTACACTATGAAAATGCAGAACGTGAGTCAAAAAGAAATTTTTTCATTAAACAGGCGCTTAAGTCATTTTTAGCTGGTTTAAAGGAACCATTAGGGCCTATTATTCGTGCCATGAGACCCAATACATTAGAACAAGCGATTCAATTTATTAGAGAGGAGGATAATATTAAATACTATCAGAAAAATCAAAATTTTGGTAATGTTAATTTTAATAATGCTGTTCGGAAATATCCTAACCAACCCAATATCCCACGCCAATTTCAACATTTTCAACAAACACCCCAACGAAACTTTCAACAAACACCCCAACAGAATTTTCAACAAACACCCCAACAACATTTTCAACCAAGAATGTCTCAAATGACAAATAATTTTTCACCTCAATTTCCCAGAGGACCAATACAAATTCAACGTAACCCAAATCCACCAAATCCTAGATATCCAACAAATTCACAAGTTTTTGGTAAACCTCCAAATGTTTGGAAACCAAATCCACATAATGTTCAGCCTAGACCCGTACCTATGTCTGTTTCAACAAGAAACACAACACCTCAATTCCGAAACACCAATAATTTCCGAAATTTCAACCAGAAACCTAATTTCCATTCTGAAGAGTTATTTAACGCAGAAACTTCTTCTGAACAAATAGAAAATGATAATTCAAACTTTGACGAAACAAATTACGACGAAAATTTTGAATATGTAAATGAAGACAATTCTGAAAATTTTCAGGAAACTCAAATTGCATACGAAATGACTTAATAGAACTTAATATTTCCACAGACAAAAAAGAATTACCTTACATTCAAATCTCCAATCCCCCTATTAAACTACTTATAGATACCGGCGCAACAAAATCTTTTCTGAAACCGGAACTGGCTGAAAAATTTTTTAAAAATAAAATTTTTAGAGAACCTTTTACTGTTTCATCAGCATTTCAGACATCAAGTCAACAAAATTGTGCAATTATTCCAATATTTTCTGAATTTAATAAAAATGATAATTTTAAGTTTCATCTTTTTAATTTTCATGAGATTTTTGATGGTCTTATAGGACTTGATAATATTAAATTATTAAAAGCACACTTAGATTTTGTTAACTCACAGTTAATTACTCCCGAAACTACTTTACCCATTCATTATCTAGAAAGTAATTCCACTATCTTCAAAAGAAAAATTGATCCTTTCACTTGTATTTTGGCAAAAGTACCTGTTTCTCAAACAGAAGGGGACGTTCTCATTTCCAACCAAATAATAAAAAACTGTGAAATTCCATCTTCTTTATCACACGCAAATAATGGTACAGCTTTGGTAGAAATTCGTAACAATACAAATGACGAAATTATTTTTTCTTTATCTAAGCCATTACAAACTACACCCTTTGAATATAATTGCTTTGACTTATTTCACATTGACATCCAACCAGACGAAACACATGACCAATCTGACATTGCCGAACTTTTAAGAACAGATCATTTGAATTCTGAAGAAAGAGATCAAATTATAAAACTATGTAGAAAGTATTCAAGAATATTTCACAGAGAAAAAGACCCACTTACTTTCACTAACTGTATTAAACATTCAATCAAAACTAAAGACGAATTACCGGTGTACAATAAATCATACAGATATCCTTTCATCCATAAAGAAGAAGTTCAAAAACAAATAAAATCCATGTTAGATCAGAACATTATTCGACCTAGCAACTCGCCCTGGTCATCTAACATTTGGGTAGTGCCAAAAAAAGCCGATTCTTCTGGCAAAAAGAAATGGAGGATTGTAGTAGACTACCGAAAATTAAATGAAAAAACTATTGACGACCGCTATCCAATACCCAATATAGCGGATGTACTAGACAAATTAGGTAGATGTAATTATTTTACGATTTTAGATTTAGCTAGTGGATTTCATCAAATTGAGATGAGTCCCGAAGAAATCCAAAAAACTGCTTTTAATGTCGAAAATGGACATTATCGAATGCCGATGGGATTAAAAAATAGTCCTGCGACATTTCAACGTGTTGTAGACAATATTATGAGGGGTTTACAAAACGAAATATGTTTAGTTTACTTAGACGACATAATAGTTTTCTCGACATCCCTACAAGAACATATTACAAATTTAGACAGAGTATTTGAAAGACTTAGAGACACAAATTTTAAAATTCAAATCGACAAATGCGAATTCCTGAAAAAGGAAGTTGCTTATCTTGGACACTTAGTAACACCTAACGGAATAAAACCAAATCCAGATAAAATTTATGCAATACAACGTTACCCAATACCTAAAACAACCAGAGATATAAAATCATTTTTAGGTCTACTTGGTTATTATAGACGATTTATAAAAGACTTTGCCCGACTGACAAAACATTTGACATCCTGTTTAAAAAAAGGAGCGAAAATCGAACATACTGCTGAATTTATTAGATGTTTTGAAACTTGTAAAAATTTACTTACTAACGAACCTATCTTGCAATATCCGGACTTTTCTAAAGATTTTATTTTGACAACAGACGCTAGCGGTTTTGCCTTAGGGGCAGTATTATCGCAAATATCATCTGGAACAGAAAAGCCTGTGGCTTATGCTTCCAGGACTATCAATGAGTCTGAACAAAATTATAGCACTATAGAACGTGAACTTTTAGCTATTGTATGGGCTACAAAATACTTTAGGCCATATTTGTTTGGGAGAAAATTCAAAATATATTCTGATCACAAACCTCTTAAGTGGTTAATGAATCTGAAAGAACCAAATTCTCGACTTGTAAGGTGGAGGCTTAAACTCGAAGAATTTGATTACGAAATTGAGTATAAAAAAGGCTCTGCGAATTCTAACGTAGACGCACTTTCTCGGGTTGAAATACATACAAACGAGCTATTGACTTTTACACTGAAAACTTTGACGATTCTGTTCTCAAAAACCAACGAGACGAAGACCAAGATAACGAATCCATAATTGTAAACGTAGGCGAACCCCCAATAATAACAAACGATGACGATAACGACACCGTTCACACAAGTGAAGAGGACCCTATTTTAGGTATGAAAATTTCCGAAAAATGTCTTAACTCTTTTGACCATCAAATAATATTTAATTTTGTTTTACACTCTCCCACAAAACCAAAAATAGAACAAGTATTTTCTAACAAAAAACGGCTTCATTTGCAAATTTCAATTAAAGATTTTAAAAAGGACGTTATAAATGTTTTCAAAAATTATATTAATCCAAAATTTACTTATGGTGTGCATTTTCAACGTAACGATTACATCCCTCAGGTATTAGAAATATTACGGACAACTTTTAAAAATTCTGCTTATAAACTAATACAATGTAATGAAATATTAACAGACATAACCGACAAGGACGAACAACACGAAACTATTAGACTATTTCACGAGGATAAAAATAACCACCGTGGAATACTTGAAACCGAAACAAGAATGAAACGTACATATTTTTGGCCTAAAATGAAAAATGACATTACAGACTTTATTAATAAATGTGATATTTGCCAAACAAACAAATATGACAGAAACCCACCGAAGCAGAAGTTAATGATAAGTCCAACACCCTCAAAACCACTCGAAATCATATTTTGCGACACTCTTTCTGCCCAAGGACAAAATTTTTTAACAATAATCGATACATTCTCAAAATACGGCCAAGCATATCCATTGCCGGCATTAAACGGGGTAGAAATCACAAGAGCGTTTTTAACATTTATGTCTCACCACGGTGTCCCGACTTTAGTTGTAATGGACAATGGCACTGAACTCAAAAATTCAATTGTGCAAGAATTCCTAGATATCCATAAAGTAAAAACCCACTATGTTACCTCAAATAGTACACAGTCAAAAGGTGCAATTGAACGTTTTCACTCTACTATTATCGAGCATTTGCGCATTATTAGAGCAAAAAATGACGGTAAAATAAATATTCTCAATGACATGACCTATGCTATTTTAGGCTATAATAATTCGATACACTCTGTAACGAAACAAAAGCCAATCGATATACTAAATGGACATTTTGATTCAAAAGAATTATTTGATATAAACCTTGATCAAACCCTTATTAATAACTACGTTCAAGAACATCGACAAGTTACGAAGGAAATTTACAAAAAATTAAATGAGACATTGACTTCCCAAAAAGAGGCGACCATAACCTACCACAATCAAAACCGACATGACCCATTACAGTACGAACCTGGCACTGACATATATAAAAAGAATACAACACAAATTAGGAACAAACTTAACCCAAAATTTTATAAAACAACAACCCTCTCTGACAAGGGGATAAAATTAAAAACAAATAAAAATAAACTTTTACATAAGCAAAATCTTAAAAGACCAAAAGCTAATCAGAAAAAATTGTTACAGGGCGCTACTAGTCCTTCCAGTCCTATTCCTTCCACTAGTAAACGGTCAAGAGATCCTGATCACTAACTTAAATAATAATCCTGGCATCCTTCCGTATAAATTAGGCACAGCAAAATTAAAAGCAAGTGTTCACACCTTTCTTCATTATTACGATTTATCTCCTATAGGTAAAGAAATTGAAACTTTAAAAAATGCATATAATAACGTATCATTAGCGATTCAATCAGGGCTTAGCCACCCTTATTTTCAAGAGCTCGATTATTTTGATCGTGCCCTTCTTTATCAAGTAAGATCGGCTGAACAAAAATTCCACTCTCTAATGCCATTATCTAGAGTAAAAAGAGGTCTCATTAATGGATTAGGTTCAGTAATTAAAAGTATCTCAGGTAATCTTGATGCAAATGACGCAACGTACTATGATCAAGCAATATTTGACTTACAAAATAATGAAAAAGAAATCGTGCAAAAACTTAATCAGCAAATTTCACTTACAACTGACATTATTGGAAATTTTAATGATACAGTATCACTTATACAGAGCAATCAAGAAACAATATTTTCTGGAATACAGACAATACGTAATTCACTCAGTACATTTATATTTCAATTTAACGATTACATGCAAACTCGAAATGTTTTAGATCAATTAAATGTAAACTTAAATATTATTGTACATCTCTTAAGTCAGATAGAAAATGCTGTAACTTTTGTTAGATTAGGAGTTTTACACAATAGTATAGTAGATATAAATGAAATGGATTCTATAATTAATACAGTTTTAAAGTATCACTCTATAAATGAAATAATTTTTCCAAATATAAGCAATGACACGCATAGATATTATGAAATTTTAAAAATTGAAGCCTACTACTCTGATACAAAAATCGTTTTCGCTATTCACTTTCCTATTGTTTATCCTGAAACCTTTTCATATTATCATCTTTTTTCTATCCCTACAACAAACCACACAACTATCATACCTCGCAACACCTTTCTGACCATGAACGAAAATTATTACCAATATCACTCGTTGCCCTGCCTAGACCTAAAGCCAAACTATTATTGTCCCGATGGAAGTCTGTCTGTAGGAGCCGAAGAAGAAGATTGCATTTTCCAGTTACTTCAGCTTCAGTCAAATCCAAAAAACTGCCAAAGTATTCCCATCAAAATTTCGAAAAATGTAATCCAGGCAATTGATAAGTCACATTATATAGCCATTTTCGCTAACCAAACTAAAATTAAAACAATATGTACAAGTACCGATTTTTCCACTCTGAAGGGAAATTTTTTGATATCTGTTCCATATCAGTGTAAATTTCTGGTAGAAAAACAACAGTATATCAATCAACAACTGACTTCACGAGGCCAGCCGTTACTACTTCCCGAATTGAGAGTTACCTATAATGAAAAAGAAGAAGACGTTCCAGAGATCTCTTTGAAAACAGTTCCCTTAGACAAAAATTCACAAACTTCTTAATAAACAAAGTGAAATCCAACCTATAGTGTTAAAACATTTACAAAAGACTTCTATTAATTATAGTAATATAGTAATTTATATTTTAGTAGTAGTTAGTATTCTTTGGATAGTAGTTAGCCATATCGTAAAAAGAAAAATCAAGAGAAGTAATCCACCCACCAAAGAAGATGTACCGACAGAAGAAGTAAAATTAGAAGAGAAACCGGAGGCAAGTCCTAGGGCATTTTTCACTCCATGAAACATGCCAGAATCTTAGAAGGGAGGAGTTATGGCCATTGACCCTTATAACTATCTATGTTATAATAATTGAACCCAACACCCGGATATGAGTAAAAGGAGAAATGCTTATTTTGCTATTTGACAATTTACACAATATTTCTTTATATGTTTTTTATTACATTTTATCAGTCTGATTTTTATATTCATTGTCGTAACATTAAAATTATATTTGAATCCACGAATAGTTTGTTTTTGTTTGTGCTTAAAGTAATAAATTGTTTTTTAAAAATAAAGTTTTTCAATAAAGAAACTTAAGTCGTGTCAAATCTGCTTCAAATGTTGAATGTGCTGGTTGTGAAAGAAATCGGCATATTTGAGACTCTTGCATTTCTAAATAATTTGTTCTATGTTCTTTCTAGATGAGAATTTTTTTTGTTTATAAGGGACGAAATTTTTTGTTAGATATACTTTTTGCATTTCCATAAATAAACATTTCTCAAAAAAAATATTTCGCTTATTTTCAATTTTTTCATTTTAAATTGGGTACCCCATATTGCTAACATATCATATGCCCCTAATATGGGGTAGTGCACTTTTTTTTAATTCTGCATATTTTCATCTGCTTTTTTTTAAAAACATGTTCCTTCTTATTAAATGCTTGATAGTATATCGAACGAAATATGAAATATGGAAATGCTTAAGACTACCTCCTTTTTTTATTACGGTGTTTTGAAAAAAGCTACCCCATAATAGAAGACTTTCCTCTAGTATTCGATAGATCATGTTAATATTTACAAAAAACTTGTATTTCCAGTTGCGAATAAAAATGATACATTGCTTCAAGAACTAGACGATAACCCCAGTTTGTTGGTTTCATCTAACATAAATATGTCACCTGAAGACAGAGCTATTGCTGGGAATCTTATGCACAAAATATATACTGACAAAACATTTGTAGAAGATTATGGTGCTTACATTCGAGTAAGTTATTCTTTTAATTTTATGCTTTTTCAATGATTTCATCAAATACTTTCAGTGAGTAGATTTATCAAAATAGTTAATGAAGTAAACTTCGGTAGCAGCATTTCCAGAACACTAATTCTAAATCGGTAGAGCGAAAGAGTGATAATTTGGTTTCGGACGCCTGGTTATAATACTGAGCTACTATCGACAGGCAATTTAAGGTAGTTGTCGTGAGTTGGACGAAAGATGGAGAATCGAGAAATTGTGCTGAATCGCGATTCCGCTAATTGCGTAGAATTTGGAAATAATCAACCAGTCACTTTTTCCCAGCGAACGCCCCTGAGAGTAGTAGCCTGAATCGTTTATTTTACATAATTTATTAGGGTGTATAGTACCAGCACTTCATACCAAGAATGACAATCATCTATATTCTATCTATATATAAAAGAGAAAGGTTGTATGTATGTTCCTTATAGACTCCGAAATGGCTGGACCGATTTCAATGAAACTTTCAGACAATCTTCAGATTGGCCCAGCGAGTAATCCTGCAAAGTTTAGTGGTGATCGGAGTTATTTTGGAATTGTCAATTTGAAAATTGACATTTTTTTAATACTGACGAGAAATAATATGTCAAGTAAATTTTTCTGTCGTATGACATGCGTCACCGTCACATTTCAACATCGCCAACAACGATTACGGGAACTCTCGGGAACAACTGTGAATAACGAATCGCCGCAACGTAAAAATCACAACGAACAACGGGAACAACAGAATTTATAAATCCAGCTTTAACCAACAAATACAATGGAAACAACAAACTTTTTAGTAATTAGGCAATCCAGTGAGACAGAATAAAGCCCGGCGAAGCGGGCTGGGTACGCTAGTGTGAAATAATTTAAAAGTACTGGGCACGTTAAATTTTTGTAAATAAAACTATGCAACTTAGACAGAAGACACATTCTATATAGGTCATTTGGGTAAAATACTCATGCTTTAAACTCAAGATTTCACAGTTTAAATATTCCCAATTAGTGAGGAATCACCCTCCCAAGTAGCAATTTAACGTGTGTGCGGCGAAGAGTTTAAATAGGTTGCGCAACCAAACATGTTGCGTGGAGGACCTTAAGAAAACGAAGTCGCAACCCTGTTTTTAACCAATTTAGTCAATCATTTTTGGTTTTTAAAAAGTTCAGGTTTTGTAGCAGTCGGTCATTTCCTAAACGTTGCTGAATTTACTTAAAAACGACTTCTTGTACGGCGATGGCAGTTTACTTTTCATGGTGTTTATAAATTAGTAAAATGTTGAACCAAATAATTTTACTTATTGCCAGAATGAGCACTTGGAGAAAACTTTCTAACAGCTAGGCTACTACTGCATTAATATTTGCTTATATTCCCGAAAAATAACGATTTCGAAATGGGAATTATAAACGCATTTCATTTTAATGTCAAATAAACTAGTACCATTGTTTTTATACAATACTTTATACCAAAAAACACGCACGCCTTTAATCCGTTGCGAATTTATCAAAAATGAAAAAATAATAAAACATTTCATAAACAAGGTTCAAAATTGATATTTATTGAAACGGTGGAATAAACGGTATATTTGTGAATCATTTCTAAAACACAAATAAGGGTTTTCAATCCTCTATTTACTTTTGGTTCATTTCAAATTTCAATGCCCGACCATGTCTTCAAAGAGGATTCACTTTAAACATGGCGTAGGTATATAGTGCCCGTCTAAAGTCTCATCCCTATCTATTTCATGAACCATATATATAAATTGAATCAATAATTGTTTGGGTGTCTGAAATAAGGTACAAATGCAACCTTTTTGATAGTATGTCGTGACGTCATCATTCAAAATGGCCGACGGACGCCATTTTGTAAAATAATTTTAAATGGGATCATATACCAAGTAATACCTCATTTGAATGCTCGTTCCAAGTCCTGTTCAACGACACCATCACGATCAAACTATTTCTACTTATTTATGATCTTCAACGCAAAAGCGCCAAATTGTGAAAATTGTTACATGTTATTACTTTAAATAGGTTCTTTTTGAAGAACAGTTATTACAATACTGGCTGCAATTGAAGTTCAGACTGAAATTCCATAGAAACGCAAAAGTTAACATAACCTGTCATGAAGTTACAGAAATGGATAATGATAATACAAAAAAAATTAATAAATAAAACAAACAAGTTTATATAAGATGCTCAATATGTCCACCGTTGACTTTTTGGCAATAAAAGATTCTAGACAAAAACTCTTCACGAACGCGTTGAAGGATCTCTGAAGAAATCGATATGCATTCTTCACGAATCCTTTGTTTTAGATCTTCAACGGTACCGACTTGCGTACTTTAAACTTTTGTTTTCAGATAACCCCACGAAAAGGAATCGAGTGGTGTCAGATCAGGTGAACGAGCAGGCCACTCTATTGAACCCCGTCGTCCTAACCACCTACCAATGTAGTGCTTGTTTAAATATCGCCTTACTGGTCCATAATAGTGGGGAGAAGCACCATCCTGCTGAAAAGTTATCTCCAAATCACGGAATTCATTAGGATGATGATTAGTATTTCAAGGATTAGGGGTTCAATAGCATTCTCTAGCATTTCTAGATATATTCCTAAGGTCGAATTCGTGTTCAGAAATACAGGTCCAACAATGCAGTTTCATAGAGTCCCTGCCCACACATTTACTTTTTGAGGAAACTGGGTGTGTCCTTCATGGAAAATGTGAGGATTTGTGTCACTCCAGTATCGCACGTTCTGAGTGTTCACATTACCATTAGGAAAGAAGGTAGACTCGTCACTAAAACACTTTGTTTTTTGATAATCGGATTCTTTAGATATTTTCTCATCTATTTTCTCGCAAAATTCAAGTCTGCGATCTGGATCATCTTCTGTCAGCTGGTGGAGCACTTTCATTTTGTAAGGGTGAAGTGTATGTTTCTTTAAAATTCTTTGTACAGTTTGTGGACACACATCACAAGTATCTGCAACTTTTGAGGTGGATTGTGATGGGTTCACTACCATTTCCGCAACTATTTCAATTTGTTTATCTTCTGTGATGCTTGGCCGTCAACTTCGCTTATCGTCATCAACGTTTCCCGTCCTCTGAAATGTTTCTAATAGCTCTCTTGGGTATTTCCTTGATATTGGCCGATCTGGATGCCTGTCATTAAACATTCGTGCGGCTGAGTGCAGATTTACTTCTAGTTTCACCAAGAATTAATATCGCGTCCACTTTGTCCTCTAGACTACGTCGCATTTTGAAAAAATTGTAGTAACAAACAAAAGTAAAATAACACGGAATACTTAAGTCTACTTTTAAATTGAAAAACACGGTAATACATTCTTACAAAAAACCTCAATTTTGACAATAGTACGATGCTAATGTCAAAAATAAACCGATTAACAGATCAATGACAGAGGAAATATCCAAGCGACCAATAAACACGTTCGTGTTTTCTAAATGAGCAATTGGGTTGAAATTCATAAAATAGTTTGGTGATGGTGTCGTTGAACAGGACTTGAAACGAGCATTCGAATGAGGTAATACTATCAAAAACGTTGCATTTTCCCCCTTTTTCAGGCACCCAAACAATTATTGATTTAAGTTCTATGGTTCATGAAATAGATAGGGGGAGAAAGACTTTAGACGGGCACTGTATAATGGGCGCTAGCGTGACTTTGGTATCAGATAACCGAATAACGAAATTTCAACGTTAGTCTGTTAAACAACTAACTTTATACCCGAACGCGACCCAGTTGCTTTATCCGACCAAAACTAAACGTGTCGTTCGAACACGTTTGGAACGCTTTTATCTGCACTCCTTGTCGATCAGTTGTCTTGTCACCTGTCATTTATTGCCGAGTTTGTTTTTTCAACGTATATTTGTATTTTCGTATAGTACTGCAAACTGAAAATAAATATATTTTCAAAAGCAATGCTGACTATTTTAACGTTGTATAAGGTAGGTGTACCAAATAAGGCCCAATTAACGAAACCTATTTTTTAATGGTATTAAAAACGCTGAAAATAAAATCGAAATCACAAATCAGTTCATATTGTGATTTCCTAGACTGTAGAAAATTACTCTTTATGGGACTATTAAGGAACATATTGTTATTAATAAGGCTCATAGTGGTACCTTCTTTTTTTGCGGGGGGGTGATTTTCAAGAAGACGCCTGGGAAGGAGTCCCAGGTGTGCGGATTCAACCAGGTGCGTTTTAAACCCCTCGCCTACTGCCAGGCTGCCGGGCCATCTACTCTTAGTAGAGCCGCACCCGATCGCCTACCAGCTAAAATCCCACCCTCTTCTCCACCGACACACACGGTACCGTTCTTAGCGAACATATCGTCGTTGTCTCCCTCATTGTCTTTGTCTATTTCTTTCCGTTTGTTCTTGTATCTTCATGATATGAGTAACGCACTGTATAACTTGGGCATATGTCTCTCTATTTCTCGTGGCAGCATCCATTATGGTCTAACCATCGAGAGACCCCGCCGCTGTCCTTAAACCATTTCTTTCTCCCTCATATCGAGGGCACTCTAATACCACGTGTTGCGCGTCCTCCGTCACACCGCACTCAGGGCACAGATCATCTGCTGTTTTCTTTATCCCGTATGTATATTTCCTAAAGGATCCGTGCCCTGTTAAAAATTGGGTGAAGAAATAATTTGTTCTGCGGTGTGCGCATCCGTGCCATTTTCTCACGTCTGGTATTAGAGTCCTCGTCCATGAAGCTTTGGATCTCTCACTTTGCCATCTCTGCTGCCACCTAGTGAGACTTCTGTCTCTTTCTTCTTTTCTAGCCATCTCGTTAACATCTTTTCTTTTGTACAGTCTGACTCTCTCTTGTACTAGTATGTCGATGGGTATAGTCCCAGACACTGCCTTTAATGCAATCGTCGAGACTGTTCGGTAAGCACTACAGACCCGAAGCAGCGGTTCCTTTGTGCTTTAGTAATTAACTGCTTATATTTTTGTTTGGACAGGACCTCGTTCCACACTGGGGCCCCGTAGAGTAGTATCGAGTGAATTGTCTCTAATACTACTCTTTTCTTTTGCGTCCCGGGACCTCCTACGTTCGGCATTATCTTCTGGAGTATCGAGATCCTGTCTTCCGCTTTTGCTACCGCTGCCTCTATGTGCTTAGAGAAAGCCAGTCTGTAATCAAAGATGATGCCCAAGTACTTAGCCGTTCTCTGCGGTACTATTATGTTGTTTTGATATTTGAATGTGATATTGTCACGATCTCTTGGTCCCCTCAGTATTATAATCTCAGTTTTTCCTACTGCGAGTTCTAAATCGGTCGACTCTATCCATTCTCCTATCTTTACCATTGATTCGTTTACTGTTTTGATGATACCCCAATTCATGTCGTTTTCCGCCACTCTAGGTCGTCCGCGTATGCGATCGTTTTTGCCCCCTTTGTAATCTTCAATTCAAGTACCCCGTTATATAGTATATTCCATAGGGTGGGTCCTAAGACCGACCCCTGGGGTACTCCGGCGGTAACTTTCATCTTGTTTCTCCTGGATACGTATAAGCTCCTATCCGATAGGCAGTCCTTGATCACGTTAACCAGGTATACTGGGGTCCCTATCTGTTCCAGCTTTGCTATAATGAGACCCCAGTTTGCGGTATTAAATGCGTTTTTAATGTCTAGAAGTGTCAGAACTACCCACCTTTTTTTATTTCTTCGCCGTGTTTTTTACCCATTCCGCGGAGTCTATAGCTGAACGACCCTTGCGGAAACCGTATTGCGGTTCTGATAGAGCCCCGTTGCTGTCCAGGAATTTTTCTAATCTATTTTTGAGTAGAGTTTCGTAGTATTTTCCTAGACAGTCTAATAAACATATCGGCCTATACGAGGCCGGCGAATTGGGAGGTTTCCCAGGTTTTAGTAGCAACGTTAGGTGCGCTTCCTTGTAACGGTTCAATTTGACACTACGTCTATTGTATATATTAAGTATTTGTATATAGTAATTACCTGACGGATTTTATCTCTATGTTTCTAACATTATTTGTTCACTACGAAAGTACTTCAGTAGTTATATAATTTCTGTCAGCTCAGAGTTTTAGGGACTGCTCTGCCATCATCCTTCCAGTGAAGTGGTGCAGGCTGTAACCACACCTGTCTTCACATCATGACAACAATTTTATATTTTGTCGCTAGGTAATGTAAATAATAAAACGAGCGCCTACCTGGTAAATGTCCGTATAGATAGATTCATGTTAGTTATTTCTTTTTGTTTCTTATAATTCATAATTAAGGGTAGTAAGGGATTTTCTCTTGTGGATTTTACTTTAGTTTCTAGTTACCGTGGGACTACTGATTTTGTTTCTGGCTTTGATTATATCACCAATGGGGTGTAGCCACAGTAGTCCAAATACTTTGTCCGTTTCAGATTGATAAACGCTAAAGTTTATTAGGGTTCAGTTATAAATTACTGACTCCTTGACTTGAAGTCTAAAACATTTAGAATAGTAATTAGATTTCATAAAACTTATTGATCTATGTAGACATACTTTACTTTTGAGTTAAAGGTATATTTTCTTCATTTGTCTACCATATTTTGGCTTAAGCAAATACAAACTAGTTAGAAATCTTCTATGTAAGATGGCATTCGAATATTTTCTGAACATCTACTTATAATATATATTAGCTGTTATCGCCATGTGTTTTGTATGTTAAATCCGAGTGTTTGATCTTGCTTTGTTTACTTTGACAAGAGGGTATTGTGGTACTATCTATTGCTCAAATTTATTTGAATAATTTATAATATATATTTTATTTTTCTCTGTTATTGTTTACAAAGTCGAATTATTTATTGGATGACATTGACAATTGGCCGTGACAGTCGTGTCTTGGATGAACGCGTTCGTTCGTCATGCCGCTGAGTGTAGTAGTACTGGATGTTGGGTGATGCTCTGTGACTTAAAAGAGTCCACAGACAACTTAGTTTGTCGCGCCGATGTTGGTATAGATAGAGCAGAGCTCTGTGACTGGAAGAGTCCACAGACAACTTAGTTGGTCGCACTGATGTCGGCAGAGATAGAGCGTTTGCTCTGTGACTTTACGAGTCCAAAGACAAATGTTGTCGCTCCGTTTTAGGGAACTGTTAGAGCGTTTGATCGATGCTACTCAGGAGTGTAGGCTGTTTTACTCGCGAATACGTATTGACTTAGTGAGCAGTGTAGTTCGGATGTATGTTTCGGGTAGGTTTCTTTATGGTAGTATTCTGTATTGACGTTGAGGAAGTGTCAGTCACCCTTCTTTCCGGTGTGTGTTCCTACTTGATAGTTGGTTACCAAAAGTGCATCGAACGAGAATCTGAATTTTGTTAATGACTGGGTAGTCATCCTCTGCTGGGATTTATGGGTTCTCGTTCTGAATGAGTTGTGGAATATACGGCTAGTATTTTGTTCTACGGGAGTTCGTATTGTTGGAGAATTCCGTCCTGTTTTGGAAGCTGTTTCCACAAACCCTTATGGGGGATATATTGTACTAAAATGATTGTAAGTATTTTCTCTACTTACTGATTTCGCATCACTATGTATTTACCACTATTTAAAGGAAACCGCCAACGTTCAAGTTTTGAAATTGGAGGCGTGCCACATGTCTTTGTTGGTTCGTTATTTGTTGGTAGCCGTCCAGTAAGAGGGAAATTTTGAGTATTGGACCCTTTTTGGAAAAGGTATGTCTCATAAATTTGTAGTTAAAACAGTTGGTGGTAAAATACTACCTGTTGATTGTATATTTTTGATTAAGACAGTCTATTCTGTTACCCTGTGTATATTTTGTTTTCTTTGCCCGCTTTAGTGGGTGGTTCTTCAAACCTACCCTGGCTATGACCAAAAACAGTTTATTTTAGATGCTTATCGCATTCTTATTATTTGATTTAAATTCAGTGTAGTATACTGTTGCTGACACTGTTGATTGTAAGTAGGCCTTATGACTACTTTGTGGGTTTGATTAAGTTAATTTGGGGTTGATTTTGATTTGTACGTTACTTGTAAATTCTTATAAATTAGCTTCTGGCATAGGCCGAGACAAGCTTAACTTGTCGGGGGGTTAGATTTGTTCCTGTATAGGCTCAGTTTTTAGCTGACACCTGTTTTAAATTTTAAGGGTTCACCTGTGGGGCCAGGGAATACTTACTACCCTCCAGTTACACACTTCGGGACATTTGGAGTCTACCTGGTAGATAGATTGAGATGTCTTCTGCAGTTTGCTGCTACTTTTCAACAACTTCTTGAAGAAGACCACATTGAGGGTAACCCGGTATCGGGGGTTTTTCTGAGTTATTTACTTATTTTTATTTTAGGCTTCACGCCGATATGTATATATATTAGCTAGGTAGTTCCTTACTGATTTATTTTATTATGCAATTGTAATGGTGGAAATTAATATTTTGCGGTGAATTTTCACGATCTAATTTTCATAATTTTATCCACTTGCGCATGCGTCTCTGCCTTGGTACCAACGCCTTGACTATGGTGTCGCCTTGTATGGATTTTTTTTATAAACTGTACGCTACTTTTCAGGTTTGTTTATAGAACATATAATTAATACGTTCTTATTTACTGGTTCACTTGAACAGCCATATTAATTTCCCACTACGTAGGTCAATTAACTGGTATATGTTGGAATTTAATTGTTAATCATTTGGGTTTTTTTAATGTGTAACAGAGGTTCACACTATTTTCTTTAAGTGGGGGGGCATTTACTAGTGTTCACATTAGCTATTAATTGTAAAATATCCCTTAAGGGTATTAGGTTTTTTTCCTCATTTAGTAATTATAAGGAACATAAGCTGATGTTTGCCTTTTATTTTCATCCCTTGTTTTACTGGGTTATCGGGGGAAATTAGTCGTGCTAGGCCAAAGTGGAAAACTCAGTTGGCGCCCACACAAGTTGTCTACTATTTTGTCCGGAAGATCAATAAGAGGGATCCACCCCTACCTCCGTTCTGAGCGACGTCGAAGGCCTAAGGTTGTCACCGGAGCAACTGAAACTTATGTGACCGAGTAGACAAATCAATTTATAATCTTGCACTTGTTTTTTTTTAATTATCATTTAAATTTTATAACTTAATTCTTATTTGGGCTTGAGCTCAATTTTTAAGGTTACATCTTTCAGTTCCCTGGGAAAAACTTGTCTTCGCAATAGATCGTTTGAAATGTCTTTAATCAAACCCGATTTTATCTTTATTAGTATCTTTATAGCCTCCGGTGGCAGACCATCAGGGCCGGGGGCTTTTCCCTGTCTTATATTTTCACCAGCAGCTATAATTTCTTTCTCCGTGAATTCTTTTATATCAGCAGCGATCCTTTTTTCGAAGATTTTCTCCTCCTTTTGAGGAAATAAAAGGATCGCTGCCTGGGGCGATTATCTTTAATGGTTTCATTGTTAATTTATATGCATCGCCCCATACGTCATTCTCCAAATCGTCGCATAGGGCCTGCCACTTTCTCCTTTTTTCCATTTTTATCATTTTGCCCAGTAGTTTTTTTAATTTCTTGTAATGTTCTTTATCTTCCTCGTTACCGCCGCTTCTAGTATATATCCTACGGGCATGGAGGCATCTTTCTCTTAAATCTTCTATCTCGTCATTCCACCAGTACGGAGTGCTTCTTTTTTTGTGGTTGTTTGTAGATTTGTTTTTTGCCTTCTTAAGTTCTAACTGCAGCTGTTCATAGTACATCACTTTCTCCTCGTCTATAGCTTTTATTTCCTTTGTGAATATTTTTTGATTGAAATTTTTGAATTCGTTGTTAATTTTTTCACAGTTTTTTGTCCCTATTTGGAAAGTGATGAACCTGTGGTGGGTAAAGATCTTCGTCGAGGACATCCCATCCAATGATCTTTTTGGATGGCCCCTTACTTGCCAGAGTCACATCTATGTGACTCCGGCAGGTTCCTCTTACAAAAGTGGGTTTACCGTTGTTCATTGTACGTATTTCTAATTGGGCCATCCATTCGTCCCATATATCCCCCCTATAATCGTTTGTGGATTTGGCGTTAATATCCCCGGCTATGATCACATTTTTGATTCCGGCGGCGGTGTCCAGTAAACAGTTTTTGATATTAATTCTGATTTTACTTACTACTGGCATCATGCTTCCTTTTTTTGCTTTTGAGCTCCGCTTGGACCTGCTGTCTCTTCTGGTTTGAGGATCATCTTTTTTATCTCCTTTTGTTTTAATTATCAATTCCTTTTCTTGATCTGGGACAAACAGTGATCTCGTAACCTCCTGTGCACGATAGTTTAACGACTCCCCTCTTTTTTGTCTCCAGTTCTGGTGTTACCAGCACATCGTTGAAAATTACTGATGCTTCATTATCCTCTTCTAAGCTAGAGGTATAATGTAGAGATAAATCTTCATCGGAACTGTCAGAGCTGCTACTAGTTTCTTCATTACCTTAATTTTTGTCCCTTTTTTTCAAGTGAGTCGAGGAAGTTGAGGGAGTGGCGAAATTATCTAGGAGCAATTTGTTTTCTGTAATTTCTGATGGAGCAAATGCAATATCAGGAATTGCACTGGGATGTAAGGGGTAGATCCCCGTTGCCCTGAAACCTGATATAACATTAGAAGCAGCAGTTGCTTTCGGCCACACCTTAGAGAAAATATTTCCAAACGTGAATTTGTTGATTGTTCGATCGGGCTTGTTTGTCCGCTATGTAATGACTTCGTCGTCCCAATCAATAAGATTCGAATGCTTTGAAAACAGCCTTATCCATAGGCTGTATTTCATGTGTGCAGTTGCTTGGTCGACAAAATAGTGTTATGTCATGATTTTCTGCTGCCTCCACTATTTCTGCGACTAAATTAGACGATGCCCCATCAGAAATATAAGCAGGACTTTACCTGCTGGTTTATACTTCACGAAATGATTCACCCACTTTATAAAAACTGGCGTTGTCATGCTTTCTTTGTCAGTCATTTCGATAAGGTTAATTATCCAATCATTCTTGCTTCCTCCTTTTCCCTTTGAATAATATCATTGGGGGAATCATTTTCCCTATGGCATTACCACATTCAACAACTGATACATTCAGCATGTTCTTGGGAAATCAAATGGACTCTTTCAGCTCCCTTTCTCGGGAATACTTTCTGAGATATATGCAGCTTTAAGCGACAACCCTTCTCATCAATGTTAAATATCAGTTGATTCTTTTCAGGACATCCAATTTCAACATAACTTGTTCTAGCTTTTCGAAAAAATCGTTTACTATGAACCTCTTCAACTTGGCAGCTCTAGCTGGATTCATAAACTGCGATTTTCTTTTTGCGATCAGGGTGACGACCCAGGAACAATTTAAGCCATTTACGACCAGCTATACCCTTATTCTCAAATGGTGTGGATATACCATTTTTTTGCAAAATTCATAAACCGAGCGTCTCAATATTTTTGAAGCTAGTTCTAACATCGGCTAGCCTAAATGTTCTCCCTCATAAATCAGATTCTTGTTGAGGAGTCAAACATGAGGGTCGTCCAAGCTTCTTCACCGTGGATCCGGTAAGTTCCCAGAGTCCGACGTGGAAGATTGAATTCTTTCGCTGCTGCAGTTGTCCTTGTGGGCATTCCATTTCTGATTGCTTGTAAAGCCTGCGCCATTTGCGCTTCGCTCCATAAGCATCTACTTTTCGGCATTGTTCTGATAATATTATCTGAAACGTTTTTCATTCCAAATCAGTCTTAAAAAACCCAAAAAAACTTAATTATGTTTGTTTATGAGCAAAGTTGTGAAATTCCAAGACATGCATTAGGTTAGTCTTACAAGAAGTCTATAGTTTCTGGCGTGTTCCAAATAAGGCCCAGTCGGGCTCTAAATGGCGACACATTCTTAGAAATCAACCAATTTCAACTTTTCACGAAAAATGTCATTTAATAGGCTTCAAAAAGACACAGATTGAGTATGCAAATGACGTAAGAAAACATTATAGAAGGTACATATTCCAGTCAGAAATTAGAAGGATGTACTTACCTGTGTATTGGAATCGAAGTAGACACTTGCACGTTTTGTAGCAAATTGACTAGAAAATTCGGTTGTTCGAACATGTGCTTCGTGAAATACGTTGAAATACTAGATGGGTCTGTTCTAAGACGGAATTGCAGAAAACGCGATTATTTATCTACCGTAAATATTAACGGGTGCCTTATTAGGAACCGGGCTTTATTTGGTACATCTATCTTACATTAAAAGCACTCGAGAGGTAGAACCGATACCCCACTAATGGGATGAAAATGGAGCAGTTTACTGGCCCCCTACAAAGAGCCAGGTCAGGCAAAGTTTCATTTTGCGTTCAAATCTATGAGTTCAGCGCCCGTTAATATAAATAAACTTTTAAGGTTAGGTTAACGTTATTCAACTTCTTCCGATATTCTTTTATATTCACTTTATGAAGCAATTTTTAATTTACTTTTTTAGTGGTCAACTGACAATGATTTTACAACTCCAACTGGTAAACAGGTTCAATTAGCCGCAGATGTTGTTCCATACTATCTATATCAATTTTCGTATAAAGGTGAATTGGGAGGAAACGTTTCTCCTGATCTATACATACCAGGTAGGTATATTGATGATAAAATCATGGAATCTAACTTATAAATGGTGAATTTAATAATAATATTAATATTTATTGTTAAAAATCTTACAATACAGGTGCTGAAAGAGTGGCTCACATGGAAGAACTCCATTATTATTGGGTATTTTTAAACAATGATGATCTTAGTAAATTTTCCGAAGAAGATCAATTAGCTCTAAACAGAACGGTTAGGCTTTGGACAAATTTCGTGAAATACCTGTAAGTTCAAAATCTAACACCTATTCTGGAAACTTTAATTTTTTTGGAAATGAAAATGAAATTTCAATTTCTTTCAGTAACCCCACTCCAAATGAAGATCCTTTACTATCCAACGTAATTTGGCCACGATCGACCCCAGCAAATTTGGAATATTTAAACATAAATAACACTTTAGAAGTTAGACAACACCTAAGACAGCACATAGAAGTTAGTGAAGTTTTGGATAAATATATGGTACCACCTTATGATGCGTACGGTCATTAAACAATAATTTGAATAAATATGCTGCAAGAATATGACATGTTTTATTTCTGATATAAGTTTCATACGATTTGTCATACAATCCTATTAATTTTAAGAGAATTATTTACATTTTATTATTATACGTTCACTTTTTGAGCTACTCCCGTATCATATAGATTAGTTTCTTTTGTCGAACAGCGCCGACTAGCACTTGTTTTTCCTTTGTCGCCAAAGGAACAGGTGAAAATTAACATAAAATGATACATCAACAAACATTTTGATAACAAATACCTAACAGTAATAACAGCTATCGCAAACCCACCCATGCTATGATAAAATCTATTTCCACGACTATTTGATAATGTTTACATTTTACGTGTGCTTCTTTAAGTATAATGACGTACATTAGTCACCAGTGAATAGGTGTGGATAATGAACAGGTCACATGACACGGATAAATGGGACCTATATTGAAGGTTATTTATATACTAATGTCACAATATATTGAATAAAAATTATCACCGCGACCAGAATTCGACCCCTATTCCTACATTTCTTCATTTCACGCAGTCAGACCTCTAAACCATTGCGCTACGGAGACATATTTAGTAATTTAACAAGCTGTTGTATATAGAGCGTATAATGATGTCAAAATAAGTGACATTTTAAATAATGTGTAGCTGATTGCAAGAATTTTAATTATTATATTATAGAACTTCGAAAATAATCGATTATTTTTCATTCGTAACTCGACGTAAGGCTTAAAAAACCACTCGAGCTACACTCTCGTAATTTTTCGCAGATTACGTCACATTACTCGTAAAATAATCGATTATTGTCAAAGTTATTGTGATTTGTGATATTATAACTGAGTAAAATATACTTCTTCCAGGCATAATGTAATGACCCATATTTTTAATCCCTTTGACGGTAAGTGCCGCCCAATGGCGTGCATATAAATTTTTTATAAATTCGAATATTGTGAAATAATGTTTTTCATTCAAATTAATATAGTAGATTAAAATTAACCTGCATACAAAACTCATCAAATTTGTAATATAATTTTCTGTAAATAATGCTCATTTAGCCAGACAATCTGAAAAAATTGTCTGCCCAGCAAGAACCACGGGGAGGTATGAGCTATTCTTACCAGGAAAAAGGATTGGGTCGGGCATGTTAGTAGAAATATGAAGTTAGTTTTTTTTGGTTATTTTTTAGTTTTTTATTTTTTTTTTATTTTTTTTTGCTTTTTTATTGGCTTTGGAAAATAAGTACGGTATCTACTATAAATACTTGAAAAGATACACCATCGTGAACTGTCGTTTCAAATGGTCTCCAAAATGCCATTCTAATTAATTACTAATAAATGATATTTGTAAAACTCACCCTAACGTCTACGAACAAATAAGTATTATATTAATAACAATTCACTCACTTCACTTAATCAACTAACCTTACTAAACCAAAAAATAATATATATTATATTATTAAAACTTTTCCACTCTAGATTAACTACACTTTTCTACAATTAAGAACTCACTAAGTATATTATATTTCTCTAGAACATAATTTTATTATTTAGGCACACCCCTGGACGTTTTAAACACTGGTAAGCTCAAATGTTGAACACCTGCAAATTTCTAGTTAGCCAAGTTAAAACTGTCCGGTTACTTCGTTATATTATGCCAAATACTGGACTGGATGTTACCACGTTGTCACATGTTCAAAATTTTCTTAAATATAGTTACATACATAAAGTTGTTTCTAATTAATAATTCTTTTTTCAGCAATTTTAAGCGACTTATTTTATTGCTCACTAATAAATTTATATTATGTATATATTTTTTAATATTTCCAAACTAGCTTTCTAAGAACATCACGAACTAACAGTTTTCTGAAGTGAGGAGAACATTTGTATAGAGAGCTTAACAATTCTAGAAAATATATCTGACAACGTTGCTTTATTTTATTGTCGTTACACTGACATTGGTTCCACTATACAAATACAGCTTTTAACATTATTTTTATAAAGTTTGCAGCTTACCACAGGAAATATTTGCTCAAAGTGACTACTATTTAAGAAGTCGTACTATCTACAATTTTACTTGCAATTTATTAAATGAAATTTTCCATACACCGAGCATATAATATTAATGTACCTTCACAAAATCATAGGATGCGTAGGAATGGTTATAGGTATGGAATGGTTATTTTTCCTTCCCCTTCTTGAAAAAGTAAGAGCCGCGAGCCCTTCACCCTTCACCTTAAAGAACCTTCAAGGGGAAGGAAAGAGCCGCGAGCTGCGATCCTCGTCGCATGTGCAGATGACGGAATATGGTCCTCTTAGTTATCGCCTCCTCAAAATCATTCGTTAATGATAGCTATAATTTGGTATAAGCAACCAAACATACAGTCATATTGAAAAGTTATTCGTGTAATGCTGACTTCTCTGATATAATACTTCTAATTTTTGACTTACACATCGTTTTTGTTGACTTATTCCACAAAACTATGATAATTATTGGTGTTGAAACATCCAAAAAAGAATAGAAAAAAAAAAACGAAAACAGCCATGTGCATGTATCAAGAAGCCCTACAATGGTTATTAGCGCCTTGGAAAAAACTTTGAAAAAATAGCGGCAAATTTGAATTTACCACTCTCTGCTATTTAATAGTCCACTTATGTTAACAAAAATTGGAATATAAATGAGTTCTGAAGATATTTATTGTTGTACTTACTTTTAAATACACATACATAATAGTATTACAAGGTATTACATAATAATTGATATACATTTGGAGTTACTACAAATTAAAACTAGTATAATATTTATATAGTTTCAGTCAATATGGAATTGTCCATATAGTAACTGGAGAAAAATTAGCACGAAATATGAAGATTTAAGCCAAAACACTTATATAAAATATTCCTTCTAACCAAGATATAGGGTGTTTTATTTTAAATATTCTAAATGATTTTAGCCCACAGTCTTGACACCTTCCAATATTTTTTGTTCAAAGTTGGCAAAGCGTTCACACATATTAAGTTATTTTAAACAGTGGTAAAAGATAGTTTTCCTCTACTACCAGAGGCGTATTGTAGGGATGGATACTTTTATCCCCCTACAATCTACGCCACTGTCGCAATAATCGTTTCAGCATGTTTTTTTGATTAATCGTCACTTTCTACGTAAATATCATGCTCTCGTCTCAATGCGATAGAGTGAGTAGTTTTCGAGATATTTGAATTTAAAAGTAATGTTTAAAATATCCAATTTTGTTTTATTGCTTATTTCACATGATTGTCGTTAATAATTTAACCACCTTGATAAAAAAAATTTGTTAACCTAACTTGTGTGAACTATTTGCCAAGTATGAACAAAAAATATTGGAAGGTGTCAAAACAGTGATATTTAAAATAAAACCTCCGTTAGGAGGAATATTTTATATAAGTGTTTTGGCTTAAGTGAAAGAAGACAGAGTTTTAAAACAGAAAATATAGAGAAGCACTTAGTTGTAGCTATTAATGATAAAATTTTAAGTGGTCACAATGTTTACTTAATAATTAACAATTGTTTAGTTATGTTGTGCAAATATATTTGTGTTAAGTTAATGTTAAGTTAATTCACTTTGTATATTAAAATAAATTCTTAATAACTTATTATTAATAATCAAGGAATTAAAAGCATTTGCCTATATTGCCTATATTGTCTATATTGCCTATATTGCCTATATTGCCTATATTGCCTATATTGCCTATATTGCCTATATGTTTCCTATATGTTAAGATTTCTGCCTTTTTCAATAAAAATCCTTTTTCTTCAGTTTTTGTTGCCTATAAATCCGAGCTTTAGTCATCACCACCTAGGATAAAACTTGGATCGATTGTTTTAGGAAATTGTGGCCAGCGTTGTCAAATATTACTTTTTTGAAGGTTTCATTGTGTTCACAAGTTGTAAAAAATGTTAAAAAAAAGTATTCTTAGGTACATTCGTTTGGAAGAAACTATAAACATGATGGTTTCACCTTGGCCATATAAGTGTCTACCCCTTGTAGTTTATGCAGTCGACGGAAAAATGTTGGGTGTGTATTTGTATGTGTATTAAACTCGTTAGAATATCTCGATTGTTAATAGCCCTACTAGTTGGTTAAATAATACTTGTAATGGTTTAAGATTCCCAAAATGCTTATTATTATGTTATATTATGACGCCATCTATTTGATATTAAGCAAACTCATGCTCTTATTTTTCCAGGAAACACTAAAAGAGATTATTGATTTTCAATTGTGCTTTGAAATATTTGCAGTAGGTGGCAGTAAATGCACTGCTGCATTCCAGGTTTTACAATTACAATAAGTACAAGTATTATACAGGGTTGGGATAAAGTATGGAACCAAGTAAATATCTTTTAAACGAAAAGAACGATATTTATGAAATATTGCAGGTAAGTGCAATAGAACAAAATGCATCTGATGTACATTTTTTTGTTAATAATATACTTCCGGTTTAACCGGAAATGCCATCAACTTCTTTAATTTAAGTGGTTCACCCTATATATTTTTACAGATTTTGAAAGAGCTTGTTATTTTGAATTCATACATACTGAGTTTAGTGTAAAAAAAATTGTAAAAACGAGGAATAACTCACTGTTAGTTGTACAATAGGTGTACATTTCATTATTTTAGAATAATGAGAAACAAAATTACTTCAAATGTTTAAAATGCTCGGCGTTTACTTGCTGACAATACGCCATCCTATTTACAAATTCTTGAGTCACTCTTTCCAAGACTTCTCCACGTATTAGTTCACATTCATCAATAATTCTTTGTTTCAATTCCTGTAAGTTTGTTGGTCGTCTAACGTAAACAGGTGATTTTAGATAACCCCAAAGAAAAAAATCTAACTAGCTGAGATCCGGAGAACGAGCAGGCCACTCTATGAATCCTCTACGTCCAATCCGTCGATTTGGAAAATTCGCATCCAGAAAATCCCTAACCCGTCTATCATAGTGGGGAGGTGCTCCATCTAGTTGAAACCAAACATTTTGTGGTAATTGCCCATTCTGTTGAAGTGCAGGAATAATTTGGTTATTTAGTAGATCCAAATACTTGTCACCATTCAAGTTTGCGTCGATAAAAAATGGGCCTATAAGCCTGTTTTTGACAATTCCCATCCAAACATTTAACTTCTGTGGATGCTGGGTATGTGCTTCATGAATCCAATGAGGCTTCTCATTTGACCAATACCTTGAGTTATGGCGATTAACTGTTCCATTTAAACAAAAAGTTGCCTCATCGGAAAAAACTATGTTAGAAGCAAAATTATCGTCAACATTACAGATGTCCATTAGCCGTTCGCAAAATTCTAGCCGTCGGTCAAAATCATCATCTGACAATTATTGAACCAACTGTACCTTATACGGATGATACTTTTCACTTTTTAATATCTTTCCTAATGAACGTCGACTGATACCATGGTTTAGTGCCAAATTTGTGGTGGAAGTTTGAGGTGATTCTTCTAAATCGATTGCAATATTTTGTTTAACAGTTTCGTTCGTTGCAGTCCGCGGTCTTCCAGGTTTTAGCAAATTTTTTACCATCCCAGTTGTATTAAAACGTTGTAATGTTTTAGTTACTGTTGAACGTGATATAGGATTTCTCTCCGGATGCAAATTATTAAAAATATGACACACTTCTTCATGAGTTCTAACACGATCACCATAACCGATCATCATTAAAATTTCAATACGCTCTTTTTCACATAATTGAACCATTCTAAATTGTAAAATTTATTTCCGTCAATTAGAATTTGACTCTTGGAGAACAAAAGACGTACTAAACAGTACTCGTTTATTTATTACTATGCATACAAACAACATCAATTAGTTTATCTAAATAGTTTTTTGCTCTAATGCAAAAAACTCAAAGGAGGTTGATTAAAGTGCTATATTCCTCGTTTTTACAAAAATTTTTACACTAAACTCAGTATGTATGAATTCAAAATAACAAGCTCTATCAAAATCTGTAAAAATATATAGGGTGTCTCATTTAAATTAAAGAAGTTGATGGCATTTCCGGTTAAACCAGAAGTATATTATTAACAAAAAAATGTACATCAGATGCATTTTGTTCCATTGCACTTACCTGCAAATTTTCATAAATATCGTTCTTTTCGTTTAAAAGATATTTACTTGGTTCCATACTTTATCCCAACCCTGTATATTTGTATTATGTAATACAATTTGTTGAGTTATAAAAGAGAGGATTGCTTGGATATTTCACTTCTACTTATTCCAGTACTAATTCTCAAAGATTATATTAGCAGAGCTTTTTTTCGTGACTAAGATCTTTCAAATTTGATTCTTATCATCTGTTTGCTTTGAACTTTGAATTGGATTAAAAGAGTAGGGATGAAACTTATGTTTTTTTTTAAATTCGTTGAATGGATACCTAAATCTCTCGCACCACAAGGTAATGACGCTTCGGGATAAGCTATTACAATGATTTTATGATCACTATTATCTACAATAGGCTTCACTTTCTTAACTTTTGCTCCAAAATAACAGAATTGGGTTGAATTGTTTAATATTCTGTTCACTGTGTGACAGCTGGGTCGGGGTCGTTCTGGATATCTTGTAGCAAATAAAACACATGTTCTAGTAATAACTCTGTCACATTCCACCATGTATTAAAAGTACATTTAGATAACCTTCATTTTAGATATAGGGTATTCTACACAAAGTGACATTAAAATTTAATGTGGAAACCGAAAAGTTAATAATACACAGGGTGTTACATTAAAAATAACAAAGTTGTCGTTCAGTTTCGGTATAACCGAAAGTGACATGTATGTCAAAATATGTTCCATAAATTCGCTATAACTTTTTCTCCATATATGCCCATTTTTATAGAAATCGTTTGAGTAGTCTCCAATATATAGATAGTGCGTAAGCTCGTCGTGAAATAGCCTGTTTATAATCAAATTCCCTTCAACCTTTCGGCGTAGGGAGATTTGTAAAAATTTCAAGTTTTTTCAAAAAAAAATTTCCATTCTTTTCTATTTGTTGTTAATGTGGTGTTAAAGCGATATCCGGCTTTTGGTATTTCATTAAAGTATATTAGTACAACTTTGAAAAAATTAATTTACAAATTTTAGGAGAAATGAACTGGAAATTAAGAATTCCTAAGTGTTTGCAACTGTCACTACAGATACGTCACATATTTAAAGATGAAGTTAGCCATTTTCTGATTTAGATGCTTTATGAACTAATAGCCAGTTACAAAGAGGCCATTCGAATTTGAAGTTTGAAGATCTGTCAAAGTCTATAATATACACTGTGTTCATTTGAAAAGGACCCACCCTTAATATTTCAAAAATGGGACATATTAGCAGGAAATGCCGAAACACGTCAACTTTTAACTTGAGGGGGACTTGGCGCTAAAGTCATAAACGTCAGATTCACCCCCTCCCTACTGGAGACACTCCTTACATTTTTTCAAATAGCATTAGGTATCAAGTCACACCTCATTTAGAAGGTCCGGTAAATCTCTATTCAATCATTTTGTTTTGCCTTTGATTCCAGCCTTCCATTGTTATTTAATCGTTGTTTAAAATTGGTTCTTTTGGCAACTTTTATTGCATGAATGTTAACGGTGGTCACTTTGACCACATGATTAAATAGCAGTTTTTTCTTATTAACAGTTGTCATTTTACTATTTGTAAATTTTTTATTCTTTAAAGAGTCTTTTCATCATAACACAATACGGTGGCATACGAAAAGTTGAAGAATAGCCAATTTTAAACAACGATTAAATAACAATGGAAGGCTGGTATCAAAGGCAAAACAAAATGATTGAATAGAGATTTACCAGACCTTTTAAATGAGGTGTGACTTGATACCTAATGCCATTTGAAAAAATGTAAGGGGTGTCTCTAGTAGGGAGGGGGTGAATCTGACGTTTATGACATTAGCGTCAAAAAGTGTCCCCCTCAAGTTTAAAGTTGACGTGTTTCGGCATTTCCTTCTAATATGTCCCATTTTTGAAATATTGAGGGTGGGTACTTTTCAAATGAACACAGTGTATATGTGTGTGTAGCCGTAAAAATAAGTCGGAAGTAAATTTAAAAAACTCCTAGATCATTCACTATAAAAGCAATATAACATATAAGCATAACCTATACTTAATCTCGATTTTAAAAAAGAAGACGACAGAATTGTGGTCCTTTGTCAACCCTTATGTAGCTAACTTCACTTTTAGGTAATGTAGGTTATAGCATAAATGGCGCACTATTGAAATAATCCAAAAGTTGCATTTTCAAATCGACATAAAAACCTTGTAAGAATAAAAATGATTGATTCCCTATTATGATTTTGTCCACCACTAACTGTTAACATTCAGAAAACATCATAGTTTTGTTGAGTTTAACACTCCATTGTTTTCCCTTTTTCCTTTGATATTTTGGCTATGCTGTTATCCCAGGATTCCTTTGGTCTACCTCTGTCTTTTTTAACAATCACCTTGGTTTCCCATATATTTTTAACTAGTCTAGCATCCTCCGTTCGCAATAATAATAATGATAATAATTATTATTGCCTAGATTTTTGCCGCAATTAAAAAATGGATGGTTTAAATTTTTGATATAATTTTGAAAATATTGGTCCTATAAAAAAGCTATTCTTATCGGAGTTAAATCATATGCAAATGTCACAACATAACAAATAAAACTATCTCCGCGACACTGATTCGAACCTTACGCCTACAATTCTTATTTTTCTCAGCCAGACCCATTAACTACTTCGATATAAAGACATAATAATTTATCAAACAAGCTGTTGTATATAGACGTTATGATGTATGTCAAAGCTACGTAAATGACGCTATATGAATGACGTTTAACGTAACACTCGATTGTACGCCTCATAAAATTTTCATACCTCGTACTAAAAATGGAAATCGTTTCTTAAGGAGGTAAACACCAAAAAAATGAAATCCCAGTTTCATGTGACAAAATGCGAGTATCGCAAAAAAAGATGTTCAATTTATCTATGGGAGTATCTAACCAACAACTTTGTCAGAAATTTTACCATATATAAGCATCTTTATCGCACATATAACAAAATCTACCCATATTAGCGATATGATGGCTTTATTTATATTTCTGTTACACACATTTGGCGCACTAGCGTAATAATAGATTATTTTGCAGTGAGATTTTGAAGTTATATTGATTGATCAAATAAATATGTCTGATCTTTACTTAATTACAGTTTCCCGTAAAAATGGTCATATTTTATTAAAGCATGTTATCAATAGATGTCAAAGATATTAATTTAATACTATTGGACCTCCTTATAAAGTTTTTGGTTAATATATTGATGTGGTTTCAGCGTTTCCTTCAGTCCAGGATTATGCTCTCACTGCTTCTGGACGGATGACATCTACCTTGTACTGATGAGGCGCAAATACGCCGAAACCGGTCTACAAGTGATGTTGTACCTTTTAATTACTTATAATAGTTGGTTCTATCTTGCAGATATACCAACCCCGTTTAACTTAGGAGTGTAATTCAATGTTTGTCGGGGCATATAACCCGAGAAGCAGTTGTTGCTTCTTAGTGAACGGTCTCTGTTCTTTGAAAATTTTTTTTCAAAAATTTGTTATTAACTAATTAGGCAATAATTTTGAAGAAAGCTGTTAGATAGATGCTTCCATACACTTTTTTACACGTAAAGATTTGTTGGGATAAAAATTTACTTCAAGTGAAATATTTGGTATAAAACTCTTGCAATCCCAATAAATTCTCATTGACCGGTCTGGCGAAATATCTCTACTGACCAGAAAAAAGTCAATTCATTGCAGATAGTTACTTATATTCAATATTTATTAGAAGGCTTTTATAGATCATAGGAAATAAAGAAATAAAAATGTAAGACACGTACACCCGTAAGCTTTATTTATTGCTGGCAATGTTCCGTTTGTGCACTCTGCATCGCATTGCCCCAAAAAGAGAAACTATCTTTCACGATCGTCTTGGGTATTTATTGGAATTCCTAAAGGAGTGTATAATGTAATTAATTTATTTACCCGCGTAGAGGCTGAATTAAACGATAATTCAAAAACAATTTACTCAACAAAACCAGTGTTAACTAGTTCTGAAATAAAAAAAGCAGAATTTTTATAACAATAAGGCTTATTACGGTCGTAAAAGAACTTGGATGTAACGTCAAAAGAATTTCCCACAATACCGTGAAATTGCTCAGTATGGCCAAGACACGATATTATATTCAATCGACTTATTTATTATCTAGTCTAAGGGCCAGTGAAAAGCTACCTCTATGTATTTGTCCAGACCTGGGGTTTTGTACAGTGAGGCCCCTATACCTACCATAGGCCCGGTTCAGACGGAGCTAGTAGTCGAGTGGTCAAGTAATTTAATACTTGACCAGTCTGAACACCTTAATTTTAGTCATGTTTACTGGCCTTGAGCTATCGAGTTCAGTAAATAGAAGTCTATTCTATTTTTTGAGGCGAGTAGCAGCTCCCAACACAAAAGACAACCGACTGGAGCAGCAACTAAACACGTCTGGACAGGCAACAACTTGGTTTAGTAGCTAGACTGCATCAGGCCCTGGGCACTCGGGTGGACGAAATTAATTCAAAATTGGTACGATTTTTACTGACATCTTTATTTGGAGGCGGAACTAAACGTTAAAGATTTCAAATAGAGCTGATAGATGGAGCCTAAGTTGAAATTAAGTTTCGGAGTTAGGTTCAGAAATCATGCACGGAGCTAGCTGTCTCTGCTAGCAGCCATATTGTTTATTATTATTCTTCGTAAATAAAGGGCGTGCCAGTTCGTTCTTTCGTCGTTGTTTGTGCTTTTATTTTCTCATTTATATTCCTTAAGTATTTAAAGATGAGTTCCTATGATGAGAATTTGCTGTGTTCCTGGATGCATTGAGAAGGTTAGTACGAATTGTTAACAATACATGTTAATTTCTACCAATATTATCAGTTGAAGAAATTTTTTTTTATAAAATTAATTCAAATACTAGTTAAGATAGTTAGACTTAATATTTGGAATTGCTAGATGTATTAATTGTGGTTTATACAAAGTCAACGATTTCCTTGAAATAAAAATGAGAAGTACCTATTATAAATAAGTATTAACCTAAGCATTTTTTTTATAGGCATAGAATACCTACCTGCTAACCAAGAGATTTGGAATGAGAGAATTAATAATTCTAAGTTAGCTTTTGAGTCTTACAAATCTTATAAAAGTGTAACATTCATTTTGAAGATTGTGGCAGATTGAAGAAATCCCTCACTACATTTGCATGGTAAGAACTTATCTCATCTATATGTGTACTGAAATAGTAGTTATTAGTACTACCTTAGACAGTTGATTGTAACTATATAAAAATTATGATTAGTGTATAAATATATGTTGAATTAGGATTAATGTTTTTTAGGATACAAGAGAAGTGTGAATGTGATCATTTTTGGGTACCAGAGCAACAACAATCATTTTCAACTCCCGAGAAGCTAAAAGTATCTATTAAAATTTTGCAATATTTTTTTATATCCAGTATTAAATCATTTGTAACTGTATAATGCCTAGTCATTCGAGAGCAACAACTTATGTTTTATTGATATTAATTTAAAAAAACCATTTTTAGAATCCATTTCTATTCTAAGTGCTTCCACCACAAAAAGTAGTAATAGTCCAGTAGGAAAAGTACAACGACCAGTCAAGACATATACAAGGAAGCGTTTACTACATGAGTTTGATGAAGTACCTGGTAAGTATTTTTAAACACCTTCAGGCACTATAGCTTATGGTGACCTACCTGTGGTTATGTTGAAAACTCAATTGTAAAAAATTCTTATGTAATTTTCAGCTTGCAGTTCATCCACATGAAGTTTTTCACAATTACCGCCCAGTTTTATACAAGCACCATCCATTTATTGGCATCTGGGCAGATATAAAGGATTTTTAACTGCAACTGGTAAGCTTGTTTAAGTTAAATAACTCATTATTGCATATGCTAGTCATACTTTGAATTTTAATAATTGAAAGTACAAGTGATGTCAAAAACTATATTTTTGAAGGAAATCAACCTAAATTACAGAAAAAATTGTTCACGGCAATACCTTGCTTTTGTGTATGTAACGTTCACTGCCTACAACTTGAATGAGGATAACAATAGTTGACTTTTTTTTTAGCTCATGGTTATAGGGGCAATAGGAAATATTTCGATTCTCCAGATGTAAGAATTTTATAAAGAAAACTAAGCCAGTGGAAGGCAGCTGCCAAGAAAGCCCAGAAATCAAGTCCAAAGCGGATATTTATCCAAGTCTATTAAATAAAGTGTGTTATGTAATTGTTTCTCATTTTTCATTTATTATATCAAGTGAAATTATCTGCTTTTTAAATTGTTTTTTTCCTATACCAAGTGGAAATATAAAAACTAGATTAATGCTCATTTCGCATATGAATTTTTTTACCTACTTTTAACTAAATAAATGTAGGTGGGAAATTTAAATAGTTGTATTCGTAATAGTTCTGTAGTAGAGAGGTAATCAGTTGTAACTACAAATTATACTAGTAGAGTTATTGTCTTTACATTACACTGGTACTATTTTACTATAATAGCAAAATAAAGAGTGTAATGTGAAGACAATAATACTACTAAAATAACTATGTGTTACAACTGATCACCTCTCTACTACAGAATTATTACGAATACAACTATTTAAATTTTCCACCTAAATTTATTTTTGCATTTCCCGCCTTTTTTCAAATTAGAGGGTTAGCCTGGATCTGAACCTTTAGCATGGCTCTGAACCCTTAGCATAGATCTGAACCCCTAGCATGGATCTGAACCTTTACAAATGTTGGTAGTTCCGCCTCCAAATATGGATATCACTAGTTTCGGTGCGCGTGGCCACTTTTTTATATACAGTGGCCGATCTACCTGTGTACCTTATCTCTGGACTGCATGCAACTTTGTGGCGGCTGGAATAGCATCTCCCATTATAGTATCATTCTTTTGGATAGATAATTTGAATTTGTCCAGCAAAATATTAAATGACTCCTCGGACATCATGAGGGCAAGAAAATATTCTCTTGGATCTTCTAAATCCAGTTCTTTTAAAAGGCAACTGGAGGCTCCAAGCTCATTTCATCTACTAATCCATTTTCCTACCCATAAACGTTTAGGCTTTTGTATTTCTTCCAAACATACTGCTAGTTTCCTTAATAATAATTTTTAATATTGACCGAAGAAGATTTCGGTTCATTTGAATAATAGGTACATATTTTTGAAAATTCACTACTGGTACTCGACTTGCTGCTAATCGATTTCAACTAAATACTGGCCCCGTGTAAACGATTGTTTTGACTCGACTTGATTGAGCAAACTCTACTAATTAACTTGACTTGTGTGAACAGTACACACATTCGACTAAATTACTTTACTCTACTAAATCAGTGGTCACCTCTGAATCGGGCAATACATGAGGTGGGGAGTCACTAAGCCCAAAGTGGGGGACGCGGCGGGCGCTCAGGTAGCACATGTATAGATTTTTGGCAAATATTAAATGCATTTGACCTCGTCTGCCGTTTTGAAATTTGAAAATATATTATTATAATTATCTAAAAACAACAGACCATTATCGTGCATTTAGCATTGTGGCAGACAGTTTTGAAAGTGCTAAAAAAATTAAATTTTGAAATTAATTGACCAGATCTGCCATTGATATTTATTAGGGTCTTAAAAACTTATATTGACCTCGGCAGACTGTAATGGATGAAAGACATGGCAGGGTCGCCATGTAATGGATGAGTCTCCAATGGATACGTTGGTAGACTAAAGGTGTGGAAAGGCCTCTGAATGAAACAACTACTTCTAGCACTGGGATATGTTTGATTTATTCACTATAATACATTATACTATTTACTATTACCACCGTACACCAACTAACGACAAGTAGATTCACTTGCGTCGGAACGTTTGAAATTTATGGTACATCGTCTCTCTGGCGTCGTACTCCCCGTTATCGCCGCGCATCCCCTGTACTTCCCACTTTCTCGATTTAAACTCGCCAGAACTCGGCAGACGATAGGCGGGGTAAGGAAATTTTCGGTAACCACTGAATCGACGAAGTGAATTTACTTGTTGTTAGTTACTGTACGGTGCTATTACTAATGATCTGCATAAGTACCTAGCCGTATAGCATACTTATACTTAATGGTTAATGACTACTGATCTCTGACTATTCAACTATATAGAATGATCTTCTTCTATTATTCTGAATCGACTTCCCCATCATAAATATTGAATGCATATTTATATAACCAGTCCAGTAATATGTATTACTGTTTTGTCTTACTTCACGCTTTGAACTTGACTTTCTATCAAATAACCTTCTTAATTTATATTTATATAATAATGAAATGTTCGAACGTTTTGTTGAAATAAGATCAAGGGAATTTAATTCTTATTTTAAATATTTATTATTATATTATTATATTGGGCCAAAAGGCATCACAAGACGACTTCATTGACTACACACTTCAGCAGACAACAAAATCTTAGTTACTATCCGGTCAGATGTATGCATAGACTGTCTATAGATATATTTCTTTTTTCCTCCATGGATTACTATTGTACTCATTCTAGCCTATAGTAAATTCTTTTATAGTTACTAGCATTCAAATGAATCGGGTTTTATACCTGAGAGGGCCTTCAGTTATATCCCCAACCTAAGGGTTTTTGCCAGATGTTTTCAGTATATTTGTGAACGTTCATACAGATGAAACAATTACAAAATTCTGATTCTTATATTTGGATGCTCAATGGAACAGGAAATAACGAAAGGTATATTGACGTCACAAAAATTTATAAGGATCTTAATGAATTGTTAGCCAAAAGCTTAATAGGCTTCCATGCGTTAACAGGATGTGATTTCAATCTGGCTTTCTTTAATAAAGGGAAAAAAAGATCTTTTACCTTACTGAAAGAGAATATTGAATTTCAACTCTACTCTCGGTGAAGAAAATTTTACAGAGGACCAGTTAAAAGAGGTATTTAATAGTATTCGGAAGTTTACCTGCCAGCTCCTTAATGCAAAAAAATCTATTGACGTTGATGATGTACCAACTTTTCAACAGGAATTATAAAGCTTCCAACGTCAAAAAAATACTGAATTGTGATGCAAGCTCAGTACCACCGTGTAAGAGTGAGCTTTACCAGCAACTTCTAGGAGCACATATTTCAACTGTATGGAGAAATGCTTATAAGAAGCAACCTACCACATGGACCCATTAGAGTATGGTTGGACTGAGCATTAGAGTATGGTTGGATCGAGTAAGATGACAAATGGTTCGAAGGAAATCAACTCACAACTTCTATAAGTGACTTAATCACCAAAGTCCCTGGTAAGTTCATGATAACCAAATTTTTATCGAATATGTTCGTGTCAATTTACCAATTCCTTTTATTTTATAATTTACGTTTTATTTTCATAGATTCCGATTCTATGGATGTTAAAGACGTGTCACACCACGACAGACATGACTCCGATGACGATGAATGAATATTCAAATCAGTGTAAAAAAAATATATTCTGTAATGCATGTACAATGCATTTTTCTATCAATTTTTAAAAATTTTGTCTCAAGTAAATAAAAAGAAGAAAATTAAATAACTATTTGAATGATTATTTGTTATCTGCAATATACCTTAATATTTGAGATTCTTCCGAAATATATTAATTTTTTAACATCAAACTTATCAATTTTAGTACATAGTTTACTGAATTAAATTTTAAATATCTATGAATGTAGTGATAAAGTAAATAATATTGATGTGAAATCTGACCGGATATAAGATTTTGTTTTCTGCTGAAGTGTGTACTCAATGAAGTCGTCTGCCGTGATCGATATAAGTTTTTAAGACCTAATAAATAAAATATATCAATGGCAGATCTGGTCAATTAATTTCAAAATCTAATTTTTTTCAGCACTGTCAAAACTGTCTGCCACAATGCAGGTCTGGTCAAGTACATACAGGTAGCTTTTCACTGGCTCTTAGACTACATACCATGAAATTATTAAAACTGGACCACCATCATATTTAATAAACGAAGTTTCACTCCATTCAAATATGCATATCCGTAATACCCGTTTCAGAAAATAGAAAGAAAATAGAAAATAGAAATGATCAGTATATAAGCGCAGACGATGTAAAAGAAGTTATAAAACGGCTTAAGAATGGGAAAGCAACAGGAAGTGACAAATTAACAATTGAGATGATTAGATATATGGGAGAGAAAGGATCAGAAATACTTGTTAAAATATACAACAAAGTTTGGTATGAAGAACGAGTACCGCAAGAATGGAAAACTGGTCTAATAACACCAATATATAAGAAGGGTGATAAATATGATTGTAATAACTATAGAGGAATCAATTTACTGAATGTTGCTATGAAAATTTACGAACAAATATTGGACACAAAAATTAAATCAGTAACAGAAAATACACTAGAAGAATACCAAAGCGGACTTAGGAAGGGAAGGAGTATACAGGACCACATCAAAGCAGATCATGGAAAAAACAATAGAGCAAGACAAAGAAGTGTATTTGGGTTTTATTGACATGGAAAAGGCCTTTGATGAAGTGCCAAGAAACAAACTATGGAAAATATTATCAGCAAGAGGAATAGAAAATAAGATGATCAGGGTATTAAAAAATATACAGATACATTCTAATAAAAACAGAACATAGGTATTTAGAGTATTCGCCGATCTAAATAGTCCACCAACAAAACATTTCTATAAGTTCACTTCAATGAATATCAAGTATTGATCTGGACAGCTGGATTCAGAATCACTGTGAAAAGGCCCGCCCCTTCTCCTTCCAAAATGTGTTAGTTATGTGCGAGGTGTGTGCGAAGTGCGAACTGCGATTTAGTATTGAATAATTATTTGATGGGGGGTAGTAAATGACGCTACATATTGAAACAATATGCTTACGTTTTATGTTGTTAAAATCGAAAATTAATTCTTAAATTCTCTTTAACAATTAATGTTTCGAGTTAAGATAATATGTTTTGATTTCTTTTGGCCATAACTGCTTTCAAAATAAAAATAAATTCGTAAATAAAACAAAATAGGATTCTTTAAATTGAAACAAAGTTATGGACTTGAACACTCTCACCGATCGACTGACTGACTGAAGCTAATTAAGGACCGCTCACCGTTGAGAATACGGAGTGGTGGGAATTGTACGATATGTTATAGGTTTCCAAATAAACGATTGTAATAATCGTGTTTTTAGTCTGTTGAAGCTGGATGTTGGTCGACTAGTTCAAAAGCAGTTCTGATACAATGCTTAAAATCCCTATGTTCCGTTTTTGTTTGAATGTATCTGTATACAGTGAAAACACTAACTTTATTATCCATCAAAATAGCTTCTCAGAACATTTCACAACTGAAGAAGGATTGAGGCAAGGAGGAGGTCCAAGTCCTACACTGTTCACAATATATATTGATGAGGTAATAAAGAATTGTAAAGTAAAAGTTAAAAAATTTAAGGTCGGATACAGAAACATGGAAATGGTAAAAGTGTCAGAAGGAGCATTTGCAGATGATATAGTCATTGTGGCCGAAAAAGAGGTAGACTTACAGAAGAACCTGGAGATTGGGAATGATGCCATGGAACACTATGAGATGAAATTAAATAAAAACAAAACGAAAGTTATGGTAGTAAGAAGCGAACACAAAAACACGCACATGAAAATAGACAATGTTACAATTGAACAAGTAACAAGCTTCAAATATCTAGGTGTAGGGCTACAAGAGAACGGGAGACAAGAAAAATAAATACACGATAAAGTGCAAAAAACGCTAAAGTTGTACTATGCAATGAACCTTTATAAAAAAAAAGAGATATTAATGTAGACAAAACTAAATGTGTTTAAGACTATATATCGACGAATTCTGACGTTTGGTTGTGAATCATGGACACTGACAGGCAGACAGAAGAGCAAAATACAAGCAGTGGAAATGAAATATGGTGGGGACACTTACAAAGAATGTCAAATTCCAGACAAGTTAAGCAAGTATGGGAGGCAAGAAAGGCGAATAAGAGAAAACGTGGGAGACCGAGAGAAACATGGGACAGCAGCGTTAGTTAAATTTGCAAGAAAAGGGAAAATCTTTGAATGGGGCAAAAATATTAGCAAGAAATAAGAAGGAATGGACCAAGTATGTCCACGAAGACATTACCACATAATATTATTGCCAAATATAAAAAGAATGTTGAATAATGAAATGTTTTACCCTACAGCATTGAAAAATGGTATTTGGATTATTGATAATATATATATAATACCCGTTTCAACTATAGATTAATTGTTCCTACATTATCATATTGTAAAAATTTACTACAAACTGCCTGAACTTGTCAAACAAAAATCGATTAAATCATTTAAAGCTGCTCAAAAATCAGTTTTGTTTCGCGAACAACGTATCAACTCTGGTATTTATAGTATTTTATTTAGTGTATTTCTTTGATATAATATTGTTTTTCTTGTTATTATTATTGTCGTTATTATTGTGTTACCTATTACTAGTATTACCTATTATTGTATTTTCATTGAACAGTGCTAGAACTACGAATTATTATTAAACTATTCTGTGAATCAGTCAACGCCTAAGATGAAAAATAGAGACTGCCTTATCAATTTGGTGTGGTAGTCACCTGATGCGTTTTTTTTCTCGCTCTTATCAGCTCATTGATTTTTTTATATATACAGAGTGAGTTTTAAGAATGGAACGCCTCAATTATCCCGTAAACAGGTCGCAAGATTTTTATAGATTTGTATGTGCAAGGATCGTGTGATATGGCTCGATTTTGAGATACAGGGCGTTGAAGTTCAAAAACCCGACTTTTTTAAAACGGTCCCCAAGAAGTCCCTATTGAATATTTTTTGATGTTGCTGCCAAATATATCAAGACAAAATACATACCTATTAGCGAAAATAAAATATCAGTTGTTTACAGGGGGATTCGTGCTTTCACAGATCTGTTTTTTGTTAAAGTACGTATTTTTACAATGGAAAAAAGCATCAAATATCATTAAAAAAATCGCCGTCAAAGTTTCTGAATATTGGATATAGTGTAGATCTCGATGTCCTCGTTAAAAGTTCTTATTGGTAAAATTAGATCCCATGGCTACTCTTCGAAATATTAAACGCTTAGTCTGTAAAATATCATTTTTTAGTAATAGGTAGGTACAACATAAATACAAAATAAAAGAAATATTGTAAACTAAATATTTTTACACACAGTGTTAGATTATATTGCATTGTTGTATTATTGGAGGGTAGGATACAAAAATTCATATACTTACAGGGTGATCTGACTTGAGCTTGCAGGATGACAAAATCAACAAATCCAAAAGAGCCGCCAAACAATTTTGCTATTTCTTTTTTTGCGTTTTGAATTTAAATTATTAAGTGTGATTTAATTTAGTTTTTAAGCTCGTTTCCACACCCGTGAGGTGGAGCCTTAGGCGCATTTGGTTATAAGCGTATACCCTGTACAGGCCAATTCTACTTATATTTTTGTATAATCATTAGATGTTTATTGCAAGCGCAAATGTTTTCAGCAAAAACTGATGGCATTGTTAAAAATTCATGCTTACACGGTGATCTCATTGTAAGTTGAATAAATCAACAAAACCAAAAGATCAACCAAACAGTCGAAACTAGTTACCTATTATTTATTAGGTACAACATTTAAACTTGAGTTATAAGATAATAATAATAATAATAATAATAATAATAATAATAATAATAATAATAATAATAATAATAATAATAATAATAATAATAATAATAATAATAATAATAATAATAATAATAATAAGGCTGCAATTTTGAATACTTGTCACACTGTCCGTAAATTTTTAAATATGTAACTGCTGTGCCTAATCCCATTTGCGTTTACACACGCTCGGGATAGGTGAACATTACCAGCAAGAGCTGAGCAAGAGTACACTTGAGTTGGAAATAATAATAATAATAATAATAATAATAATAGGATAGGATAGGATAGTTTATTGACCTCAAATACAATGTTTAGTACATACAGTCATAAATACATAAAGTAAAAATCAAATATAAAATACGATACATCAATACGATACATTACATTCATGTGAGTAAAATTAAAATAAATATAAATATAAACATTAAAACACAAATAGGACAAAATATTTTACAGAGAACAGCTCATTAAATAAAAACTATGAAAGTAGGAAACTGAAACATGCTTATCAAGAGTTATTGCAAAAAGTAATAAAATCATTCACACTATAAAAACAATGTTGCAGCAGAAAACGTTTCACTAATTTGCTGAAAGCACACTTATTTAACTGTCCAACCACTTTTTCCTTATAATATTTTTGAAATACATTATATAAATTAAAATCTATTCGATTGTTTTGCGATAAGCAGATTCTTGATCTCGACGGTACAAGAGAGGTTGCATTCCGTGTATTATAATTATGAATATCCGCATGGGATACCAGCGAATCGATATTGAGATGAATACTCATCAGAGACTCATAAATGAATATACAAGGAAGCGGAAGGATTTGGAGCTTCTTAAACAGTTTCTGGCATGGGTCGCCATATTGAACATTTGCGATGATACGAACAGCCATTTTTTGTAATGAAAAAACTTTTGAAGCATTTGCTGCTCCGCCCCACAGTATAATACCATAGTTAAGATGACTATGAACGAGTGCAAAATAAACTACTCGAAGAATATTATGACTCAAACAATTTCTAATCTGCTTTAGAGCGAATATTTGCGATGAGATCTTTGAGCATAAGCAATCTATATGAGACGCCCAAGTTAACCGTGAATCTAAAGTTATTCCAAGCAGTTTTACTGGTTCAGAAGCTGGAATAAACTTGCTGGATGTAAAACGAATGTTCTGGGTTTTTGTTTCTTTCAGCTTGAGTTGATTACTGTTGAACCAAGATTTTATACTCGACATGCAAGCTTTTGCAAAGTTCCCCTCATCTTTAACCAACGTTGTGGTATCATCAGCAAATAGAACACAACGAGCTTCTCCCAGGGAACTTGGTAAATCGTTTACGTATATAACAAATAATAATGGTCCTAATACAGATCCTTGGGGAACTCCTCTTGAGACCGGAGTCAATTTTGATTCAACATTATCGAAACTTACGTATTGAGACCTGCCTGTTAGATACGAACTGAATAATCTTAGTACATTACCCCTAACACCGTAATATTCTAACTTATCTAAAAGGTATTCAATGTTAACACAGTCAAAAGCCTTAGTGAGATCATACAACGTTGCAAATGTATCATATCTCTCATCAAAGCTTTCAACCACGTTTTCAACAATATTGACTACTGCCTTAATTGTGGACATGTTTTTCCGAAAGCCAAACTGAGAAGGTGACAATAATTTTTTATGTTCTAAAAATGAAACAAGTTTATATTTAATAATAATAATAATAATAATAATAATAATAATAATAATAATAATAATAATAATAATAATAATAATAATAATAATAATAATAATAATAATAATAATAATAATAATAATAATAATAATAATAATAATAATAATAAGCCCGTGGGGGTACTGGTCCCCTATCGGGCGCTTCCCCAGGTGGTGGATCGGGGAATGCCTTTTAGATATAGAAGGTATCGAGGAAATTAAATACCTCGGAGCGAACCAAAACCAGTTAGTTTCAGGACACGACGGTCTCCATGTAAGGAGCGGTACTCCGACAGCGTCTGTTCTCCATGTAAGGAGCGGCTGAATCAGCACCTGGCAGTAGGTCTAAAATGCGACAATCACGATGTCGAATTGTAAAACAAGATTACCCCAGGTGGGTAGAGCTAAATGCTCAGAATCCCACACTGCTTGTGTACCTAGTACATCGGCTGTCTGCTCCACGGATTCTGGGGGGAGCAATAATTCGAGTGTAAATTCCGGGACCTTAAATCTCAGGAATCGTCAGGTGAATCGACATTGCAACACCTTAAACTCTTGTCGCGTTCAAGTTGGTGCTAGAAGGGCTTGTTCGAAAAATGATTTACCTTCTTCCTCGGTTAGCGGTAGGCGCAGCGTGACACCGAGTAGGGCTACTGCGAACCACACTCAGGGGGAAAACAACATCGATCCTCCGCCACCGGCTTCTGATGTTTCTGGAGTGACGCAAGTCGGCACATCTACGACCACAAAAGCCGGAAAGCCCAGGAAGCGCATGAAGTGGACTATCGAGCTAAACTCATTCATTATGCGCTCCTACTTTAAAATCACGAATATGGAAACTGATATGACGACATACAGATACGCCCTCCACCGTGCATTCGTTGAACATTTTCCAGAATTTCACCATCTCACGGAACAGCGTATTGCTGACCAACGTCGAAGTATTGTGAAAAACAATCTACTACCCGGTCCGACGTTGCAACAAATTCGAGGTGAAGTCCTTCTTGACCTTCAAGATGGCGAGAATGACATAATTACCGATCAGGATACACATAAATCGGAGAATGCACAAGGAGACCACAATGGCGTTGAGGAAATAAACAATGATTGCGACAAAACCACCGATAATGACTATAATACCGAACTTTGTAAAGCACTAGCGGAATTTAATGGCACCAACCCAATACACCGGCCAAAACTACCCAAGCTTCGAACCAATAAGAGCACTAACAGCATACTAGCAGCTGTGAACTTACTACTGCAGAACTATGCTAAAGACTGCGAAGCGCTGGAACAACTTCACACTCTCATCTATTGTGGAGCGGTAGCAGTGATTCGAAGTCACAATCAACAGATCCAATCCCCTAAGAACAATCGAGGTAAAGACTACAAACAGCTCAAGCCTTGGTGGCAACGCCGGCTGGAAAAGTCCATTGATGACATCAGAAGGGAATTGGGGCAGCTTACAGAATTTAAAAACAACTTGAAACCGTCTAGGCGCTTAACAAACAGAGTGAGGAAGATCTATCGAAGAATCAACACTTATACAGGTCACCCACAACATAAACAACATGTATGTGAATATATCGATTCACTCAGGCAAAAGTTAAAGGCAAAATCAAAACGTTTGTCACGATATGTCAAGTGCACGAAAAGGAAACAACAGAACTACTTATTCAATAACAATCAGAAGTTATTTTACAGGCAACTAAGCGGTACTGTAAACAATCACAACCAAAGTCTCCCAGATAAAGATGAGCTAACGGAGTACTGGTCTTCTTTATGGTCGAACCCTATCGAACATAAATCCAACGCTCACTGGATTAGAACTGAGGAGGAAAAAATTAACATTGAACCAATGCCTTTCGTTAACTTGACAACAAGCGAGGTAACCGAAGCTATAAAGAGCACCAGTAGTTGGAAGACACCAGGAGTTGACAATGTCCAAAACTTCTGGTATAAGAAGTTTGACAGTCTGCATGAAGCAATGGCAAGATCATTTACACATATTCTGCAGCATCCAGAAGATACACCACCATTTCTGACACTGGGTTCGACCCACTTGCTTCCCAAAACGCATCAAACTCACGATCCTACGCAGTATAGACCTATAACATGCCTTCCAACTATATATAAAATATTAACGTCTTGCATTACTAACCGTATTTACAGACATGCCGATCAAAACAACATCTTGTCGGAAGAACAAAAAGGGTGCAGACGAGATCACCAAGGCTGCAAAGAGCAACTCATCATCGATTCGGTAATACTAAAACAGGCGCAAAAGGAACAGCGCAACATCTACACGGCTTTCGTAGATTATAGGAAAGCATTTGATAGCGTTCCACATTCCTGGCTTGTTAAAGTGTTGCAAATTTACAAAGTACACCCCACTCTTGTTACTTTTCTTGAATCATCGATGAAGCACTGGCGAACGAACCTTCATTTACAAATAAATGGTCAATACCTCGAAACTGATGAAATTTCTATCCGTAGGGGGATCTTCCAAGGCGACTCCCTGAGTACACTTTGGTTTTGTTTGGCAATGAACCCACTCTCCAATCTACTTAACGATACGGATTACGGCTTTAAAATCAAGGCCAACAGAAACACTAGCTGCACTGTTTCCCACCTCTTATACATGGATGACATCAAAATATACGCATCAAACCAGCGTCAAATTCAACATTTACTTAATATTACTGAAAAATTTTCCAGTGATATACAAATGGGATTTGGATTAGACAAGTGCAAAACCTTAAATATCGAGAAGGGTAAAATCGTTAACGGAGATGTATTACTACCTAATGGGAACATTATAAATGCCATGCAAAATGGTGAAACCTACAAATATCTAGGATTTCAGCAAGCTAAGCTACTAGACCAGAAGCAAGCAAAAACCAAAATTCGAGGACAGTTCACTCAAAGGATATCTGCTTTATTGAAATCCCAGTTGAACGCAGGAAATCTCGCCAAAGCAATTAACACCTACGCCATACCGATCCTGACATACTCATTTGGAATTCTGAAGTGGACAAAAACAGAACTGGAAGATATTCAAAGAACAACGCGAACCATGATGACCAAACACAAATGTCACCACCCGACATCATCAGTTATTAGGACCACATTACCAAGAAAAGAGGGAGGGAGAGCTTTAACGGACATAGTTAATTTACATTATAATCAAATATCTAAACTCCAAAAGTTCTTCATTGGCAAGGCTCAAACATCTAAATTGCATGAGCTGGTCGCGAAAGCAGATAAAAACTATTCCCCCTTAGATCTTGTAAACCCTGATAAAAAACTTGAAATCGTTACAGACTCTGACAAACAGGCGGAGTGGGCCCAGAAAGCGCTTCATGGTCGACATCATCACGACCTCAATCAACCATATATCGACAAGGAAGCATCAAATAAGTGGCTCTCTGATGGAACATTGTTTCCAGAAACAGAAGGATTTATGATGGCGATCCAAGACCAAGTTATTAATACCAACAATTACAAGAAATTCGTTATAAGAGATCCAAACATCGTGTCGGACAAGTGCAGAAGGTGTCAACAAACAACAGAGACGATACAACACATTACGTCGGGATGTTCAGCCATAGCTAACATTGATTACCTACGCAGGCACAACCAACTGTGCAACATCATTCATCAGAAGTTGGCCAACAAATTTGGATTAGTTAACACTTACACGCCTTATTACAAGTACCATCCTCATGCAGTTCTAGAGAATGCTGATTTTAGACTATACTACGATAGGTCAATTATCACCGATAGACGGGTGACGAATAACCGGCCTGATATTGTAGTTGTGGATAAAAAAGCTAACTCGGTTCTTCTAGTGGATGTTGCTGTACCCAATAACAACAATATGTTAGACAAATACAACGAGAAAATTGCAAAATACACCGATCTTGCAATTGAGGTAGGACAGATGTGGCATGCAGAGAAAGTAGAGGTGGTGCCGATCATCGTTTCATCTACGGGACTAATCCCCAAAACTCTACAAGACAGCCTCACCAAACTAGGTCTTCACAAAAACACATACATCGATCTGCAGAAGGCTGCAATTTTGAATACTTGTCACACTGTCCGTAAATTTCTAAATATGTAACTGCTGTGCCTAATCCCATTTGCGTTTACACACGCTCGGGATAGGTGAACATTACCAGCAAGAGCTGAGCAAGAGTACACTTGAGTGGGATAATAATAATAATAATAATAATAATAATAATAATTAATAATAATAATAATAATAATAATAATAATAATAATAATAATAATAATAATAATAATGATAATAATAATAATAATAATAATAATAATAATAATAATAATAATAATAATAATAAGAATAATAAGAAAATTGCAAAATACACCGATCTTGCAATAGAGGTAGGACAAATGTGGCATGCAGAGAAAGTAGAGGTGGTGCCGGTCATCGTTTCATCCACGGGACTAATTCCCAAAACTCTACAAGACAGCCTCACCAAACTAGGTCTTCACAAAAACACATACATCGATCTGCAGAAGGCTGCAATTTTGAATACTTGTCACACTGTCCGTACATTTCTAAATATGTAACTGCTGTGCCTAATCCCATTTGCGTTTACAAACGCTCGGGATAGGTGAACATTACCAGCAAGAGCTGAGCAAGAGTACACTTGAATTGGAAATAATAATAATAATAATATCTAAACTCCAAAAGTTCTTCATTGGCAAGGCTCAAACATCTAAATTGCATGAGCTGGTCGCGAAAGCAGATAAAAACTATTCCCCCTTAGATCTTGTAAACCCTGATTAAAAACTTGAAATCGTTACAGACTCTGACAAACAGGCGGAGTGGGCCCAGAAAGCGCTTCATGGTCGACATCATCACGACCTCAATCAACCATATATCGACAAGGAAGCATCAAATAAGTGGCTCTCTGATGGAACATTGTTTCCAGAAACAGAAGGATTTATGAAGGCGATCCAAGACCAAGTTATTAATACCAACAATTACAAGAAATTTGTTATAAGAGATCCAAACATCGTGTCGGACAAGTGCAGAAGGTGTCAACAAACAACAGAGACGATACAACACATTACGTCGGGATGTTCAGCCATAGCTAACATTGATTACCTACGCAGGCACAATCAACTGTGCAACATCATTCATCAGAAGTTGGCCAACAAATTTGGATTAGTTAACACTTACACGCCTTATTACAAGTACCATCCTCATGCAGTTCTAGAGAATGCTGATTTTAGACTATACTACGATAGGTCAATTATCACCGATAGACGGGTGACGAATAACCGGCCTGATATTGTAGTTGTGGATAAAAAAGCTAACTCGGTTCTTCTAGTGGATGTTGCTGTACCCAATAACAATAATATGTTAGACAAATACAACGAGAAAATTGCAAAATACACCGATCTTGCAATTGAGGTAGGACAGATGTGGCATGCAGAGAAAGTAGAGGTGGTGCCGGTCATCGTTTCATCTACGGGACTAATCCCCAAAACTCTACAAGACAGCCTCACCAAACTAGGTCTTCACAAAAACACATACATCGATCTGCAGAAGGCTGCAATTTTGAATACTTGTCACACTGTCCGTAAATTTCTAAATATGTAACTGCTGTGCCTAATCCCATTTGCGTTTACACACGCTCGGGATAGGTGAACATTACCAGCAAGAGCTGAGCAAGAGTACACTTGAGTTGGAAATAATAATAATAATAATAATAATAATAATAACCCGTGGGGGTACTGGTCCCCTATCGGGCGCTTCCCCAGGTGGTGGATCGGGGAATGCCTTTTAGATATAGGAGGTATCGAGGAAATTAAATACCTCGGAGCGAACCAAAACCAGTTAGTTTCAGGACACGACGGTCTCCATGTAAGGAGCGGTACTCCGACAGCGTCTGTTCTCCATGTAAGGAGCGGCTGAATCAGCACCTGGCAGTAGGTCTAAAATGCGACAATCACGATGTCGAATTGTAAAACTAGATTACCCCAGGTGGGTAGAGCTAAATGCTCAGAATCCCACACTGCTAGTGTACCTAGTACATCGGCTGTCTGCTCCACGGATTCTGGGGGGAGCAATAATTCGATTGTAAATTCCGGGACCTTAAATCTCAGGAATCGTCAGGTGAATCGACATTGCAACACCTCAAACTCTTGTCGCGTTCAAGTTGGTGCTAGAAGGGCTTGTTCGAAAAATGATTTACCTTCTTCCTCGGTTAGCGGTAGGCGCAGCGTGACACCGAGTAGGGCTACTGCGAACCACACTCAGGGGGAAAACAACATCGATCCTCCGCCACCGGCTTCTGATGTTTCTGGAGTGACGCAAGTCGGCACATCTACGACCACAAAAGCCGGAAAGCCCAGGAAGCGCATGAAGTGGACTATCGAGCTAAACTCATTCATTATGCGCTCCTACTTTAAAATCACCAAGATGGAAACTGATATGACGACATACAGATACGCCCTCCACCGTGCATTCATTGAACATTTTCCAGAATTTCACCATCTCACGGAACAGCGTATTGCTGACCAACGTCGAAGTATTGTAAGAAACAATCTACTACCCGGTCCGACGTTGCAACAAATTCGAGGTGAAGTCCTTCTTGACCTTCAAGATGGAGAGAATGACATAATTACCGATCAGGATACACATAAATCGGAGAATGCACAAGGAGACCACAATGGCGTTGAGGAAATAAACAATGATTGCGACAAAACCACCGATAATGACTATAATACCGAACTTTGTAAAGCACTAGCGGAATTTAATGGCACCAACCCAATACACCGGCCAAAACTACCCAAGCTTCGAACCAATCAGAGCACTAACAGCATACTAGCAGCTGTGAACTTACTACTGCAGGACCATGCTAAAGACTGCGAAGCGCTGGAACAACTTCACACTCTCACCTATTGTGGAGCGGTAGCAGTGCTTCGAAGTCACAATCAACAAATCCCATCCCCAAAGAACAATCGGGGTGAAGACTACAAACAGCTCAAGCCTTGGTGGCAACGCCGGCTGGAAAAGTCCATTGATGACATCAGAAGGGAATTGGGACAGCTAACAGAGTTTAAAAACAACTTGAAACCGTCTAGGCGCTTAACAAACAGAGTGAGAAAGATCTATCGAAAAATCAAAACTTTTACAGGTCACCCACAACATAAACAACATGTATGTGAATATATGGATTTACTCAGGCAAAAGTTAAAGGCAAAATCCAAACGTTTGTCACGATATGTCAAGTGCACGAAAAGGAAACAACAAAACTACTTATTCAATAACAATCAGAAGTTATTTTACAGGCAACTAAGCGGTACAGTAAACAATCACAACCAAAGTCTTCCAAATAAAGATGAGCTAACGGAGTACTGGTCTTCTTTATGGTCGAACCCTATCGAACATAAATCCAACGCTCACTGGATAAGAACTGAGGAGGAAAAAATAAACATTGAACCAATGCCTTTCGTTAACTTGACAACAAGCGAGGTAACCGAAGCTATAAAGAGCACCAGTAGTTGGGAGACACCAGGAGTTGACAATGTCCAAAACTTCTGATATAAGAAGTTTGACAGTCTGCATGAAGCAATAGCAAGATCATTTACACATATTCTGCAACATCCAGAAGATACACCACCATTTCTAACACTGGGTTCGACCCACTTGCTTCCCAAAACGCATCAAACTCACGATCCTACGCAGTATAGACCTATAACATGCCTTCCAACTATATATAAAATATTAACCTCTTGCATTACTAACCGTATTTACAGACATGCGGATCATAACAAGATCTTGTCGGAAGAACAGAAAGGGTGCAGACGAGATCACCAAGGCTGCAAAGAACAACTCATCATCGATTCGGTAATACTAAAACAGGCGCAGAAGGAACAGCGCAACATCTACACGGCTTTCGTAGATTATAGGAAAGCATTTGATAGCGTTCCACATTCCTGGCTTGTTAAAGTTTTGCAAATTTACAAAGTACACCCCATTCTTATTACTTTTCTTGAATCATCGATGAAGCACTGGCGAACGAACCTTCATTTACAAATAAATGGTCAATACCTCGAAACTGATGAAATTTCTATCCGTAGGGGGATCTTCCAGGGCGACTCCCTGAGTCCACTTTGGTTTTGTTTGGCAATGAATCCACTTTCCAAGCTACTTAACGATACGGATTACGGCTTTAAAATCAAAGCCAACAGGAACACTAGCTGCACTGTTTCCCACCTTTTATACATGGATGACATCAAAATATACGCATCAAACCAGCGTCAAATTCAACATTTACTTAATATCACTGAAAAATTTTCCAGTGATATACAAATGGGATTTGGATTAGACAAGTGCAAAACCTTGAATATCGAGAAGGGTAAAATCGTTAACGGAGATGTGTTACTACCTAATGGGAACATTATAAATGCCATGCAAAATGGTGAAACCTACAAATATCTAGGATTTCAGCAAGCTAAGCTACTAGACCAGAAGCAAGCAAAAACCAAAATTCGAGGACAGTTCACTCAAAGGATAACTGCTTTATTGAAATCCCAGTTGAACGCAGGAAATCTTGCCAAAGCAATTAACACCTACGCCATACCGGTCCTGACATACTTATTTGGAATTCTGAAGTGGACAAAAACAGAACTGGAAGATATTCAAAGAACAACGCGAACCATGATGACCAAACACAAATGTCACCACCCGACATCATCAGTTATTAGGACCACTCTACCAAGAAAAGAGGGAGGGAGAGCTCTAACGGACATAGTTAATTTACATTACAAACAAATATCCCAACTCCAAAAATTCTTCATTGGCAAGGCTCAAACATCTAAATTGCATGAGCTGGTCGCGAAAGCAGATAAAAACTATTCCCCCTTAGATCTTGTAAGCCCTGATAATAAACTTGAAATCGTTACAGACTCTGACAAACAGGCAGAGTGGGCCCAGAAAGCGCTCCATGGTCGACATCATCACGACCTCAATCAACCATATATCGACAAGGAAGCATCAAATAAGTGGCTCTCTGATGGAACATTGTTTCCAGAAACAGAAGGATTTATGATGGCGATCCAAGACCAAGTAATTAATACCAACAATTACAAGAAATTTGTTATAAGAGATCCAAATATCGTATCGGACAAGTGCAGGAGGTGTCAACAAACAACAGAGACAATACAACACATTACGTCGGGATGTTCAGCCATAGCTAACATTGATTACCTATGCAGGCACAATCAACTTTGCAACATCATCCATCAGAAGTTGTCCAACAAATTTGGATTAGTTAACACCTACACGCCTTATTACAAGTACCATCCTCATGCAGTTCTAGAGAATGCTGATTTTAGACTATACTACGATAGGTCAATTATCACCGATAGTCGGGTGACGAATAACCGGCCTGATATTGTAGTTGTGGATAAAAAAGCTAACTCGGTTCTTCTAGTGGATGTTGCTGTACCCAATAACAACAATATGTTAGACAAATACAACGAGAAAATTGCAAAATACACCGATCTTGCAATTGAGGTAGGACAGATGTGGCATGCAGAGAAAGTAGAGGTGGTGCCGATCATCGTTTCATCTACGGGACTAATCCCCAAAACTCTACAAGACAGCCTCACCAAACTAGGTCTTCACAAAAACACATACATCGATCTGCAGAAGGCTGCAATTTTGAATACTTGTCACACTGTCCGTAAATTTCTAAATATGTAACTGCTGAGCCTAATCCCATTTGCGTTTACAAACGCTCGGGATAGGTGAACATTACCAGCAAGAGCTGAGCAAGAGTACACTTGAGTTGGAAATAATAATAATAATAATAATAATGATAACTATGTGTTTCTGTAATAGTAAAAAAGGGCAATTTAAGAAGTCAAAATCTGTGAAATAGGTTAAAATATATCATGTACACTAATATCTTTAGCAAACTTTTGACCTAACGACACGATATTTTTTAGCAGGTTTATCAAGGAATTTAAAAATAAAAATTAGTATGTTTTAGGATTTTCATCACACTGTATGTACATTCTACATCAATGATAGTTTTTGAATCATGTGGTGTAGGGTTGTAATCGAGAGGCATAGGTCAATAAATCCACCGAACTCTGCCTGCCATAGGATCTAATTTTACCAATAAGAACTTTTAACGAGGACATCTAGATCTACACTATATTCAATATTCAGAAACTTTGACGGTGATTTTTTTTAATATTTTATGCTTTTTTCCATTGTAAAAATACGTACTTTAACAAAAACAGATCTGTGAAAGCACGAATCACCCTGTAAACAACAGATATTTTATTTTCGCTAATAGGTATGTATTTTGTCTTGATATATTTGGCATTAACATCAAAAAATATTTAAGTGGGACTTTTTGGGGACTGTTTTAAAAAAGTCGGGATTTTGAACTTCAACGCCCTGTATCTCAAAATCGAGCCATATCACACGATCCTTGCACATACAAATCTATAAAAATCTTGCGACCTGTTTACGGGATAATTGAGGCCTTCCATTCTTAAAACTCACTCTGTATATATAAAAAAATCAATGAGCTGATAAGAGCGAGAAAAAAAACGCATCAGGTGACTACCACACCAAATTGATAAGGCAGTCTCTATTTTTCATCTTAGGCGTTGACTGATTCACATAATAGTTTAATAATAATCCGTAGTTCTAGCACTGTTCAATGAAAATACAATAATAGGTAATACTAGTAATAGGTAACACAATAATAACGACAATAATAATAACAAGAAAAACAATATTATATCAAAGAAATACACTAAATAAAATACTATAAATACCAGAGTTGATACGTTGTTCGCGAAACAAAACTGATTTTTGAGCAGCTTTAAATGATTTAATCGATTTTTGTTTGACAAGTTCAGGCAGTTTGTAGTAAATTTTTACAATATGATAATGTAGGAACAATTAATCTATAGTTGAAACGGGTATTATATATATATTATCAATAATCCAAATACCATTTTTCAATGCTGTAGGGTAAAACATTTCATTATTCCCTGGGCCCTGTATCTCAAAATCCAATCATAGGATAAGGTTGGGCCCATGAAGACTTTTGATCAGGGCATGAAATACCAGTACATATCAACACATCAGACAATTTGACGGTGCTCCCGGTTCCATAAGAGAAGTGCGGGGTATTTTGTTATTTCAAATGGATCACCCTGTATATTTTTCCCCTTTTGAAATCCTCAAGAAATACTGATTATTTTCATAATATAAGTAAAATTTTTTTACACCCCTGCTATATCTTCGTGAGCTATTTCGAAAAACGAAATCTTAATCAAGAACCAATAACCGACCCAGTGATCGCTTCCGTTTGCCAGTATCCGGTTTCCGCTCAGTAATTGTTTTTTAACGCACTGCCAATATGAGAAATCAAAACTTGCTCACCCTCGAGCGAGAAAGCGAAATATAGACCTAATGCTATAAACTTTTTATGCGGACAGTGGTGTAGTTAGAAAGGTAATTAATTCGATATAAATGTACCAGGCTCTAAGCACATTTCTTTTTACAAGAAATTTGAAGTTAAGTGACAACAACTGAAGTGTTAAGTAATATATAACAAATATTACACACAAGCGAAGTTTTATATTAAATAAAAAACATTTCATTAAGTGTACAATACAAATCATATTATTAATTATATACAATCTTAATTTTAGAGCACTGATGATATAAAAAGCAAGTTTTCATAGGCGTCTAGTGTTATCAGAGTTAAGTAAGCCTGAATATCTACTATTTCAGAAATAAATACGGTTCTATACACCTGAAGATTTTAAGGACATTTCAAAAATATATGCTCATTTTATGCTGATTTCCTAAGATTGCGATTTGTGCGCAGTTCTTCAAAGTTAACTAAATATGCTACACCCTTCAAGAAATTTCTCATTCCAAGTTCTAATTTGCGCTATAATTCCAACAATGTACATAGAAAACTATTGTTCAAGGTAGATGCTGGTATTTCAGAAGAGTAAAAGAGCAAAAGAGCATTTGAAGAAGCTAAATTAGTGACGGTATACGACTTTCATTTATTGTGATACTGGATTGAGATCTCCTTCTGAAAAGATCACTCTGTTATATCAAGCCTAATATCACTCATAGATACTAAGGTAGTTTCAAATAATGCTTCCAAAAAAGTGCTAGACCATAATAGTCACGACCTACGTTGTCTAACAGGCCTTTTATCAGGTCACTGTTGTGTGAATAATCCTATGGTAATACATGAATTGTGGGAAGATTCGAAGTGTCCTCTTTATGTGAAACATGATGAAACAGCAGAGCATATACCTTGTGCCTACGCCTCCGCGGCTTGAATCAGGTATCTGCTGTTTGGCAGGGTATCTCCCTCGCTCTCTGACCTTAAATATCATTCACCAAACAAATCAGCTTTGTTAAAAAGTTGAATTTGTTTGGTGGAATATAAATAGGTTAGTCGCAGAGGAGGGCCTAATAGACCCACTCACCTACGCAGGATCCCTACGGATTACCTCTTGTGTATTGTTTTAAGACTCCCCGATATAGACTAGCTGTGTGTTCAGTTGAACAAATATCTTTGCTTGCCTCTCCAATACCCTAACGTGTATGTGACATGTCAGTGGAGTTGATTTCACGCCACGACAAAGGTTAAGTTGTTAGTTTGCACCAAATCGAACTCACCCAATCTTCTGACAAATTGGGACCTGTAGACACTTCACTATCTCTCGATTGGACCTTGTAGATTGCGACTTGAGTATAGGCCGATTTAGGTAGCTAATCAAGAAAGAGTACTGTTGAAGACAGTGTAGTTCAAATTATTATCAGAAGTCTTCAGCTGGACAACATAGTTTGGTGTGTTTCTGAGTATTGAAAGTAATTGTTTGAAAAAAACCAACTTCGTTCGGATACTTCTAAATATCTAAGGCACCAAGTAGTCATAACATGGGGTAACCTGAGAATATTATAATTCCCTAAGTTTACATCTGCCCAAAATATGGTTTGTTCATAGAGTCTGAATCAACTAAGAAAAGCACACAGCCGTCATCAATTAGTTATCGTCTACTCATTTTAACATATACACATCTCGTTGTGTTGATCTTTGTCTGGTATAACGCCTGTGTGTTTTTCTTAGTTGATTCGTACTTTACAATTTGAAAGAATCTTGAAAACACCTGCTGCTTTTTATTTTTCTTCCAGTAATCGGTTCTAAATGCATTATTCTTTTTATGCAGGAGTATTTCCACACCACTGACCTAGTAGGGTGTCTCGATTTATCGTTTATGGGGCAAAAAGTGACGAGGTCATTAGTTTTTAATGTCCTCGTTTTTCCCTTGATATATGTGAACGCCCTGCATAAAATTGTTTTTTTGGCTTCGTTCAAAATATGCGAAAGTGGAAAGAGACGTACAATGTTTTTTTTTTTGTAATTGACAGACACTCCATTTTTCTCGTCTTTGATATAAATTGGCTTTAGCTTTTCTGTCAATTAAGGCCATTTTAATGTTCGACGGTATAACAAGGGTCAAGTTTGGAGTTTTGCGAGCCAGAAAATTGCTTTCTTTTTATTTGAAGTAGTTTTCCGCGTCATTCAAACGAGGTTGTACACAATGATTATTTTTGTTTTTATTTTAAAGGAGTTTTTGTATTGAATTTATCAAAATACTTATATACTTATAATTTAAGCCAAAATAAGCGCAGTACCCGTAAATGTCGAATGTCACTGAAAGTAGGTGAATTATGTTTAGCGCGATCAAAGTGTTATTAGAAAGAAAACGCTCAAAAATGAATTTTTTTCGGCAACTGCCCGGAAAGTACCCACCTCCCGGACGCTTTTTCTGTGAGAAAGTAGGTAACACTTTTCCGGCCTCACGTATTTCCCGGACTAGGCCGGGAAGAATTACATCGTTGTTGTCATTGTACTTAATAACCAAATAATTCTGACGATGATATGTCAATATCGAAATAATTATCAATATCTTAGAGTTTTCATAATTTTTTCATTAAATAGTGGAATTCATTAGAAACACATGGTTTCATTTAAAAAACCAAATAATAGTATGAAACTCTAGATAGGTATGCTTTAGAAGAATGCAGTGATTACCATAGCAACCAAATAACGAATTACCAATTTGACATTATAATAGTTGATATTTTGCTTTTTAAAAGTTTCCATGGTTTCCAATGCAGCAGCTGCTGCTACAGCACAATTATTACCTAAAAAATCAAGGGTTAGGTACGAAAACGTTTATAATTTGTTCACGAAATGGATGGATATAAAGAAATGCAAAACTTACGTAATTTTGGCTTATTTGGCACAAAAAGCAGAAATTGTTAAATCCTCTGCTCTGTTGAGCATGTACTCTATGCGGAAAAGTACCATTTTAATGAAGGAATATGTAAACATAGCCAGGTTCCCGGAGGTTATCGCATTTCTTAAAAGGAAGAACGTTGGTTATAAAGCAATGTAACGGTATTTTGATCATTGATAAAATATTTAAAATTCACGTTCACGTTGTGCAGTTCCGTCCCTGGCCTAGTTTAATTTCTTTCCCTCTATATCGATTATTTTGTGTGAATGCATGAAATAAGTGATGAAATAAGTATATACGTTCGAACTGTAAATTCTCTTTCCTCAAGGCTACTGATTGGGTAAAAATACCGGACGTAGGTCTTGGTTTGGGTCGTATGATAGGATGAATTATTTAAGTAGACGGAATAAAGAATTTCATTTTTTTCTCGAGCAAACATGAACATATAAAGTCGAAATTAATTAAGTGGTGAAGATCCACCATCTTGCCGTAACGAAGTGCATTCAACATTGAATGGTAAGTGTATGGCTAAACTGCATTCCTGCCTTCCGCTTATCCGTATAATCTTTTCTTTTCTTATTTTATTATAATTACATAGGTGACGTTCCAGAACTAGATACCTGCATCGTGTTTCTTATCGTTTTTTGGTATATTTTTTTCTAGCTTTACCGATTGAGGATATTTATACGTTCGGTATTTCTTTTATTTGGTGATTTTCTAATTAATTTCTGCAGTTAGTTAATAAAAAATTAAACTTTTCGTTATGTTCTTTATATTTCATTTATTATCGTAACGTAAAATACAGGATGTTTGTATGAACCACGTTTCAAAATGATTTTCTTTAACACTCAGAATTGTAATATCAAATTCGTTATCAAATTCATACTTCAGACATCCTGGATTTTGTAAAGTTGGGTAAATTTGTTCCTGATACTACCATTATTGTTCCTTAGCACTTCACCTGGGACAAGAACTTCATATGAAACCAAGACATTATCCAGAACATTATCTGTACCTATATCTGGAACTTTATCAAGGACTTCATCTGAAACCAGGACATTATCCAGAACTTTATCTGTACCTATATCTGGAACTTTGTCAAGGACTTTATCTGGAACCATGACTCTATCTGGAACCATGACTGACTACACCACTCTAGGAAAGAAATATATATCTCACCGAGATTGCTTCTTCAAACATAGAACAACCAAATAAAAAACTAGTCATTTTTTTTGCTATTTAATTTTTTAAGGTCAATATACAACTGGTCAATTTAATAACGTTGTTCATAGATTATTTTCCCTTCCAATATCCCAGGATTTGTCGCTATAATGCTGATATGAGTAACAAATAAACTAGTATTATGCAGGGTGGCGCCCACTTACCTTTCTTAACTTTCATAATTTTTCTTTTATTAATTTCATTAACTTGATTAATAATCAACTTCCTCCAGTACCTTAATTAAAATAAATTTCAAGTAGGATTACCCGAGAACCGGTAAGAATTTTTACTAGTTTGGACTCAGAATCTACACCTGAGGTGCTCTCTAAACTGAGTAGCCGTTGCAGCAAAGAAATCAGTCTTAAGTAGCGAGCAGATCAACAAATTTATTAGGGAAGCAGACAATGAAACCTATCTAATGCTAAAGGTAATTTTAACAAAAAATCACGATTGCAGGAAAAAAGTATCAACTTAGTTCATTTTTACTTTCAGGTAGCTACAATTATTGGATTAGCCGGTGCGTTTAGACGAGAAGAACTAACAAAAACGACAATGGATCATATAAACGACAAGGAAGACATGCTGCTTATGAAAATACCGGATTCCAAAACACACAATGGGAAAACATTTGTTCTAATTTGGCAAGAAAATTTGGTATTGTATAGGCAATATCTATGTTTACGGCCATCCCATACTCCACACAACAGATTATTTGTAAATTACAAAAAGGGAAAATGTTGAATTCAGCCTGTTGGTATCCTCAGTGTTGGAAATGTAGGACTCAGGATTGCAGAATTTTCAAAGCTACCCAATCCTACCGAAGGCCTTCGTCGAACTTCGGCGACGTTGTTTGCTGATAATGGTCAAAATATCACAAATTTAAAGAGACAAGGTGGCTGGAAGTCTACCAATGTTGCTGAAGGATATATAGACAATTCACTTACAAACAAAATCAAAATTGCCAAGACCATTAAAAAATTATCACATATGAAAACAATCAACATGGATCGGATACCTTGACTTCAACAAGAGGGATTTAAATATACCAAACATTTCAAACAAATTGTTTCCCTTTAATATTAGCAATTGTTCGAATTTCAATATAAATATTAATATAAACAAGAATTAGAATGTTCCTAATTTTGTTCTAAAAATAAATATTACAAAGAAACGTGTTTTATTGATTTGTTATACCACACGGTTGCCGAAAAAAAAAATGTACGCAACACGCCCGGAAACTGTTTTATCGGACTCACAGAGTCTACTCGTACTTGTTACGTAATTTACTATTATCCCCAATCACATTATAATTGGAGTTTTATGCACACTTATGAATCATATGAAGTACCACTTTATCCAATAGTAGAATCATGAAAAATACAATCTTAAATCTTAATTAATTTTAATAATTTTTGACGTTACCTACAACTGCTGTCAGAGCGAAATGTCAAATCACTTTTGGATTAAATCTGATTCTAATGGTGTTTTCCATTTGCAATTTAGTGCTCCCTTAGTTCGCATTTAGTTCAATTTACGTGTTCCATTTGCACGCACTAGGGAAGGTTTGTACATTCCATTTGCAAATCACGCAATTATTTTTGGACTTTATTAGCACGAGCCTTTCGAGGTCGTGCCGAGATAGTGCACTGGCGTATTTAAAGGAAATGGCGGGATCTAGTTATAGATATATAGATAGATAGTTTATTGTGCATAAGATAAATCTTTTCACAAGGGTTCGGTACAAAATTTTAACAAAAAAATTAACACAATTAAAGTAAATTATGACATACAACTAATTATGATCACAGATATTTTTGTTAATGAATGAAATACTTAAGATAAAAACTAAAGTATGCAATATGTGTGTACTTAATGCTAAAGCCGGTCATTCGCCTTGTGCAAATGCTCGTAGCTTTAATATACTAATAATACTATGAGCTAATTTAGTGAGTTCAGAGAATCCATTTTGAGTATTATCAATATTAAGAAAGTGTGTCAGATCATCAATATTATGAACATTCTGAAAAAAAAACTATTTTTTCTTAGAGGACAGTAAATGGGACATTCAAAAAGGATGTAATGACTCCGGGGAATCCATGTTACAGACAGAGCAATTTTCAGTGCTGTTAATAATATAAAAGTTTCCTTTAAAAGACAATTTTAAAAATGTTTTGCTACAAGTTCTAAGCTGCGCTATTATTCTGTTTATATAGATGTGTGCAGGGATTTGCAAATAATTGTTATTTTCACCAACTAGAAAGTGTGAGTATAGTAAAGAGTAACTAGAAACAACCTTACTGTTTATGTCCCTATCATGCAGTCGTTTTTGAAATTTATCTAAAATAAGTCTATCTAAACTGCGCCCATATTTGTACTCAAATAATTTTCCAAAAGACACTCACATTGCGCATAAATAAACCATTATTTAACTTGTGTCACCCAGTTATACCTTGAATTATTATCAGATGCTAGATGAACTAGTCGATTGAAACAAAATTTTGATAGTCTTGAAGAGTCCATTCCTTTGAGTTTGCTTAACCAAGGTAGAGCATGTTTGAAAACAACCGTTGACAAATGATCAGAACATGTTTCCAAGCGTACAATGTAATCAGGGGTATTCTTTGAATTTTTTTAAAAAGTTCACCTGTACACGCTCTATAATATCAATGTAACACAGACCCCATATGCCAATTCCAAAAGAAAGAGAAGATAAAATAATTGAATTATATAAGTTGATTCGCGATTCCCAACTATTCATTTTGGAATGACACATTATATCGATTACTGCTCCAAGGGCCCGATTAGCTTTGATTTTAGAATTCTTAGCCATGGTGCAAAACAAGGCTGTGGAGGAGAAGTCAACACCCAAGTATGTAAACTGCTTTACTGTTTCCAGGCAATACCCACTATAAATAAATTTTTTATTGTAATTATGTCGGTTTGTCGGTATTGACTACAAGTTTGTTACCAGAGCAATAAGACTCGAGTAGGGGAGACCGGGGCTTGTTGCCGCAGGGGTAAGTTGCCGCAACAGATTTTCTTTTTTAATGTTACATCCGGCAACGCTGGGACCTCAAGTTATCCCATCCTAGATACCAACCGTCTCTTTGTGGAGAGTTTCAGTCATGTTAGCGCAGTAGTGAAGTGTGGACGTGATTACAGTGATACACAGTACGCGTAAGTAAATTTTTACCCTTACAGTTACTTTGTAATATCTTTTTGAATATTAGTGATACGAAAATGCGCAATATCTCATTTTCATTGTTGAACTTTCTGCTTGACAACACGATTTTTAGAACTGTGTTTTTATCTATATTTCAAGGTGAAAAAACACCAAGTTTGTCAAAAGTACCGGGTTAAACGCCGCATGCGGCAATTTGCCCCGAGTGTTTGGCAACCTACTCGGTGTCGAATTTCATTCTAAATAATTTTGTTTTTAATTAATTTGTAGAATTATGAGAAACTATAAAAGAAGCACAGACCGAGGCACGACTCCGCCTCATATTATGTTAAGAGCAGCTAGACTGGTAAAATTAGAAAATAGATCAATAAGGGGTGCAGCGAGGGACTTTGACATTTCGGAGAGAACTCTGAGAAGATTTTTACTGAAAGTAAGCCAAGATGACCTAAATGGGCTTACCGAGATGCCAACAACACATGTCGGATATTATAAACCACGACAGGTAAAATGTGGTTTTATTTATTTTTTATTTTTTAATAAGGATTGAACATTTTTAGGTTTTCAGTGACGAGCAAGAAACTCTTTTGGCGAATTACCTTCTCACAGCTGCAGATATATATTATGGTTTAGCACCAAAGCAAGTAAGAGCTTTTGCTTATGATTATGCTGTGGCACTGAAATTGAAATATCCTCCACAATGGGATGCCAAAAAAAAATGGCCGGTGAAGACTGGTTCACTTTTTTTATGAAGCGCCATAGGGAACTATCCATCCGAACTCCAGAAGCGACTAGTTTGGCAAGAGCTACCAGTTTCAATAAGTCCAATGTAGAAAAATTCTTCGTTAACCTAAGCACTGTTCTAAATCGTCTTAAAATTGGGCCAGAAGATACATATAATATGGACGAGACTGGTATCACTACCGTCCAAAAACCAGACAGGATCGTAGCCAGGAGAGGCTTCAAACAAATTGGAAGAATTACTTTACAAGAAAGAGGGACATTAGTGACTTTGGCTGTTGCAGTCTCGGCTCTAGGAAATAGTGTTCCACCATACTTTATATTTCCTAGTGAATTTCAGGCCACACATGTTAGCCAGTGCTCCGCCAGGAAGCTGAGGAGGTGCGAATCCTTCAGGATGGATGACAGCAAACCATTTTTTAGATTGGTGTAAGCATTTTGTCAAGCACACCAAATGTTCTGTACAGAAACCAGTTCTCCTGTTACTTGATAACCATGATTCACATCTCTCCATTGGTGCTTTAGACTTCCTGAAAGAAAACGGGGTAACAGTGTTGTCCTTCCCCCCGCACTGTTTGCATAAACTGCAACCCCTCGATAGATCTGTCTATGGCCACTGAAAAAATATGTGAACACTGCTTGCGATTCTTGGATTACAAATCATCCTGGAACAACGATGTCTATATAGGACATTCCAAATATCGTTGCAACATCATTGCCGCTAGCATTAACCCCTAAAAATATCACGGCGGGGTTTCAGGTTACAGGAATTTATCCTTTGAACAAGGATATATTCCCGGAAGAAGAATTTCTGCCATCTTATTCGACAGATCGTCCATATGCAGAGGGTCAGTTAAACGAACATGAGGAGACCAGAACAGAAATTGCAGATCGAGGTCAGGATAACCAGGTGCTTGCGAATACTCAGAAGGATTCTTCACCAGGAACCTCAAGAACTTGTCAAGAAATAATCGATATACCAGGAACCTCAGGAGCTTGTCAAACATTAATCGATTCTAAACCTAAATCCAGGAACTTCGCGCGATGGTCTAGAAGAATGTTGCTCAAAAACCTTGATAGGTTCACCTATGGACTTGGGGGAAGTCACTCCTGAAAAGCAAGTGACGCTTCTGAAAATCTTCCAAAAGCTGCTCCTAGAAAAAATTTATCAAAACGAGGCAGAAAACAACGAAAAACAGCCATATTAACAGACACGCCTATCAAAGAGGCCCTTAGAGAAGAGCAGACTAAGAAGGTCCCATCAAGAAAAAAAAGCATTTGAAGATGAAATAAAAGAAAGGAAAGTTTACCGAAGAAAAGAAGTAAGAAGAAAAAGCCTATGCCAACCAAAACAGCTAGTAGTTCTAGCAGCGAAGACGAAGACGAAAACTGTCTGTGTCTCTATTGTTTTGACACATACAAAAATAGTAGACCTGGAGAAGGCTGGATAAGATGTGTTTCCTGCAAATAGTGGGCACATTCTGAATGTGCTGGGAAGACAAGTCTGTTTTTCTGTGTATTCATTGTCTGAGCGACTGATAATCAATGTCCTATACTTTTGTATTTACGTTAAAAAAATAAACCTTATACTGAGGATGACTTTTTATTCAATAAAACAAAATAATTAGAATCGTGCTGCAACATGCCCCGTTCGGGCGGCAATTTGCCCCAAGGCGGGGTATGTTGCCGCAGCTTTCATCACATTATAAAAATATTAATTAAAAAAAATATATTTCGCGCTAAAAAAAATTAGGCTAACAAAAACAGGCGTAAGCCATAGGTGCATCCATCAGACCTGCTTATATTTGCTTAGAGCAAACATGTCAAAGCATACAAACTAAAAACTTAAAAGTGCGGCGACTAGCCCCGGTCTCCCATACCTTTAGTTTTCGCTCTATATCTATTGGAGAGTCGCCGAGGATAACTATATCATCTGCGTATTGAAGCATTGATACGTCGTTGTTGCCATCAATAGTAAGTCCACACAAATTTTTAAGCGAAAATAATCTCCAATGTCAGATATAAAAATAGAGAAAATTAGGGGACTAACTGATTCTCCCTGCAGGACACCCTCCGAGATGTTGTATTTTACATTGTATGAATTTTGTTGCTTGATTGAGAATGTTGCGCTATCGTATAAATGTTTCAATATTCGAATGTGTTTAGAACTAATCCCAAATTTATGAAGTTTCAACCAAAGAAATTCATAATTTATGCTGTCAAATGCTCTTTTGAAATCTACAAAGACAGCGAATACTTTTCTGCGCTGAAGTCTAAGAGTGATTTGCAATATCGAGGTTAAAATGAAAATACTATCTAAACAGCCTCTATCTTTTCGAAAGCCATATTGTGTTTCTGGAAGGATGGAATTATCTTTACACCAACTGGACAGGCGATTTATTAAAATGAGTGTGAATACTTTAACAAAGCAATTGATTAGCGATATACCACGATAGTTGTTTGGATCATCTAAGGGTCCTTTCTTGTGAAGCATTGTAAGAATTGTGTCATTCCAGCCAAGTGGAATTTTTTATGATTCTAATATTTTATTATATAAGTGACACATGTACAAGCGCCAATTAAGTGGTAAGTGTTTTAGAAACTTATGAGTTATGCCACCCCTACCAGGTGCCTTACCATCTTTACACAAAAACAAGGATTGATCAAGTTCTGAAAGTGTTATGGATGAATCCAGAAACTCATTTCCAACGCCAAAGAAACTGATATCAAATTTAACCTTAATTAAAGTTAAGTGGTCGTAAAATGACCCCCATTCAGCAAATGATATCGGACAACATTTATTTTTGCGTCTAAATAGGTTTAATGTTTTCCAAAACTCTGACTGATTTCTAGTATTGGAAACAGCGACTATAACATTAATTTCACAAACTTGTTTCTTTTTTAAAATTAGCTGCTTATATTCTTTTTTATAGAGATGTAATTTGTTTTATATGGTTCTGAAAACCCGTGCTTTTTGCACACTTTTAATATACTTTTTCTACACCCATATGTATATTATCCATTTTCTGCACAATTTACAGAATGTAAATGTAGGCCATTCCGGTTAACTGAACGGATATGATTTCATATACATCCTAGAACGTATATGAAATCCACCAATCAGCATTTGCGTTTAGTACCCGCCAACTAATCTTTTTTCAATTTCATAGAAACGTCAAAATAACTTGTCAAAATATTTCTATAGTTTTTAAGAAAAATATTAGTAAAAATGAGTGATTCCAGTGATGAATCAATAAATAATTTTCCACCAGATATTCGCTTAGCCGCAAAGGAGACGTATAACGTATAGAAACAGAATAAATTGAATATTTAGGGGTACTCCTGTCAAACGTCAGTTTTTACGTAATACATTTGACGTTATAGATAGATGATTAGTATATTCATCGGTAGTCCAGATGGTAAGTATCCCAGCCTCTCACGCGGTAGATCAGAGTTCGATTCCCCGTTGGGAAATTTTTTTTAAATTTTAATTTTATTTCTAAATAATAATAAAATAATAATAATAGTAAAATTATTAAAAATTTTTAATTTGAAGTTATATTATAGTTTAATAAAATGTTTATTTTCTAGATTTTTTCTTAAGTGGGTCGTAGAAAAAATATACTGTTCGACTCGTGTGGATTGTCCATATCGCTCTCGGACGATTGAGCACTCCGCCTACGGCGTCGTGCTCAAACTTCGTCCTCGTGCGATATGGCCATCATATCCACACTAGTTGCACAAACCACTATTTTACTTGAGTCTTTAGCTCTTTACATTCAACATCGAACCAAGAGTTAGAAGGATATATTTTTGTATTACTAATTTTTTTCGTTGAAAACAAACCTAAATTTTTAGCAACGTCCCAAATACTAGTGAATGATGATGAAAATTCAATATTAGGCTCATTCCTTATTAAAGGGCCAAAAGTTAAAAGTACTGGGAAGTGGTCTGACAAATATTGATCATCTAGCACACTAAATTTGTCAATAAATTCAAGTTTTTCATTACAACAGAAACATAGATCAATGGCACTTTGTCCCAAGGCATTAAAAAAGTAAAATTTAAAGGTCTGTCAGTATTAACATTTATCAATGAAAAGTTTCTAATGGACATAAATTCAAGAAGATAGTGACCTTGAGCATTATTTATTTTGTCGTAACTTAACATGTCAGGAAAAAATTGAGTATTTGTTGCATTTTGTTTAGGAATCTCGCTAAGTTCTGCGATTCGGCCATTAAAGTCTACAATTATGAAAGTTATACAGTCGGGATATTTTTCCATCAAGTGAAATTCCAGAAGTTCCTAATAATTCACTGTAGTTACTTTTCGGAGAAATGTACACAAGGCAAACAATGAACTCAAGAGAAGACATTGTAAATTGATATATAAGCCACCAAGGAGAAGTCTCTAGGAGTCTTGGGCTGTAATAGTTTTTATAGAATATGGCTAGACCTCCCTTTGCACGTCCTACCGACTTCTCCCTAATTTCTTAGGAATAAACAACACTGTAATTATTACGTATAAAATTTGGTACTTCAATATCAGTAGTCAACCACGTTTCACATAAACATAAGAAATCATATTGCACATTCGAGTCTTCAACGAGAAAATTGTTGAGATTTTTAAAACCCTGCATATTCCAAAGTACCATTCTTACACTGCGTTGGTACTTTGAGAGCACATCCCGAGTTGAAGTGGTTGTTGTTTTTTCTCCATAATTTGAACTTATGTTTTCCCCTCTGCCATTTGTATTTAGTCTTTTGGCTGCATTTATTTCAATTTTGTTTTCTGTCTTAATGTGCGATTCCCTTTTAATTGTGGCTATTTTCAAATTATTTTCTTTTATGAAGTTTTCAGGTTTTTTGAAGAATATTCTTCTTGTGTTGGTGATCTATCGCTTACTGTTCTTCCTCCTACTTTCCTAAGCTCTGTTGGTGTTTGCGTTCTTATCTGCTGCTTTCAACCTTCCATATCCTTAAGATCATATTCTTTTCCATTCACTGAAAGTTTATTGTATTTAACAAATGCTTTGGAGCCTTGACTCCTAGCTATTTTCATCTGTTCCAAAAGTTGTGTTCTCTGATATCGAATATCTTTTGGAAAATCTTCGCTAAGACTCCACTTCGAATTTTTTAAATTTCGTGCCAATTTTAACATTTCAAATTTTTTACTTTTATGTACCATTTCTAACAATATTGGTCTAGTTAAATTTTCCCTTTCTTTCCTATTCTCCTGATATCCGTTATATCTTGTTCGAATTTCTGCTGAACCCCTAGTTGGTTAATTACCTCCTGTACTTTTATGTGTTCTGTTCTCTGTCTAAAACTTCTACCCTTTTATCTTGTTTGTCTAGCTGTTTTTTAGGATCTTTATTTTCTTGTTTTCTTTCATTAGGGCGGTTAATTCTTTTTGTAATCCATCTATTTTTTCTTCCATTCTAATATTCCTTTCATCCATGGTGTTGAGTTTCTCCAAAATTTTATCCATTTTAATAATTATTTCTGTTTCCAAATACAATGATTAATTTCTAAATTGCTTGTTAATCAGTTGATAACTTCAAGTTTTTGTTAAAATTTAAATGAATGAAGTTTGTTCATTTATATCTGGGAAGCCAATTATTTTACTATTTCATTAATATCTAGGTAATTTTTGAGTTTTCAAAGAGATCCTATTTTATATGCCTTTTCCTACTGTTATGCTTTAACAACACTAACTTTTCACTATTTTATTCGGTGGATGAACAATGAAAATCAATAATTTAGCTACAGCCGAAAATAATAAGTGTGACTTACTATCTTGCCAGGATCTAGTTATACTTCAAGACAAAAAGCACTCAAAGCAGCTTTCTTTGCCTTGTACCCTTTCGACTCACTTTGCAGATAGGCAGTGAGCTTACTATATTTTCCAATGACTATGTTTTTATGGACCTTTATAACGTCCTTCAGTATCGAGTACTTCGACCACATGGATGAAATTGCATACTTCTTCTTCAAATTTAGGAAATACGATAGCAGAACTTCCTCATTTATTGTCATTTCGCCCCGCTTTTCTTTCCATGCATTAAATTCGGAAAAGACCTTTTCATAATGTTCTCTGGACTTAGCAGGCAATAACTGGAGAGCAGCTTCTCCAGCTTCTCGAAGGATTATCAGTAGTAGTAACCCAAGAACATTGATAATTGTTCGAAAAAATTTTATAACAGATTTCGGAAGCTTGTTGCCAATAAGCAACAAGACCATGGGCTGTTTTCAGTGTATTGTTGTTCTGATTGGTTGTGTTCAATCAAATGACCTCAAATTAACTTATTTCATTGGATATCTACTAGAACAAAAAATTTTCTCAGGAACAAAATCGCTTTCTTGAATTTTCCACTAACTTCACAAATGGAAAAACTAAATAGCAACCATTCAACACCTCCCAAACTTTTTTCAATTAATTTCAATAATTTTTGACGTTCCACCTGCTGTCAGAGCGAAATGTCAAATCACTTTTTGATGAAATCTGATTCTGAATAACTATTATTGTATAAGTGTATTAGATATTGTTTTATCCACACAAGAAAGTTTCATTTTCTTTAGTGGATAAAGCGCAACTAAAGCACGAATACAATACAACGTTTTATCCACAATCACAGTCATTTAGAATCAGATTTCATCAAAAAGTGATTTAACATGTCGCTCTGATAGCAGCTGTAACGTCAAAAATCATTGAAATGTAATTGATTTAAGATTGTATTTTACATTACTCCTCTAGTGGATAAAGTGGTACTTTATATGCTTCATAAGTGTGAAGAAAACTCCAATTATACTGTGATTGTGGATAAATAAGTATTATTGGTCCCCTATTGTACTTATTTAAAGAAAGGTTTGGTGAATTAATCGTTAATTTGTTTTTTGATCGATAAGTCGGGTGATCGAATAATCCATTACCAATATTTTCAACAAAATATACCGGTTAATCGACTAATAATCGATTATATTGTCTAATTCTATACATGATGTGCTAATACGCCATGTAACAATTTGTTATAAGGTTAACACAATCAGAATCAATCGACTTGTTGATTTGAATAAATTACTTTGCGAATGTATTTGAATAACTAGCTATGGTATTCATTAGAAGCCAAAAACAACAAATTAATGCAATGCTTTTCTCATTTATTATGACATACTTTTCGCGAAGTTTAATGAAGTTATATTAATCTTGTTAAATAACTTTCATCCGCGGAGAACGACCGAGTCAATCCTTATTTCTGTTTTCAGCTTTACTTACGATTATCGACTTGTTTTTAATTTGCGAAATTGCTCAAACAAATTCCGCCAAGTTTGCTAACTTAACTTCGAGGACCTATTACGTTCATTTTAGCTTTTTACTTGATTAATTTGTAGTACAAATGAAAAGTTATCGAAGTGAAAATCGATAGCGTAAAAGAAGTTATTTTAACGATCGAAGTACAAATAAGAACCACTTATGAAGGTCAAGACGTCTATAAAGATGTTATTGTGATAGTTAATAAGAATCACAATTTTTCAAATGGTCACTCAATAAGAAACAGCCAATTCAATCAATTTATATAATTATATAGGTTGGAAAATGTTCTTGAACTATAAATCCTGGGAGATAGACCTGAAAGAAATGAGTATAGAGTCTGTTAATTTAGAATTGTTTATTTATTACCAACAGATAGATTATAACTGGAAAATTATGGATTAAAATCCAACAAAAGTGTGTGATGTCATAATATATATATATTTTGCTACGAAAGGATATGTTTCTAGAGTATATGTATAATATACACTGTGTTCATTTGAAAAGGACCCACCCTTAATATTTCAGAAATGGAACATATTAGAAAGATGCCGAAACACGTCATCTTTTAACTTGAGGGGGACACTTCTTAGCGCTTATACCATAAACGTCAGATTCACCCCCTCCCTTCTGGAGATACCTCTTGAATTTTTTCAAATGGCAGTAGGTATCAAGTCATACCTCATTTAAAAGGTCTGGTAAATCTCTATTCAATCATTTTATTTGCCTTTGATTCCAGCCTTCCATTATTTAATCGTTGTTTAAAATTGGCTCTCTTTCAACTTTTCGTATGCCCCCGTATTAGGTTATGTCCGAAAGACTCTAAAGAATAAAAAATTTACAAATTGTAAAAAAACAACTGTTAACAAGACCTAACTGTTATTTAATCATGTGTTGTCAAAGTGACCACCGTTAACATTCAGGCAATAAAAGTTGAAAGAGAGCCATTTTTAAACAACGATTAAATAACAATGGAAGGCTGGTTCAAAGGCAAAACAAAATGATTGGATAGAGCTTCACCAGACCTTTTAAATGAGGTATGACTTGATACCTAATGCCATTTGAAAAAATGTAAGGGGTATCTCCAGAAAGGAGGGGGCGAATCTGACGTTTATGACATTAGCGCCAAAAAGTGTCCCTCTCAAGTTAAAAGTTGACGTGTTTCGGCATTTCTTTCTAATATGTCGCATTTTTGAAATATTAAGGGTGGGTCCTTTTCAAATGAACACAGTGTATAAAATTATAGACTGGGTAGGACAAAGAAAAAATTATATTAGGTAGAAATAAGATAAGATACATTATGGGGCTTATGTTTTAAGAGCCTCTCCACTACTACCTTTGCAGATGTATTGTGTGTGCCCTCCTGTTATTCTAGAGTTCCTTGTCTGGACCCGTCCTTATTACCAGACTTCGAATGCCTCCATATATTGGGAGGGTTGTGGTTTTTCAAATTCGATATTATTCATGTGTTTGTTGAGTCTAACCCGGATCCTGATTGTTCTCCTATACTGGCTCAGTAGATTCTTCGTAAATTTTGGCGAGGCTTCTTTGATGAACTCTTTGGCCTGTCTCATTCTTGGTGCCTTGTTCCACCATTCTCGAGACTGCTTTTTTTTATCCAAGTACTGCTATTTTTTTTTGCAGCGCTTTCGCTTCACCACCGAAAGGTTCTGGGCCAATGGGAGCACATCGTGCCCCTTCTTGGGCTAGTAAGTCTGCCTGTTCATTTCCCTTGTGATCTGAGTGGTCTGGTACCCAGGCTAAGGATAATCTAATATGACACCTCTTGAAGTGTCTCCAAGCAATCCCAAACAAAAATTGAATCGTTCATCGTTTAGTCCCAAACAAGTTTGGGAATATATATGCATGAAAATGATTGCTTTTATAGAGGAGCATATGGCAATGGTATTTTCCTCAATTCCGTGCGCATGACGCAGATCCGAGTCCAATTCGTTCCCGGCCGGATACGCACGACGCGGAACCGCGCTCTGTACAGCAACAGGAACACAGAAATGATTTATTTGCTTTAGTATTTGTTGAGCAACTGGATGTAGGCGTTTACATTTCACAGAGCACTTAGAAGGACCACTGTGAAATATCAATTTTACCGCTGTCTTCAGTCACAACACAACCCCACTTAGCATTGCAACTGGGATATGATAAATAGAGATGAAGTTACGATGCGGCCAGTCACGAGCGGCGCTACAATCGAATAAGCTACGGCTACATTGATGCATATCGCAGCATGTTATTGGCGCTACCAACTGTCAAGTGACTTCTTAAGGCAATAACACCAATCAGATAAACTCTTCTGATGCGCGAACGCTGCATGTGAAGTTGACTTTTTTGGTGCTGCTTGTGTTTTGGTTCGGCCATTGTTTATTGTTTGCATGTTGTGCTAATTGATTCTTTTTTAAAATTTATTATTTTTAATACATTTTTTAATTGCTTCTTTGTGTATAAAGATGGAAACCATCACCCACAAAAAAAAATGCAGCGTCCTAGGGTGTACCGACACCACCAGTAGTCAGTATCGTTTCCCGAATCCCAAAAACGAATTGAATATGTTACAAACGTGGTTAAATGTAATACAAAGTGAAATACTAAGTAACATGACTGCAGAAGCTATTTACAAAAATGTGCGTGTTTGCGAAAGACATTTCAGTGATGAAGATAAAGTTAAAATAGGAAAAAGAGGTGTGAAAGAGAACAGCGATTCCAGCTTTATTTTTATTAGATTATTAGAAGTTACAGTATAAGGGATACCTCTCCTAGTGTGTCAAATGTTGCTACAACATTTAAAGCTCTTCTAATTAACAACTTTCTGTCATCACATTCACCATACTCCAATTGTGAACAGAATGTGACTGAGGGGGCTTTGGACAATCTTCAGTTTCTCGGTTTTTTCTAAGTGGTGAGTATGTTTCTGGATGTACTCTTCTTGAACCACATATAAATTTGGATTTACCTTCAAGAATCTCAAATTTTAAGAGAACTCCAGTGGGAAAATGTACAGTTACATACATTGTGGGATATATGTGGCTAAGAAAATTTTGAAAAGTCTCAATTTTAATGATTGCGAAGCCAATCTTTTGTTTAGAGAAAATGATGGCATTTTAGATTTTATTACAGCTAGAACTTATCAGATCTTGCAAATGACTGTACCCGGAACATATATGACGACATATTTAGTATCAGAATCACTGGCAATGCTATTTTATACAATCCCGAGAGTGTGTCATTTAACCAATATACATGCTACTTACTTTAGTTAGACAACTTTTGACATATTTAAATTTTGTACCTGTTAATTGCAAAATACATGCAGATACAGGTGCAAAATTATGTAAATTTATAGTTAGATTTTGTTTGTACTTCTGGTGTAATAAGGTAAATAAAATTGCCAGAGGTGATGACCAAAAATTCATTGCATACCTTAAAAGCAAACCGGATTCATATTTGGTAGATCCGATCAAGTTGAAAGCCCACAACATGTTTATTGGTAGAAGAGCAAGAAAATTAGAAAATAACTCCAAAAGTAGCTTATAAAATTAGAATTCCTCAATAATAATAGGTGGTGTATATGTCTATATAGTTAGCTAATTAAATTGTAATATTGTGTCTTTATATCATATGTTATTTGTTTTCTGTTTTTTTTTTATATATAATATTGCATAAATTGTCTCAAATGGAAAATGACCGTTATCCAAAGCTGGGTTATATAACCAACAATTAAAACTAATTGAGTCTTGCGATATCAACTACAATTGGTCAAGGCAAGTAAGACAGTTTTCCATTGATTTGAATGTATTCGATTACTGGAATAATTTTTCATCATTCAACTTTTCTGTTTTAAAGAAAGGCGTTTTAGCTAAATATTACACACATTTCCGCAAAGTGGATGTCAATCTTGTGTCTAGGTATTCTCATATTTCTTTATATAGAATTTTTGATATTTCTGAAGCACCAAGTCTGTATTTACAAAAAAATTACCTATGCAAGTCACCCGCACCCTGGCTCAACTGCGTATGGTTAATGATTATAAAATTAAATTTACGTTTAATGGTATTGTCTATTATATTGACCTGAAATTAGTTTGCTCTATATGTAACAATCAAGAAAAGGAAACACTTCTACATGTTGTTTTTGAGTATCCCATAAATACTGTGATGAAGCGCAATATATCTTGTTTACAGAATGTAGATGCTTTAATTAATGCTTTGCAAAATATTACAAATGAGGAAGCTATGGTGATAAGCCAATACATCTGGAATATACTCAAATTAAGATCCTTTATATTAAATGACTAAGCTTATTCTTTTATTATTCTCAGTCTAGCTGACTAATTGTATCAAAATATTTATGTAATTTTTTGTGTTTGTAACCACTTGTTGCTGTAAGCAAGTTCTTAGAAGCAATAAATATATTATTATACCTATATAATATTTAGTGTATTTTTTATTATTGTATTTTATATCCACACAATTTTACTCTAATTTTGTATGAAAATGGTAAAACCACTAAACAAATATATAATAATTGTATTTTTATTTAATTGATATTAATTTTTCTTTTACCTATGAACAATTTAATAAAATATAGATTGGATATATTACCTTTGTTTTAATGCCCCATACTACTTATAAAGTATTTATGATCCAATAACTCCGAAATGGTTTAGATTTTGAGGTTGACAACAGGAGCTGGTTTCATTTTAAGTATTTTTTCTGACATTAAAATATCAATTCCCAGTAAGCTAACCTCAAGTTATCACTTTCACCCAACTTTTATCCTATATACAATTTCGTAAAATTCAATGTTGATTAAAACTACAAATTAATTTTAAATTTGGTGTACAAACGTTAGAAGACTAGCCTTGAGGGTGGATAAGGGACATATTAAACAGAGTTGATTTTTTAATGTAATAATAAAGAATATCTTCGAAATCACCTCGTGTTTTTAACCTCAAATATCTCAAACCGCTATATAATAATTAAATTAATTGAACACTTTTTAAATTTTACTGCTACTGCTAACCTTCAAATGGTTATGCGGCCAGTCACGAGTGGCGCTAGTAACTGTATCCCTACTTCTTAACATGGAAGTTGCAATGCTAAGTGGGGTTGTGTTGTGTCAGATCACTGGTTATTGGTTGTTGATTGCCTCTTTTTATGGCGAACTGATAGATAAGATAATGACATGATAAAATATTTGGTACGTCTGCATTCCGCTAGTCCGCACCAGTTCGTTCGAAAGTAGGCAACCAGCTATTGACTAAAGACAGACGATTATATTGGAAAACGATATATGAAAGTTTAATCGATATATCGCCACAGAAAAATATCGATGTTAAATATCGATATATTTGGGCTGACATATCGATATTTCCAAACTATCGATATATCGTTGCCATCCCTACCTATATAAATAGCATTGTCTAAAGTAAAGGATTATTATCTGGGCTGTCATGGAAAAGCATTAATGTCAAAATACTTTTTCTCAATCAAATTCTATAAACGGAGAAATAAGTTAATAATTGTGTTTTAGGATCGACATTGTTATAATTAATAACATTAAATGTCAATAATAATTTTACTTTGATTAATGGCGGCGCTATTAGTTTTTTAGTTCTTCACATTGTAGTTCACATTCCAATTCCGAATTATTAATGTGCTTTATTTGTTTATAATTTCTTACTTTTCCACCATTATAGCCTTTGTTTTGAACCAACAGCACATTTTTCTTGTGCTTCATCCTTTTCTGTATTCGCTTGAATGAGATCTTTATTTACAGATTTTAATTTTTAGAAGGCTTTTTTACGGATTTTTATCTAAACTGGATAATCTCCAAGGGGAATTAAAATCTGTAAATAAGGAACTCATTCAAGCGAATACAGAATAGGATGAAGCACAAGAAAAATGTGCTGTTGGTTCAAAACAAAGGCTATAATGGTGGAAAAGTAAGAAATTATAAACAAATAAAGCACATTAATAATTCAAAATTGGAATGTGAACTACAATGTGAAGAACTAAAAAACTAATAGCGCCGCCATTAATCAAAGTAAAATTATTATTGACATTTATTTTTTATCTTCTATTGTGCAACGATATGGCCCTTTACTGCAATATTTTTCTATTGTTTATTCAATGATAATTTTAGTTTAATTAATGGCGGCGCTATTAGTTTTTTAGTTCTTCACATTGTAGTTCACATTCCAATTTTGAATTATTAATGTGCTTTATTTGTTTATAATTTCTTTCTTTTCCACCATTGGCCTTTGTTTTGATCCAACAGGAATCTTCTGAATGATATCGTACACCTTTTTGTAAACTTTCAGAAATACCTATTACATTTTTCCTTCATTGGCTTATAATCTGATTTTTTTATGATTTTCTTCTTTGCAACTAAATGTTCTAGCTTGCCAAGTTCATTAAATAAGACTTTTGTTTCTATAATTTCCGCACATTTTTCTTGTGCTTCATCATTTTCTGTATTCGCTTGAATAAGTTCCTTTTTTACGGATTTTAATTCCACTTGGAGATTATCCAGTTTAGATAAAAAGGAACTCATTCAAGTGAATACAGAATAGGATGAAGCACAAGAAAAATGTGCTGTTGGTTCAAAACAAAGGCTATAATGGTGGAAAAGTAAGAAATTATAAACAAATAAAGCACATTAATAATTCAAAATTGGAATGTGAACTACAATGTGAAGAACTAAAAAACTAATAGCGCCGCCATTAATCAAAGTAAAATTATTATTGACATTTAATGTTATTAATTATAACAATGTCGATCCTAAAACACAATTATTAACTTATTTCTCCGTTTATAGAATTTGATTGAGAAAAAGTATTTTGACATTAATGCTTTTTCATGACAGCCCAGATAATAATCCTTTAAGCCATATTTTTGCGATCTAGCGGATTAAAGCGATTCATTTTCGCGAATAAGTAATGACGTCACGCTTAAAAACGCTTGAAGCGGAATCTGGCGTGGTCGAGAGTGCGCCAGAAAACTTTGAAGCGGTTCAGCTGTTGTGCGTCATTCAATTGACAGCATTGACAGAATAAATTAATAGAGAGTGGACCAATGGTGTACCACCGAAAAAGCTGTATCCTCACTGAGCAACACCATTAAAATCTCTCCTCCTTTTCATACTAAATTCTAAGATCACAAATTTTAACAAAAGCAATATTATTTTATTTAGGTATATTAATATTATTTTGCTTACTGCAGATTCAGAATCTCAGAAAGAAAAAAATAAACAAAGTAAAGTATGTATGTGTCGTGAGAGAAATGTCGTTGTGATATGTCAGAATATCGTTAGATATTCCCATTTTTGCGAGGTTAAGCGCGACGTCACCGTTATGACGTCACGCTTAAGCTACACTGTTAATCCGCTTAAAGACGCTAGATAGCAAAAATATGGCTTTACTATATCTATTGACTATAGTCTATAAATAAACAATTCTGCCTCGATGGCGCTTAATGCGCGGGAAAGTTTAAAAAAATCACATTTTTCTTTACATATATTTAGTAGTTTATTTGATGAGGAGCTTTGCAATATTATAATTACCGAGTCAAACAAATATGCACAACAGAAAAAAACAAATTTGGATTTATCTGTTGAAGAATGTTATGAAAAATGATCTAATGCACATTCTTTCTCTAGTTCCTAGGATATTCTATGAATTCTTGACATCGATATACGATGTTTGACACTTTGACACGATATAAGTTTTTGAACCACGATCACCACGATATAAGATAGAATATAGAAATGTTTGATGTTTATAAGGCATTAGAATTGTGAACCATGTAAATAATAGTTATGTATATATATGTTAAATAGAGTGTCAATAGGGTGCCTGAATATTTTTATTTAATAACAAAAGCTTATGGGCCCAGGCACCTGAAACGAAAGATTTTGAATACCACGTGAACTTGTGGATGTATGAATCGTAAAAGAACCAAGATGGCATCAAAAAATACATTTAATGTGGAATTGCTAAACTTCAATAATTACCACACATAGAAATTTCGAATGTTAACATTGCTGGCAGAGCATGATGTAAAAGAATGCATCGATGAACCATTCAATGCAGAAGATCATAAAAATGACAAGCCTCTGAAAATTGCGAGGAAATAGGAGAACAAATGCAAGTCCATTATTGTACAATGCCTAGATGATAGTCAAATTGAAATAGTAAGAGCGAGACCAAGATACTGCTTACCATATGTGGAAAACACTGGAAAGCAGATATGAGAGAAAAGTATACCCGGACAACTAATGCTACGTAGGCAGCTAATGTCAATGAAATTAAAAGAAAACGAAGACTTAGAAAATTTTCTCCAAAAATTTGATGAAACAATTAGACAACTGAAGGCAACAAAAGCTGAGCAAAAGGAATAAGATTTAGTCTGCAATCTATTACTGCCCATGCCAAAGTCCTTTGAGACACTGATTACAGTAGGTACTAGAAATTATGCCTGAAGAAGAATTAACTTTGGAAGTTGCAAAGACTAGGCTGAGATCGGAAGTGGAAAGACGAGGTGCCTCAAGTTCAACTCGAAATAATATGCATACTCCTATTCCATCAGCTTTTGCATCTACCCGATATGGAACATGTCATTTCTGTAAACAAAAAGGACATTTTAAGAAAGAATGCAGAAAATATTTGCAGCAGAAAGACCAGGCAACAGGATATTACAACAACTATAATAGACCTAGAAGGAACTTTAACCAAAGTAACAGAAGAAGTCAATCATATAGAGGTCAAGGAAGCTATAGGTCAAACCACTCATTTCCTGATAGACAAGACAGAGTTGGCAACAGAGATGGAAACTATGTAGAACAGGAGTCAACTAATCAAGAAGAGGCCAATGAAAATGAGGTTTGCTTTATGGTAGATGCAAATGTAGTAAATCATAGTAATAAGATAGGTAACAATGAGCTATTATTTTATATTGATTCAGGATGCACTGACCACTTAGTAAATGATAAAAAATATTTTTCTAGATTGTTAATGTTGAAAAATCCAATTAAAATAGCAGTTGCAAAAAGCAACAACTATATGGAAGCTATAGGGGTTGGTGAAATAAAAGCTATAAGTTTTGTTAATGGAAAAGAGGTTAAATGTATAATTAAAAATGTTTTATTTGTCCCAAATTTACGAAAAAATTTATTGTCAGTAAAATGGCTTGAAATGTCAGATGTAACAGTTGTATTTGAAAATGGTCAGGTTCTGTTATTCGATAATAATAAATTATTAGGTATATCTTTCAAAGTATGCAATCAGGAATGTATGAGTATAGAAACAGAAAATGAAACTGTTAAATTGTGGCATAGAAGGTATGGTCACATAGGTTACTCAAATGTAGAAAAATTAATACAGAAAAATATGGGACAGGGAATTGAAGATGTTAAAGCTGTAGGAAAATTTGAATTTTGTGAAGCTTGTGTTCATGGAAAAATGAGTAGATTAAAATTTGGTACAAGAACAAAAGCAGAAAGATTACTCGAAATTATTCATTCTGATGTAGTAGGGCCAATAAATCGTTTGGCACATGATGGAAGCCAATATTTTTTTCAGTTTATTGATGATTATTCAAAATTCACTTACGTTTTTTTGATGAAGCAAAAAAATGAGGTTGTAGATTATTTCAAAGAATTTGTACGGATGGTAGAAACCAATTTTAATTAAAAAATTTCTGTACTACACTGTGGTATGATTTACAGGAATTCTGCAAAACAAATGGTATCACTATAGATTATACATGTCCTCACACACCTGAGCAAAATGGTAAAGCTGAAAGACATAATAGAACTGTTGCTGAGAAGGCACGAGCTATGATGGCTGATGCTAATATGCCCAAAAACATTTTGGAGTGAAGCTGTTAGAGTGGCTGCTTATATTATGAACCGAAGTCCAGCAGAAGTATGGTATGGCAAAAAACAAAAAACCTAATGTAAGTAATCTAAAAATATTCGGATCAGTAGTATATTCACATATCCCCAAGCAATTTAGGAAGAAGTTTGATGAGAAATCAGATAAATGTATTATGATGGGTTACACATTGACAGGGTATAGACTTTGGAGTATTGAAAAGCAGAAGATAACTATATCAAGAAATATAACTTTTAATGAGAATGATGTTTATTTCAAAAATACACAAGTACAGATAAAGATAGAAGATAATAAAACTGAGGATGATACAGTAGAAGATGACAGCTATGAAAATGAAGATATAAATGTACAAAATAATGGAGGAGAAATTAAGGAAAAAAGACCTATTAAGAAACCTAGTCGCTTTGAGGATTATGAATTATACATGGCTTTTGATGCATTGGCATTTGTAGAGAAAACACCAAGATGTGTTGAAGATATTCAGAGTAGAGAAGATGAAGATTTATGGAAGCAGGCAATGGATAAAGAAATAAAGTCTATCGAGAAAAATCAAACCTGGGAAGAAGTAAATAAACCTGAAGATGAAGAAGTATTGACAACAAAGTGGGTATTTAGTACAAAACCATTTGAGTCCAAAACAGAGGATCAGTACAAAGCAAGACTTGTGGTAAGGGGATTTGAACAATGTGACACATTTGACTATGATGGAATTTACAGTCCAGTAGCAAAAATGACTACAATTAGAATGTTTTTGTCAGTCGGAAATCATTATAAGTTTTATTTTAGACAATTAGATATCAAAACTTCTTTTTTAAATGGGGATCTCAAGGAAAGTATATACATTTATCCACCAGTAGGGTGTTAGCTGCAAACCAGGATATGTTTTAAAATTAAAAAATCTATATATGGATTAAAACAAGCAGCTAAATGTTGGAACAACAAGATTAATGATTTTTTCATTAAGTTAGGTTTCAAAAGATCAGATAGTGACTATTGTTTATATGTATATATTGTATTATATGTGGATGATATTATAGTTGCAGGGCCTAACTTGAGTGTTATTGAAGAAATACTAAAATGCTTTGATACAAAAAGATAAAGGAGAACTGAAATATTTCTTAGGCTTAGAAATAAATTATAATAGAGAGCAAGGTATTTTAGGAATTAGTCAACCAAAGTATATAAAGAATATATTGACACGTTTTAACTTTGAAAATTCTAAATCTGTTGCAACACTCTTAGATCCAAAATTTTAGTAAAATCTTGATGATATTAAGGGAGAACAAGATGAAGACAAACCAGTTAAGGAACTAATTGGATGTTTGATGTATTTAATGTTGGGTTCAAGACCAGACATAAGTTTTGCAATCAACTATTTGTCAAGGCATCAGGATGAAAATCATTTAGCAGTGTGGAGTCATTTGAAAAGGCTTCTACAGTATTTAAAAGGAACGGTTAACTACAATTTATCATATTTTAGGAATGGTGATACTTTATACCATTAACTTGCTATGTAGATTCTGATCGTGCAGGAGATTGTAATGACAGAAAATCTGTATAACTGGGTATGTCATTCAAATTTTTGGAAATACTGTATCTTGGGTTACCAGAAAACAAAATTGTGTTGCTTTGTTAACTACATTTTGAGGATAATGTTCTGGACGCACTCTGTCCAGTTTCCCGTCCGTCCGTGCAGACCCTAGCCGGAGCGTGTTTTGGTCGCACACTCGACCAATCACAACGAGCGAGACAAGTATAAATATAGGTGCCAGAACAACATACGGACAGTTGTCAGATTTGAGATATCTTTGGCAAATTAATATAATTCTGAATTAAGTCAATATTTCAATATACGCGTTGATAAGAACAGTGCTCGTCGAACCCTCAACCAACTCGCATCGCAAGACCGAACTGATCTCCAACAATTGTGTTTTTTTTAATTTGTATTTCTTACCAAGCACACCTGAACTACCCACTCGGGAGTGATTGTGAAGAATCTAGATTTCAAATAGAAATAGTGTAAGTTATATGCTTGGTTATATTTGTGAACAAAATGGATTCATTTATGGAGCAGTACGAGTTGATGGACAACACGGAAGAGCTCCCTGTAAGCTCGACCATATTAGAACAATAATCAAGGATGTACATCAATTATAAAAAATCCTGAGAATAATAAGCGGATAAAACATATAGATTTGAAATTTCACTTTATTTGCGACAAATTGAAAGATAAATCTTTAGAATTACAATATTTGAGTTCAAAATTACAAATTGCGGATTTATTAACAAAAGCTTTACCTAGAATCCAGTTTAATGAAAATTGTCAAAGATAAGGTTTAAGAAATGGAGATGTTAAAATGTAAATATTCCATGTAAATAGTTGATTGTATATATGTAATAGATTATAGGAAAAGAAGTGAAATGTTCGAAGCCAGATAGGGTTTATTTTTTAATTTTTTTTTATTAACAAATATAAATTGAAGGAAGTGCATTAAGAGAGGGTGTTATGAAAAATGTTTAATGTATATATTAAGAAAATCACAAGATAGGTCACTTCCTATTTGGTCTAGCCAAGTATTAAACATCAAGTAGATCACATAAAATGTAACTTCTGTCATTTTGACGATGATATGTCAATATCGAAATAATTATCAATATCCTTTAATAATTTTCATAATTTTTTTTTAATTAAATAGTGGAATTAATTAGAAACAGTTAGTTTCATTTATAACATTAATATGAGTAGATTCCACAAAGTAAGGGTCCAAACAGTAAATTCAAAATCTGCTAGGTCTGAAAGATTCTTTAAAATTTCTTTGTAGGATAGAATTCATTGGTCGCACTTTATATAATTTATCAAAATCGGGGCTATTCCTATTTGGCATAGTTCCATTATCCATTTAGATGCAAAAATCTTAGTATTTTGAGAAATCTCGTTAGAGACATTACATCTGCGATTCTTTGGTAGCGAAAGTTTATGTAGGAGGATCAATATATAATCGTAAACTTGGCTTTGGATTTAATCCCATAATAATTAGAATTCCCAAAAACGCTTTTAGTTCTTTTTTGTTATTAAATAAAAATAAAGGCACCCTATTTACACTATTTAACATATATATACATAACTATTATTTACATGGTTCACAATTCTAATGCCTTATAAACATCAAACATTTCTATATTCTATCTTATATCGTGGTTCAAAAACTCCGTGTCAAAGTGTCAAATATCCTATATCGATGTCAAGAATTCATACAATATCCTAGGAACTAGAGAAAGAATGTGCATTAGATCATTTTTCATAACATTCTTCAACAGATAAATCCAAATTTGTTTTTTTTCTATTGTGCATATTTGTTTGACTCGGTAATTATAATATTGCAAGGCTCCTCATCAAATAAACTGCTAAATATATGTAAAGAAAAATGTGATTTGTCTTGAACATTCCCGCGCATTAAGCGCCATCGAGGCAGAATTGTTTATTTATAGACTATAGTCAATAGCCTATAGATAGGGATGGCAATATCGAATAAAAATGACGATATATCGGAACATCGATATATCGCAACCAAGGTATCGATATATGCGATATAGTATAGTAACTGTTTTTAAGGTGTAAAAAAATGTCATTTTTATTTATTTTCAACATAAAACAAGGTAACAAACTAGAAAATTCAACATAAAACAAGAAAACAAACATTAGAAAATTTAACATAAAATAAAACATCAAAACAGAAAGTTCTAATATCATATCAGATAAATATTTATATGAATAAAACTCTATTACTACCATTGCTACAAATCACAAAAATTATTCAACTATTCTATTCAGTTTGGTTACTCCCCCGCCCGATCCCGACTGTCATTTGTCACGTCACACGTCACTTTTCGGAAACAAGTAACAACTAACCTGATTTGACCCAAGGTTAATAGAATGTATTCTATTGACCTTGGATTTGACCAATCAAAATCAGATCACTGGTTATTGGTTGTTGATTGTCTCTTTTTATGGTGAACTGATAGATAAGATATGGATAAGATAATGACATGACAAAATATTTGGTACGTCTGCATTCCGCTAGTCCGCACCAGTTCGTTCGAAAGAAGGCAACCAACTATTGACTAAAACGATATATGAAAGTTTAATCGATATATCGCCACAGAAAAATATCGATGTTAAATATCGATATAATTGGGCTGACATATCGATATTTCCAAACTATCGATATATCGTTGCCATCCCTACCTATAGTAAAAGATTATTATCTGGGCTGTCATGAAAAAGCATTAATGTCAAAATACTTTTTCTCAATCAAATTCTATAAACGGAGAAATAAGTTGATAATTGTGTTTTAGGATCGACATTGTTATAATTAATTACATTAAATGTCAATAATAATTTTACTTTGATTAGTTTTTTAGTTCTTCACATTGTAGTTCACATTCCAATTCCGAATTATTAATGTGCTTTATTTGTTTATAATTTCTTACTTTTCCACCATTAGCCTTTGTTTTGAACCAACAGCACATTTTTCTTGTGCTTCATCCTTTTCTGTATTCACTTGAATGAGTTCCTTTTTATCTAAACTGGATAATCTCCAAGTGGAATTAAAATCCGTAAAAAAGGAACTTATTCAAGCGAATACAGAAAATGATGAAGCACAAGAAAAATGTGCGGAAATTATAGAAACAAAAGTCTTATTTAATGAACTTGGCAAGCTAGAACATTTAGTTGCAAAGAAGAAAATCATAAAAAAATCAGATTATAAGCCAATGAAGGAAAAATGTAATAGGTATTTCTGAAAGTTTACAAAAAGGTGTACGATATCATTCAGAAGATTCCTGTTGGATCAAAACAAAGGCCAATGGTGGAAAAGAAAGAAATTATAAACAAATAAAGCACATTAATAATTCAAAATTGGAATGTGAACTACAATGTGAAGAACTAAAAAACTAATAGCGCCGCCATTAATTAAACTAAAATTATCATTGAATAAACAATAGAAAAATATTGCAGTAAAGGGCCATATCGTTGCACAATAGAAGATAAAAAATAAATTGAAAATCAAATTGGAAAATTATTAGAAAAAAAATAATAGAAGAATCATATAGCCCGTTTGCAGCTGCAGTTACATTGGCTTACAAAAGAGATGAAAATAAAAAGTCAAGATTGTGTATAGATTTTCGGGACCTAAATAAGATTGTTGTTCCACAATCACAACCGTTTCCCCTCATTGAGGACCTAATCGTGAAAACTAGAGATTGCAAGTATTTTTCTACACTGGACCTGAATTCAGCGTTTTGGTCAATACCTTTGCGTGTCACAGACAGATACAAGACTGCATTCGTCACCCAAGATGGCCATTTTCAATGGACCTGCTTGCCATTCGGCTTAAAGACGTCCCCAGCTATATATTTCAAAGAATAATGTGTAATATAATATGAAAACACAAGCTTGGAGATTTCACAGTATGTTACATCGATGACATCTTATTATTCTCAAAATCATTCTCAGAACATATCAGATATCTGGAGCAGATGTTTCAAGCAATTAAAAGTGAAGGTTAAAGACTAAAATTTTCTAAATGCATTTTTGCATCCGACTCAGTTAAGTACTGTAGCATTTACAAATTCACTTACTTATTTTTGATGTGTAAATAAAGAAACAATTCAATTGAGGTCATTTCCATGCTTCATTTGGACAATATAGATGTACTTACAACAACATATAACTGGTAATAAGATTGAAAACTTTAATCATCTGTATTTTTGTGTACCTTAAAAATATTCTAAGAAATCTGGAATCTTTCTAGAAGTTACTGTCGTTTCAAGGACCTGAAATCAAAAATAAGTATTATTAGGGTTCCACAGAACCGTAAAGTTGTAACCTTTACCCAAGGGGTCAATTGTTACTAGTGATTTTAAACGAAACCGCAGGGGAACAAAATTGTCAATAACTACAAGTTATTACTAAAACACACAGTATACCGAATTGAACTATCAGCATAATATTGTATCCCATGTATTTAAAGGCACGGAAAATATGCATTTACCTATTTTTTCAATACTGTAGAAAACAAATAATCGCTGCTTATATAAGGCGTTATCGCCGATGGTGGCCCAGGCTAAATAAAAGTATACTTGAAGCGATTAAACTATATCTGGAGGAAAATAATTGAGAACTATACCTCAGGGAATAAATAATATAGGGTTCTTTGTATTATAGTTTCCTTGGTCATATGGTTATGTCAAATCCGTGAATAGGCGCCACCGAGTTTTTAGAAGCTATTATGCTGAAGGCGATCGTAAAAGAAATGTTATACAAGTAGCCAAAACGCGGAAAAATATATATATAGATACAAATAACGTATAAATAAATAGTCCAACTAGTACAGGCCAATCTTTTATTGCTAAATAAGATAATCGGCAATACGACGCTCCTGTTACAAGTAAATACAAGAAATGTATCAAAAATAAGTCAAAATTGAATCACAATTAAATCAAAATCAGTCGAAATATGTCACAAATATTTGTTATCCAAAAAGAAAATATCGTAGGTATAAAACAAAAGAATAATCGTTTAGTAGGTGATAGAGGTGTAGTCAAGTATGATCATACCAGCTTTACATGTACCATAAACCTACCTATAAATGCCAAAAGCCGAATAATAAACTACATCATAATACTACCGCAATTATAAAGGCTTTGAATTTAAAATTGCAATCCAAATCAAGACAATTTTACAACCGTCCAAATTGAAATTATTTGGTATAACTAATAATCACTTAAACTCGTGTTTGAAACTGAGAATCTTAAAACGATAATAAAACGTAAAATCAAGTTCTTTTTTTTTGTACTTAGCTTTCACGAATTTGGAGGTCCAGCCACCATCCACAAGGTCACTCTCGGGAGTAGAAAACTGGTAAATTTCCAGGCATCGTCTCGGCTGTGAAGATTCTCTGATGTCGTAAAACAGGTCGAACCAGGTGTGAAATCTGGGACGAAATCCAATCCAGACAACCAAAAGGGTCCCAAATTAAAACCCCAACAGTAGAAGGAAGAGTAAAGCGTAGAAATAAGGACACAACAGAAAAACCCCACAATAAGGAGAGAGAAAAAAAAAATCAATCTCACCATCTAGAGAGTTTTAGTTTTGTAAAAACTAAAAATATCTTACCTCAATTTATCAATGAGGGTTCGCAAAATTCCCATGTCCAGCCCTGTGAAACCATCAATGGACAACCTCCACCAATAGGCTCACAAAATGGTGGATTCTGGCAGGTTTTGAAAGGAGGTTGATTCGATCTCAATGAATCGTGGATCCGGTGTGAAATAATCCCTCAACGGCGGAAAAAACGACTTCCAAACAAACTACCCAAAATAGTCGGATTTCCAAGCAACTTATGCGAATTTATATCCCCTAATTAGGGTAACTAATCGAAAATTTAACTAATAAAATAACTCGCACTAAGCACCGAACCTTTCGTTCTCCAAAACTGTATCACCTTCTCCCCGTTGCCATAGAAAAGATGGCTTCAAAACAGTCATACCACAATTTCCAATAATATAAAATTCGAAATATCCAAAAATCCGTTAATAAAAACAATTAAAATCTAGCTATTGAATTATTCCAGTTGGTAACCTGCAGTTGTCGAGCACAATGGGGAAACAAAAGAAGTACGTCCAAATTTCCTAAATTCTCCTACCTTATCGATACTACAGCATTATACATATATACTGTGAACAAGAAACAGCGTTCTCGTAGCGAAACAATTTCATTAGATTCGTAGATTAATACCAGCTACTCAGAGAAGACACGAGTTCTTCCGATAACCGAAGCATTTTTAGATTTATTAGTTATACAGAGTGTCCAAAATATTAAAATTAAGTCAACTGGTGAATGCATATTACGAAAAGATTTTATTTGAAAGTCAGACCATAGTCGACAATAATAACAAAGAAAAGTATGCTTACCTTTTTGATTTTCCTTTGTAATATTATAATATGATTGATATAAATGACTAGTTTGTTATTATAATGGCAAATGTCAGTGGAGTGAATGCCAATGAACTATGAATACGGATGGAATGGCCCCTTCCCATTTAAACAATGAAACGTTTTTGCGGCCAACATAAGAAAAGGAGGTCCGAGAGAGAGATGGAGCTAGTCAGGGCAAAAGGCCCGCAAATTTCAAGGTGGTGTATAGCGGATTTATAGTAATTTTGATTTTAAAATTTATTTAAGCAATTGTAATTGGATAAAAGGGAGTAATAGGGATGGGTAAAGAGGATAAAATTATTATATAATATAAAATTTAATAATTTCAATAAAAATACTGATTTTGGAAGATATATATTATATTACAAAAAATTATTTCTCAAAATACCTACAAAATATTTTTAGCAGATTTGTGTAGAAAGCAACAGTTCTCCTTATGAGGCTATTGGTTTTAAAAATGAATAGCTTTGGTAAGCTTTTGTGTAATTCTATCAGGAATTTGTTTTTTTATTGAATTTATGTGGTGAAGCCGAATTGTAAAATAATTTTTCATTATTAATCTTACCAATTGAATTATATGACCATGAAGTGGATCTTGATCTAGACAATGCTGAGATAAACATAATAACAATTCACTGATGTTCAAATTTCTCATTGCAAGAGAGACCAGTCTCAACATTATATTCGGCACAGAAAAGTTTTTTTCAGACTTAATTACGCTTTCTGCAACCATACAAATTTTAACTATATCTTTTGTAGGCTTGCTAAGACCCCCTCTATTTTTTTCTATTCAGTAGCATGCAAGTAGAACTAGAAGTTATTAAAGAACGGGCACATTCATTGCAATTAAGAGTTTTGATAAGTTTTTTGCTAATAAAACCTGCTATATATACTCTACCCCATCACAAATACCGGGTGTTTCTAAATACATGCGACAAAATTCAGGAGGTCAATAGAATAAGCACCATAATTTATAATTCTTTTAATAAATTGAGTGGAAAACAGTAAAGATGTAAAATGTAATACGATTCATAATAAATGCTGGAAATGACCACCTCTAGCCAAAATACATGAACGTAGCCTGCAGATATTTTCTTCTGTTTGAGTAATTCATTCAATAGGCTATTTAGACTTTTAATTCATTCTTTGCCTACTTATTTTGCTTTGATTATACTTGTTCACTTTCTTGTTCTTTTGAACAGTTTCATGAGCAACTTTCCAAAACCTCTTCCTACGCTGCATATTATTTAAATCAGAAAACTTGAAATCCCCAAAATATACAGGTTCTCTACGGGTCCTGCAAACATAAATATTTCAACAAATTAGTAGAAGTGAAAATTTTGATAATTAACTATATTATTATTAAAACTACCTTAAATTACAAATTTTCAGTTTCACATGATTCCATAGATTCATGATTGTGTGTTAAATTTGAAGGACCATCACCTCCAACATGTTTTCGTAATCTATAAGTTCACGATTTTCAGGTTTCTCTACCACCTCACAGATATCCAAAGTTTGATCTGAAAATAATAAAATGAATAATAAACACTTCAAATTAGTAGGTACTTAGAAGTAAATAGGAATATTCAAATGAAAATACCTGGTTCTTTTAGGGTTACTTCTTAATGTTTTCTTTTTCAAACACTTCGTTGTTTAGATTCCTTGCTGAGAGGGGCAGGAAAATCAGCCGACTTTTTCAATACCTTATTTCCATGAACATTTACTTCATAATCATCTATAGGCACAAACTGCCGATGTCGGACTGGGAGTAAAATCTACTCTTCTTATTGCATGTAACCACTTCTAACTAACTTCCTCAAGTTGGGATCTTTAAGGAATCCTAAAACTACAGATTTTTTCACCACTCCAAAATGAATTAAACGATTAAACTAACCTGTGAAACTTCCTTTTTGATACCTTTTGTTCGTCTATTAGTACAATTCACTGCACTGCAAGATTAAACCATTTTCAGACAAATATAAAACAAAATAAAAATCTCTTAAAGGCTATAAGTCTATAAATATTTATAATAATCACCAAAAACTACTATTATTAATTAAAAAATTCAGCAGAAGCAAAATTATTTAAAAGCAAACACGATAAATACACTTCCTCTAATGTTAAATACAGGTTTTCTGCCCCGACGCCCCTGACTAGCGCTATCCTTATCGTCTGTCTCATCTTGACATCAATTCATACGCAAAGTGCCCGTTCCATCCGTATTTATAGTTCATTGGTGCACAACACAACCCCACTTAGCATTGCAACTGGGATAAGATAAATAGAGATGAAGTTACGATGCGGCCACCACCGAGCAAGTGGTCGAGTGGTTACGCTCTCGGCTTGCATTCGGAAGGACCGGGGTTCAAATCCCAGGTCCGCCTGACCTGCTATGAGTTTTTTCAGAGGTTTTCTCGTAGCAATAAGCGAATGCTGTGTCAGTACACACCTCTCAGGCACCTACCACCGTTCCCTCCACTCCCATCCCCTGAACCAAACAATCCTTATTCCTTCCAATGTTGGCTGAAGAGTCTCCGGAAAGCCTATAGCGGCCCGCTTCCCTCGAGAGGGGGGAAAATGAAAAACAATCCTTCCTTTTTCGATGCGGCCAGTCACGAGCGGCGCTACAATCGAATAAGCTACGGCTACATTGATGCATATCGCAGCATGTTATTGGCGCTACCAACTGTCAAGTGAATTTTTAAGGCAATAACACTAATCAGATAAACTCTTCTGATGCGCGAACTCTGCATATGAAGTTGACTTTTTTGGTGCTGCTTGTGTTTTGGTTCGGCCATTGTTTATTGTTTGCATGTTGTGCTAATTGATTCTTTTTTAAAATTTATTATTTTTAATACATTTTTTAATTGCTTCTTTGTGTATAAAGATGGAAACCATCACCCACAAAAAAAATTCAGCGTCCTAGGATGTACTGACACCACCAGTAGTCAGTATCGTTACCCGAATCCCTAAAACGAATTGAATATGTTACAAACGTGGTTAAATGTAATACAAAGTGAACATGACTGCAGAAGCTATTTACAAAAATGTGCGTGTTTGCGAAAGACATTTCAGTGATGAAGATAAAGTTAAAATAGGAAAAAGAAGTGTGATGAGAAGAGCGATTCCGGCTCTATTTTTATTAGATTATTAGAAGTTACAGTGTAAGGGATACCTCTCCTAGTGTGTCAAATGTTGCTACAACATTTAAAGCTCTTCTAATTAACAACTTTCTGTCATCACATTCTCCATACTCTAATTGTGAAGAGAATGTGACTGAGGGGGCTTTGGACAATCTTCGGTTTCTCGGTTTTTTCTAAGTGGTGAGTATGTTTCTGGATGTACTCTTCTTGAACCACATATAAATTTGGATTTACCTTCAAGAATCTCAAATTTTAAGAGAACTCTAGTAGGAAAATGTACAGTTACATACATTGCGGGATATGTGGCTAAGAAAATTTTGAAAAGTCTGTAACGGTAAATGTCTGTACCTCACGGGGCACCAGCTCGAAGGGCTCCGGCTAGAGACTCCTCTCAAGGGTGATTCGACCCGAAGTTTATGTCACACAAGGATAACAGAAGGGTTGTAAAAGTTGAGGGCGCCACTACCTTTTTGACGATAGAAAGGACTAAGAAAAAACTAAGGCGGAAAAGGTAGAAACGCCTTGTAAAATTTAAATGAAAGTTAAAAAATAAAAAAGTTACTAAAAATCACCCCGGACGATATCTCCCTCAACTTTTATAGTTGAGGATTTCTAATAAAAAAAAAGAATTGAAAACAAATTTTTAATTTATTCTGCCACAGGAAATGAATAACGGAATTTGTACTTTCATATGTACTTAGCTTAGATGAAGTGGTTTCCTGGAGAAGAAGTCAGGTCTTGATCTGAACTGATGTGTTCTGTTCTAGGGCTGTATCCTGGGGTTCTATCCTTGGCTTTATATCATCGGGTTGTATCCTAGGCTATATTCTTGGGTTAAATTCTAGCCTAGGGTTATATTCTTGGGGTTATATTCTAGGATTATATCCTAGCCTAGGGTTATATCCTCGGGTTGTATCCTAGCCTAGGGGCTGTGCTTACCACAGCAAAATTCATAAGATAGGTACTTAAGATATGAAAGATAGCGAAAGATGATCTGTCCCCTTAGGCGGTCGATAACAGAAAGGGGTGTTTCACGTGGCGTTGTGCAAAAAATGGAAGCGTCCGTTGGCAGACGTCAATTGTCTAACGGCCAGGGTTGAAGAGTTTGGGATCACAGAACTATAATTGGAAGTGGCTATACCTTGTTTTTAAACTAGGAGGAGCATTTTAGGAAACCTCAAACACACCACTAAAAGTAACTAGATTGGGAGAGTGTTCCGAAAGGGTCGTGTTCAGACTTTTCGAACTAATTGACAATTACGTGAAATATGTTTTGTACTGCTGGTAGTTGTCGTAGCCAATGAGGGATCAAGGCATGTCTAAATATCGAATAATCATTGGCAACAGGCCATGGCGAAAGTAGTGAGCAAATGAGACATTATTGGGAAAAATGTATGGTTATAATAGGTAGTTTATGTAAAATTTGTTAATAATTTGAGGGTAAATAAGTACGTAGAAAATTCAATTGTATGTTTCAATTATTCTTTATTTACGTTGGAAGCTTAGGTATAGCACAAACTAAAAGTAAACAGAGGTTTTGATATCGAAAAATGCGATAAAATATTGTACTGCAATGTATGTAAAACTTGATGTAAAAATATTTAGAAAAATAAGATTTTACTTGGAAACTTATATTATTAACAAGAAAGAACAAGCATGGATTTTGTTTATCAAACTGAATAAATAATAAAAATAGCACTTAACTTAACTATACTAGGTATTCTCATATTTCTTTATATAGAATTTTTGATATTTCTGAAGCACCAAGTCTGTATTTACAAAAAAAGTTACCTATACAAGTCACCCGCACCCTGGCTCAACTACGTATGGTTAATGATTATTAAATTTACGTTTAAGGGTATTGTCTATTATATTGACCTGAAATTAGTTTGCTCTATATGTAACAATCAAGAAAAGGAAACACACCTACATGTTATTTTTGAGTGTCCCATAAATACTGTGATGAAGCGCAATATATCTTGTTTACAGAATGTAGATGCTTTAATTAATGCTTTGCAAAATATTACAAATGAGAAAGCTATGGTGATAAGCCAATACATCTGGAATATACTCAAATTAAGATCCTTTATATTAAATGACTAAGCTTTTATTCTTTTATTATTCTCAGTCTAGCTGACTGATTGTATCAAAATATTTATGTAATTTTATGTGTTTGTAACCACTTGTTGCTGTAAGCAAGTTCTTAGAAGCAATAAATATATTATTATACCTATATAATATTTAGTGTATTTTTTATTATTGTATTTTATATCCACACAATTTTACTCTAATTTTGTATGAAAATGGTGAAACCACTAAACAAATATATAATAATTGTATTTTTATTTAATTGATAGTAATTTTTCTTTTACCTATGAACAATTTAATAAAATATAGATTGGATATATTACCTTTGTTTTAATGCCCCATACTATAAAGTATTTATGATCCAATAACTCCGAAATGATTTAGATTTTGAGGTTGACAACAGGAGCTGGTTTCATTTTAAGTATTTTTTCTGACATTAAAATATCAATTCCCAGTAAGCTAACCTCAAGTTATCACTTTCACCCAACTTTTATCCTATATACAATTTCGTAAAATTCAATGTTGATTAAAACTACAAATTAATTTTAAATTTGGTGTACAAACGTTAGAAGACTAGCCGTGAGGGCGGATAAGAGACATATTAAACAGAGTTGATTTTTTAATGTAATAATAAAGAATATCTTCGAAATCACCTCGTGTTTTTAACCTCAAATATCTCAAACCGCTATATAATTAATTGAAGTCTTTTTAAATTTTACCGCTAACCTTCAAATGGTTATGCGGCCAGTCACGAGTGGCGCTAGTAACTGTATCCCTATACTTCTTAACATGGAAGCTGCAATGCTAAGTGGGGTTGTGTTGTGTCTTCAGTTTGACGTTTCCGTTTGAATGTTGGGTTAGTTGAACATCAGCAACCTGATGCGCATTGGGATAACCACGTTCAAATTAGGTGAGCAGCGAAATTGTGCATAGCTCTTATGCACTGTGCTGTATTGCTGTAACTTCTGCCTGGAGTATGGTTACATGTTTTCCTACGCGCATTGAGACTCTCGTCTTTGGCTTGGTTATTCCTGCTCCTACACCTTCCTCGGTTTTTGAGACATCTGTGTAGCAGGTCATTTCTGCATTAATTGGAGGTCCTTCCTTCCATGCCCCTCTGCCTGTTATGATTGTTTTGAAGTTTTTGCCGAAGCTACACTTGGGAATCATTTCGTCCGATGGCATTCCTATTATGAGGTAGATTTTCAACTCTTTGTATAGCTCGTTATACACCTTACAGTGTAGTCTACTAATGAGAGCTTGCCCTCAATGGTCAATCTAGTAGTGATTGACCTGGCTTCGCGTTATGAAGTGGCGGCAGGCTCAGCAAGACTTCTAGTGCAGCTGTTGGGGTTGTCCTTATGGCTCAAGCTTGCCTTACGATGCCACTTAGCTTTTGGATCGCCTCAGTGAAACAACATCACCAATCGGCGTTGGGTGTTAATGAAAAAAATGGATATTTAATACTGAAGGTTCTTGCTTCAGATATGTTTGTCAAACTATACCAGGAGTACCGCAATGATTTATCATGGACTAAGATGTTTCAAGGATTATAAGGATTCCAAAAAACAACCTGCAAATATCGTTGAAATAAAATATCTTGATGATATTTCTAGGCATTATTGAGACTCCCCATTCCGATTCTCTGGGATATCCTGAGAATATTTGAGGATTACAAACAGATATCCTCAGGATATCTCGTATATCCTAATGGGATATACTTGGGAGAGGCACATATTTAAAAATAATAATCCAAATCGACGATAGCCACATCGTTTATAGCCAGTAACAATCCACAAAAAAATCAAATTGAAAGTGCTAGTGAGAAATTTTCACTCGCCGTATACATATAAATCTGAACGCATGGAAACTTCTTTGAATAGTTACATATTTCATTTTAAGTTGGTAAGCCAATCAAGTTATTTTGTCTAGATTATCATATCACTTTCTGCAAAATCAAAATAACATTTTTATCGGAAGTTTCTCCAAATTCAGTCTTGCACGAAAAAAATATGCAAAAAACGGAGGAGGCTGAAAAAAATTGGCAGCGTTATCAGGAATTATTCTATTTCATATCTATTTTTACCGTGTGTTTAGGGTTCAATAGAAATAATGATAATCAATTCTTTATAACTGGCTAGCTTCAAATTTACCAATACTTCAAGATCTATCCTAACAAAAACTGAAACAGAAAATGGAGACCAGTCTTTCAAAAACTGCATATATAAATCATCCTGTGAATATAACAGATTTTAGTTAAGTCAAACATCTAGACCATTGAAAATCAGAATAAATGAACACAAAAAGTACATTAAAGATGAAAAGTTTTATTTGCAAATATGCTTGAGAAGAGGGGCACCGTTTGGATGGGGTAATTCCGATCTTTTGACATTTTGTGTCTGATTAGGTGGTAATGACAAATCCGAGATTTCCAGCTCTGATCATTGTTGATTACTTGAAAATCCGTTCACTTTTTCTCTAGATTTTGTCAGTTTTGACCACCAAGGACAAATGTAACGGCAAAAGTTACTATATACAATTTTAAACAAATGAAATGTGCATCAAAATGAAAGCAATTTAGTGTCAGTAAGCTAAACAGTTTCAAAAATAGGAAATTTCAAAAGTTTCAGATTTTAACCAATAAGGAACTATTTTCCGGGAAAAGTTACCGTGTAGGTCATAAATCATACATGGGATGTATGGTTTATGGTACAGGTTATTGAAGTAGATTATTACATTTCCAGAAAAATGAGACAAATTTGGTCTATATATATATATCTGATAGCATCTGACATACACCTGTTCAAAGTCATCTAAGCAAATCGTTGAAACATGCTTTGTTAAAGTGTTACCTATCGATTTCGTGTATTCAGCTCCAATATTTTAGATCTGGTTGTATATTCTTGATCTACTTTTAGCTCCAGCCTTTTGACCAGCGTCTAATCAGTGCATCCGATTGTTATTGAACTCAGTCCAATGATACAATGTGTAACTAACTGGCTCATTACGCCAGACTTCAGCACGCGCCTCCGTGAATTCTCGTTGCTTGATATGCATATAGTGTGAGTGAAGGTGTTGTGATTTTTATGGAATAGAGTGGAGTGGAAATCCTGTGATGTGGCCGTTGATGCCACATCAGTTGAAATGACAACAAATTTTATGCTGTCGTAAAAAATAGGATGCCTTCGATTTAGTGGACTGGAATTCTGTAGGATGACTGGTTCTCTCACATAAATAATAACTGTATTTCGTTAACAATTCAATAAACTCTAACGTCGAAAATACTTACAGATGGAACGATGAATATAGACAAGCCTTTCAGTATGAAATAGTAATTATTAGAAAGATATTACTCTTTTCTTTGTGGGTTTCAAAGCACTATTCACTTGAAATATAACTTTGCTTCGGGTTGAATCACTATACAAACTTTAACTTTATAGAAAAATGCACTTATTATGCAGCAAATAAAGGAATTAAATTAATTACTATGAAACTTGACCCATTTGGTCTGGAAATATCGGTTTTATACCGGTAAATGAGTGTTAGGTCTTAGCTATGGGAGACCGATCGGGTTGGAAACTCAACATCGACTCTTACTAGCTGAGCTAGCCTTGTAAAAATCAGGGAGATAATGCATTAAGGCGCAAAGTGTGCGTTTGGTAACGCCTAGTTCAACTGCCGAATGATAATAGTAAATATTGCAAGGCGCCGGTCAGCCGCCAGGGAAAGAAAACAAAACATGATTTTAAACTAAGGTAGAAGTATTTTGGAGGCAGTGGCACGCCGGTAGGAATTTAGAATGTAAATAAAAGGACTAAAATATAACCCTACATGAATATACACAGGAACTAAAATATAAATATACAAATTGTTGAACGTGTGGTTTCAACACCCTGTTTACGTGCTTTACAAGCTTTTACTGAAAGAAGTGTGCGAGATTTCAGTGCGTCATGCGTGCCATAAAAGACACACCAATCTCAAATTTATAAAGGCAGCTGAGCCACGTGGGGAAAAGGAAGTGAGATCAGCAAGACCTACAAGAAGCCCAACTGAGCAGTTTAACTTCAGAGATAATTGTTTTTTATGAGCAGAACAAACAATTGTTGAATTCATTAAAGCTCTGGGATGCTGCAAAATTTCACCAGGAAGAACCTACCAACAGGTAAAGGTATTTTTTTGGGGGTTATGTTTAATTTTGTAAATAGTTTTTTTTCAGATGAAGAAGTGGCTGACAACCGTTCCCGGAACTTGTACTTCCCTAAATAATTTTTCTAGTAGACTGTTATACTGGAAAATATGATTACACAAAAGTTATTTATGTAGCTAGGACGAAAAACTGTCTATTATAGTCGAGCCTGCAAATTGATAGTCGAGGCTAGCAAACAGGCGAGACACTAGACAGCTCTTCGCTGAGGTGCATATTACATTCTTTCGTCTACTTTTACAAAAAATTACTAACTTCAGATTGAAAAATCGACTATTTTTTAAGGCAAGTATTTTTCGTCCGCAAACACTTTTCGTCCGCAAACTCTTTTCGTCCTCTGTGCAAGAGATAAGTTTCATTTGGGCCAACACGAAGAAATCTGTTTATTTTATCTCGACTTAATACTCTAGATTTTTTAGCTTGTTTTTACAAAAATGCAATAAGTTTCGGAAATTTGAAAATGTTAACATTTCAGCGGACGAAAAGTGTCTGCGGACGAAAAATACTTGCCTTCAAAAATAATCGATTTTTCATTCGGAAATTAGTACGTAAAATGTAATTTTTTGTAAAGGTCGACAAAAAAATATTTTTTATTCACAATAATTTTCATCAAAGATATAGTCTACTGTGATTGGTCCTTAAGAAGAATGACAACAACTTTCTGCTCTTTTGAATTTCAAAATATTTTTATGAATTGTTTGGTTGTATAATTTTTTATAAGGGTCAGAGTGAAATAAATTTAAAAAAAACAACAGCTGGAACGCTCCCGAAATTTTGAAATAAAAATATAAAATAATATTGTGGTTTAATTTCTCATTAAAAACACAAAATAGTTATTTGTGTATTTAGAACGTAAAGTAACAGATTGCGGCTTGAGAAAGAATGTTGATGCGCGACGCGGAGCGGAGCATGGCGATCTTTCGAAAGCGGCAATTTTACTTTACGCTCGAAAAACACACATACTTTTTTCTACAGTCGCCCTTTTAATAATTGAAACAGTTTTTTATATTATCTTAGGTTATAATAGGAGTGCTAGAATAATCGTCATTTTCGCTATCCTACCTTAAAAAGATCTACCGACTAGAATTGTTAAAAAATAATCGATTTTCAGATAAATCGAATATTATTTTCTTATAATCTATTTTTATAGTAATATTAATCGATTTTTAGTAAATCGATTTTATAAATTACGTGTTTAAATCGATTTTCGGAAACGGCTCGTATTATTTATTGACTATTTTTTTAAATTTTGACAACTTTTGACGATTATTGACCATTTCTCAAAATGTTGACAATTATTGACCATTTTTCAAAATTTTAACAATTACTGACCATTTTTCAAAATTTTAATAGTTGTTTAATGAACTTGTTTGTTAATGTAGGCGATTAATAAACGAAATTGTTTAAAGCACGAACGAGCGGTAGCGTTGATTACAATATTGTTTCGTTGACCGTAAACTCTTTTTTTGGGACAAAATTCACTTTTCCACAAAGACTATCAGGAGATAATAATGTCAACTCCATACCAATGACGTAGAATGTCATAATTATATTTGTATATTGTCTATATCAAAATGTTATCAAAACGTCAAAATCACAAAAAACGCATCCTTTTTTAAATAAATTAATTCATTAATACCGAAATTAATAAACGGTCAACGAAAAAAATAATTATTGACCATTTTTCCAAATTTTTGACCATTTTTCGAAATGATGACAATTTTTAACCATTTTGGACAATTTTTTAGAATTTTAGACCATTTTTGATAATTATTGACAATTGTGGACTATTGTGGACCATTTTTCCAAATTTTTGAACATTTTTGACAATTATTGACAATTATTGACCATTTTTGACCACATTTCGAAATTTTTGACAATTGTTTAAAAACTTTAACGATTTTTGACAATTATCAACTATTTTTCAAAATTTTGACAATTTTTAACAATAATTGTCCGTTTTGACAGTTTTTGACAATTTTTGATAGTTTTTGATAATTATCCACCATTTTCCATATTTTTAACAATTTTGACAATAATTGTCCATTTTTGTCAGTTTTTGATAGTTTTTGACAATTATTGACCATTTTTGACAATTTTTCAAATTTTTTTAAAAATATTTAACAATTGACCACTTTTGACAATTTTTGACCATTTTTGAAATTTTTGACCATTTTTCGAAGAATTTTTAAAATTTTTGACAATTTTCGATAGTTTTTGACACTTTTATTGACCATTTTTTTCCATTTTTCAAATTTTTTTTTTAAATTTTTGACCATTTTTCAAAATTTTTGACAATTGACCATTTTTGAAAATTTTTGACCATTTTTCAAATTTTTTTAAAAATATTTAACAATTGACCACTTTTGACATTTTTTTTATCATTTTTTAAGGAATTTTTAAGAATTTTGACCATTTTTCAAAGAATTTTTGACAATTATTGACCAATTTTAACAATAATTGTCCATTTTTGACAGTTTTTGACCATTTTTGATAGTTTTTGACACTTTTATTGACCATTTTTCGAATTTTTAAAAAAATTTCTTACAATTGACCATTTTTGACAATTTTTTAAAATTTTTGACCATTTTCAAAAAAATTTTCAAAATTTTTGACAATTATCGACCATTTTTCAAAATTTTAACAATTATTGAATGTTTTTGACTATTTTTGACAATTATTGACAGTTTTTGACAAAAATTTTCCATTTTTAACAGTTTTTGACAATAATTGACAATTACTGACCATATTTCAAAATTTTTGACAATTTTCATATAATTTTATTTGATTTTTAATCTGATAAATTGTTAATGAATGAATCTCTTAGGTTTATTATCGGAATATGAAAAGCATGTACTTTTTAAAATAACACAAAAAAATTTTTCGCAGAAATCGATTTATTTTTTATTAAAATCGATTTTTGACAAATCGATTAATTTTGAATAAAACTAAATCGATTTTTATTTAATCGATTATTAAGTCAGGTCAGAAGTCAGAAGTTCGGTTCGATAAATATTCACCAATTGAGTTAATTCGGAGGGCGTGGTTTGATTGAATAAGCGAGCGAAAAAGATTCCTTTTTTGCGCTAGAGCGTAAAGTAACAATCCTCGGCATTTGTCGACTTTACGATTTCATTTGAATATAGTAATTAGTCATTTTACGCGAAACTGTAAAAAAAATATTTTATATTACTTCGTTACCTACGCATCTGAACCAATTTTCTGTAACATAACCTAACCAATTTCTATGTGTATTTTGCACACCGGGTCAAGATTGCTAAAAGTTACGATAATGGAAGTATCGATTTGAAATTGTAGACTGAAAGTTCTGCAGTGTCTGGTAAAAATAGAAGTGAAACTCGGGAACTAGGAGAATCATTGCAGTATTTCCTATTACAAATAAAAATTGGCGTTGGATAACGACTGTGCTACATTACATAAATATTATACTCCCTTTATAGACAATTGCTAAGTGCTCGGAAAGTTAGTCGATAAAAATTTCATATACGAATTCAGTTCACATCAGTGGTCCGCATATTTTTTAGTTATCACTGAAAAATATATTTTTTGATGCCTCGCTTTCTAAAATATGTTCATTATAAAACAAACCAAATTGAATGTTGAACTTTGCAGTTATTTTGAATATTTGATGTCATTGTACAGGGTGAAACAAAAATGTTATAAATTGTTGTTTCATATATTGTAATGAAAACTGACAAGTGGCTTTCTTATGATTCGAGCATCTTTGAAAACGGAAATAACCGACTGAAAAGTTTGGTAGGTTGTTTTTTTTGGCCTCTCAAGATTTCATTCCTGTTCTGAGAGCAGTATTTGGATGGAAGGTTGCATAAATGTGATGTTTGGAGTGTAGTTGTTAATGAAGTGAAGAATGGGATGAGGATTTGGACGATTAAGTCCAAACTGAGGCTTCTTCGTCAGTTTTCCTGGGAGTGGAGACTCTATGAACATAGGAGGCCTGAGAAGAGCGTGAAGATGAGGAGTTTGCCTGAAAACTTTGCTTGTATTGATTTCCGAGAAGTAATTCGAGTGATATAACGTATGCTTGCATTTGTTTAAGGTTTAGTATCGGGAAATCCTGTCTTGGCTAGATTAATTGGAGTGTATGCTTGGAAGAGCTGGAAGGCGTCTCTAAAGTTTGGAGATTGTATTTTGATGGAGACGGTAATTGTGGAAATTCGTCGTCTTTTTTGCGTTTAGTTTTTGGGACATGGTAGGGAGTTTGGGAGGTGGTCTACTTAACGTAGATTCACTTTGCACTTGTGCACCGGTATAAGTACTTTGGTGCAGTTTCTGAAAAAAAACCAACCCCAGGTACAGTTTTCCGTATATCAGTTAAACTTGTTTGTTGAACGGTCTATTTATTAGACTCCGGCAATAACAGTCAAACCAGTGACTGTTTTTTTTGCCACGTGCCAGGACATGAGGAGGTACGGTTATCAGAAGACATAATTTGTTAATTTTGCCAAATAATCAATTACTTCTTTTCGGTTATTTTATTTTTCCGAGCTCATTAATTATATTATTTTACGGTTTCATTAATTAAATTGTTTCTACGGTTGCTTAGGTAATATCACCAACCAACTGGGAGGGAGATTATTGTCTTCTGAGCGTTGTGTTTTCGAATAAAATTGAAAATAAAAAGACATTTACCATGTAAATGAGTCGAAATTCCAATAAACTTTCTTATACCGCTTCTGACTTTCGTAACAAAGATTTCAATTTCTTATTCAAGTTCGTGTCCAACACGTTCATGCCTTGTCAGAACCGAGGGAGATTCTTGCGAAGAATAAAAATATGGAAATTGATGCATAAAAATCATAATCTCATGGAGGATTTGCACGAATGCTCTCGAAATATATAACAGCAATCAAGTGGAAGATTCGAAATAAATTTGCTGACTGTTATCGGAGACAGAATCTTGTTCTAATTTCCGTTGTCGATGAACGAATTTTACTCAGTGTTTCTCTATGTGGTGGTGATGTTAGTCAGGGGTGTACTATATAAAATTAAATTCGTTGAGGTCTTAGAAAATGGGAAATAAATTTGCTTTTTTTTACATGCCCCTATCTAGTAAAAAGCCTATTTTTCACACTTGTGTGTGAAAAATATAACCTTTTGTTTTATTGTTCTCACTAGAACCGTTTCACAGAAAATAATTATAACGAAAATTACTTTGAAATCTACCACGAAAATTCTTCCTGAAATTTTATATTCTTTTCTCTAACTTCGAAGTAATTCATATGATCCGCATGCGCAGACGGGTGATCTTGGTACCAGCTGATGTATGTCAGCTGCATATTGTAAACAAGCTCACTTTCATTACCTCACTATTATTTATTTTCAATAATAGGAGTTCTTTTCTTTTCAAAAATGGTGAAAGAAAGATGTGAAAGAACTTGTGATGTTAGGTTAATTATAAAAATATTAAAGAGCTCTGTCAGAGTTGTCATAGTTTCAGCACTGGCAACATCGCTTACAACCTTTACGCATAATTATTCGTGATGTTGCCGGAAAGTAACTGTCAGCTTTGATATTTGAAGTTAAATTTGTCAAACTTTTTTTACAAAATACTAATGAACTTAGGCTACAATTAAAAGCTTATGGTTATTGAACAATAATTATGGTTGGTGGTTGTATAGTTTGTGGAGAGGTTGATCGTTCATTCCCGGACGTAACTTTTTACTGGCAAGTGTTTCTCGACTAGTTTTATTTTGTTTCTAGTGGACCCAGTGACGACGGTTTCTGAACATGAGTTTTTTAAATAGGGTTATTTAAAAAAAATGTATTCATGATTCGAGAAATTATACGAAAATATACAAAAATCGGATACTTTGAAAAAATTAAGCCTACGCAGTGGGTAAACCTTCATTATTAGCAGTGCCCGGGCAGTATAAGCAATGCCCAAAAAGCAGATCAAGCAACCATGATTTTGGAGAAAGTAGATAAAATTCGCAGGCGTAAACTTGAAATATCCAGTTTAGGAAAAATATATAACTATGGTACCTAGATATATATTTTAATTGTCTTTGTTGAAGCAGGGGCTTTTGTGAAATTTTGAGTTGCATAATTTTCCACTATTGCTACACACTTACACTTTTTTGTTTTACATTTCCGATTAAATTATATTAGATTTGATGAGGTGTGGCTAATCGGCCTATTCCACTGCGACCTTTTCAGATATATTGTGGTACTCTGAATCTAGATTACATTCTCCAGCCCCACTCTTTTTAAGTAGCCAATCAGCCTCGACACTGAATCTTTCATGTAATTTCTTGCCGATGGCTTCTCATCGCCTAGTACAAGAAACCGCACATACGCCAGGCAGTCGCACTGGCATAGGATGTGCTCTGCAGTTTTCTCTTCTAGGTGACAGAATCTGCACATGGCTTCGTCTGTCAACCCCATAAGCTTTGCGTGCCTGTTAAGCTTACAGTGCCCTCTTAACATACCTACTACGGCTTTTACAGTTTTCCTATCAAAACATTTTCGATTAGAAAAACATCTATCGTATCCTTGACGATGACAAATTCTTCAATCCTTTTGGCTGTATCTTTATATTTGTTACTGATGTCTTTATTTTCATCTGAATAAATCTTGCCTATCACTCTGTAGTATTCTCTGTTTCAGTAATTTGACAAGAGGATGCGTCTTTGGTCTTAACCTTTAAAAATAAACAAAATACTGATCCGATAAAATGATAGTTTATTGTTTATATTATTTCTCCTAATTCTTCTTCCTTGTTAATTTACGATATTGCAGTCCATAGTAAGCTCTGCTTTTCATCATTTGGATAAATTCTTATCCTTTGCTTGATTTATTGGTTTTACTCAGCATGTTTTTTTATATCCTGGTCATTCCTCTCTGCTGAACCTTTACTATTGCGAGTGTCTCTGTTTGCCTAAACTATTTTCGATTCATCCCTCCTATCAGATAATTCTTCTATATTTATTATTGCGAATTCTCAGTAATTTTCACATTGAAGGATACAAAGCGCTCCAAAAATTGTGAAAGTATCTAATAAAACGGTAGATACGTCTTCAACACATTTCGATTTTAATAATCGAAGATTGACAAATTTGTACTTGTAGTCTTCGTCTTGTTGGGATTGCATATCTATTTAATTGACCTGATACTTAGCATTCATTTCATTAAAAATAATTTCTTTTCCCACTCTCAGCTAACTACTTTTTCTTTGACATGCTTGAACAGGTTATGTATAACATTATAAATGAATTAATACAGTTTCCTGTAAAATTGTCGTATTTAGTAAAGCGTTTTAACAACAGATGTCGAAGAATAAAAATATATTATTCTACGCTTCACAACTAGTTTTGAAAAATATTTTTCAAAAACAGTGACCGTTCAACAAAGAAGAAACAACTACTTCCCGGGCTACATGCCCCGACAGATATTGAATTACACTTCTAAGTCAAACGGGGTTGGTAAATCTACAAGATTTAAACCAACCATTCTGGTTTGCAACTAGAAGGGATAACACAACTTGTAGACCGGTTTCGGCGTATTGCGCCTCATCAGTACAAGGTATATGTTATCGTCCGAGAGTTAATCTCGGACTGGAATGTGACTATAATCAACAACGGTACATATTGTCCAGTTACGGAAATATTTTTGTTGCGAAAATAGCGACATCTCACCTCTAAGTCACAAACCAAAATTCGAACGAGACAACAAATCACGTGGATTCGAGACAAAAATGAATTAATACAGTTTCCTGTAAAATTGTCGTATTTAGTAAAGCGTTTTAACAACAGATGTCGAAGAATAAAAATATATTATTCTACGCTTCACAACTAGTTTTGAAAAATATTTTTCAAAAACAGTGACCGTTCAACAAAGAAGAAACAACTACTTCCCGGGCTACATGCCCCGACAGATATTGAATTACACTTCTAAGTCAAACGGGGTTGGTAAATCTACAAGATTTAAACCAACCATTCTGGTTTGCAACTAGAAGGGATAACACAACTTGTAGACCGGTTTCGGCGTATTGCGCCTCATCAGTACAAGGTATATGTTATCGTCCGAGAGTTAATCTCGGACTGGAATGTGACTATAATCAACAACGGTACATATTGTCCAGTTACGGAAATATTTTTGTTGCGAAAATAGCGACATCTCACCTCTAAGTCACAAACCAAAATTCGAACGAGACAACAAATCACGTGGATTCGAGACAAAAATGAATTAATACAGTTTCCTGTAAAATTGTCGTATTTAGTAAAGCGTTTTAACAACAGATGTCGAAGAATAAAAATATATTATTCTACGCTTCACAACTAGTTTTGAAAAATATTTTTCAAAAACAGTGACCGTTCAACAAAGAAGAAACAACTACTTCCCGGGCTACATGCCCCGACAGATATTGAATTACACTTCTAAGTCAAACGGGGTTGGTAAATCTACAAGATTTAAACCAACCATTCTGGTTTGCAACTAGAAGGGATAACACAACTTGTAGACCGGTTTCGGCGTATTGCGCCTCATCAGTACAAGGTATATGTTATCGTCCGAGAGTTAATCTCGGACTGGAATGTGACTATAATCAACAACGGTACATATTGTCCAGTTACGGAAATATTTTTGTTGCGAAAATAGCGACATCTCACCTCTAAGTCACAAACCAAAATTCGAACGAGACAACAAATCACGTGGATTCGAGACAAAAATGAATTAATACAGTTTCCTGTAAAATTGTCGTATTTAGTAAAGCGTTTTAACAACAGATGTCGAAGAATAAAAATATATTATTCTACGCTTCACAACTAGTTTTGAAAAATATTTTTCAAAAACAGTGACCGTTCAACAAAGAAGAAACAACTACTTCCCGGGCTACATGCCCCGACAGATATTGAATTACACTTCTAAGTCAAACGGGGTTGGTAAATCTACAAGATTTAAACCAACCATTCTGGTTTGCAACTAGAAGGGATAACACAACTTGTAGACCGGTTTCGGCGTATTGCGCCTCATCAGTACAAGGTATATGTTATCGTCCGAGAGTTAATCTCGGACTGGAATGTGACTATAATCAACAACGGTACATATTGTCCAGTTACGGAAATATTTTTGTTGCGAAAATAGCGACATCTCACCTCTAAGTCACAAACCAAAATTCGAACGAGACAACAAATCACGTGGATTCGAGACAAAAATGAATTAATACAGTTTCCTGTAAAATTGTCGTATTTAGTAAAGCGTTTTAACAACAGATGTCGAAGAATAAAAATATATTATTCTACGCTTCACAACTAGTTTTGAAAAATATTTTTCAAAAACAGTGACCGTTCAACAAAGAAGAAACAACTACTTCCCGGGCTACATGCCCCGACAGATATTGAATTACACTTCTAAGTCAAACGGGGTTGGTAAATCTACAAGATTTAAACCAACCATTCTGGTTTGCAACTAGAAGGGATAACACAACTTGTAGACCGGTTTCGGCGTATTGCGCCTCATCAGTACAAGGTATATGTTATCGTCCGAGAGTTAATCTCGGACTGGAATGTGACTATAATCAACAACGGTACATATTGTCCAGTTACGGAAATATTTTTGTTGCGAAAATAGCGACATCTCACCTCTAAGTCACAAACCAAAATTCGAACGAGACAACAAATCACGTGGATTCGAGACAAAAATGAATTAATACAGTTTCCTGTAAAATTGTCGTATTTAGTAAAGCGTTTTAACAACAGATGTCGAAGAATAAAAATATATTATTCTACGCTTCACAACTAGTTTTGAAAAATATTTTTCAAAAACAGTGACCGTTCAACAAAGAAGAAACAACTACTTCCCGGGCTACATGCCCCGACAGATATTGAATTACACTTCTAAGTCAAACGGGGTTGGTAAATCTACAAGATTTAAACCAACCATTCTGGTTTGCAACTAGAAGGGATAACACAACTTGTAGACCGGTTTCGGCGTATTGCGCCTCATCAGTACAAGGTATATGTTATCGTCCGAGAGTTAATCTCGGACTGGAATGTGACTATAATCAACAACGGTACATATTGTCCAGTTACGGAAATATTTTTGTTGCGAAAATAGCGACATCTCACCTCTAAGTCACAAACCAAAATTCGAACGAGACAACAAATCACGTGGATTCGAGACAAAAATGAATTAATACAGTTTCCTGTAAAATTGTCGTATTTAGTAAAGCGTTTTAACAACAGATGTCGAAGAATAAAAATATATTATTCTACGCTTCACAACTAGTTTTGAAAAATATTTTTCAAAAACAGTGACCGTTCAACAAAACAACAAAACAAAATATTTTTCAAAACTAGTTGTGAAGCGTAGAATAATATATTTTTATTCTTCGACATCTGTTGTTAAAACGCTTTACTAAATACGACAATTTTACAGGAAACTGTATTAATTCATTTTTGTCTCGAATCCACGTGATTTGTTGTCTCGTTCGAATTTTGGTTTGTGACTTAGAGGTGAGATGTCGCTATTTTCGCAACAAAAATATTTCCGTAACTGGACAATATGTACCGTTGTTGATTATAGTCACATTCCAGTCCGAGATTAACTCTCGGACGATAACATATACCTTGTACTGATGAGGCGCAATACGCCGAAACCGGTCTACAAGTTGTGTTATCCCTTCTAGTTGCAAACCAGAATGGTTGGTTTAAATCTTGTAGATTTACCAACCCCGTTTGACTTAGAAGTGTAATTCAATATCTGTCGGGGCATGTAGCCCGGGAAGTAGTTGTTTCTTCTTTGTTGAACGGTCACTGTTTTTGAAAAATATTTTTCAAAACTAGTTGTGAAGCGTAGAATAATATATTTTTATTCTTCGACATCTGTTATAACATTATACTTTCTTTTGTGATATTTTTATGTGCTTCACAATTATTTGACAATGTCCTTGGCAATTGGCAAAAGTGCATTATTCACGTTGAATAAATTGAAAAGGACATATGTGGAATATGGATTATACGAACACAATGTTATTGAAAGTGTGAAAGTAAATCCTTTAATTATTAATGTAGCTAAGTAGTTCTAACACTAGTGATATTGAATAAAGTACAATTGACACTGATAATGATGACGACCAGTAACTTTCTGCTTATGTGGTGAGTATTTTTCATTTTTTATCAAAGGAATTATTCTTACAGTACCCTTTGTTTTTTTTACATTTTTATAAGATCATATTTATCACACAATCATTTTATCAAAATAATATATTTTCAAACAGTTATTTTGAATACAACTTTGTAGTATCCGATAAACACCTGTTAGTTAGGGAATTATCGCATTCCAATATTCTTTGTACCTATTGAAACTTATTGAAACAAACTATAATTGGAATTGAACAAATTAAACTGTTCTTTTTGTTGATTATTTTGGGAAATTAAACCACAATATTTTTTATCTTTTTCAATTCAACTCAAAAAGAATAATGATTACATCACAAGGAACATACAGAAAATTAATTAAACTGTTGAAACATACAGGGTGGCCAACGTTCAGTATCACTATCCTCTTCTTTTAAATTAATAACTAAGGGTGCTACAGTATCATTAGCATTTCGATAGGTACCTTCAACATTAATAATTTGCTGAATCGAACTTTTCTAGTTATCAATAGGAATATTACTTGTCACATTTCTAATTACCTGTATAACACTTGAGTTTAATGTGGGTGAAACGTGTTTAGATCTAACACTGGATTTTAGCGGAAAACAAGAAATGAAAGGTTTTTTTATATTTACACAATCAGATTAAAATATTTATAGATAAGTTGAAATACTTTTAACTTGAAAAATACAAATTCGGAAATATATCTTTATATGAATTTACCAGCCAAATATTTCAGTTGTAAAATAATCATACCATTAGGCATTATCTTTTCGCTTTTCGAAGAAACGAGTACGATAATGTACTATTGTTATCGGATTAACGACTACCTGCTGTGGGTTTTGATCTTAAATCAATCATGTTGGTATAAGTTGAAACGAAATATCTTGGTACGAAGTATACGTTTCGACCACTCCGTTTCTGTTTTTACCGATATGTTAGAGGTTACGTTTTATGGCTCTTTTTATTTCGTCTATACGTTCTAGGGAACATGTCTACTTAAGTGATAATTTGTTGGGATTGACGACCCTTAACCTCTACAATTGAGATTTCCAGTTCCGAAGATTGGTAGTAGCGCAATTACGTTTAGTTGACATAAATAAACAGTCAATTTTAGGTCAAAGCTAAAAATATAATAAAGTACTTTGCAAGATAGACACTTAGCACATCTACGTATCAATCAACCTGGATAAATGTAAATTTTAAAATTAAAAATTCATCTCTTGGGTATTTTCAAGTTGCTGTTTTTCTTAATTTAAATTAATCATACACTTTAGGAAAATTAAAAAATAACACGAAGGGAGTTCTAAATCTCTAAGCTATTAATCATCAATGTACACTTTTGTGTTTGTTTCACTTTAATTTTGTATTCAGGAAATAAATTAAAAACAGCAAAGTCCCTGCGAAATTAGAAGGGAGATTATAAAAGGCCAGCGGAGAGTTTTAAAATCCAGATGTTTCAGAATACTCAATGATAAGACTTTAAACTTTAATACGATTTATGAAAGGAAAATCTTTCATAAAGATTTCCTTCATTTTTTGTTGGTTTACTAAGGAAGCTGGAAAATATATTTTCATTTTCAAATTATAATGCTCTAATAAGTTCGTGTGATCTCGATAAAACTGTTTTCTGAATTAGAACCGATGAATATTGACGGAGATATTGTAAAATATGAATACCTAATTTAGAGGTTCTCAAAGGATTAAGATCTTAATTCACTTTTCAAATATAAAGTAACACTTTTCAAAACTGATTGTCCTTATGAAATGTCACACTTTGTAATAGTCATCTCGAAGTTTTACCTGAAAAGTTTTCCGGGAATTTTGAAATTTGAAAATTTTATAGATTTCTTTCCGAATTTCAACTTGGCCACCTCGTATCTTTGCTACATGTGCCGCCATATTGGGAAAATTGCGCCTAATAATATTTTTTTGGTAATATCTCCTTTCGAACTCATTTTATGAAAAAAACATTTATACAGTAAAACCTCTTAATAGCGGACAGCTATGGGGAATTTATTTTGTCCGTTATGACCAACTAAAAAATAATAAAAGCACCGAAGAAAATGGCATGCCAGCAGAAATATTAAAGAACTGTGGAATAATAGGAAGATGCAGAATAGCAGAGTTAATTTTAAAAATATGGAAGGAAGCAAATGTACCAAAGGATTGGAATATGAAGAAACTAGGTATACCCAAAAAGCTCTGCAGGCTGGTGAGAATGACTCTATTGGAAGGGGAAACATCAAAGCAATTTGATGCAGAAAAAGGTATAAGACAAGGTGATCCATTGTCCACGACATTATTTAATATAGTATTGGAAATCATCATGAGAGAAAGCTCGATAAGGACAAATGGAATAATTTACAATAATAAGCACCAATGTCTAGTTCTAATGACGAGAACACAAAACGAACTAGACTAGAGAGAATTTTTAAATTTCTGGAGAAAAAAGCGAAGGAATATGGCCTGGTAATTAATGAAAAGAAAACTAAGTTCATGGTTATGGGAGATAAAAATACGGACTTAAATATAAAATGCGATGGTTGCACCTATAAATTTGGGAAAGTGGAACAACTAGAATACTTAGGAGTAGTAGTAGTAAGGCAGCAGGAATATTTTCAAACATATTCAAAGCAAAAAAATATCCAGAGGGGCTAAGATTAGAATATATCAAACAATATTAAGACCATCAGTAAGATATGTCTGAGAAACATGGGTTATGAATAAAAAGGAAGAGGACAGACTAGAAATATGGGAGAGGTAAATGTAGAAAAAAATTTTTGGAGGAGTAAAAACAGAGGAGAACGAATGGCGAAGAAGAACTAATAACGAATTATACAAAAGACCAACGATAACAAACATAATAAGAGCACAGAGGACCATATGGTTGGGTCATAGGACAGAATGACAGAAGACAGATGGGTTAAGAGAGTTCTAATGGGCGGAACAGGTAGCAAAAGGAGAAGGGGCACAAAGTGGCCTAATCCACATGTAATGCCTTCTTCGCTTTGTTGTTCCTGATGGACCAGACGTTGCGATTTACGTATCGATCGAGATGTCACAGACCGAAATTTCATCCGCATGATCTTTAATGGAATTATAAATGTTTTCATCATAAAAGAAGATATTATCAAAAAACTACTATTGGGCGACATTATCCTGATCCTGGATAAGTCGCTGACATGGAAGGCTCACCTTGATAGTCGCCTGGGCAAGGTGACTGGTTGGGAAACCAGCACGTCGCTTACTGGAGGGCTCAGGCAGTCCAAGCTCCTATTGAGGGGATGGACTGATGGACATGCTAGAGCTGCTCTAGAACTACCAAGGAGTAGGTTAAAAAAGATAGCAGGACTCCTAACAGGGTACTGCTGTCTGAGGAAACACCTCTGTAACCTAGGTTTAGAGGAAAGTCCCCTAAGTAGGGGTTGCGGCATGGCTGACGAAACGTCGGACCATGTTCTCCTCGTATGTCCACATTGGGATGTGCTACGCAGGCGAATCTTCGGAGTCCCTGTTATGGCCCCTGGGGACATAACTAGGCATCCACTGAATAGAATTGAGTCCTTCATCGAGGGACTCGGCTTCGTGGATGCATAAGTAGCAGGAATGGCACAATGGGCCCGCCAGTGGCCTCAGTGCCGGAACCTTGGCTTGAGCTTTTCTTGGCCAATGTTCGCCTGACTAAATTAGTAATAGTAGTACTATGTTTCATATTTTGTACTTGTGATTTATTGGTAGGTATTAAGGTTTGTTAATGGCTAAGTTGGATGATTTGTCCCTTTTGGGGGCGATTGGAGAATGGGAAGAAGCCGAAATTGATGGCAATTATCGTCGTATGGTATTTCAGCATAGGGAAGTTTAAATTGCACTAACACTTTTGTCTGGTCCTTGCTCATAGTTTTCTTAAGTGCACGATCCATGGTTAAACATATATTAGGTCTGATTGAGTATAAAATAAAGAAAAAAGCAAAAAAAAGTGAATAAATTTCGGTTTATTTTGTAAGCAGGCTCTTGTTTTTTGACGCATTTCACATTTGTTTTGGCACACGTAGAAAATATGCTGAGGAAATTATCCGTCGGGATATTATACAAAAAAGAAGATAGAAAAAATATGAAAAGAGAAGTTCTCAAACTGTTTATTCGAATAAAACCGCATACCATCCAAGAATTAAGATTGACGTTCGTATTCGAATATTTCGTTCGAATTTGACTCGTATGCTACTGTTATCCATATGAGTTCAAGAATTGAGTCCCTGGTCTATTTTCCAGTCACCTTTTTTTTATAATCGTCTATGTGTGTCGTTCTTCATAGTGTGAGTCACATATTGTACTTTCACAATTTTCTCACATCTTGCAATTTTCCATTAAAGTTTATCTTTTATTCAAGATATTTTGCTGGAAAAATGTAGCGGCTAATTTCGAATAATGCACTCAACTATTTGTTTGCAAAAGTGCTCGATGAAAAAAGGAAAAAGGTCGTCGAGTTTTTCCCTATTCTATTCAAAATATCAAAAATTCTGGTTATTAAGTTTTCAAGCATTTAAATTTGTAATGGAAAAAGAGAAATTCGAATTTCAAATCAAAACTATTCTAAAGAAGTTTTTCGGAAAGTTAATTTTGCCAAATTGATTAAGCAATACAACTTTTGATTACATCAAGTAGCTCCGGGAGCAACTCTAAAAATTCTTTTAATTTCTGATTTCCCTAATGTAATTTTAACGTGTTTTTCAAGTTTTTCGAGCATCAGGTCAATTACTTCAGTAAAGTTTCTACAACATACATAAAACATTTTCTGCAGAACTTGAGTAAATTAAAAAATTTATTAAAGAAGTCCCCAAAAAGCTCTTGTACGCTCGAGGACAAGAGTTTTCTGCGGGAAACGATAACGAGTAGAATTTGACAAGAAAAACAACTGTCCGGGAATTATTAATTTCATTATTTACTCTTTGTAACAGTGACAGCATTTACATTTTGTTATCTAAAACTTTTTACACAGCTGCATAATGAACAAGGAGAATGAAGTATTCCATGTTTTTTTGTCGTTCTTCACTCAAGAGCCTGGTGACAAAATTTCTCACTTTTTTCTCACCCGCTTCTTATTTATATTATAAGAAATTGATTTAGCATCTTAAAAAATTCACATAAAATATATTCAAATCCTGAACAGATAAATTAGTTCACCAGAAAACCTCAACTCTAACGGTTAAACGCGTCCGCTGTTAAAAAGCAAGTCGAACCAAGTTTAGTATACAGGGTGTCAATTTGAAGACGAACGCATTTAATATTGCCTAAACTAATGACAGTATCAAAATTTGGCGAAACACGTCAATTTACTTATCAAGGGGGACAACTGTTGAGGCATTTGTTGTCGTATTACTTTCAACCCCCTGACCCCCCAGCCCAACTAACAATTTGCTATTTTATAATAGTCGTGGGAATGTCTTGGCGATAAATATTATAAAACAATGTTAGTCTCAGAAACGTTTTTAAAATGTTTATAAAACATCTATAAACACAAAATGGGCACAATTTATAAAACATTTTGTTTATAAAATATATTTTATAAGTACTCCAGCGACTACTATATAACAGACATACAATGTTAATAAAAATACAATAAAATTGTTTTATACAAAATTTATAAGTGTTTAATAAACGTGCTAGAAAATTTCTTAAATTTTTTTATGCGATACTTATATATAATGGTTAAAAAATTATTACATAAGGATTAAATATGTTTCATAATTGAATTATATGCCACTTTAATGCTATTGTAGTAGTATTAATGAATCAACTTTGTTTTATTAATATGTTTGTAAAAAGCTAAATTGTTTTCAAATAATTATATTTCAGAGTTGCTGGTGATAATATAAATGCAGCACCAACTTTAGAAAGAAAATAAATATGTCCGACTTTTGTCACTTAATTTTGATTTTTGTGCATGTAGGTAGTTTCCGACAGAAGAAATATTTTGATGCAAAACAAATTTTATTGTGATTTATAGGGTATAAATGCAGTTAATTTTTCTTGCGCTCCAATTTTATCAAGGTTTTATAATAATTTTAGAAGTTGAATAATAAAAAAAATCAAGTTTTGGTAGTAATATTTGAAACAACCAGTTGTATTCTTCTAAATTTGTTTATACTCAATGTTATTTTCACATAAAACTATTTGTAGAAGTGAAATATATTTTTATCTTTAGAGATATTATTAAAATTTTATCTATATCTGATTATTAACATGGCTGCCAGTAATATAACAGTTTAGCGGACAAAGTAGGTTTTATAAAATAATTTACCAACATTTGTGATAATTTTAAAACATTTATAAAATATACTTCATTTTCAAAAGAACCCAACAAAACAGGACCGTATTTTAAAAATATAATGAATAATGGAATTGATAAACAAATTTAACACGATTATATTATTTATTGTCTAGTTTTCAACATTGTTCTAGGGTCTTGAGGCAGTATACTGGGTAACCGCTTATTGATATTTTGAAATAATACTCGCAAGGCCATATGTGAGATATTGTAATGAACTGCCCATGATCTGATGTTTATAAATTCAGAATTTCTTTTTAAATCTAACATCAACAGATCACTTTCGTTGTCAGGTTCTAATTGTACTAACCAATTTTCTCTTACCAAGTCATTATTATCACTTGTACCAATAAAATTTGGCACTTCTAATGATAAGTTCTCATCTTTGGTTTCTTTTTCTGGCAAAGTATCATTATTTGTGATTATTATTGAGTGATTTATCATTACTTCTTGTGGATGACTATATGAACATGCAGGAGTATCATTAAAAATTTCTTTATTGCTAATCATAATACTTTCAAAGTTTTTCTTTATTTTTCTCCGAAACTCTCCACTCCTTTTGATTTTCTTCCACTCCCTTAATTCCGAAATTTTACACGGTACACTGCCAAGCCGAATCTAATATATTTATTAGTTATTTTATAAAAGCTACATAACAGCTTCCAATGTAATAATTATATAATTATTTTATAGCTGTGTCTGTAACTACAATTTTCAATGGCAATAAAATTGCGGCATCTGCTGCTTTAATAAAATTATTTTATAAGCTGCTACAATAGTTTTATAATGTATTTATACCTGATTTATAAATGCTACCAAACTCTCTTAAAAAAGTGTTATTAAACAACTAAATTTAATAAACAATAAATGTTTTATAAATCTCTTACATAAGACGTATAAAATTGCTTTATAAATATTATATCATTTTGTTGACAAATTGTTTTTGTGATAAATTTATAAAACAATTTTGTTACGAAAATCTAAACTTGCTCTTATGGAACCTTTATATAATAAGTTGCATTCTTAAAAGCAACAATAAATCAATATTAAAATAAAATTGTTATACATATAAGCCAAAAATTATAAAACAACTTTGCTAGTTGGGAGGGCACCTACCCCTGAAATTTTAAAAGGCAACCCCTATTTCTTTTGTCATTTTTGAGTTCCTCATGTAATTCATAAATAAATTTCATAATTTGTTTTAAATTGAAGTACTTGACCTCACGAATGTGTGGAATGTATTTCAGTTTTAGGAATACTAGTAAAAATAAAAATGGAATTTCGAATTAATATTTATTTTTCATCTCAGCCCAACCCTGTTGAGACCCATGAAATTTATTTCCTATTCGAATAAAACCACTGATAATAGTTTTTGCCGGTTTTTGAATTATTAATTTTTTTTGTCAGACATATTGTTTAGGTCTACTTATACAGTTCTTTATTCCTTGTATTTATTTCTTGAAATGGTTCACACTATTGCTGAACGCGTAGAAATGATTTATATTTATGGAACCGAACGTTGCTTTACAGGAACGGCGACCAAAGACATCGGGGAAAAATATTGGACACAAATACATCGGAGAGTTAGTAGCTGAATTTGAAGAAACTGGATCTATTGGCAATAAGATGAAGGCTGGGCCAAGATTGCTCAATGAGGCCGCTCAGATTGAGGTTCTTGGTCAAGTTGCTACAGCTCCTACTTCGTCACTTCGTGAAGTTGCGCAACAAACTGGACTGTCGCATGAATCAGCCAGGAAAGTATTGAAGCTTCACAAATTTCACCCATACAAACTACAAATAACCCAAGAATTAGGGGATGACCAACAGGATTATTGCTCAGCTCCTGCCAATAAAAAATATCTGTTTCAGTGATACATTAATGGCAAGGTCAATAAACAAAACTGCCGCTATTGGAGCGAGTTCAATCCTCATAATATTAGAGTGGGGTGTATACAATATCCTCAAAAATCAAATGTTTGGGCAGGTATATTAGGTAATACTATCATTGGTCTGGTAGGGAAAACTTGGGGTTGTAACTCAATGATCCTGAGCTGGATGTAACACAGTTGTAGTGACCTCAATAATCGCTTATGGAGCCATTGCGTGGAGTAGTAGCACCAGCCTACTAACCACTCGACAACGAGAGAATAGCTTTCCAGAATTCGAAGACTGCATTGAGAAATACCCCAAGTATCTTTCAAGCGGAAATTCAAGCCATAGGTAAGTGTGCCTAGTTCAACTATGATAACAGATATAGAAAACAAAGGATTATCATCATGTCGGATAGTCAGGCGGCCATTGAAGTACTGGGTTACTATGTTATCAATTTCAAAATGGTATGGGAATCCCCAAGCAAACTCAATAAACAAGGCGAGGAAAACATCGTCACCTTATTGTGGGTTCCAGGACAGACTGGAATAAAGAAAATTGAATAGCAGATGAGCTAGCAATAAGAGACATTCTTTTAGGAGCCGGAATCCTTTTGCGGTATCAGCTCTATATGTAATATTAGAAGAAATAGACAATACCTAAAAGAAGAGAAGATCTGACAATTGGAAAGATCTAATAGTGCTAAGACAATCAAAAATATTCCTGGAAAACCACAACCGGGTGTGAACAATTGAATGCCTAAGCCAGAGTAGACTGAACTCAGTCCTGACAGGACACTGCTGCCTGAAGGGGCACCTCAAACTAGTGAAACAAGAAGAATGTAGATTCTGTAGAATGGAAAAAGAAATCTCCATTCATATTCTTGCGGAATGCATAGTAATACAGAATTTTTGGGTATAACACTTAGGAGATCCCTGAATAGAATAGGAACCCTAACCTAAACTGAAGCCCGCTAATCCCTTGAAATACATATATACGGCCTACTAATAGGCCACTGGATGATTTATCATATGGTAAAACTTGGACTGTTGGAAGATCGGACATGCCGTTTTTGTCTGGAAGATGAAACAGCAGGCAGGGCCGAATAGACCCACTCATCATAAACCCAACCATGTGTACTTTCGAACAAAAACATCCAAACCATTGCTATAACATGTATGTGCTTTAAAAGCAATGAAATTATTATGAATAATAATTTAACAATAGCTCGATTTTCATCAACATATATTATTTTCAATTTACTTTTAACCAACAGCTCAGCTCATTTTTGTATTGTAGAAAAAGAAAACAAAACTGAAAAATAACATCTTCATTTTCTAGAAAATAGTATTTACATATTTTTCGTACTGAATAAACCCATATTATTTTTTTAAATTTCTGCAATAGAGCTCCAATAATCCGCAAAATAGCATCAAAACAGCGTCAAATTAGAGGTGAACTCGACCTTAAATAATATTTTCATCTCCATTATACCGGCGAATTCGGTAGCGAGTTTTAATAAGGTAAGACCGAAAATGATTTGTAGATCAACATTAATGGAAAAAGCTCCTTTGTAATGGCTTTTGTAAGTTATGACCAGCTCTAGATTGTCCTATTCCAGGATTATTTACTTAGTGTAAAACATCTCTAATATACTGCAGATTACTATCAGCCTATTACTTTTCTGAGCTTCGTGATTTGAGTAAAAACCTCTGTAACAGAGTCAGCCCGTGGAAGGGTTCATAATTTCAATATGAAATATTTTTATCAGTCTCATCAGTTGACGCAAACATTTCACGATTTCAAGAGTTTTAATCCTCATTATTTTTGAAATGGGGGTCAAGACACTTTAGTACATTTTCTGGAAACCTCATATATTATTTTCCAAATCTTATAACGAAAATAATGTTTTAAAAAATTTGGTAGAGTCCCGAAGAAGAATTGTAATTGGATGAAGCCGTGTTAAGGTAGTTGTGCTCAAAATTTTTTAGATGATTCGAGCTTGGTAAGAGTAGAGGGACTTGGTGTACCTGTGGAGAAACTATACATATCGTCATCAAATACTATCAACAATTACCTCAAGGTGCAATTCGACAACGTTGATCGTGCTTGAGCGTTCCGAAGATATCCGATAATAGTATTTTATGACACTAATGCATAATCGAGCCTTTAAAGCATGGCTTTTAGTCAAACAGCTCTTGACTGTTACTTTTTTTTTAGAATTTGAACACTGCTAAAAAAACAATCTCTCCGTTGCTCTACATGTTAATGATGATCCTAGCTTGATTACATCTATCTAAAGTTAGAGACTTTCATTAGTTTTCTTCTTGTTCTTGTTTGCCTCTTCATACCTACTATGGTATTGAATATCATAATTGTAACCCTTCCTTCAACATCATTATAACAAGACGTTAATTCAACTGTGCGATTTTTTTCCAAAATAACAATACACTAATAAGAGATTTTTTTAATGAAAATAAATTTTAATTTCTTGTCACGCCACTGATTATGTAGATTCCTTCATTTGAATTGTCTACCGAGAAATTATTTTTGGTTTCCGGGGACAGGTATGTTATTTCCGTGTGAAAAGGACTAAGCAGGATAAACTTCTATATATATTTCAGATGGAAACATTGACATTTATTTATTTTTATGGTCTTTGGTATCTGCATTTTAATGCGTTTTTCCAATATACGGTCAAATGGAGGGATTCCACTTAGTGCTAGAGCACGAAGGAAATGTAACAACAAAAATGAAACAAATTAATGTAACAGGGTAAAAGGTAACAGGAAAATATGGGGTGAGATAATGTATTAGGTACTTGTAAGATTTCCCGTCTGGGGGCTGGCTCAGAAGAATACCCCCAGGGGATAGCCCACCTGTCGTAAAAGGCGACTAATAGGTTAGATTCCCAGGAATCTAGAGGAGTAAACCTCGATAAAAAAACCAGCACCATAGGGAAGGCAGCTATGTTGTGGTGTAGTGGCAACGGAAGCCACTGCGTCCGGAGGTAACCGTGAGAAAAAGCCTAGAGGAGTAAACCTCGATAAAACAATCCGTAATCTACGTTGTTAGCTACCGTGGCAATGGATGAATGGCTGCGCGAAAGTCAGTCAGAAACGGTGCCTCCGGGATACCTGGTGACCTCCCGGAGTAACCAGCCTTACCACCACAAGCGGGGCTCTCTGGTGGTGGACATTCTATTCCCTAGCTACTCGTGGGATGGAATATGGACAAAGAAGAAGGAAAAATAGAACAGGAGGTTATGGATGAAGAAAGGCAAGGAAATGGAATTTTTGGTAAGTCGACGAAGGTAAAACGAACGCCTGATAAGGCGGGGGAGACGAGAGGGTGGAGTGATACTGGAGTAAAGAGAAAAGAGGTATCGCCTCTGGAGGACAAGGAACAGAAGAGGAAACTGAAGGAGAAAGGAAAGAAGGAAATGGAGAATTGGAAGGAAGAAGAGAGGGAGAGTGTAGAGAGATTGAAGGATATGGTAAGGCGACTGGAGGAGAAGGTGGAAAGGCTGGAGGAAGAGAAGGCAGCGGCAGAGGGGCGGGTCAAGGAATTGGAGAGGTTGAGGGGGGAGGACGATAGCAACGGGATAATGCAAACACGATGGGAGGTGGGGCAAAGAGACTGGGAAGGATGGCTGGAGGTTAGAGATAGGGACTGGGATGGTAAAAAGGGGGACGGAATAGAGGTGAAGGTGGGAAATCCAATATTAGGGGATGAAAAGGTAAAGGTGGTATGGGTGACCAAGGAAGACAGTGGAATGGAGAAGGGAATACAGAGGATGTTTAGGGATAGGTACCCGATGCTAGTGGGAAAAGGAGAGGAAATGGAGTGGGTCAAGGAGGTACGCACTACAGAAAGGAATGGGGTAAGGGTGAAGACGGAGGAGTTGATCTGTCGGATGGAGGGAGATTGTAGGGATGAGAAAAAGGTGTTTGAGCTGATGAGTCGACTGTTTGGGGTAGTGGGGAGCGGGGACAGCATTGGACTCTACAGGCTTGAGCAGGTAGAGGTGGAGGTGCTGAAGAAGATGGTGGCGTGGGTGAGCGGCGGCGGAGAGGTGGCGGAGGTAACAATCTATACAGATGGGGAGAAGGAAAAGGAGGGTAGAAATGGGACGATAATCCTGAAGGATATCGGGGAAGTCGATCAGGAGGGGATCGAGAGGATTAAGAAGGGGTTGAGGGAGATGACAGGGGAGTGGGTGGATAGACTCAGAGTCTCAAGAAATAGGGAGGTGGTAATAGAGGCAAAGAGGGGGGTTGAGGTGAGGGGAATTCTGGGGGAGGTAGGAAGGGTAACAGGAGCTAGGGTGGTCGAAGCGGGGAGGGGAACAAAAACCATTAAAATGGTAGGGACAGAACCGTGGATGGAAGATGAAAAGGTGAGGGGGAAAATAGAGAATTTGATTGGGAAAGGGACAACGGTGATTAAAGTGGTAAGGGAGAGGAACGGGATGAAAATGGCGGTGGTGAGGGCGGAATGGGAAAAAGCGGTAGCCTTGTTGAAAAAAAAAAGGAGATTAGATTGGGGTGGAACAGGGTAAATATTATAGAGGGTAGAGAGGATGACAGATGCTTTGGATGTGGGATAAAGGGCCATAAAGTAGCAGGGTGTAAGGTGAAGGTAGTCAAGGAGAGGAGTTGGCTTTGTAAGAGCGAGGATCACATGGCGAGAGACTGTCGGCAGGCTTTCCTTTGTAGGGTATGTGGGGAAAGGGGACACAAGCCAGGGGAGATAGAATGTAGTAGGGGAAGGGAAGAAGTAGAAGGAGACGATGGAAAAGGTGAAGGAAAAAATGGGAGGGACCCTCTGGACTCAGAGGGGACGAGTCTGGTCAAATAGGAGGAAGGGGACAGCATTGCGCGGGAAGGAGGAATGTAGGGGATGTATGGAGTGTTTTACAGATAAATTTAGGGAAATGCAGGATAGCGCATGATATATTGGATGAAGTGATTTTTAGGAGGGAAGTGGATGTAGTGTGTGGATCCGAGGTGAATGCTAGATATGTGGGAAAGCAGGGATGGATTATGGACGATACAGGAGAAGCAGGAATAAGAGTGGTGGGGGATGGATTGAGGGCGGATGAAGTGAGGAAGGGAAATGGATGGGTGGTAGTGCGAATGGGAGACATGGTGGTGTATAGTGTGTATATAAGCCCAAATGTCAGCCTGGAAGAATATGAGAGGAGCATGACAGGATTAGAGGACGATCTGAGGGTGTCAAAAGGAAAAAGGAGGATCATAAGGAGAATGGTGGCAGGGGACTTCAATGCGAAGAATACTATATGGGGGGGGGGAAGAAAACGGACAGGAGAGGGGAGATCCTTGAGGAAGTGTTAACATCCAACGGGTTGGTGGTGCTGAATGATGGACTACTGCCCACCTTCGTGAGGGGTGACGGGGGTTCATCATTCATTGATATAACAGCATGTGATGAATGGCTGTGGGAAAGAGTGTTTAGTTGGGGGGTGCTGGAGGATGAGGAAAGCTTGAGCTTACATAGGTATGTGGAGACGGATATAAGGAAAGAGAGAAAGGATTTAGTGGAAGAGTGGGAATGGAAGTGGACGAAAGCCGAGGCAGAGAGTATGAGGAAGAAAGTAAGAGAAGAGATAGGAAGGGGACTTGGACATGATGCAGATGAATTGTACAATGTGATACAGGGCTGCAAAAGAGAGGGAAAGAGGGGCAATAGGCGTGAGCGGAGGGCCAATTACTGGTGGAATGAGGAAATAGAGGAGCTGTGGAGGGAGTGTAAGAAAGAACGAAGACGGATGCTGAGAGGAAGAGGAAGGATAAAGGGGAAGAGGGAGATATAAAGAGAAGAAGGAACTGGAGCGTAGAGTGGAGAGGGAAAAAAGAGGGAAGTGGGAAGAGTTACTGGGGGAATTGGAAAACAATCCATGGGGAAAGGCGTATGAGATAGCGGTGAAGAGGATGGGTGGAAATAGAAACGAGGTTCTAGAGGAGGATTGGGAGAAGGAGATTATAGAGAAATTGTTCAAAGGGGGAGAAGGAGGAGTGGGTGGCAGAATTCAGGAAATCCAAGATACAAGGGGGGTAGGGAGAATGAGGGGGATAAGGCCGGTAGAGAAGTGGGAGGTAGAAGATTGGGGGAGAAATATTAAACGGATAGTATGTGAAGAGGGATGTGAGATTACGGTGTATGCGGATGATATGTGTCTGGTATGTACGGCAAAGGGAGAGGCGGAGATAGAAAGAAAGGCGGAGAGAATGTGCAGGAAGATTGTGGAGAAGATAAAGCGGTGCGGACTGGAAGTGGCGGAAGAGAAGACGGTGGGGTTGCTAGTGAAGGGACGGAGCAGGGCAAGGGAAGTGGGGGAGATGGTTAAGGGAAGGAGAATTCACATGGAGGAGTCTGTGAAATACCTAGGGGTGTGGTTGGATAGCCAATTATCCTTCAAAACCCATATGGTAAAGGCGGCAAAGAAGGGTAAAGTGAGGGCAGCATGGCTGGGGAGATTGATGTGTAATGTGAAAGGGCCGGGAGAGTGGAAGAGGAGGGTAATTGGTAGGACGGTAGAGCAGAGTATGCTGTACGGTGCGGAGGTGTGGGGTGAAAGAGCGGGGGTGAATGCGAGGGTTAGGCCACTTCTGCGGGTGCAGAGAGGGATACTGCTGAGGGTGGTGCAGGGGTACAGGACAGTAGGTGGACTGGCAGCAGCGGTGCTGGCAAGGTCCTACCCATTGGACGTGTTGGCTAGAGCTAGGAGCCAACGCTGGAGGGGTGCGACCATAGAAGAGGTACGGGAATGGATGGAGGAGGAAATGGAGAGAAGGTGGGAGGAGTATGAGGGCGCGCTAAAAGGAGCGATTGGGAATAGGAGAGATTGGATGGACCGGAAATTCGGGGAGGTGAACTACTTCTTGACACAAGTGCTCACTGGACATGGGTCGAGAGTAGGGTACCACCACAAGATTGGGAAACGATAGACTGGTGTGTGCGAGAGGTGTGAAGTGGAGGATGATGTGGGGCATGTGTTTAGATGCTGGAGGAACGAGGAAGTGCTGAAGAAGTTGGGGAGGAAACTAGGGGAGGCGGTGTACTGGGAAAACATGGTGGAGATAATGTTGAGGGGGGAGGAGGAATGGATGGAGGTGAGTGGAGTAGTAGAGAGCATGGTAAGGGGGAGAGAAGGACTCGATATGGCATGAGAGGCAGAAGTGATAGGAGGGAGAAGATGACGGTGTGAGCGGAGAGTGTGCGAGGGACCGCCGCCTGACTCGAAGTATGCTAGGTACTTGTAAGATAAAATTATTCAAACAATAAATAAAATCCGCAACTTTTTCTGATTCTATATGTAAACAGCGATTCAGGCCTCAAAAGTCCACAGCTTCTTCTTTTTATTTGTTATTTTTCTCCATTTTATTCGATCTTTTGCAATCCTATTCCACCCCTCTAATTCCAAATCTTCATTAACAGTATCTATTCATTTCTTCCTAGGTCCGCCACTTTGTTCCTTACTTTTTCACAATATCAACCCTGCCCCCATCGCGTAACTATCGAAGCCGTGCTCGAATTTTACTTGTAGTGTGTATACAGAGTGGCCCAAAAGTCTGGAAACGGCCAATTATCTCGTAAGTTGGTAGTCCTGATTGTACAAAATTTGGGGTACACCTATTTTGGGATACGGAGATTCCAGATTTGATATTAACAATGTTGCCAGATTTCCCGTTTCTCTTATATTATAAGTAACTTTGGTTTTTAAAATTCATCACCCTGTAATTCATCACCAGTCATTATTGGAATCGCCTATTCAATACGAGTGCAACCATATGTAACACTTATTATTTTATGTAGTCTGGAAGGTCTTAAATACACGAAACAATGCAAAATATGTAGATTTGGAGAAATTTAAATGTTTAAATGTAGAATCCTGTGATTTTGACATTTGTTCACCATTTACATTATTAACTAAAACTTACAGTGGTTTAATGTTTTTTGGAAAGATCTGCAAAACTATAAAGCGCTTGGAGGAATCTGGAAGAGTAAAAGATAGATACCGATCAGGTAGAACGAATGACAACAAAATTGTAGATATAATGCAGAGTTTTGTTGAAGATCCACATACATCCTCACGCAGGGTTGCACAAGTACATGATGTAGGTCGTTCTTCAGTCTTACGTGTATTACATAAGAATAAATTTAAACCATACAAAATTCACTTATCGCACGAATTAAATAAAGATGACTTCGATCGTAGATTAGAGTTTACTGAGGTAATGATGGATAAAATTGAAAATGATAAAAATTTCGTTAACAGAATATGTTTTTCCGATGAAGCAACCTTTACACTGTGTGGGAGTGTAAATCGACACAATTTCAGTTAATGGAGTGACGTAAATTCACACTGGATGCGTGAAAACCATACTCAAAGCCACAAAAATTAAATGTATGGTCAGGTATAGTAGCTACTCAGTTAATTGGGCCATTCTTTATCGAAGGAAATTTAACGTCAAATAGTTACGAAATGCTACTTAGAAATGAAATGGTACCTACACTGAGAAATTTGTTTAGAGCCAATTTTAATTAGATATGGTTTGAGCAAGATGGAGCTACAGCTTATTTTGGTGTAAATGTTAGCGTTATTTAGATGAGATATTTTCCGGACGATGGATTTCAATCCTAAAGATTATTTTCATTGGAGATACTTGAGAAATTCAGTTTACAAAACTAAACCAGCCAGTCTTGCAAAGCTAAAGCAACGAATTATCGATGAATCTCGATTAATTTCTAGACAATCATGGAAAAATGTGGTAGACGCATTCTGCCATCGATTAGGGTACAGTCAACTCACAAATGGAGCCCATTTTGAACACTGGATAAAGTAACCATCATGTTAAATATGTTGTAATCTTTCGATTGTTACGTTTTAATGTAGTTGAAAATAGTTTGTATTAAAAAATTTATTGAGACAATTAGGCGTTGCCAGACTTCTGTTTTATGTATTTAAGACCTTCCAGTCTACATAAAATCATAAGTGTTACATATGGTTGAACTCGTACTGAATAGGAGATTTCAATAATGACTGAATATACAGGGTGATTAATTTGAAAAACCAAAGTTACTAATAATATAAGAGGAAAGGTAAATCTGGCAACATTGCAAATATCAAATCTGGAATCTCCGTATCCCAAAATAAGTGTACCCCAAATTTTGTACAATTAGGACTCTCAATTTACGAGATAATTGGCGTTTCCAGATTTTTGGGGCACTCTGTATATGTCTTGGATTTCTTTGTTTGTTCTTCTTCTCCACTTCCCCGCCTCTTCAATTTCTTCGTGAATTTTTCTTAAAATTCTCGTTTCCACATCTTCGGTTTACTTTCATTTTTTCTATTCAATACCAAGCTTTACTTCCGTATAACAGGGTAATTAGTATGATTGTTTTGTATAGTCCGATACTTCTTGTTGATAATTTTCATTTTATCATATATTCTCCCAAGGCTCTGCTGGCTTTCATTACGTCTATTTTCATGTTTTCATCAGAAAATCCACACTGGATGCAGGAGTGTCGTACTGAATACCCAGATAAAGTGAATGTTTGGGCAGGAATAATAAATAATAGGATTATAGGACCACACTTTTTCGAATAAACCTAAACAGATCCGAGTGATTTAGAACTGTTTGCTCTTCGAATTGAACCGGTTGTTCCTAAACATAAATAACTTGTGGCTGCAGCAAGATGGTGCGCCACCGCATTCTGCTTTCGTGAGAAACTACTTGAACGACGTCTTAGTGGAGGAGCTATTGAGCGGCCACCGAGGTACCCTGATTTAACACTCCTCTATTTCTTTTTATGGGGATACTTGAAAAGTAAAGTGTACATAAATAGATCACAAACTTATTGACTAATTCGCATTGTATTTTAGATAACGGTATTCAATTTGAGCACTTGCTCTAGATTTGGTTGTACTTAATTGTAACATTAATAATTTTTTTGACAACATACAAATATTAATCTCTTATAGACATATTGATATGGTTGAATAGATGTTTGAAAGACCCTTCGATTGGTGTATTGCATAACCAACTATTTGATTTAAAAATTTTATTGTAGACGATATTTGCTCAGATAGATGACGTCAAAAATAAAAAACAGATCTGACGAAGCGCCCATTTGAAAATAAAAATAATCGACGGGTTTCAGGATTTTTCCCTTATATCACTAGTTTACGAAATACTGTATTTATTCCTTTCATTTGGACCCTAAAAACCATTATAATACAAACAACTTTATTGTTTACTGGGATTATCTACATACATATAATTTAAGTAGTATCCCAAAACATAACGACTGGCCACAATTAGGGCAGAGGTTGAATCTTAAGTTTATGTTTAAAAGGAACCTCGTGTATTCTAACAAATATTGTATTTATAATTTCTCTCGGCACGTCTACTTAGTTTGTTGTAATAGCTCAAGGTAATGTTTACTAATCAATTAATAATTAAGCCTTGTAATTATTATACAAACTATTATACATGTTAAATACATTATGTTAGAATTCACTTACACACTCTAGGATGATGTGTTTTATGGTAAGTGAAGTATGACAATGTATACATTCTGGTGCTGGTTCTTTCTTGAGGAGACATTGGTACGCAGGCGGCTTATGACTCGTCTCGTTATCGTCTCGAAAAAGCGAGACGAGACATTTTTGAAAATATTATAGGCGATTCCAAGACCACATACAGTGCAACCAGAAAGTCTCGTTTTTGGTCTCGTTAATAGTATATTACAGACCTAGGCCAGTAAAGTGAGAAATGTCTCAGATCACATGTAATGGGCCGAAGCGAAGCTGAGGTCGACAAACATGTGATCTGAGGCTTTCTTACTTACTGTATACTATTTTTCTGTTCGACGGAGCCGGAAAGCGGCAACGTTTAGCACGGAGGCCCAAAAGTTGATGCTTTCCGGCCGGAGGATAGAAAAGTTTTTTTTATGAAGTTTTTATTAGAAAAATTAGAAAAAATCTACATAGAAAACAATACATTTTACAATATATAAAATCTGGTGACCATCTGTGATATATTTTATTGTAAATTTGAAAAAAAACTCAAATTCTTTCTAAAACGTTCCTAGGCCGTAAATTTTCGAAAAATATGAAACGGACACCGGCGTCTGCGATAAAGCTTTGCTGCGCTGGGCCAATGCAGACACGTTTTGCAGACACAGCGTGACTTATCATAGGGCCAAAACAGACACGTTTAACAGACAAGCACTTGTTAGCAGACACGCATCGACCTGTATGGTCCCGCATGAATTGCGTTAATCAAAGTTTTTGAATTGCATTTAGTCTTAGAGATAACTCCACAATGAGCAGTAGATCGAAAAGATTGGTGCAGCTGGATGTGCAAAAACAAATAAGTTATACTGACAGTGAAAGCGATAATGCCGATGGTAATTTAATTTCAAAAATCGATCTCACGAGCGGATGGAATAATTAGGTTCTTTTTAGACCCATATCATGATTCCGATGACAGCGCAGATTCACTATACCAGCTGTCCGCATCTGAATCTAATCCTGATTCTGATCCTGGTTGCATGGAATATTCTCCTTTACGGTCAAATAAATATTCCGATATCAGTGATGAAGACGAACCTACAAATGTTCCTGACAACAATAATCAAGGGGAGGATTATATCGTTATGGAACTTGATGAAACAGCTGGTAATGTGAGTCAAGACGATGAACACGAGATAACTGATGAGGATGTTGGAAATGATGAGGCAGTAATTCAAAAAAATGATTTCGGACCAGTCCAAGGAAATCAAATGTCCTTTCCATATACTGGTATGGGACGCGTGAATGATGCTTTTACCGCTCTGCTTCAAAATGCGTCACCATTTGATTTTTTTTCTGTTTTCATCGACGACAAAATATGGGATAAGATTGCAGAAGAAACAAACTTGTATGCGACACAGTGTCTCACTGACGAATCAGCCGATGTTCCTGAACAATCAAGAAAACACTCCTGGGTTCCAACCACAAAAGAAGAAATAAAGAAATTATTTGGTTTGCTTGGTTACATGGGATTAGTGCGATTGCCAACCGTGAGATCTTATTGGTCCAAAGACGAGTTTTACAGCCAAATTGTCTGCCAAAAAATTATGCCTAGAAATAGGTTCGAGCTTTTGCTCACCATGCTACATTTTGCAAATAATAAGGATCCCGGAAGCAGTACAAACAGACTCCATAAGATCCAGAGTATTATAGACATGTTTATCCAAAACTGCCAAACTGATGTTACACCGGACGAGACCTTCTGCATTGACGAGAGCCTAATACCATTTAGAGGACGAATTATATTCCGCCAGTATCCCTCAAAAGTCACATAAATATGGTATTCAAACTGTGTTGCAATGATGGATACACCTGGAACATGAAGGTCTATTCTGGCAAACATGCTGATGGACGGCAGTCGGTTCCAACAAATATAGTAATGAGCCTAAGTGAACAGTTACTAGATTCAGGGCGCACCGCAGTAACGGATAATTATTACACAAGTTTAGACCTTGCCGGTAAACTAATGAAAAGAAAGACGCATTTAGTGGGGACGCTTCGTAAAAACAGGGAAGAAACTCCTAAAAGTGTTGTTAGAAAAAAGCTAAAGAAAGGTGAGGTAGCTGCGGAGCAAAATACCGACGAAATTACAATTCTCAAGTGAAAAGACCAAAGAGATGTCTTGATGTTGTCAACTAAACACACAGATGAAGTAGTCAGTTTAGTGAAAAGAGGCAAAGAGGTGAAAAAACCAAAAATGATACTAGAATACAATAAGGGAAAAACCTCTGTGGATCTTCCTGACCAGTTTCCTAGCTATGGAAGTGCATTGCGTAAAACCGTAAAATGGTACAAAAAAAGTTGCTACGGAAGTAATTCTCGGAACTGCTATGATCAATGCCCGTTACTGCTACAAACAAGTGACAGGAAAATCCATATCTCTAACGGCATTTAGGGAATCAGTTGTAAAGCAGCTGTTAGAATGTGAAATAGCTATTCCAGCAGGACCTTCATCAACTATGTACCGGGATCGATTCCGGCGACATTCATTCAATAAACTGCCAGGTAGCGCTGGAATTGGAAGGAAATATTGCAAAGGTTGTTACAAAAAAAAAGGCCGATGGACTTATTCCAAGAAGTAAAATACGAAAAGTTACCACTTACTGCAATGATTGTGACGGCAAGCCTAGATACTGCCTTGATTGCTTCAATCTAGTGCATAATGGTACCTAATGTTCTGTTTATTATATTCTTTTGGATAGTTTTTGTGAATGTTCGTTTCATTTCTCAAGTCATTTATTGCGTTATTATTTAATTTATTGTTTATGTTTTTGAATAAATGTGTTTTTTGAACCAGCCTGCAGTTTACTTATCGCAATACGAAAAAACACCACTGTGTCCGCTTTGGCCCTGCCAAAAAAGTAAAAAAAAATATGTTACTTGTGGACCGAACAGACACAAAAGCAGACACATGTTGTAAAACGGCTTGATGACGTGGTTAATCCGGCCCACGAATAGAGGCATATATGAATGGGCCAGAGCAGCCACTCAACCGTTGGAATCTCAGGCAAAATGTGTCTGCGCGGCACCGGTGGACAAAAACCGAAACAGACACCGGTGTCTGCGGTTTCCATGAGTTTAGTGTAACGAACAGACACCAGTGTCTGCTTTGGCATTCAATGTGTTAACAGAATATTAATTTTTCATATTTTTACTTTAATTTGTTAACTCTTTTTATAGTTACTTATAAATACTTATCCCTGCAGATTATTATATTTTCGATTTAGATTTCTTTCAAAAGATCGACGCGACGGGTTAACTTACTTTCGGTTGTGTATTTGTATCTACGAGCTAAAGAGTCATAAACGTGTGTACTATTGAAGGAGTTTCTCTGGCTCGAAATTTTTTACCTGGCAGATTCTCTTATTTACTACAGACATACAGTAAACTCTTTTTATATTTGACGCGTCCTTTTTCAACACCTATATAAAACAATTAAATATAGAGAATTTCCACTAAAATCGCCAATGTGTTTTGTCTATATTATACATCGATTGTTTTACAAATACGCGATTTTTTGAAAGAATATTTATTATTATGCTTGCGATAATTAAGATTATCTTTCAAGAAAAAATAGAATTCACAAATATAAAAACTATACTATCTATATTTCTTTGTCCGTAGGAGCAAAGTGCCTCATCATTCATTCAAAAGTACTATAAATATAGAGTGTCTTTATTTTTTTCTATGTGGAATAAAATGATAAAACAGGTCGGTTTTAACAAAATTCAATCGACACGTCCTGTATCGCCTCAAATACAATAGGGTAGTAAAATTCGGCAAAATGGTTAAGGATTATGATAATCCTTCAAATTAAATCTTTTAGAAGCTCTTGAGATAAATCAAAATAAATATTCATATAATCTCCTTAATGACCAAATAGACATCAACCATTCCCTCTTATTAAACTTTTTTACCTTGAAGATAGGTCAGGAGTGATTGTTTTGAATGAATTTTAAGGTAAACTTGTTTAATAATTTTGTTAATATTCGTAAAGTTCCGTATTTAGGCAGTTTTTGTACGTTATTTGCATGTAAACATTTTGTAATACTTTGTCAATATTCTTAAAATTCTGTAAATTCCGCTTATTTTCTACAGCATGTATGATTATGACAAAATCACGTACATCAATGAAAGATGATGTGATGCAAGCGTTACTATGTTTAAATTGTTGGTCAACGTGTAATTTAAAAGATAAAATCAAGAGTGTGTTAAATTAAAAAATGTATGTAAGTAAAAATATTTTTGTATAATAGCGTTATAAATATAGTTTAAAAAAATTATTTATGGATTTTATTATCAATATTTAGAATTAAGCAAGACGAGGCAACCGGTAACGAGGCGAGACCGAGACTTGAACGAGTCTCAATTTCTTCGAGATCAGGACGAGATTTTTGATACTCTCGCCTATTCTCGTCTCGTGTGAAGCCCTACTTATGACAACTTCTCTCTTCTGTTGTCTGGTATTGATAGACAATATTAAACTTGTGGTTTAACCTCATTGAGTTTGGATGTCATTTGATTCCATGTTACTTGCCAATATTTGAATATATATTTTTTGGTTGGATTAATGTGGTCAGTGTGAGGAAATTTTGGAATGAAAGGTGTTTCTTAATTAGATGTTGTATCTACATCTAATTGGTTTACTTTCTCATTTTCTTTTATACCAAAGTGAGATGGAACCCATAGAAATTAGACGTTCTTTTGGATAAGATATATGTTTTCCAGTTCACTTCTGATTCGTGTGAGAATAGGATGTAAGGGTAGAGTTATTTTAAGCCAAGTAATTCCAGTGAATATAGATGCTGCTGCTGCATGTCCATTGTGGTTTTTTTGAGGAATCTGTATAGATTTGCAGGGTTTAAGGGTATTTGGATATAACTTCCTTGGAAAGGTGTAACCTAACCTATAAACCTCATAAAAGCTTAAGAGCTTGCAAATAATACGAATCGGGCTTAGTCATCCCCAATCTAGCCATTAGCTAAGCAAATTAATAATGATGTCACCTGGCGTCGTCAAGACAGCCAGAAATCCAAAAAAAGACACATCATCTCTTTGATTCCATAGTTAAAAACACTACAAAACTAAGGCATTTTAGAAACCTGTAAAAACTAAAAGTTAATCAAATACTAACTATTTTTCGTTGTTTACCCTCCAGCACAATTTGACCGACCTGTCAGTGACTTCATTCTCGAATGGTTATTACTATTAAAAATGAGTATTTCGTATTTAGGGTTTCATTATTTTCAAATAATATTATATATGATTAATCTACGCAGTGTCATAGTGTTTGCTTTTTGGTTAAATAATTATACATGAACTTTCCTTCAGTATTTCTATTTTTAACTTTTAGCGAGTGGGTTTATATCCACAAGGATGGAATATCGCTTCATTTAAAATAAAGTATCATACTAGAAAATAAAGTATTTTAGAGTTTAATGTACTATGCAAACCTAATTTAATAAATTCACATTTAATTAAGAACTCAGACAGAAAATTAGCCGAAAAAAGTAGAATATTTGCCAACTTTATGCTAATATGTGTAATTCGAAGCTAGGGAGTATAATTAAACTCTATCCAGACTATCCAGAGAAAGAGCAGAAGTGGGTAATGATAATTATCACGACTCCTCACTCAATTACACTGTTAGACGAAAACACGAAATCGCCATCAACGTTGTTTCACGAAGACTGTTGGAGAGTAATAAAAGTTGCAGGCGGCACTTCAAACTTTCAACGATATGGGATAACTATTATTCGGAAACTGGTTTTGATCATCTATTGACATCGCATTTTTGTTGAAAATTCTTAGGATCCTATTTCAACACTTATCTTTTAGATCAACAAATCAATAGGGTATTTTATTTTTATTTTAAAATTTTCGTCATTCCGAAACGTTGAATTGAAAAATATAAAAAAGGATTGTGGTTTCATTTCTCAAAATAAATACCAAAAAGAATAATGAATACTCCACAATGAACATACAGAAGATATCTATGTAAGTAGTTGCAGTCTGCATTTCAATTTTCAAATGACATTTTTGTCGTTATTGAAATTGTTACTAGAGATATCTGAGGAGTGGAATAATTCACTAAAAGTGCAGAAGCCTTTTCTTAATCTGTTTTTGGGAATATATATTTCACACAAATAAATAATATATAGGGTACACCGTAAATTAGTTATGGTGGATCGTTAAACAAAATACAAATAAAAAACCTGGATACAATTTTTCTCTAATCCTGTTAGTTTGTGAGATACAGGCTGATGAAGGGTGCAGATGGAATACCTATTTCATTGCCTATATTCTCGGAGGACAGAAATACAAATTGAAAATTTTTTGCAGGTTATTAATTTTGTCAAATTCCAATAAGCCATATTCCATCTGCACTCTTTATCAGCTGGTATCTAACAAACTAACAAGGCTGGAGGGAAATTGTATTAAGTTCCTTGACATTTTTCTTAAAGATCTACCATTTCTCTCACGGTATTTATTTACTAGACAGCCCATATACATACATATTGATATGATATTAAATTTTGTGTTTTGTAATTTTTTTTATATATTGTACCCGGAATAATTTCAAATTTTGCAATTTTAATTTACTACACATTGTACTCACCTTTTTTATGAAAAATCAGCTTCTCAGAGTTTAAATTCATGGGTTTGATGTGTAAGAAATCTAATTACTGTCCTATTTTTTATGGGTGCCAAAATTCAATGTTATTTAATAAAATTTTTAATAAAGTTTTGAAACATCTGATTTGGATTTAAACACTTTCCTGAATACGGTCCTGTGTACTCACCCTGAAAATGCCCCAGTGATGTGTAACAGGTGTTCAATATTACTGCGAAATAATACTTGGGATGAAACAATTTAAAATTTATTTTATAAAATTTAATTTTGAGAACATAAATTAGCAAGATAAACGTTATTTCTTACATCAAATAGGAAAATAAACTTAACTAAGATGGTCTTTCACTCAACAATCACATTCATTAAATGGAAATTATTTTTAATACATGCAATTATGCAACTTTTTATACATTAGTGTATTTACAGTCATACCGTTTCAAATAAGCCAAAAAGAAAAGCAAAATGGACGATACAGTTGTATCTGAATTTGCAAAATGTCTAAGTTCCTTTTATATACACTCACAAGTGAGTTATTTATTTTAAATTGAAGTTTATTAAATACCTTTTATCTTCTACTAATGTTGAAAAATGAATAATCACTTCTTTTCCGTTTTAGACCGCTCTGGGCCTTTGTGAAGTAACCTCCAAAGCGAAAAGCAACTCCAATGCAAAATGCCTCTTGATGAAATTTAATATATGGTTTATTTAAATTTATTTACTTACGAAGATCCCTCGGTGTTTATTTTCTTCAGGAATCGTGTTACAAGGTTAGTTAAACTATTTTCACTATTAATTACATACATATTTTATCAAATTTACAAACTTTTTTCACTGAACGAAATAACGTGCTTCTTGTAGAAAATTTTCGAAAAGGGACGACGCTTTCTCTATCAACAAGTACCTAACAGCCCATTTTCTTTTTCTTCCTTAGCAACAAACTATCTCTTAAAGTAAATTCTTTGTTTGATTGTCATTGACCAATCAAATTTAACTTATAGTTGTTCATTAAATAGATTTTATTATATTCTTTGATAGATTTAATCTTTTTTAAAAGAAAGCATCATATTTTAAATTTCTAAATGAATTATTTAAGTTTAAATCTTTTATTAATTAAATTTTTAAATTATTTGACATATTCAATTTAGGTTGGTAATTTTCCTGTTCTAGCTGACAATTCTATGTTCAAACCTGTCATACATCAGATGATAAATACTTTCACAGGTGTCATAGATCTATTAACTGTATTAAAAGTTTTTCTATTTTAGATTCTACCATAATACGAACAAAGTTTCGCAATGCTTTTGGATATATTTAATTTTACATGAAGAAATTCAAGATAATACATAAAAACCATAAACATTCCCGTTTACAGGTGGATCTTATAATTGGTACCAAGTGATTTGTTTGAGTTTTCTTTATACAATTGAATTTTAGACTTTATCCATTGTATGTATGTATGAAGTACATTATAAATTTTGAATTGCTTCTTTAAGTTTGATTTATTTTAATTTGAATCATTTAAATAGTTTTCCTTCAATATTCTATAATTATTGAAGCTTTTATGTTAGAAGTAACTAGTGTTGGTTATGTACAATGTGTAGTTATTATTTTTCATATCAATATATTATAGGTATACACTAGGGGACCCGACTGTTCTAACCTTGTCTTACCAATAACAATTTGAACTATTCTTATTTTCATTCAAAATATCAGATCGTTAAGTATTTTGGGTTGAACAAAGCTATAAGCATTAGGGTGTCCCTTATTTTTTAAAGTTAAATTTCGTGAACGCATACCTTCTTATTTTTGTCGTCCCATCACAAAAACACGCCGTTCGGAGTACACTAACCTGTGCCGACTTGCATCTAAACATATAAGGGGCTAGCAATTGGTATTTGTTTATCGGTTTTTGATGAAGCAAGACGTGCTTCTTGTACTTGGTTGAAATGTCCGTGAAACCACGCAGTTCTAAAACAAGTATATTTTTGGTGGGAGAGTAAGCCATCAAATAATGGTAGCAAAACTTCCATCGAACCGACAAGTTCTTGCAGTCTTATTTTATAACATACGTGAAGTTCAGTTAACCGCCAATAAAAAGGCAAATCTTGTTATTCGTGAGTGCGTGATATTTTGGGAAAATTTTGGTAGGTATTTACCAAATCCGCACCTAATTGTGTAAAAAAGCTCGTGTTGTTGTATCATGTTTGGAGAGACTTACAAAAAAAGGCAAAGAAAGTTCAAGGTGTTGATACACAATTTGTCAGTGGGTATCAAATAAATTATTTAATGCCTCAGCTAGTTGCAGTGGAGTAAAGGGTGGGTGAGTAAATATCCTAAAGGATAGTTTTATTTTCCAGTTTCACGAAATTTATTGGAGGTAATGTTAAGCCAGTAAAATTAGAAAAGTGTTTTTTTTATTTCTGAGTAAGATTTTGAAGTTTTTGGGTTACAAGTTGTAGTAAAGTGCAGTTCAAACAAAATTGACTATTTAACACTACTTATATGCAATTCCCCTCATTAGTACTAATAGGTTCACATGGTTATTAAGGATTTAACTGATTATACTGAATGTTTACTATTATAAGTTTATGAAGCTATCAGAGTGGCGTAGAGGTTAGTATTGAAGCTGTCCTTCCTTATGTTATGCCAACGATGATGTATAAAAAAAAAAGAATACTCTTACTTAGCAACCCGCAGTCGTAGTCATTCGTCGTAGGCATTCAGCTTAATCCACAGCAACAGGTGCACTACAGCCAGTCACCAATCAGAGTAATTCTTCAGAGTGTTACATAAAAAGCCTAAAAGAGTGGAAGAGCAGTTAGATGGTGGTTTATTGAAATGTGCTTCGGTTAGGTTAGGAAGACTTACCGAAGGTGGAGTGGCTTTTAAGTAGACTATTTGTAAAGATCCCCTTGCGGGTTTTCCAAGACATGAAAATAAAGAAAATAGTCCAAGAGTGATTCCCTTTTGCTTTTGGCTTCAAAAATCCGAAAAAAATTCGTTCAACCTCTTGTAGTCAAAATTGCAGACACCAGAAAACAAAAGGGAAGAAGAGAGATAACATAAGACTATTGACAGTATGTCAATTAAATGTGTAAGATAAGTAAGTCTAAGTACCAACCATAATTAATGGTCATCACCTGGTCAGCTTGACATGGGGTAGCCTTGTATGTTTAGACCGTTTAAAGTGAATGAACAATAAGAGGAGAATTTATTGTATTGTGAATATGTAAATAAACAATGTTATGATTGAGTTTTATTTTGAAGTTGAAGTTTTAATTTAGTTTTGTTTGTTTTGTTCTTAATATAATTATTAAACGGTAAGTGTTAGTAGTAATTGCTTTTAAGTTTAAAGTAAATAAGTTTGAACCCGTAACAGTGTGTTTAAACAATGTGAAGAATGATTTAATAATAAACTGGATTATTTGTTTGATATTGCACACTGTGATGCACTTCAAATAATGAGAATAGAAGAAGATACAATTTTTTTACAACGAGAAAGAGAGCCAGGAAGGCCTGGAAATTTAGCAGGGGTGGATAGAAAACTTACTGAAAAAGAAGAAAGATCTAAAAAAAGCTGAAGAAGAAGAGCGAAGGCGAAACAAATATGTGGCAGTCGCATCAACATCGACTTCTTCGATGGCATATGATTTTTTCCGGATCCGGACATTTGGGAGCAGGCGTTTGGGCGCGAAGACACTTGGGCGCAGGTAGGTTTGGGCGCCAGTAGCGAATATTTATATTCAAAAACATATTTTTAATAATAGAATGCATTATATAAGTGCTTATAATATTTTCAAATTTAAAAATATTGATTTGTGAATAAATTCTAGGAATTCTAAAATTCTACGTTAATCTAAAGGCTGAATTTGGATCATTAGAAACAACAAATAATCTTCTGAAGAAATGATGTCTTCAATTTTCTTTTTGATGATATTTTAATATCATCACTGGAATTTGAATGCAGTCACAGGATTAAGAGAAGGTAAATGATGGATGATGATGGATTATTAGAAACAACAAATAAATCTTTTGAAGGATTAAGAGAAGGAGGTATATTTCAGTTGAATAATCTTTTGAAGAAATGAGATGTCTTTAATGGCCATTTTAAGTACCGCCTATTTTTGTAAATAAAAATACTGATGATTGAATCAGTTTGTTTTAATCAGTGTGTGATCAGTTTTTAAAATGGAGTTAGTTTCGAAACAAGGTAAACCTTTGTATAGTAGCAATGGCTACTGCTATGTCTTTGACAAGTTAAGTGCTTGTGGAATAAAAAAAATTTGGCACTGTGAATTTAAAAATGAAGGTTGTAAAACCAGAATTCATACCATAGATGGTATCATTGTGAATAAAATACATAACCATTGACATGACAGTGATCCGGCGAACTTAGAGAAAAGGATGGTTTGCGATGCAATGAAAACTCGTGCTGCCGAAACGATGGAAGCAACGTCGCAAATTATAAACTTTTGTCTGAATGAAGCCAACTTGTCGCAAGCAGCACAGACAAATCTACCAAAATGAAATGATTAAAAAAAATGATTCGCAGGAAAAGGAACGATGTTCTAGTTGCACCACCAATTCCATTACGTGTCGAAGATCTGATTATTCCTGAAAGCTTTCAGTTCCATAATGTACGTGGAAGACTAGAAAAGTTTTTGTTGGCCGACAGCGGAGCAGAACCACAACGAATACTGTTATTTGGCCGAGAAAAAAACTTAGATGAGGTAAGCGTTTTCCTGAACAGATAATTGTACTTGTAATATATTAAAATTTTTAGAATAATCAAGTTTAAATCAAACATTGGACGGCAATCCATTTTTTACTCAGGGATTTCAACTTATAATTCACTTCCTACAGATATTAAAAAAAATTAAATACATCAAATACAAATATAATTATTGATGTTAATTTAGATTTTCTTCTTTTTTGTATCTTCTTTTTTTTATTATTTATTCATTTATGTGTATCCCTCTTAGAAACTTAAGTTTTTTGAGATCAATAAAGCTTATTATTATTATAATTATTTCCATGATTTATATTTGTTAACAGATTTTGCTCCAATCCGACCACTGGTTCGTCGATGGGACATTTTCTATTACACCACCATTGTTCTACCAAGTATATGTCATAATGGGTAAAAGATGGGGTGGAGTGCATCCCGTAGCTTATGTACTTCTCCCAAACAAACAATCAGTAACATATACTAAATTAATAGATCTTTTAAAAAGCCTTCAACCTAACCTACATCCGAAGAAAATCTCCTGCGATTTCGAATTGGCAGCCATCAACGCTTTCAAGGCAGCTTTTCCGGATGTGGAAATAATGGGATGTTTCTTCCATTTGGTGAAAAACATGCGCAACCATTTGGGAGAGTTGCATCTTCTAGGAAGATACAATACAGACGCTGATTATGCGCTTAAGGCGCGGATGATTACATGATTACTTATATTGGACGTCCGAATAGGAGAGGAAATGCTCGCCTCCAGACATGTGGTTAGTACACAATCGAGTCCTGAAAAACACGGAAAGGACAAATAACCACGCCGAGGCGGCACACAGGAGGTTGCAATCACAGCTGTTAATGGACCATTTGGAAATTCATTGACAACCTTAAACCTATCCAACGAGGTAGAGATGTTGCCTATGAACATTTAGTTGCTGGAAACGAGCCATCTTCAATAAGACGAAAGTATATCCAGGCTGATAGGAGAATAAAATCACTGGTCGAAGATTATCTTAACGGCCCAAATGCAAATATTATACAATTCTTAAGAGGTATTTCAAACAATTATGCCATGGATCCATAGTATCCGGGGTATCCATTTTGCCATTTTCCCCTATATGTTGTATATATTTAAAATACATTTTGTGAATTAATAATCAGTTTTTAATTTCTGTAATGGGCGTGTACTGTGAAATTTTAGTAAGTATCAACTGAGTTAAAGGCTTTTTATTGTTCTGAAAAGGTTACAAGCAATTTAGTATAAAAAAACTCGATTTTTTGCAGTTTCTAATAGGGAATTTCAACAATATTCATTCATTCAACAATATAAACCATTTGAGTCTGGCGCCCAAAGGTCTCAACTGTCCAGGCGCTCGAAAGTCCCGCGACCAAACGGCCATGCCCGATCGGCCGCGCCCAAATGTACTAGACCGGATTTTTTCTGTTCTGAATTAGAGGTCGAGACATCCTCCAGTTCATTTGAAAGTAATCACACGCACCAAGTACTTCCTACCGAAGAAGTCATACCAACTGAGGCTACTGTGAAACGAGGAACGAAAGATTTTATAACGCCAAAACTAGTATCACGTTGAGACTATGTTTTTGTTCTCCAGGCTACAGTTCAGGAACTTTGGCATAGTGTTGACGATTTTCCAATAAATGAGTCTTCAATACAACGAATCCGTAACGAAACAAGGAAAAAACCAGCATAACAAATAAAACTTGATTTTCAAAATGAGGTACCAGAAGTTGTAAAAGTTCACTGGGTTGGAAAATTGTTTCTTGCGCTAAATGTGAGAAACTCCAAGGAAGAGCATCTTACTAATTCTACTGGGAAACAGCAGGCACATGCTGTTTGGGATGCAATCGTTCATTGTAATCTGGCAGATAAAGTGCAGATTCTTTGTTGTGACACAACAATATCCAACACAGGTCGTATCAACAGTGGAAGCGTCCTCTTGGAACAAAAAATGTATAGTATAAAAAGTGTATTTGTAACTAAAATTCACCAAGTAACAGTAAGTCCTGACATCCCTCCCTTTTCCCATTAAAAAGTTCAAGGATCATTGGAACAAAATTGATCCCAACAAAATACAGCCATGCAAATACATTGTTGAGGGGCATTTTAATGAATCGGAAATTGACACAAAAAAACAATTGGGACGATTACCGAGAACTGATTGAGCTATCTGTAATATTTTTGGGTGCTATGCACAAATGTCTCCAAACAAGAAGGTGGGTTATATTTTATTCTAAATAATAATTCATTAAATTTTCAGATCATACTCGAACATTGAAGGTAACGACAAGCCAGAAAGCGTAGAGTGGAATTCTGTGGGCCAGATAATTGTAGACCATGATCAGGAAAATGAGGAAATGGCTGAACTTGGTAGCCAAAGTGGAAGTCAAGAAAATGAGGGCCTAGACATCACTAGTCAAAGTGATGGTTTTTCAGAAAGATCTGATACCATAAAAAGTTGTAGCTCACAATTGTCACACCTAAAAAATACCTGCTGCATTAAAACGACCCATTTTGAAAAGAGCAAACGAAAATGAGGTTATTCCTCGATATACAAATCCTGCAAAAAAAGTTCAATCAGCAGTTCTTACAGAAAAAATTAGTGGCTGCTTTGAGACATTTAACAAAGTTCTGGAAAAAAATATGACAGAGCATCAACCAACTAATGATGATGAATATTTTGTTAGGAGTTTGGCAGCAGATATGAACATCTTTCCTAAAGAGAAAAAATAATTAAAAAAAAGATGTATAAAGTCATTTGTGATCAGTTGGAAGTAGTAGAGTGACAGCATGTAGTTATTTGTGTGTTCAAAGAGTATGTGTGTTATGTTAATTTTTGTAGCAATATTTTTTTTGTATTAATGTATTTAAAAGTTTTTTTATGTTATCGAGGAATGAATATCTATTTTTTAGTTTTTGAAGAAGTATTCTTATTTTCAAATTCATATTATTTTTTGATTGAGAGTTGTATGTATAATATAGGTAGGTACATTCCTTAGAATGTAGCAGCAAATAGATTAGAGTTTTCTTTGTCTATTTGAGGGATATATATTTACTTTGTTCATTTTTGTATATTTATTTTTAGATTAATATCACTTTTTGTTAGCTATTATTCATTTGACTGATTTGACAGTTGTTTTGTTACCAATTATTTGTTGGCTGATTTTGGTAGGTACATGAATAAATTTTTTTTTGATTTTTTAAGTTTTATTGATGTGAAAAATAAAAAATTCCTGAAATATCTGCAAAATTAATAATTCCTCAGGTTGATTGATTAAAGTATTCAGGATAACCTCCTTGGTGCACTAGATTCCATTAAAATGATAATGCTCCCTGTTCAGAAACAAAATATTCAGCAAGTGAATCTCTTAAATCTTTAGTGGTATTTGCACCCAGACGTCCTACAGATGTCAAGCATGTCTGCATCACACAATTAGTCAACAAATCCCGTGTGAAAGTACTTTCTGTGATTGAGTGGTATATCTTCTTCACCTTTTTGAATGTAATTATGCAGTACAATGCATGCCATTACAATTTTGTTGCATAACTCTGTGTTAGCAATAATTGGTGCTCTTAGTCGACATCACCTTTGGACAAGAATACCAAATGTATTTTCGATCATCCGCCTACCTCTAGACAAGCGAAAATTGAAAATATTTTTTCTTTCACCTAAATATTTTCCTGGGTACGGGCGCATAATGTTTGTATGTGGTGGAAATGATTCATCTGCCACAAAAAAATGAGGAACAGGTAAATTGGATCTTGGTAATGGTTTTGGAGCTGGTATATTGAGTGTACCATTAAGCACTGCTCCTCTATTCTGGAAAACATTCGCATCATCGTTTGATCCTTCTGCTCCAATGTCGACAGAGGTGAATTTATAAAATGCATCGCATGCAGCCATGAGAATTAAGCTGGAAATGAGAATTCAACAATCATCCACTTAAAAAATTATTATCAAACAGTAGGTACATACAGATCTACTGACGGAGGATATCCGAGGTGCTCTAGACAATCAAGAAGCCTTTTTGGATATAGAAGGAGCTTTTGACAATACTCCTCATGAGGCTGTCAAAAGAGCATTAAATAGAAGAGGTGTAGACAGCACAAGATCCAAATGGATATCGGAACTGCTCACCACTAGAGTAGCAGAGACGAGGACGAGCAAAGACATTGTCTCCATGTGCACAACCAGAGGATGTCCACAGGGAGGAGTAGCATCCCCATTAATGTGGAGCCTGACGGTTGACGAACTCCTGTGTGGTTTGACTGACCTCGGAATATCCTGCCAAGGCTATGCTGATGATATTGTCATAACAGCTAGGGGAAAATTCGGAAATACCCTTTATGACATCGTACAAAAGGGTCTGAACTATACAAATAGCTGGTGTAGGCAAGTGAGACTTAACATCAACCACACCAAAACCATCTTAATAGCCTTCACTAAGAAAAGAAAGCTCAACCTCAAAACCATTAAACTTGATGGGAGCGAGGTTGAATAGAGACAAGAAGTCAAGTATCTAGGTTTGACTCTAGACAGTAAACTCTCTGGAATAAACACGAAAAGGAGAATATATGCAAAGCAAAAATGGCTCTAATGGTGTGCAGGAATCTGGCAGGGAGAAATTGGGGGTGCAGCCCAAAAATCCTGAGCTGGATGTACACTGCCATAGTGAGACCAATTATCACTTATGGAGCCATTGCGTGGAGTAGTTGAACTAGCCTATTGACAACGAGAGAAAACCTCTCCAAAATTCAAAGACTAGCTTGTATGTGCATTACAGGAGCAATGAGAACATGCCCAACGGCAGCCATGGAAGTTATTCTCAACCTCACACCACTACATATGGTGGTGGAAAGTGTTGGAGAAAGAACAAGATACATACTAAGTAGAGAGGGAATCATTAAAAAAAACCACCTCCTTACTTCTTAGAAATCAGAAAACCTGGGACATGCCACAAGATGGTATGATGCAAAAGTATAACTTTTCAAAGAAATTCGTTACGGAATTAAGCAACAAGAAGGAATGGGATCCAAATACCATTACCAGACTTGGAAAGAATGCCATTCAGTGGTACACAGATGGCTCAAAAGCAATAGAAGGAACTGGGATAGGAGTGTACCGGCCAGGAACCAAACACTCTGAAAGCTTGGGAAAAACCCCGAGTATCTTTCAAGCGGAAATTCACGCCATAAGAAAGTGTGCCCAGTTCAATATTGATAAAGGATATAGAAGGCAAAGGATTATCATAATGTCGGATAGTCAAGCAGCCATTAAAGCACTGAGCTCTTGTGTAATCAGTTCCAAAATGGTGTGGGAATGCCTAGGCAAACTGAATGAACTAGGCGAGAACAATATAGTCACCTTACTGTGGATTCCACGACACACAGGGATAGAAGGAAATGAAATAGCAGATGAACTAGCAAAGAGGGGGACTGGAACACCCTTTTGGGGGCCGGAACCCTTTTGCGGTATCAGCTCCAATGTAATATTGGAAGAAATGGGCAAAGCCGAAGAAAAGAGAAGATCTGACCATTAGAAAGGTCTAGTAGGACTTAGGCAATCAAAGATTCTTCTGGGTGACTACAACCTGTTGAGATCAAATGAATGCATAAGTCAAAGTAAAACTGCACTGAGAGTCTTAACAGGCATCCTTAAGGGACATTGTCGCCTGAATGGGCACCTGAAAAAGCTCAAAATAGTGGAGGAAGAAGAATGTAGATTCTTTGGTATGGAAGAAGAAACTTCCATCCACATACTTGCGAACTGCACAGCAATTCAGAATCCTAGGGCACAAAACCTTGGAGATTACTGGATAGAAGAGGGACATTTACCTAAGTTGAAGCCTGCAGATATCCTAAAATTCCTCCGGGAAATAGGACTAAAGGAGCTACTAGTCTCTGAGACTAGCCTCAGCAACTAAGTAGAAGTAAGGGGGCACAATAGATCTTTTAGGTCTCAGTGAATGTCACCCCAATTTACATACATACATACATAGGTACATACCTAAAGGACTTCTTATAAGAAAAATATAAGCTTCCTGAATTATTTATTTATTTATTTATTTATTTAATTACAATATCCTCGGGCAAGCCCAATTACAGGATAAGGACAAACACAGGATAATAAAGACAGAAGAGAAAAAAAAGTAATACAATGCAGTATTTCTTATAAAGCTATTTATGAATGCTCACTGGCATTCACAAAAAAGAAACTTACACAAGCATTATATGCATAGTGAAGTCTTTCCTATGAATTACCCCGGACAAAGATTCGTTTTATTTTTCTATTATTTGTGCAGACTCAATCGAGGAGTACTCAATGATAAGCTGGTTTAATGGTGAAAATTTGTAAACGTTTGTCCTATGTGGTAATTCATAGAAAAGGCTATTGGTTCTAGAATTTGTTCTAGGGACTCTGAAGTTCAATAACGATACAATATTATCACATTTAAAAATATAATTAACAATTTTATATAAAAACATAACTGAATGCATTGAGCGACGACGAAGTAAACTACTGCTATTAAAACGAGAATAAAAGTGTTCTTGAGGTGTGCCTCTAACAGGATAAAGACCGTCCAAGATATGAGAAGCCGACTTAAAGTATCTTCTTTGTACTCGTTCCAAAGCGGAAATATGAATATTATAATTCGGGCTCCAAATAACACATGCATACTCCAGTTGCGATCTTACAAATGCCGAGAACAAAATATTCAATGTGTTAATATTTTTGAAACATTTCGCATTTCTAACAATGAAACCCAGCGACCGATATGCTGCAGAGACCGTTTTTTGTATATGTGGAACAAAAGACAACCTTTGATCAAAATAAACACCCAGATCTTTAAGGACATCTGGTCTGTCGAGGACAATGTTGCACAAAGTGTAATCAAATTGGATAGTTGCTTCTTTTCGACAAAAGGACATTACGTTACATTTATTTGGGTTCATAGGGAGCTTGTTTCTGATACACTAATTATTAACCAAATTAAGGTTTCTCTGTAGTTTTAAGCGGGCATTAACGGAGTTTATTTCACATTATAGTTTCATATCATCAGCATATATGTCTTTATCAATGTCAACATCCAGATCTCATCAATCAATGTCATTTATAAAAATGTTGAAAACTAAGGGACCCAATATAGAGCCCTGTGGGACACCGGAAGTTCGAAGAAAAGGTTGAGATTTGTATCCTAAAGTTTGAACATATTGAGTGCGATCATGAAGATAAGAACTAAGTATAGCAATTAACATGTCATCTACACCAAATAAATTAAGTTTATGTAAAAGTAGGCCATGGTCAATTTTGTCGAAAGCTTTAGAAAAGTCAGTGTAGATAGTATCAACTTGACTTTTCTTCTCCAGCACTTCACAAATGAATTGGGTTACGCAAAATAGATTCGTAACTGTGGACCTACCAGATATGAAACCATGTTGTGATTATGTGATTATGGACGACTATTTCGAACACTTTGGCGAAATTGTTTAGAATAGCTTCTGGACGATAATTACTTATGTCATTCTTTAAGCCTTTTTTAAATATGGGGCAAATCCTAGAAACCTTCCAACAATCGAGAAACTTCCCAAAATTGAGAATGAGATTAAAAATTCTATAGAGAGGTTTGCACAAAGTATACGCACAGTCCTTGACTAAGAAGGCAGGAATTAAATCGGGTCCATTTGTCTGTATGGGCTTAAGTTTCTTAGCAGCCACTAAAATTTCGTTTTCAGAAAATTCTCTGATATTTAAGATATTTTGACTGTTATTATGACTGTCGTGATGAGAGAAGGTGCTCGACGGAGTAAAATTATTGGAGAAAAATGAAGCAAATCCATCAACCACCTCCTGTGGGCCATTATATTCAAAATTTTCATATACCATTTGAGCAGGTATAGAGGAACTACTCTTTGCGGAATTAACAAACGACCAAAACCGATTAGGATTGATATTAATGTCGGATTCAAGATTTTCGGTAAAGTTTTTATAAGCTATCTTAGATTCTTCTTTAGTAGTTGATCTAATATTACTAAAGGATAAATAATCAATGTCAGAACGACTTTTGCGGTATTTTCTCCAAGCCTTAGATTTTGCTGGAAGAAGGTTGATTAAACGTTTGTCAAACCAAGGAGGATAGCTCCAATTATTTATAATTTTTGGTGGAACAGTTTTATCAAAAATGTCATTTAAAATATAGTAAAATATATCAACTGCGGAGACCAATCAGCAGAGGCAATACTGTGATAAAGAGAGTGAATATTGCACTTTTTAAAGCTTTTTAAAATTGTAGCCACCTGAGGACTTCGCGACTATAGTTGAAACAGAATTATCAAGTTTGAATTCTATAGATATTGCTGGATATGGTGCTTGTCCTCGGGCAATAGCGGATCAACCGATTTAGAGACATTGCATTCAATATTGGATAAGACTTTATTATAACTATTCAGAAAGTAATTGTATTGTTTAAAGTCAAAGAAGTTCATAAAGTTAGTTAGTGAAGGAATATATTTTCCTGGCATAACACCATCTGAAAGATAATTGCCATATTCTGTGATATTGAAGTCACCAAAGATAATAATGTTTTCGTTGAATATAGCATACAACGACTCGATTGCGTCATATAAGTTATCATAGACATCTGAGTTAATTTTTGGGGGAATGTAAATATTAAATATAAATAAGTTCTTTGAGCCTGCCTTGATCTTTACTGCAATGATATCTATAGCTGGTATGACTTGAAAAGCATCCACAAATGAGCTATGGTCAAATAATGTAGCATTGAGCAATTTATTCACAGCCAACAAAGCACCACCACCTCTTGTGTTATTTAAGAGCTCATATTTCCTGTCAGAACGAAATATGTCAAACTTATTAGTATAAAAAAACTCGCTGTTGTAAAAATTATCGTTTAACCAAGTTTCGGTGAATGCGAGTACATCAAAAGGACAAGCAATTGAAGCATTAAGAAGTAAATTATTCGTTTTAGTGCGAATACCCCGTAAGTTTTGATAGTAGCAAATAAGGGTTGTTGATTTATTTCTGGCTGTAGTATTAACTTTGCCGGAAAATTCGGTTGATTGCTATGGCGATATCATATTTGATCTCAACTTTTGAAGAGCTAACTTATATACATGACAATCTTTATCCCAAGCGGCATGATTAGCAGCAACACTTTGATCAGCATATTTGTTATGATTGTGACAATCAATACAGTATTTAACTTCATTTTGAGTACATTCTTCAAGTTTGTGATTTTTACCACAAAGAGGACATATATTTGATACAGATGAACAATTTTTAGACGTGTGACGAAAACCGCAACATTTGTAGCATCGAAGCAGGTCAATACCATCATACACATTGCAATAGTCATATCCAATATAAACATTGCCTTGATCCATCACTTTTTTGTAAGTATGAGAGGAGCACTGAATTAAACTTTGAAATACACGATTATTCTTCTTTAATGGGCCCACACTAATAACTTTCAAAGAGTTGTCCTGAATAATCAGGTCTCTATTTTGAGAACTCAAATAGTGTAGTAAGTCAGCTTCGCTTAAGTTTTCAGATATACCAACTATCTTAAAACGTGGATTTAGAGTAGGAATTTCTTTTATATTATAATTATTAGCAAGTTTTTGAGTGGCAAGATCTTTAAGTTTTGTTCTTCCATTTGAATTTTCACAGCTAATTATAAGACCACCATCACGTACATTTTTGACTTTTGTGATTGCTACACTAGAATGTATTGGATTGATATTGGCTAACATATCATTCTTTGTAGCAGATAAGGTTTGTTTAGTCTTCGGTTTAATGACCAGGGAGGGTTGTTGCTGGACTGCTGAAGAGTAAGAGGGGATTGCCGAAGAGAGATGATCAGTTGCAGTACTACCAGTGGCTATTTGATTAGACTTGACAGACGCAATTTCATCTCTAATGAGTGTCAACAGATCCACTTTAAATGTATCCATCCACGATTTAATTTCAGAAGCTTTAGATTTAACACCTTTTTCAATAAGTTCTTTAATATTCGTAATTTCTAGTTGTAGGGTCGATAAATTATCAGCATGTTCTTTTACACTTATTGTTTCTGAAATTGCACATTTCCTTCTGCAGATGTCACAAAGAAAAAAGATATTTTTACTCTTAGTGAATAAGGAAAACTCAACGCTAGAAAACCCTACGCAGGAGTAATGAAACCACTTATTACAAGCGCCTTCACATCCAATCAGGCCCTCATTATTTGTCAGTTTACATTTGCTGCACACATCACCTGAGTTATTCATTTTTTGAAATATTTAAATTCACTTGAATTCGTAAATAACTCATTGGAAATTTAACATTAAGCTCCCGAACTATTAAATACTTAATCAATCTTGATAGACTTTTTCGTGCAAGAACGATTTTACTTGATACCAGTTGAGTTTAAATACAATGGATAATAATGCCAAATATCTAAGTTGGGCATTGTATAGTTATGTGCTTTTCATCCACTGCGCCAATGCAATATTCCACCTTTTGTAAAATCCTTCGGAAATTTTAAATAAGCCCTCTGTGCTTAGTTCTGGCAAAACAATAGTTGCCAAGCCCCTCCATAAAACCTCACAAGTTTCCTCCAATATAAAACGCACAGTTGTTTTGCCAATATAATTATTCCAGGCGATTTCCAGGTAATGTGCGATGGTGTACTTACTGGAACGTAATAGCCAGCCATTGTCCTAGTTCGATTGGGTTCTTGGTTGGGTTTTTTTGTATGTGGCTCGATGTATCTTAATCACAAATCACCTAGGTACTCCTAGATGTTTCACGCAGATGGATCAAGGTCAAGCTATTTTATTAGTATGTGTTTCAGACAAGCAGATGGAAGCACCATTGAATTTTAGTATTATTGTAAAGTTTCCTGTTTTATCCACCCACAGCTGCCAAATTTCAATTGTCATTAATTTTGATTTATAACTGTTAGAGTTTATCACAGGTTTATAACGGTTTATAGTTTTATTATTCGATTTTTCCTATTTTATCAGTTTTCGTTTTCAAGTGATATAAAGTGAGTTTGAGTGATTAATTTCAATTTTTAAATAATAGTGTGTGTAAGGTTTTATGATGCCACGTTATATGAAATGTTGTGTGCCTGATTGCACACGAACATCTAATATTAGGCATATATTTCCAAATCCAAATAAAGACTTGCAAAAATTCAAAGCATGGTTAAATGCAATAAACTGTGATGAATTGAAGACGATGGAGCTGCTAGCTGTGTATCAAACAAAGAGAATATGCCATAAACATTTTGAAGAGAAGTACATTACAGCTTGGTCCAATAGACTTTATTCAACTGCTAGACCATCCTTATTTATACCTGGTAAGAGAAAAACGTTGTGAACAGATACAAATAAACATGTGACTTCTTAAAAAAAATCAGACCAACATTATATATCTCTGGTAAATTATTATTTTTTTTTAGCTGCAGTTCTGTCACTTGAAGATACACACACTCCTGAGCCTTCATTATTGCCTTGTATTGGTATGTATTTCCATTATATAATTTACAAAACAAAAAGCAGTAAATTTATAACTTTGTAATCTTTTCTGTTTATTTTAGATGCTGACAGTACATCAGACTTGATATCTTGTACTCCTATTCTCCCAGAATTGAAAGATTTACCATCTTGCTGTGAGTACCTTTTAATTAATAAACATTCGTAACGTCGTTATTTTTGTTGATGTACATCTGTGTCATTGTATTAAATTATATTTAGCAAAATTATAAACTGATGTATTGTAACTAATAATATAGCTTTATCAAATACCAAATCATAGGAATATATCAGGCTCTTAATAAGAATTTTTTTATTGTAGCTAAGGCAGCAGATACCAAATTATCTCCATTGCAAGCTTTCAAATTGTCAGGCATAAACAGACTGGATTGTAGTCCTCGTAAAAAGAAACTGTACTCGGCAATGAAAACTATGTATAAAAGGTATAACACACAAAAAACCTTGAACAAGTCTGTAAGGAGACGATTATATGAAGCTAAGGAGTTTTTAACTACACACCAGCTAGAAAAAAATCTAGAGAATTTAAACTCAATGGCTGCCATGCTTATTAAATGTCAGTTTCGTGAATCTAATAGAGCAAAGAAAAAATCAAGAAAAAAGTATCATGCTCAACTTGCCAAGGGCTACTTTTTACAACCAATTATTCATCCAATTATGTACAATTGATTGCTGCAAGAGAATATGGGGGCTGGGCTAGGCGACTTTGTTACCCCACTTCAACATTTGTTGAATGTTTTTTTCAAATTTTTGAATTAAATTATTATTGTTTAGATACGAAACCTCATAGCCATAACCTAGTTACTCAAATATACAGTATCATTAAAAAAGAGGTGAGTTTGGATTTTTTAACTTGTGAATTACATAAGGAGGAAATTATTGTTTTGATTTTAAAATTTTCAATCAGAACAATTGTACATAATTGGTGCAAATCAGTTAATAATATCTTTCGGGGAAAGTTAACATATACAGGAACGAATTCAACCAAACAATTGGCAAGTAAAATTCATTCGCAGCGAATGAAAAAAAAAAACAAATTAAAAATCCGAATTTCATGGTTACACAATCATAAATTTATTTTGTGTTTTAGCCAAAAAACAAAAACAAAATATCTACAGTAGTGAGAAAGAAACGGTTCACAATATTCTTGTTTCATGATATTTCTCTGATTTATTTTAATGCAATTGTTGCTTGTTGCAGTAACAATAATAGCTAAGCTTTCATCATACTTTGTGAATATACTTTTTTCAATAAATGTTTTAATAACATATGTTTCTTATTTTGGCCCTTCTGTAAACAGTCAATAGCCAAAAAACTGTGTTTCTTTGAATATTGCTTAGTAAATGACTTGATTTTTAAAAAGTCTAATATATTTATCTACAATGATAAATTGTTTGGCAATTACATTAGAATTTACAAGATATTAACGACGTTAATGATTGGCAAACAGTTGTGTGTGCACAATATAGTAGACTTTTCAGTAAAACCTTTCATTTACTTACAATAATCAAGGATCTTCAAACCAAGAGTAAAGATAATCCCAATTTAAATTGAGCGCCCATTCTTCTTTCCCCAGCAACAGCTTAGGGAATAATTTACCCACTACTTAATTGTGTTTCAGTTCTATAGGTGGCGCTAGTTTTTGTCATTTAAAGAAAGCATTGTCGTGAACTATCTAAGAGTAGGTGATTTGTGATCTTAATAGATGGTCAAACATCTCTGGAGACATTCTTGTGTATTTAAAAAATTGCTCCCTATCATGCGCTTTTGCATATTCCAACAAATTTTTATACACATTAGATTTTTTTTGTCCCTATTCATTAAAACGTCTATTTTGTTTTCTACGTAATAAAGCTACAGCCGCAGTGCCTGCTATCAACAACCATCATCGCCCCCAGCTTAATATTTCTATCATCCATCTCTACTTTAACACCGCAAGAAAATTTCAATCAAAGTAAACAAATAATATTTTTAGGTTATGCTTAGATGTTAGAAAGAATAATTGAAAACTCAGAACATTTAGAACAGAAATATCTGGGTCATGCGCATTATCGGTTTCAAAACAAAACAAGACAAAAAGATAAAAGTTGGCCATCTTTTGTACTAATTCTTATTTCCTATTTTACCGTATTTCTTGTATAAACGCTTACATAGAGATGCGTATGCTCACCTTCCTTTCATAATTGTGTCATTAAATAGTGGAATTAATTGGAAACAGTTAGTTTCATTTATAACATTAATTCCCTTGTACATATTTGGCAATTTATCTGACGTAACCTATAAATTATTTAATAATAAAATTTCAAATCTATATCACTCTTCATTAAAACTGATGACATTAGCTTTTAATATATTCATATTGTAGTTGCCAATATAACCTTCCGCACGCGATGTCTTGTCTTAAACAACAATTTAGAAGTTGAAAAGTACTATAACTTCCAATTAAATTAAAACTCCTTCCCATTCTTCATAATATCGACCCAAACTAATCTCATCCCTTTGTTTACAAACTAAGTGTATGAGTCAAGTGTTAATTGGCAAAATATGGGGTGACAACTTAGTAGTATGTAAGTCCTTTTGCTTGGGAAGTACGGCGGGTCTGGCGGAGCAATTACCAACTTCGCACTTTCAAAACTTTCGGAGTATTTAATTATTTTAATTAGTTTGACGGTTAAAGTCGGACCCAAGGCAACACTTTGGACTATGGCGATTCCTTGTTTTCTTGGATAATTATTGTCACCGGAGAGTTTATTTTTCAGACTTAACTTGCTACTATACCTAGCGGTTGACACTTTAAAGCTTTACGTTTGAAAACGCAATGTTTATACAGGTTCAATAATAAAAGAAGTAACAGTTTTTTGGTAATTAATGTGATTCTGGACCTACTGAAACATTTCATAAAGGGAGTTGGATGTGGCAACGGTTCGTTTTTCTTAACAAAAATATGATGTTTCCTCAAAGTTAATGATGATTGGTGGATAAAATCATAATGGAGAATCAATTATTGTTAATATTTTTATTCTCACAAGGTTTTCATGTCGATTTGAAAATTCAACTTTTGGAAGATTTAAATAGTTGACCATAAAAGAGAAGTCTTCTTTTTTTTAAATTGTGGTGGAGTATAGGTTATGCTTATGTTATATTGCTTTCATCTTGAATGGCTTACAAGCTACAAACTTTTTACGAGGCGTTGCAACTGTTGTGTTCGTGCAGTATTAAACAAAACATTTTTATATGATATTGACATTATTCTGAGTTAGAAATTTGTGGAGTGTAACAAAAATATAACTATTACACTATTAAAATTACGTTATTACGAATTTTTAGCAGTTTTAATTTTTTTTGTCGAAAAACTTCTGGTTGTTGTTCCACAGAGTAAGGGTTATAACTAACTAAACTCAACTAAAAAATATGAACACAATGCTTTTATTTTATTATCTATCATATTAGAGCCGTTCGGCAATGTTACTCCATAGACTCCGAACACTCCTCTCTTCTTTAAACCGTTCGGTTATTACAGAACGAGTAGAACGAGCAGTCTTTAAATCGTTCGTTTTCTGTGGAGTGGTGTGAAAAGAGTTGCTCCAATTGTACCACCTCTGCGAGGTAGGGTCTTAAGAGTGAATATGCGCATTTCGATTACATGCCAAAAAATGAAATACATATGTAGTTAAGGTGACATAGTTTACAATTGCGAAGTAATAATTATTCATATTTTATAAAAAAACTAAAAAATAACCACAAAAATATTACACCGAATGACATTTGTTTGAGTTTGACGTTTGATAGATGTCCCTCGTTTGACAGTTTGAGAGTTCGGTAACAAATGATCCTTTTACTCTACGAGCTTGTGCTCCACTCCTTTCACTCTCCATTTCGGAGTTAATTGCCGAACGGCCCTATTATATATGTTAGACCACTTTGTATTATGTTATTTTTTGCATTTGATGTCATATTTATCACTACTATCAGTTAATAAAATAAATGTCACATAAAATAGGAAGTTCTTCCTATTTTAATCTAGTTCAACTGAATTGAATACAACAATTTTGGCGACGATTGATGAAAATAAGAAATACGGCGATAAATAAGATGGCTGAATTAGCACCTTTGGTAGAAACTTTAACTAAACTAATAGAGACATTACAATCGACGAATAATGCTTCAAATGATATTAAGGATTCACTTAAACATCAAATCCTGAATTTTGAACCTTTTGATGAACATTCCGAATCATTTAATCATTATCACGAACGCCTAGAAAATTATTTCAAACTAAAAGGAATAGATGCTCCCGACGAAGATACAAATGATGCAAAAGTTATGATATTGATCAATTGCCTAGGAAGTAAATATTATAAAATTTTATCAAGCCTTACATCTCCTGATTTACCCAATACTAAGACTTATAATGAGCTTATTGTGTTACTAAAGAACAATTTGTCACCTAAAATGAACGTTCTCACGGAGCATCACAAATTTTTATCAAAATATCAAAATATAGATGAGTCAATCTCCACATTTGTTGCCTCTCTTAAAGAGCAAATAAAGTATTGTGACATTAAAGTTAAATGTAAAGAACACAGCGCCTGTGGTAATTGTAAAAAAGATGTGATCGAAATATTTTTACGAGCTCAATTCATTCGTGGTTTTAAAGATAAAGAAATCCGTGGAAAAATATTGCAAGAAACAAACATTACTTTTGAACGAGCAGTAGAGATCGCACTAGCTGTTGAAGCTTCAAAAATCCAAAATAGGGACATTTATGAATATATACCTACATCTTCTGTAAATAGAATTTCAAGTCAGAAGTCAAGATACAATAACAGATATCAGCATAATATACAACCATAATTTTCAAAGGCACAAACTTACCAAACAAAAATAGATTATCGAAAGTTAGGCATTTTGGGATTATGTCTTCACTGTGGACGAAATAATCACAAAACGATTGAGTGCAGAGTTTCTGATAAGCTCAGCTGCCAAAGCTGTAAAAAACGAGGACACGTGAGCAAGGTTTGCATTACTACATTACAAAAAAATTTAAATGAAATAAAGAATGTCAACGAGTATCAGAATAATGAAAATAATTTTGAAGACGATCCTAGTATAAATCAGATAATAGATATTTATAATACAAATCCAACATCCATTTATGAACCAAAAATGCTGATTGAACTTCAAATAAAAAATAAACCTTTCACTTTTGAGTATGACACAGGCAGTCCAGTTACATTAATATCAGAAAGAGATTTCAATAATTTAGAATTAAACGAACCAATGCAAAACTCGAACATGAAATTCCGTTCCTATACTAATCATATTTTCAATCCATTGGGATATGTTCAAGTTCCTGTTTCTTTCAAAAATAATAATATCATTGGAGATTTATTTGTGATACCGGGAAATGGCAATGCCATACTTGGAAGAAGATGGATTCGAAATTTAAAAATTAACATTCAAAACATAAACTCTCTCACTATTCCTGCTTCAATTTCCGCTCCTACATTAGATGAAATTTTCAAAGATTTTGAAGATGTTTTTACTTCAACTGTAGGAAAAATTCCAAACATACATTGTTCACTCAAACTTAAACTAAATGCCAAGCCAGTTTTTTTCAAACCAAGAAAAATTCCATACGCTTTACAAGAGGAAGTTGACAAAGAATTAGATAATTTGGAGAACGAAGGTATATTAGAAAAATTAAATTACTCAGAATGGGGCACGCCATTAGTGATTGTACCTAAAAGTGATGGAAAGATTTGGTTATGCGCTAATTACAAAGTCACTGTTAATCAACAACTTCAAGACAATTGATATCCGATTCCAAGAATAGAAGATATTTTCAATAAAATGGGAAACGGGCAATATTTCTATACCCTTGATATTTTCAAAGCATACCTGCACGTACCAGTAGACGAAGAAAGTGCGAAGCTACAAGCAATATCTACACATAGAGGAACGTATCTTGCAAAGCGACTAAATTTTGGAATCAAAACAGCACCTAATGAATTTCATAGGATTATTGACCAAATTGTTAATGATTTAGATGGTACCACAGCTTACTTTGATGATATTTTAATTCAAGGTTCCTCTCTACAGGAATGCAAAGCTAGACTCATTACATCTAAACAAAGAGAAATGCAAGTTTTTCGAGAATTAAATTAAATATTTAGGACACATTATCACCAAAGAAGGGTTAAAAAAGTCGGATGATAAAATCAAGGCCATACAAGAAGCACCAAGACCAGAAAAGATGGAACAAGTACAACAGTTTCTAGGAATGGTTCGATATTATGATAAATTTATACCTCATGCTTCTACAATTATGCAGCCACTGAACAGATTATTACAAAAAAATGCACCATTTATTTGGACCAAAGAATGTGAAGCTGCCTTTAACAATGCCAAACAGGTAATAGCCAGCAAGCAAGTTTTAATGCCTTTTTCACCAGAATTTCCAATAATACTAGCTACTGATGCAAGTCCACATGGCATTTCTGGTGTACTTTCACACAAACTTCCGAATGGTCTAGAAAAACCAGTTGTTTTTATTTCAAGATCATTGACAAAAGCAGCGAGAAACTATAGTCAATTAGATCGGGAAGCTACTGCAATTTACTGGACTTTTAAAAAACTGTTTCACTATATTTATGGAAGACATTTTACACTTGTTGTCGACAATAAACCGTTGATAACTATCTTAAATCCAACAAAACAACTACCCTTATTATCAGCTACACGAATGATCAGATACGCACGATTTTTATCCGGATTTGATTATACCATAGAATATAAAAAATCTTCAGAGCATACTAATGCCGACTATTTGTCAAGAAATCCGTTATCTCTAGAAGAAAATGAAAATATGGCAATCGATAATGAATTTTTACAGAATATTCAAACAGTAAATCAAATTTCCACAACAACCTTAGATTTTAATATAATTGCTCATGAAACGCAACAAGATCCGGAATTACAACAATTGAAAGAGAAACTTCTTAATGGAAATATTTACGACCCAGAATATTCTTTACAGGAAGGAATAATTTTTAAACATAATCGAGTAATTATACCAGAATGTCTTCAAGCAGCAATGTTACAAGAACTACATAGTACACACATAGGAATAGTAAAAATGAAATCTATATCCCGAAGATACTGTTACTGGAAGGGTATTGATAAAGATATGGAGAATTTAGTTAATAGTTGTAAAGTATGTTGTGATATCAAGAAAACTCCTAAAAAAGCACCACTACACCAATGGGAAGAGCCGGAAAAAAATTGGCAACGGGTTCACATAGATTATGCTGGCCCAATTTTTAATTATAATTTTTTCATAGTTGTAGATGCAAAGAGTAAATGGCCCGAAATTAAAATGTCTAAAAATGCACCAACAACTTCCGGAACAATACATTATCTACGAGAAATTTTCAGTTGTTACGGATTACCAGAAATAATTGTTAGTGACAACGCATCCATTTTTAAATCAATAGATTTTGTTGAATTTTGTAAAAGAAATGGTATAAGACAAAGACATATTGCTCCAGGATATCCCGCTACAAATGGACAAGCGGAAAGATATGTTCAAACGTTTGAAGATAAAATGAAAAAAATGTCTGAAGAGTCAGGAGCTATACATGAGAAACTACACAGATTTTTAATTAAATTTAGATCAACACCCCTTTTGAATGGGAAGACACCAGCAGAATTGTTGTTTGGTCAAAATATCCGAATAAAATTAGATCTTATTCGACCTCAAAAACCAGATAAAAATAATGCAATTCAACCAAATTTTGAGCAATTTTATCTAATCGGAGCAAGAGTACAATCACGAAATTATCATGGAAAGTATGGAACTGTTATAAATCGCCTGGGAAAATTACATTATATAATTGAATTGGACGATGGCTACATGATAAAAAGACATTTCAATCAACTTCGATCGTGCAATATTAAGAAGCCTATGCCTATAACCGAATTAAAACAATAAAAAAACATGGAAAATCAATCAAGACAGCAAAACAATCAACAACAATTTCCACTACCACCCAGGAGACAGTATAGAGTTTTTAAACAACAATTTCCACTACCACCCAGGAGTGTATCGAGTTTTTAGACCCACTGTGGTTTCTAAAAATTTTGACTATGACAACCGATCCTCAGAAGTATCCACTCGAAAGCCGACAGGTACGACTGCGGTTCAAGAAAAAGAAGATACTACAATAAGTCATTATGATTTTAATGAGTTTGTTAATGAGCCAAGTACATCAACATCTATAGTTAATAGTTTTCCACCTCCTTATAATACGAGTACTACAGAGCAGAGCACTGAACAGCAACAAAGTAATCGTATTTTGGATCAACAAACAAGTCCAAGACGATTTTCAAGAATCCGAAGACCACCTGATCGATTGTACTATGATTGACTTTTTAACTACAACCCGGAGAATTATTATATATGTTAGACCACTTTGTATTATGTTATTTTTTGCATTTGATGTTCATTGTCATATTTATCACTACTGTCAGTTAATAAAATAAATGTCACATAAAATAGGAAGTTCTTCCTATTTTAATCTAGTTCAACTGAATTGAATACAACACGGCCCTATTCTATATATGATCGACTTTGACAGTTCTTCTAACTTCAAATTCAAATGACCTGTTTATAGTTGGCTATTCGTTCATAAAACATCTAATCAGAAAGTTTCTAACTTCATCTTTAGTTTTATGACGTATTTGTAGTAAAATTTAGGAATTTAATTAATTTCTCGATGCTTTTTCCGAATGTTCCGAAATATCGACTCAAAATTCACTCAAATATGTAAAATTTTTCCCTAAATCGATTGGTGATGACTGAAAAATAATGGTCTTATCGAAAAACTGACTGTGCCAGTCGATTTATTGTCCCAAAAAACCCTTATCATGAATTTTTAGCATTTTTTTTGTCGCACGAAATTTTTTTGTTGGAAATTTTGAACCAAGGGGTAGAAATGGAAATATTTCGCAATATAAATTGCTTTTTTTACTAATAGTCTCTAAACCTAACTTTATTGACTTTTGTTGAGGTAGAAAAGTTGTTCATTATTAACCAAGGTAGAAAAATACAGAGCCTACTTGATTAGAACTAAATCTCAATCCATTAGACAGAATGTGAGGTTAACTGATGCAAATACAAAATGAAAATATTATAATCTGACGTTTGTGTTTTACATTTGACAGAAGCATGAATGATTTGATTTTTAAGAAAATTTTGAAATTCATGTTCGATTTTTATTAATTTTAAATACTAATATTTAAAAAAATAAAATGCCAGTAGTGAATCAGTGAAAAAAATGCTATATGAGCCACGGTAGAAGAGTGTCGGATCCATTAATAGACCTCGACAATAATACCTCACTTTTCTACCTTGGCGCAAAATTACTATTTTGCTATTTCGCCTATTGCTCAAAAATATCGACTCAAAATTCTCTCAAATAGGTATCATTTTTCCCTGAATCGAATGGCGAAAACTAGAACGTTCTATCTTTCCAATTAGTCGAGTTATGAGTATCTTTTGTTTTGAAAAGTGGATTTTCGAAAATTTCACTTTATTTGAGGGCGAAATAATGATTTTATCAAAAAACTGACTATGCCAGTCGATTTGTTGTCCCAAAAAACCCGTTGTTACGAATTTTTAGCATTTTCTATGTCGATCAAAATTTTGTTGTTGGAAATTTTGAACCAATGGATAGGTATGGAAATATTTCGCGATATAAATTGCTTTTTGCCAACTCGCTCAGTGCTGTAAAATATCGACACAAACTTCACTCAAATATGTGAAAAATTTCCCTGAATCGAATGGTGTACAATGGACTAGAACGTTCTTTCTTTCCAATTTGTCGAGTTATAGGTATCTTTTGTTTTGATAAGTGGATTTTCGAAAGTTTCATGACTATTTGAAGGCGAAATAATGATTTGATCAAAAAACTGATTATGCCAGTCGGTTTGTTGTCCCAAAAAACCCCTTGTTACGAATTTTTAGCATTTTCTATGTCGATCAAAATTTTTTTGTTGGAAATTTTGAACCAAGGGGTAGGTATGGAAATATTTCGCAATATAAATTGCTTCTTGCTATTTCGCATATTGCTCGGAAATATTGACTCAAAATTCACTGAAATGGGTCATTTTTTCCCTGAATCGAATTGTGAAGACTAGAACGTTCTATCTTTCCAATTAGTCAAGTTATGAGTATCTTTTGTTTTGAAAAGTGGATTTTCGAAAATTTGATGACTTTATTTGGAGGCGAAGTAATGATTTTATCAAAAAACTGACTACGCCTGTCGATTTCTTGTCCCAAAAAACCCTCATTACGAATTTTTTAAGTCGAACAAAACTTTTTTTTGTTGGAAATTTTGAACCAAGGGTTGTATGGAAATATTTTGCAATATATATTGCTTTTTGCTAACTTTCCTATTTGCTGGGAATCATCTACGTGAATTTCACTTGAATATGTAAATTTTTTCCCTGAATCGAATGGTGAAGACTAGAACGTTTTATCATTCCGATTCGTCGAGTTATGAGTGAAATTTATTTTGAAAAGTGGATTTTCGAATATTTCATGAATCTATTTGAAGACAAAATATTGATTTTATCAAAAAACTGACTACTCCAGTCGATTTCTCGTCCCAAAAAACCCCTCATCACGAATTTTTAGCGTTTTTTATGTCGAACAAATTTTTTGTTGTTGGAAATTTCTAACCAAGGCATTGAAATATAAATTGCATTTTGCTAACTGGAAATTATCTACGTAAATTTCACTTGAATATGTAAAATTTTTCCCTGAATCGAATGGTGAAGACTAGAACGTTCTATCTTTCCAATTAGTCGAGTTATATATGAGTATAATTTGTTTTGAAAAGGAGCTTTTCGAATATTTCATGACTCTATTTGTAGGCGAAATAATGATTTTATAAAAAAAACTGACTATCCCAGTCGATTTATCGTCCCAAAAAAACCCCTCATTACGAATTTTTAGCATTTTTTATGCCGAACAAATTTTTTTTTGTCGGAAATTTCTAACCAAGGCATTGATATATAAATTGCTTTTGGCTAGCTTCCCTATTTGCTGAAAATTATCTACGTAAATTCCACTTGAATATGTAAAATTTTTACCTGAATCGAATGGTGAAGTCTAGAACCCTCTATCTTTCAAATTAGCCGAGTTATGAGTATTTTTTGTTTTGAAAAGTGGATTTTCGAATATTTCATGACTCTATTTGAAGGCGAAATAATGTTTTTATGAAAAAACTAACTTTCCCAGTCGATTTATCGTCCCAAATAACCCCTTTTTACGAATTTTCAGTATTTTTTTTGTCGAACAAATTTTTTTTTGTTGGGTTAGGTAAATTTTTTTTGTTGGGGTAGGTTTTGAACCAAGGGGTAGGTATGGAAATATTTCGCGATGTAAATTGCTTTTCAGAAATATAGACTTGAAATTCACTCAAATATGTAAAATTTACCCCTGAATCGATTGGTGAAGACTAGAACGTTTTAACTATCCAATTAGTCGAGTTATGGGTATAATTTGTTCTGAAAAGTGGATTTCGCGATATAAATTGCTTTTTGCTTGGGAATATCTACTCAAAATTCACTAAATTATGTAAAATCCCCGAATCGAATGGTGTAGACTAGAACATCCTATCTTTCCAGTTAGTCGAGTTATGGGTATTTTGTGTTTTGAAAAGTGGATTTTCGAAAATTTCATGACTTTATTTGAAGGCGAAATAATAATTTTCTCAAAAAACTGACTACGCCAGTCGATTTCTTGTCCCAAAAAACCCTCATTACGAATTTTTTGCACTTTTTAAGTCGAACAAAATTTTTTTTGTTGGAAATTTTGAACCAAGGGTTGTATGGAAATATTTTGCAATATATATTGCTTTTTGCTAACTTTCCTATTTGCTGGAAATCATCTACGTAAATTTCACTTAAATATGTAAAATTTTTCCCTGAATCGAATGGTGAAGACTAGAACGTTTTATCTTTCCAATTCGTCGAGTTATGAGTGAAATTTATTTTGAAAAGTGGATTTTCGAAAATTTCATGAATCTATTTGAAGACGAAATATTGATTTTATCAAAAAACTGACTATTCCAGTCGCTTTCTCGTCCCAAAAAATCCCTTATCAAGAATTTTTGAGCATTTTTTATGTCGAACAAAATTTTTGTTGTTGGAAATTTTGAACCAAGGAAATATTTCGCAATATAAATTGCTTTTTGCTATTTCGCCTATTGCTCGGAAATATTGACTCAAAATTCACTCAAATAGGTCAATTTTTTCCCTGAATCGAATTGTGAAGACTAGAATGTTCTATCTTTCCAATTAGTCGAGTTATGGGTATCTTTTGTTTTGAAAAGTGGATTTTCGAAAATTTCATGACTTTATTTGAAGGCGAAATAATGATGTTATAAAAAAACTGACTACGCCAGTCGATTTCTTGTCCTAAAAAACCCTCATTACGAATTTTTTGCATTTTTTAAGTCGAACAAAATTTTTTTTGTTGGAAATTTTGAACCAAGGCATTGAAATATAAATTGCTTTTTGCTAGCTTCCCTATTTGCTGAGCATTATCTACGTTAATTTCTCTTAAATATGTAAAATTTTTCCCTGAATCGAATGGTGAAGACTAGAACGTTCTATCTTCCCAATTAGTCGAGTTATCAGTATCATTTTTTTGAAAAGTGGATTTTCGAATATTTCATGACTCTATTTGAAGGCGAAATAATTTTTTTTCAAACTGACTATCCCAGTCGATTTATAGTTCCAAATAACCCTTTTTTACAAATTTTTAGTATTTTTTATGTCGAACAAATTTTTTTTTTGGGTTGGGCAAATTTTTTTTGTTGGGGTAGGTTTTGAACCAAGGGGTAGGTATGGAAATATTTCGCAATGTAAATTGCTTTCTGCTAACTCGCCTATTGCTCAGAAATATAGACTTGAAATTCACTTAAATATGTAAAATTTACCCCTGAATCGATTGGTGAAGATTAGAACGTTTTAACTCTCCAATTAGTCGAGTTATGAGTATAATTTGTTCGGAAAAGTGGATTTTCGAAAATTTCACGACTATTTGAAAGCGAAAGAATTATTTTCTCCAAAAACTGACTATGCGAGTCGATTTCCCGTCACAAAAAACCCCTTATTACGAATTTTTCATGACAAAATAAGAAATTTTCGTTGAAAATTTTGGAAATATTTCGCGATATAAATTGCTTTTTGCTAACAACTTTATTGCTGGGGAATATCTACTCAAAATTCACTAAATTATGTAAAATTCCCTGAATCGGATGGTGAAGACTATACGTCCTATCTTTCCAGTTAGTCGAGTTATGAGTATGTTTTGTTTTTAAAAGTGGATTTTACGACTCCATTTGGAGGCGAAAGAATGATTGCATCAGAAAACAGACTATGGCAGTCGATTTCTCGTCCCAGAGTAAACCCCTTATTACGAATGTTTACCATTTTCCATATTTTTTTGTCGAAAATTTTGAACCAAGTGGTAGGTAAGGAGATATTTCGCGATATACATAAATTGGTTTTTCCTAACTCTCTAAATGCTCGGGAATATTGACTTGAAATTAAATAATAAAGGTAACATTTTCCCCTGAATCGATTGGTGAAGACTAGAACATTCTATCTCACAAATTAGTCGAGTTATGAGTATATTTTGTTTTGAAAAGTGGATTTTCGAATATTTCATGACTCTATTTGAAGGGGAAAGAATGATTTTATTAAAAAACAGAATGTGGCAGTCTATTTGTTGTCCCAAAAAACCCCTTATTCAATTAATTGCCAGTTAAATTTTTTTTTAAATTAGTGCCAATATACCTATTTCAAGAAGATACCAAAAGGCGGTATCGGTTTAACACTTCATTAATAATTCAGTTACAGTATGAAACAAAAACTCACAGGTTACGTTGATAAAGGTTATAACCCAATTAGTGTGTCAAGTTGTCGTTGTTATTCAGTGGGTGTTTTTATACTCATGGATTCAACCTTCTCTATATGGTTGGCAGAGCCGGATTAAGGCATCGCAGGGCCGGTAGCAAAACTTGAACTTGGGGCCCTAGGCCAGTAGCAAAGCTTGGATTTTCTACTAGCCACAAAGAAAAAGGGGTTGAAACTTGAAAAAACGCTAGTTGAAAGGATGTTTTATTGCCTTTAATTGATTAACTCCCCTATAGTACGACTTATTTTTTTCTCTATCGGTTTCTACAGAATTTAATCAGTCACACCATTTTTTGATTTTTTTAATTGGGTGGAATTGAAACAAAATTATATTGTCCAAATAATATAAGAAAAGGCCACTTCGTTAACTTTCATCAAAAGCTACTCTTGTATATGTCTAAGCAAGTGGCCTTTTCTTATATTATTCGGACAATAGGTGTGTATTATGTTTTATTTATAATATTAACTAGTTAAACGACAAAAGGAAAGTTTATTTAAAAACAAATAAATCACAAAACAGTTCTTGGAAAAAAGAAAGTAGGCAATAACTCCAATAACATTAAAAACATAACATAAAAAAACATAAAAAGTCAACATAAAAAAATAAAATAAAAGGAACTCAGGTACTTGTCAGGTAATATTGGCTCATGTCAATATTTTTGATTAATTTATTTTCGATATTCATAAGAGTGAGATCATTCAAAAGCTCCTGTTCCATTGGGCTCCTTAATTGATTTTTAACTCGTTTTAAGGTCGAAAAAGAGCATTCCCCGCTGCAGTTAGTGATCATTAAACTCAAATAAATCCGTAATACAATTTCTAAATTTGGGAAGCATGAGTCTAATGAATTTATAAGACTTTAGCTCCAAAGACTCGGGCTTGGCGTTCTCAACAGTAGAACCCATATCTGTTTTTAGTAGCGCAGCAAATTGTACCAGCTCGTTACCCAGACAATCTTCTACATCTTCTGGGTAAGCATTAACAATAATTGGAGCCTTCTCCAATATTTCTTCTGTAGCTAAATTTTTCATTTGGCGAAGCATTCCGAATACACTGTACACTCCATACGTCTTGTTAATGCAGACAGTATATTATCAATTATTACAATAAACACCTGTGTTTCAAAATGTTTTCCATGTGTTTGATTTTCTACAGCTTCGTCGAGTGCAGTTGAGCCGCAAAAATGATCGTATTTGGTGTTTCTTTTTCGCTTTCTTCCGACTGTAGTATGGTATTCTTCACATTCTGACAGGGACCTAGATTTTGTCTCTATACCAGAATAGTTGGACCGCATTGCTTGAATGTATGTTATGATTTATACAAAGAGTACCCATTGTTTAGGTCTTGGTCAGAAGATTGAACCGAATAATTAGTTGCTTGCATTCGTTGTAAAATTTTATTCATTATCCCAGTTTCCAATTTACTCATTTTCGATACCAACCCAAAAGCTCGATTACGCTCACAATTATTAGATAACTCATCTAAAACTTTTTTTAATAGTATTAAAACCACGAAAAAGTGCTTTCGTCGCATCAGCTCGAGCAGACCACCTAGTGTCTGATAATCTTTTCAAAGTTGTTGGGATTTTGAAGCTCTCTGAGGTCCTAAACAGGGGTTTCTGAGTAGTATTTTTCAATGCTTCCGTAAGAAGACCCCATCGATAAGTTGAAGCGGAAAAAAAGTGTACAGGTTTTTAACGAAATCGAAAAAAATGGATGCTTCTATACAAGACTGCAGCGCACTTGACAACTAAATTTAACGAATGGGCAAAGCAAGGAATGTATTCCGCATATTTATTTATATAATTAATTTGTGCCTGTAAACCGCTGTATTTTCCACTCATACTGCTGGCATTGTCATAACTCTGCCCTCGACAATCCATAATATTAATACCGTGTTCATTTAGGAAATTTCGTAAAGCTTGAGCTAGTTATTCACCAGTATGTCCTTCCATGTCCAGAAATCTCACGAATCTTTCCACCGGACCAGATGGCAGGACGTAGCGTATTATTAAAGTTTTTTTCATTTTCATCTGATACTCATAATAATTTGTTGTGCGGTTCAAAGCGCGGGGCCCTTTTGAGCGCGGGGCCCTTTTAAGCGCGGGGCCCCTTAGCGTTTGCTGCTCCTGCTACGTTGTTAATCCGGCTCTGATGGTTGGGTGGAGGGAATTGTAAATAAAATACCAATTAAAAAGTGAGATGTTTATTCAAGCTACTTTATATCCACAACGTCCAACATACAATAAATTATTGGGAAATATTTCATACAACATGAATAGAATTGAATTTATCATAAATAGTTTTTAATATAAACATTAAATTCCATGATACAGGATTTTTTTTAATAAATAAAAAGATATTCATGTTTTTTTATCGTCGTCAATCTTTATATGGGAAAACTCGTGTCTTTTCAGCTTACCCAAAACCATGAAAATAATACAATTAATATAAATATATCTAATAATATAAGGAAAATGTAACACAGGTCAAGTACCTGAAAGTGAAATTATTATTGCTGATCTATGAAAAATATAAAAAATAATTTAATAAAATAACAAATTAATTATCAATAACTACACATTTTTTTCACCTATTTACTCAAATATCGTAAGTTTAGTTCTGAAGTAAATACTTGTATCATTTTAATTTATCTTCCAAATGTTTAATTATTGTTTTTCAATTTACTTAAACATAACTAACCAAATTCTATAGTAACAATTGTAAATATTTCACTTACGTAATTTTTTAAAATAAAAATTTTGAAAAAGCTACCAGACGGGAAGGGAAACGTCAAAAAATGTTTTATTTCATTTTTATTATTCTTGTAATTAACCAAACCCAAGGAAATCAAGTGGAGATTAATTTTTTTCTTTGATTTTTTAACATTTCTGAGTGAATATATTTTTTTCCAGGTTATACATGGTGTCCAAGAAGTTTGTACCACAAACTTGGGAGAAATAGAGGGGCGAAAGGCAATTATAGAGTATTTAATATGAAATTTGTAACTTGGGAGAAATAGAGGGGCGAAAGGCAATTATAGAATATTTAATATGAAATTTGTACCTTACTGCCTGTAGGGGTTAAACAAACAAATTTCGAAATGCCTCCAAAAATGTTTTTCACTATAGTTTGTTGACGAAGAAGAATGAAGTACTATCATTAATATCATTTCCAAAATTTTTGGTACTTACTTCTTGGCTTGTACCTTATTTACAATTGAAGGATACTTTTAAAAAAATTAGTATCACAAATAGAAGACAGTAATAATTGTACACTGTTTAACTTTCCATTTTATTCTTTAATAAAATTTGCATGTAGGCCGCCAACATTTGTAGGCCGCCAACATTTCCATCTCTTGTAACAATAATAATATTTTTCAAGCGTAGGGAGTATATTTTTAATAAACTGTTTTTCCATATAAAGATGACTACTTTTTTAATAACTCCAAAAATATAATTAAGAAGCTTATAGTTTTAACAAAATATCGATATAAAAATCTTTAATTTCATAATATATACACTTAAATGTTTTAAAACTATTTTCAGTTCTGTGCTTTTTCGAACTATCGTATTACGTATATAGTGGTTTCAACTAAATTTTCAGAAATAAGATTGGAAATTCTGAAAGTTGAAGAGAATTCTTAAGTGCTGCATATTAAACATAACACGAACATGCTTATTCGTTCACAATAACTAGGAGGAAAGTTTTACCTAAGTAGGTAATTTACTTCGGAACGATCATTACTACAATATTATTAGTTACCTCAAATATAAACTTCATTAAGTAAAATAAGTTACTTGCAATTTAGGTATAATCAAGAAAATATGAAAACTGGAAATTGATCAATGTTGGTTTTATCCGTCTGCAAGCCTGGGTTTCCCGATATGGTCCAGGAAAGTTAGGACACAATCAACAAATTTCTCCGAGAAGGAATCGAAAACATATCGATCCCTAATCATTTTCCCAAATTCTCACTTATAATCTTCCTAGAGCGCGAATTTTCTTAAAAAATTCGCAACTGAGGAAAATTTCCGGAATATTAATTCATGCTCGCGGGTGATTCGGTAAGAACATTTTATACCAAAACTTTTTTTAAATAGAAATTAAATTGGTGACATACTTATGTGACATATTATTATTATTTATGACAGCTGTCAAGCCAGAGGGAAATTTCCACTTATTAATTTCCCTCTACGCAGGGAAATTTCCGAAGAAATTAGGTTATTGTCATAGCAGCATGTCAAAATGCAGGCATCTGATTGGCTAAAATTAACTGGTATAAAATTTTCAATTGTAATCTCCCTAGTGCTTGAATTATTGCCGGAAATTTTTTGAGTACATGGATTTTCTTTAAAAATTCATTTAAGTAAGAGACAAGGAAAACATTAGGCAAATATCTATTTAGCCTGTGTGTAACGCGAATTTTGACGTTTTCCGATATTTGAACTGGCATTCACACTTTGTGGGTTTTTACTTTCAAAATAGATGTCACGATTTGGAAAAGAAACTACAGATAATAGTATATTATTTAACGAGCGGTAATGTAGGTCATAACTCACGCAGATGAAGTTTGCAGCACGAGCCGCAGGCGAGTGCTGTAATTCATCAAGTGAGTTATGACCATTACCGCTCGTTGAATACTATACTTTATCTACGACTATAACAATAAATACTAAGACACAAGTACAGACAAAAACTTTATTAACAAATCTTAATAGGTACCTATAACATTGCTTTAAAAACTTTAGTTGTGATTATTCATCTTGTTTATTAATAAAATTAACAGTAAAGTTTGAACAACCAGTGAACTGAATATTTGGGACCGAATTATGGAAGTTTATTGTTTCTTTTTGTGTTTGTTGCATATATGTTGATGATGTAGGTACTGGTTGAGGTGTTATAGAACTGTATATTCTATTTGCGGTATCTTTCTTATTTTTTTCGGAATCATCAACGTACCCCTCAGCCACAGTAGTTGATCGCCAACCGCCATGTCGTTTCAGTGCCGTTATATCCCCTCCAGCATCTACTAATAAAGTTGCCGATGAGCGGCGAAAACAATGCCCTGTATATAAATTACAGTCGGGTAATTTTAAAAATGTAGCAATGTCTTTCCCCATTGCTCCAAATTTATTAATGCCAATTCTTTGTGAATGATATTTTCCATTTTGATATTTAAAGAATAATATCGTTTGCGATATATCGGTAGGACGAAGATTTAAATATTTCTTAACTACGGTATAAAAGTTTCCCGTAACAGTGAATTTTCTGGCAATTTTTGTTTTTGTATTTGGTACACTGACCATAAAAATAGATCCATGATCTTCTAAATCTGTAATTTGCATAGAGTATAATTCTGCTGCACGACAAGCACCCATAATGCCCATTATTAAAGCAACCTAAAATAAATTATATAATGATATAAACGATTGAATTATTGTGAAATCGATCTACCTTTGTCGCCAGATATTTCTCATCAGGAGCTTCATTTATGAAATTATTAAGTTGTTCTGACGTAAATGTTTTTGCCTTTTTAGCTACATGTTTCTCTGATTGACGTTTAAGAAACGCACGTAATTTTAAATAATTCTCTATATTGATTCCATTATTTATGTTGAGTGTGCTTCTTAGCATGGAGTAGAAAGTCCATAGAGACGATGCTTTATATTTAGTGCTAAGTTCAGTAAAATATGCCAAAAGTACGTTTTCTGTAAACGATGACCTAATGTCCTTACTGCTACACCAATCTTGAAAATTTTTGTATACACCTCTATATTTGTTTTGGGATTTTTCAGGCAATAAATTCTGTATGGTAACATTAGCTATTTGTCTTATTTCTGGCGGTGTACATAATAATTCATCTTCACTATCTGAATTCATCTTTTTCAGCACAAAATTCACAATAATAAGAATTCGGTATTAACTTAATTTGAAAACGTCAAAATTAATCAAGTGTCACAAGTGACATTACTCCCCATCCGGCTTGTGCTTGTACAGAAGTACAGAGTACAGAGCCACGTTGATATTCGGTCCGTAAATACCTTCCAAGAATTTCCGATTTATTATAGTGAGTTATAAGCAGTGAGTTATTATAACTCACGCTGTTCGTTTACAGATACTATAACCTGCTTAAAAGCAGTTGAATAATTAGTATATAATATAATAGGAGTAGATAAATATATAATATCAGATAAATTATCATATAAAATTAATTGATTTCATACAATTTTCTTACTAGGTTTCGGGAAAAAGTCAATATTGAGTAGAAATGAAAGGATACATTCGTATTGCGGGAGATGATAGCTGTCATGTGACGGAAAATTTCCTCTTATTAATTTTACGTCTACATGCTCATCTGGATGAAAAATTTTCAGGTAATTTGCTGGTTACCATAGCAACAATGTCGAAATAAAGCATCTGATATAAATCTTTATTATTCAAAAAAATTCAGTTACATTTATATGGGAGACTATTAGAATAACTATTCACATTATTAATATGTACAAGAATAATCAATAATTACGTAGATCAATCGAAATTGGAGTCTTTTACGCTGATATCACTTTCAGTTTAGCTCGCACAAAAAAATTGTTATGATAAAAGTAGATTCCAAAAAAAATTTCAAAAATTGTTAAAAAATTTGAAATGTTGTTTATTTAAGCGGCAAGTATAATCAAAATGACAAAATCAATGTGATAATATGAGGAAATATAGAGGAAATGTTTCTGAAAAAGTTCGGAAACTCAAAATGGCGGTAGCGCAAAATTTTTAAAATTTCACTAAAGTACATATATTTATTCAACGCTTAAACTAAAATTTTTTTTCGTACGTTCTCCAAAATTTATTGTTAAAAAATTGATTTCAACTTCCATTTTGAATTATTGTAAAAGCATAGTCCTTCAAAAACCGCACATTTTGAAAAAACAAAAATGCTAATACGATTATTAGAAACCGAGAAAACGAAAGTCAAAGTTCGCTAGGCGCTGACAGAAAACTCTAATTTCAAGTTCGTGATTCGTTCTAATCGACTGTGAAATACCACAGGCTGCAGAATGGCTCCGGTTGATGGTACCACAGCTGAAAAGTAGAAGAAGGAGGTAGAACTGATGGTGTGCCAAGGAGATAACATCCCAAAAATGCACACCGCCACGATATTTCTCCCAAGAAGCAAAGGAGTAGGGTAAGCAAAGCTTCTTCGCTTGATAGGAGTGCATAACGAAGGTTTGGTAACAGACCAGTGGAAGGTTCTCAATCTTAAAAAAGAGGGTAGAGGCCAAGTCTTCAGGGCAGGAATAGACAATCTATGCTGTCAAAAAATCAAGAACAACGGGTTCAGCATCCATTATCGGTTTGGGAAAATCCCCGTACATGACCTCAGAAAGAAAGAGGAAAGAAACCCAGAGAAGGTTTCTATCTGATACAAGGCCAGTGATGACTCGATTAGTGTAGAAAGCCTACACATCTCTAAACTCCTTGGGGAGGAGTCGCCGCGGTCCGAGGAGGGAATGGAGTTTGGTTCGGAGGAATGGAAAGCACTCTTACAGAAAGGGACATCACCCTGACGAAAGAGGGAAATACCCAAATCGAAAACCAACAGGATGGCGGGGATTAACTCAGTTCAGATTATTGCTCACCATGCCAAAGGAGCTTCTGCAGTGATCACAAGATTGTTCACTAAAGACCAATTAGGGATGTGTTTGATTCAAAAACCTTGGGTCAATAATAACCAGGTAAGAGGATTAGCATGTAAAGATGCTAAAAAAGTATATCAAAAACAGATTGGGACAACTATAACACCTGTATGGAAGAAAACCTAGCAAATAGAGGAGAGGCACCATTTAGATCTGGAAAATGAGCTTGAGGACCTGAACAGGGCAATAATCGATGCATTTGAATCGAGCTGCCCTCTTCAAGAACAACGAAGCAGCAGACATGCACCCTAGTGGAAAAAACATCTGTCAGAATTGAGAGCTCAAATCCGGGACCCTTTTAATAGGGAAAAACTCACCGGAGACTGGCAGAGATACAGGTGAGAATCACCTACTACAAGGAAACTAGAAAAGCTAAAAGAAATAGCTTCAGAAAATTCTGTGAAGATATAAACACAACACCTACTGCGGCAAGACATGGCGGAAAGCAAGGTCAACACAGATATATCTTTGAGAAAGCCTGTTGGCCCTTTTGTGCACATGAAGTGGTACAATGAAAATAAAAAAATTATCAATTCATAAATTGTATTCAAAAACCTAACGAAATAATTACGAACTTAAAATTCCAAACTTCGACTTTCGTTTTCTCGGCTTCTAATGATCGTATTGAAGTGTATTTTTCAAAATGTGTGACTTCGAAACGGGAGTTTTTTTCAGTTTAAGCGTTAAAAAAATATGTAAATCAAATTCTGAAAATTTTTCGAATCTACTTTTATCATGTTATATCATATTTCCTAAAATTTTGATGTTCACAATCTTTTTGTGCGAGCTCCAATTTCAAGTTCTCTACGTTGTGCAGCTCCAGTGGAATTTATTCCAGAATTCGAGAAAATCATTGAAGGTCGATATGTTTCAATTGGAGACATAATATTCCTTATACTTCCCCGGACTAATAGATCAGACGGCTTTGTTGCTCTCTGGAAAATTAATATTAAGTTGACGAGAATTAATAAAAAATAGAGTAAATATCATGAATATATAAAATGTTTGAAAGCTTGATCAGCACATGATGTTTTTGGAAAAAATTTATGAACAGGAGCAAAGTGAATGTACAGGTCAGGAAGGTCTGGTCCCATGATTAACGGAAAAAAGTCTGGAGCCTAGCCTAACCTAACCTAACGGAATTGTATTTTATACAAACTTCTCTAATTTAAGCCCACGTATCCGAGATATAGGCCTTCACAATAGTTTTTTATTTACAATCTTAATACTGTTTATTTTATATACAATACGATAAAGGAACTGTGGCCACATGGGTGTTTAACATCTGCCACAGGCGACAATGGAATGGAACTCCTAGGGATAGGAATATATCAATGCTTGGCTTAATAGAAGAACATAACATGCGGAAGACGTTACGAGAACGAGAATGAATTGTGTACTAAAGTGGAATCTACATTCATATGGCTAGAGAGATATTTCAATACTCTCTGAATGCGAGGATAACTAGCAATGTTGCCAAAGTTTTTAATCGTAGGTTATGGTTCGAATCCCGTGAAAGAATAATATTGTAGGAAATATTTGAAAATAAAATAGACAGATGTAATTTTTTGTTGGTATTTTAAAAATATAAAGTGATTACAAAAAATAAATTTCCATTTGTTTTTGGGAATTTTCGGTTTTATACTCTCCTATTCAAAATGATTTACAATTTGTAAAATGTCGTTTTAATGTCAACTATCTATTTACAGTTGCCGATATTGAAAAATAACACAAGTCTACAACAAAAATGCTGTCTGGATGTTTTCAACTGATTTCTATGTATTTAGGTGTTCTGAAAACTAAAAAAATATTTAAAAAATTCCAGAACGTCAGGTTATTCGGCAAAACGCAAAATTTCATTCTAAAAAAAGCGGATTTTTGGGCTTCCTTGAAGCTTCAAAAAGGTGCCTCAAAGCCGTACTGCTTCACAATAGCGGTTTCTATGCTTCCATTCCTGTCAGTCATTCCGTACACCTCAAGGAAACTTACAAGAACTTGGAATTGGTTCTTTGCAAATTAAAATATAGAAACCATGGTTGGCAAATGTGCCGTGATTTAAAAATCTTGGGCATGTTTCCCAGACAACAAACTGAGTTTACCAAACTCCATTGCCTTTTGTGTCTATGGGATAGTAGAAACCGAGCAAATCACTGGACCAAAAAGTGTTGGCTTCCGAGGGAGCTACAAGTTGGCGAAAATAACGTCCTGCATGAAACTTTGGTGCCTCCTCATAAAGTTCTTCTACCACCGCTCCACATAAAGCTGGGATTGATGAAGCAATTAGTAAAGTAACTTCCATGAGATGGAGATTACTTCAAATACTTGATAACAAAGTTTCCAGGCCTCTCGGAGGGAAAGTTGAAGGAAGGTGTTTTCGTTGGACCAGATATTAGACGGCTTCATCACAATCATGACGGATCCTCAAAGAGAAGGGTGGATTGCCTTTAAAGAGGTCGTAGAAAAATTTTTAGGCAATAACGGAGACCCTAATTACTAACAAATCGTCAAAAGAATGTTGAAAGCAAAGGTTTAGGTTGCCCATTAAGATTAAAAGTACATTTTCTTCATTCCCACCTCGACTACTTTCTAGAAAATATAGGAGATGTAAGTGAAGAGCAACGATTTCACCAAGATATTAAGGAGATGGAAATAAGATACCAGGGAGCGTCTCAGTGATGGCAGAGAGACCTTCTAGATGCTTCCCACAAGCGAAAATGTACCAAAAGGAGTCTCTGGGAAGAAGAAATGTGTTTAGTGCTTACTAATGAAAGTATTTCAGATACATATTTCTGTTACGAAATTATAAATTTTTTTTTATTTTTATCTTTTATTTTCAAATAATAACTTGTTTAATATAGATACCTACATTGTCAGAAAACGTGACAAAATGAAAGTCATTTTCAGATTCAGCACACCCAAAAACATAAGAATTACGCAAAAAAACCAAAATACTTACCTCTCAATTTTTTGTTTGTTTGCAGACTTGTGTAATTTAGAAATTGAATGAAATTGAGGGTAATATAGGCCACTCGTAACACCCATAAGAAAAATAAAGAAGCGATTATTCGCATAGACCTGAGGTACCTACGATGAAGGAACTCATTCTAGAATAAGACAAGTAGTACACTCAGTTTTTTTATGGGAAACATTCCTCGAACCCTTGACAGGTATGACAGCTCCTGTATGAAAATATTAAAAATTACTTTGTCTTATCCTAAGGTAACGAAAAGGAGAAAAACGTTTGTCTGATATTTGCCATAACTCCAGTTCATTTTTCGTGTTTTTTACCAACGTATTCGTATAAATTACGAACATTGTTTTGGCTTAACCTATATGCTCCCGACTTTCATTCCATTAGTCATTGGTCTCCCTGTATAGTGGGGTCGAACACATAATATCCGAAAGTATTAAACGTTGCTTTGCTACTGTTATTAATCTTTCATTGTTGCTCAATTAATTTTTTTATTCAACCGTATCTACACTTACTTAAATTGTTCATAGCTCCTGATTCATTCAAGCAAACAAGTATTTCTATCACTTTTGGCACTAGTAACACTCGAAATCAAGCCCTACTTAGGAGATTTACAGTAATTTTCTAAAGATCACCTAGTTGTGGCGAATTTAAATACAAATTGCAACTGAATCTCTTTTATTTACAAGGAAAACCACATACATGGATCACTATACAGGCTGTTTCACGAGGAGCTTACACTATCTATATATTGGAGACTACTGACACGATTTCTATGAAAATTGGCATAGATAGAGAACAAGTTATGGCGAATTTTTGGAAGATATTTTGACATACATGTCACTTCCGATTATACCGAAAGTAAACAACTTTGTCATTTTCAATGTTACACACTGTATATTATTAACTTTTCGGATTCTACATTGAATTTTAATCATACTTTGTGTAGAATACTCGATATCTAGAATTAATACTTATCGACATATTAATTTTTTTAATAAAAAATTGACAGGTGCAGACCTTCATATTGAAAATTCTGTGTGAACATCCCCAAAACCAAATGAAAAACATCTTGTCGGGCTGATTAATAGGTCGAAAAATTTTTTTTTGTATACAGGGTTCGTAAAAAAGTGATGAAAAGTTAAACTTCACAAAAATGTCAAATACCTCAATTTTTTTAATGAAACAACCATACTTTTTTCTTTTACTCAATTCTGAGGCCGAAAATAAGGGCAGTTTATGTTCACTATAACCTTTATACTATTTATTTATAGAGGTAAATACACAGCCTTTTAAAATAAAAGAACAAATGTGCCTACGCATACCCCATAATAAGGCTGAAATCTGAAATAATCAATATTTTTACTTACATGTTAATATCCCAATTATGTTAAGATTGGGAATAGGGAATTGAACATAATTAGAATTAAGTAAAAGTTTGTATCATTTGAAAAAATTGAGATATTTGACATTTATAAAGTTGAATTTTTAATCACTTTTTTACGAACCCTGTATATAAAAAAGAAGCATCTGTTAATTTTTTATTAAGAAAATTGATATCTCGATAAGTATACATTTTAGATATAGGGTATTCTACACAAAGTGACATTAAAATTTAACGTCGAATATACTTATAGGTCATACCGGAAGTGACATGTATGTCAAAATATTTTCCATAAATTCGCCATAACTTGTTCTCTATCTATGCTAATTTTTATAGAAATCGTGTGAGTAGTCTCCAATATATAGATAATGTAAGCTAGTCGTGAAACACTTATCCTTAAATAACTCTCATATCAACAAATTTATGACATTTACACAGCCTCCAGAAATTTCTCTTACTCGTTTCCATGCCAATATCTACAAAAGGAAAACATTAAATTTCTACAATCTTCTAATAAAATGTCATATGTGCTTTTTACTCCACTATAAGATCCGCTAGCTTGGCAAACTAAGAATTGTTTGTCCTACACCTGCTTTTGCTCTTGAGAACCAATCAGCAAACCAAAAGTATCAATAATGAATAGAAATACAAAGATATTAGAAAAATATAATAGAAATTAACCAAAATTCCTGAAAGCTCGCTGGTCCAATGTGGCCAGGACCCCAATAAACAATCTTTTGGACATGGAATTTTCTTGTGTCTATAAAGACACACTAATGGCTCTCTTTATACAATTTTTTAAAAAGGAGATGGGATGACAAAGCAGTAACGGATTCAGCCCGATCTACCAAAAAAAGTTTATAACCTATATACAATAACCATTACAGCGAATATTTATAATAATGATTGTTTCTAAAGAGAAATGGAGCTGGATAAGAATGGCCCAAGTTATACAATATTTGTATCGCAAGAGAAATTGCCCTAATTTGATAGTTTTGGAAGTTACTCAAGATATTTAATAACGCATCGTCATGGAGGCTTGAAACTTATTTAATACCCGAGTAATACGATTCAAAAATCCTAAGTATATGAACTTCGGTATGAAGCATATGACGTCCTCGTGCACTCCATATTGAAATCCTGCAGCAAAGTTGCTAAGCATGTTTGCTTGTCTAGAAAACTTATTAATTAATCACTTAATAATCTTAGAAGACATGGATGTAATTTAAAATTGATCAGTATAATTTTCATTTGAAAATTCTGCTCATGTATGTATTTGTTAAATTTTGAGTGTATTATAAGATAGTTAGTAAAAATTATTAAATAATATGAACATATAATAAGCGATATAACAAATCCTCTTCAACTTCTTTAACATTTTTGTAACTAGGGAACATATATTTGACATTGATTTCTATTAGGTTTCTTTGATGAGTCCCTTTAAAGATTGCACATTCAAATTTCACGAAAATTCCATTTATTTATTATTATCGTAGTATTAGTAATCTGAAACATAAGAAAAAATACAATATTAGTGAACATTGAATTTATTATTGCATAAGATAAATATAGTAAAAGTCGAACAAAGTTTCCTTTCAAAATATATATTTTCTTCAAGCATATAATAATATCTATATTATTTTCGGCAACACAGATCGTAGAAATAACCTATTCTTTTACTAGTGAAATAATAAACGCTCATTATTGTACTAGTAACAAAATAATGAGAAATGATAGCAACGTCTTATTATGGGCGTTGTAACCAAGTAGGCAGGAACTGTCATTTAATTTGATGTTTGTCAGTTTTGAAAAGTGTATTGTAAAAATGTCTCAAAAAGAAAAATTTCAATGTACACCTCCGGAATTAGTCGAAATAGCTAATTCCACTATTGAAACACTAATTCCGACTAAGTCACGAAAAGTGTATGATTTTGCTTATGAAAAATTTATAAAATGGTGCAAACAAAATATTGAACGAAGATACACAGAAAATGTTATGCTTGCTTATTTCACGTATTTGTCAAAGAAAATTTAAAAGTTCGACACTATGGGCACAATATTCAATGATTAAAACTCAATTAAACATCAAACATAATGTAAAAATGGAAAATTATACCAAATTAGCTGTATTTTTAAAGCGACAAGGAGAAAATTATACCCCGAAAATATCAAAAGTATTACCAAAAGACCAATTTGATAAATTATTTTTACGCTTGAAGAAAAAATAGTACATGTCACTCGGAGCAGAACACCCATTATATGTTTCGCCCAGTTTGCACTGCCGAGGCGTTAGCCGAGGTAGAAAAGCCATGGTAGAAAAGTGTATTAATGCCTCGGATCCATTAAAGACTAATGGACCTCGCCACTTTTCTACTATTGTGTAAAATAATTTTTGGACTTTATGCACCTCAATGTGAAATTTTCGTAATAAATTGTAATAAATTTCATGCAAAATTCCATGATAATTCGTCTTTTGACGACATGAAACAAAAAAAAAATTTTCGGAACATCCTGTGTATTTACAAAACATCCTATTTCTCGCAATCTAACCAGAAAATAAACAAGTGTCTAGCTGAAAAAACTCATCTAATCCAACTTCTCTCGGGTACTCTTAATTATTCATTAGTAACACAATAATACCATTAGTATTATGTTTAAAATATTCAATTATTCATCAAGATATTTGTTGGGGCGACAGATTTTTATTTAAGACTTATTTCTCTAGCTGGGATTGATATTCTCTTGAAATTGTTATTAAGCTTATTAGTCTAGTCTATAAGCTTAAAATGGTGTTAAATCTACATACTTTTATTAAAATTATGTGGTTTAGCTCATTCGATCCGGAATAATGTCTAAATGATTGTGCCAAATAATTAAATTAGCCCATAAAAAATTCCAAAAGTTATAAGCAATTGAACACCTAATAGTGTTTGGTTTGTAGCTTATTGTTCGTAAATTATAAATATTATCGAAATTTGAAGAGGAGGAAATTTAGTAAAAAAAAGTTCTAACTCCCGGAACTGTATCTCCAACTCCCGGAACTGTACCTTCATTATTAATAATTTTAATTTAACGCTGAAAATAGCCCTCCGCGCGCCATTGTTAGGTAGCGCGCATGGTCTCGAAAGCGAGTTTGTCACTTAAAAAAAATTTTTTTAGGTACTTAAAGTCAATTGAAAAATCTAAAAAAATTATAGTATAATCTAAACAGTATAAAGAATTGATTCCCGATGGAAAGTAATGTAAGTTAGCAAAAAATGGCAAATCAGTCATTTATTGTTAACTTCAAAAAATTATTATAAACAAACTATTAACATTTTCAAAACTTTGATGACGGAATCTTGTTTTGTATGTAGATAACAAGAGCTCCACAAAGCGAAATAATCTTACGGCAATTATTTAAACATTTTTTTTAGTTTAGAACGATGAAAGAAGTTTGAAAAAATTTTGTTAATTAACAATCACCCAGCATATTGAAAAATTCCAACGGGACTCAATTCTTTAAAGTGTTTAGATTATACTATATTTTTTTTAGATTTTTCAATTAACTTAAAGTACTTACAAAAATTTTTTCAAGTGACATACTTGCTTTCGAGGCCATGCGCGCAACCTAACAATGGCGCGCGGAGGGCTATTTTCTGTATTATGTATTACATATTAATAAAATGACTTGTTGAATTCTATGATTAGTTTGTTTGTTCAAGTTTGTTGTGTGTGAAAAGACAAAGCGTTCATCTATGTCTATTAAATTTGTTTGTTAAAACCATAAAACTGAGTTGAAGTGAAGTTGAGCCCAATTTATTGTCTGTCTTCGGACAGTGTCGGAATGCGGTTTTGACAATGTATAAATTTTGTCAAATGTCGACAATGGTAAACTGAAATATCATAGATAGAGTGAACAGAAGCTCTCGTGAGCTATGTGTACTTATGCGTAGAGCGCTAGTTTGAGTTGTACACACCGAGCTGAAAACATCGCTACAGTTTCCGTCAGTATCGCATTGAGCTATTGTTACCGAAATTTAGAATGCCAAATTCATTTTGAATAACATGATTTAAGTCGCGTACAGATCACTTCCCCAACTTTGTAAGCTGAGGTGAAACGCTCTAACCATACACACCAAAACCAACGCTTTCCAATGGGAAAGTTGGCATTCGGTAGTCGAGCGATATATCTTAAGTCGCGTACGGACCGATTTTCCAACGCTTGCCAACAGCATATGTGAACTATGTTGGAACATCTCGGTTTTGGTGTGTTCGGTGGCAGCAAATCGAAACCAGCGTTTTCCAACGGAAAAGTTGGCATTGGCTAGCGTTCGGAAGTCAACCGGTATATCTTAAGTCGCATACAGACCGACTTTCCAACGGTTGCCAAAGGCACATGTCAACTATGTTAGAGCACGTTGGTTTTGGTGTGTACGTTGATGGCGAATTAAAGACTACGCTTTCGAACTCTTACGCCAACGACACCACATGTACCGCTGGAATTGGTCTACTTGGTCTGTTCGCGGCTTCAAGTAGCATATAGACCGACTTTCCAACGTACTTAGTTTGGTGTGGACGCGATTTCAGTAGTTGGAAAATATTTATTCTGTGAGTAAGCATTTGCTTTAAACTTATTATTTCTCGTGCAGGAGGAACTGTTTTTATACGGTATTTCCATCCACCAGCGTCTGCGCCTACGTTTCTTATTCGTTTTTCTGAGTAGATTATTCACCACGGAAAATCTGGCAATTGCAAACTATTTATCATCATCACTTTCACTCGTTGATATCTTGACAACTTTTTTAGAAAAAACGTCGAACCGGAACCAACGATCTCTAATGCAAGTCATGCAACACTACAAATCTGGCGAGGACGATGATTTTATTTCGTTTCAAATCCTTTCCAATGCTTTCTAATTCCATCGCCGACTACACATGTGCCGTTAGCGTTGGTCTACGTTGGAAAGTCGGCTCTTCATCGCTATAGGAATATATTTTCTTTCTTGGAAAATATCAAATACTTTGTGTAATGTACATCAAGTTTTTTCAGGAAGAGGAAGGGAAAATAATCATGAAATTGATTCTACCTTAACTTGAAAATATCCAATACTTTTCAATGTAGGTAAGTACCTACATTAAGTTTTTCTATTGTCGAGATAAATCCGAAATTCAAATTTGTAGTCACGTTTGGTCTTCCATGATCTAAAAGGGAACCCAATTCTAGTTAATGCTATTTTATTCCGTTTAATTATCAAATTACTGATTTCGACTTACTTATCAATTTTAGAGAACCCTTATCTTTTTTCGCCCTTTTCACCCTATTATTTTCAATGAATGCTGGATGATACTTCTCGGCCCAGTTTACCTCCATCCCAAAATTTGACCACCAATAGGAGAGTGTTGACGCCTCCTAATAGTTTATCAAATAAAAACATTGTTTCGATCGATACTGAGGATATGAAACAATCAAAACAAACAGTGAAATATACCATAAATGGCAGTTATTTCTGTTCTTTGTTGTACATGACCTCGATATTTCGTCTGACACTTTAATTATTATTTAATTCAATTCAGAGACAATTAACTGACTGCGCCATGTGTTATTTGTTAGGTTTTTATTATTTAAATAGAATATATATTATATTACATTAACATTCTACAAAGTCTGTCTGACAAGCAATTGACTTACAGCACATGTCAAAACACTCAAGGTTCCACTCCAACTGATCGGTTACCCTCCAGAACAATATGGCCGACCTGTCAAAGTCATGTGTTCATGTGTTCATGGTCTAAAGACCATTCCACAATGAGATCACTGACAGTTCGGCCATATTGTGCTGAAGGGCACAAAGTTAGACTTTAATTAACAATTAGTTCTTAAAGGTCTCTAAAATACCATCGTTTTGTAGTGTTGTTAAGTGTGGACTGCGGGGAGAAAGAGATGAGGTATCTTTTTCGATTTCTGGCTGTTTTAACGAAGGGAGGTGACTATTTAATTGATCTCTTCAATCAACGACGTGATGCTTGTATTATTGCTTCAAAACGGGGCCTCCTCAGTGAAGCACAACTTCAACTTCGACATTTTATGTAATGTTAGTTAGTGTACCCATATCAGTCAATTTTTGTTCATAAAACACAAACAAGGTTCAACCCCAACTAATTTATTCGGTTGCCCTCCAGCACAATATGGCCGACCTGTCAAAGACATGTGTTCTGGAATGGCCTATTCGGTTTGATGTTATATTTAAATTTAGTGTGTCAGAAAATCGTCACGATGACGTACTTGGAAAATGTCGATACAGCTAATCGTCTTTCCGTTCGTTGTTTCGTTAATTGCGATTTACTCCTACAAATATATCCGTCGCCTTCGTGTGGTGTAAATACCGAACGCATCGGTGATGGTGGCGTGACAGTTGTGGGGTCCAGAGGGTCGTTCATCTAGCATTCACTCAATAATTTGTCGAAGAACAATAACAACTCTTTATTTCCACTTTATATTTCGTGATCATTTTATACATGTGTCAACTCCACGATGCTTCTTCGCTCACTGGCGAAAACAGTGTTGCCAGCTCTCTGAAATCAGAGAGAGCGAGAGAGAGAAAAGGAGTGAGATAGATAACAGCTCCCACACACTCCCCTCCTAGTGTTAACTACATAATAAACTTAAGCAGTAAAAAAAAATCAAACAATATTCTGTTAAACGACTAAGACATGAACATATATGTCAATAGTGACAAAAATAGAACATAAAATATTGATTACATAGTATACAAAATATATTGTGTCATACGAATGCCGAATCACAACAATTATCGGCCATAGTCTGCAGAACGTCTAGTTATTTTGTGGTGGGTGAAAATGTCACCTTTTTATTTTTGCGCGAATACGTTTTTAGTGCTGGTTGGTTGGTTGATGCAGGTTCACTTGTGCAATCTAGGAGATCGGGCACGTGAAAGGCGGGTTTCAGCAGTTCCACAGTGACTGCCTTAACTTTACCGTTTACATCGATTTCGAAGACGCGATCGGAAACGCGGCGAACAACCTTGTGAGGGCCTGAGTAAGGGCGTTCAAGGGCCTTCTTGGCTACGTTGCGTAAAAATACGTGTGAGCATTCGTGTAACTCTTTGAAGTAGAAAATTCTATTTTTGTTTTTATGCGCGGTAGGGATTGGTCGAACTTGGCGCATATATTCTCTAAATTCCTCTATGAAAAAGTTGGGGTCTGGTGTTATATCTTCCGGAAGGAAGAATTCACCTGGAAGTCGCAAAGTGGTTCCAAATAGAAATTCTGCTGGAGAAGCATTGGTGTCGGCTCGGATATGGGCTCGCAGACCTAGCAATACTGTTGGGAGTGTGCGTACCCAGTTTTGTTCAGTGTGGCACATAATAGCCGCTTTGAAAACGCGATGCCATCGTTCGATTAAGCCGTTCGACTGAGGGTGATACGGGGTAGTTCGGATTCGTTGCGTGCCGATCAGATTTAATAACGCGTGAAATAATCTCGATTCAAATTGCGTACCTTGGTCTGTCGTTATGCATTTAGGCGAACCGTATCTGGATACCCATGTGTTGAAAAATGTTCGTGCGATTGTTTCTGCCGACATATCTTTAATTGGAGTTGCTTCCACCCATCGCGAAAACCTATCCACCATAGTCAGGCAGTACATATATCCGTCATGTTGTGGCAGTGGGCCAACGATGTCTATGTGTACCTGGTCAAAACGACCATCCGGAGCAACAAATTGATCCGGAAGGGTTTTCACGTGTCTAGTTACTTTTGACGCTTGACAATCTGTGCACGATTTGCACCACAATCTAGCGTCTCGTTGCATGTTTGGCCAGACGTATCTCTGGCGAATAAGACGATCTGTTACTTTAGCACTGGGATGTGCTGGGTGATGGACCATGCGGAAGACTCTTTTCCTAAGAGGTTCAGGCACGTATGGTCGAATCGTTTCACCTGAGATCTCGCATTCGAGCGTAACATTGTCAGGTCCCCATTGAATCTGTTTAAGTTTCAATGGGTGATCCTGGGAAGTTTTGATTACTTTTAGTTGTTCGTCGACAGCTTGGTGCTCTGCAAGTTCGTTTAAATTGAATTCTAAGGGCAATCGAAGGGCCTCGATCCGGGAAAGCGAATCGGCGACTACGTTCTCAGATCCAGCCACGTGGACAATTTCCGTGGTGAATTCGGCGATAAAGGACAGCTGTCGGAGTTGACGAGGTGATGCTTTATCGCTGCGTTGTTTAAATGCGAATGTCAATGGTTTGTGGTCAGAGTGGATTCTAAATTCGCGGCCTTCCACGAGATGCCTAAAATGTTTGATTGCGGAATAGATAGCAGTGAGTTCCCTATCATAAGCACTGTATTTAGATTGGGCAGACGAAAATTTCTGGGAAAAGAAAGCTAGAGGTTCCCAGTCGTCACCAGTGGATTGTTCTAAGGCTGCTCCCATGCCGAAGTCCGATGCGTCAGTCACTATTCTGATATTCGCATCGATACGAGGATGAACCAGTAGGGTCGCATTTGCCAAATCATTTTTCGATTTTTCGAATGCTTCCGTGGCCTCAGGGGTCCACCTGATTTCCCGTTGGTCGTTTTTCTTAGCACCTGCTAGGTACGAATTAAGCGGGGCGAGAGTTGTAGCGGCGTTGCGTAAGCATCGACGGTAGAAATTTAACATTCCGAGAAACCGACGTAATGATGCAACTGTTTTTGGCTTCTCGAACCTATGTATTGCCTCAATTTTTTCGGCTGTAGGTCGAGTGCCCTTAGAGTTAATCATATACCCTAAAAATTTTAATTCCGGAACGCCAAAAACACATTTATCCACGTTCAAGCGGAGGTGGAAATCCTTAAGCCTTCGGAAAATTACCTCTAAATGCTGTGAGTGTTCCTCGGGTGACGATGAGGCGACTAAAATGTCGTCAATGTAAACGAATACGTAATCTAGATCTCCTAGAGCTCGATTAACGTATCTTTGAAACGACTGGCCTGCATTGCGTAGGCCAAATGTCATGAACATGTATTCGAATAGCCCGAATGGGGTTATGATGGCGGTTTTTTCGATGTCCTCGGGTGCCATCGGAATTTGATGGTATGCTTTTTGTAGGTCCAAGGACGAGAATACCGTCTTACCGCTTAGATTTGCGGAGCAGTCGTGTAGATGGGGAGACGGATACCTGTCGGGGATTGTGACAGCGTTCAGCCGTCGGTAATCACCGCATAGGCGCCATGTACCGTCTTTTTTAATGGCCATGTGTGCAGGGCTGGCCCATGGGCTACTCGATGGGCGGCAAATGCCCGCCTCGACTAGAGCTTTAATTTCCGCCTTGGCACACTTCAACTTCTCCGGGGTAAGCCTACGTGCACGCTCGGCGACCGGAGGGCCATTAGTTATGATATGGTGAAGTACACTTCGGTTTTCCGGGGGTGACAGAGTTTGCGCACCGGTAATTTCCGGAAATTTTTTTAACAAGTGTGAAATTGAACTATTTGGATTGAAGCTATTAATTGATTGTGTTGACGCGGAACTGAAGTTTCCGAGCGCGAAACTACCGGTTGTTGAATCAATAACCCGGCGCTTTTTTAAATCGACAATCATCCCGTAGTGGTTTGAAAGATCTGCTCCGATTATAGCACAAGGAACGGCCGCGATGCAGAAATTCCACTTGATGGGTCGGCGTAGTCCAAAGTCTAGTTCGCGGTACGATTCGCCGTAGGTATCTATGCGTGTGTCGTTTGCCGCAAAAAGTTTAAGTTTGGCGGGTGCGAGCTTAATTTTTGTATCAGCGGAGACTAACGAAATGTCAGCCCCTGTATCGACTAAGAAATATTGCCCGGTTTTCCTATCACGAATATGGAGACGATGAGATACATTTGTAACCTCCGCCACTGTCTCCGCGTGGGGGGGTACTACTAGTTTTTTTCTTTGTAGTTCGCGTATTTCTCGCACCAACTTCGACACGACGTAGGGTTATCGGGAAATTTCAGGTGTGCGTAACACTGCCTAGACTTTTCCTTGTCCCTAGACTTACTTCGCGTTTGAGAATTGTTTCTGGAGTTAGGTCGCGAGCGCGTTTTCCGTTCTATCGCGTCCACTTTTACTGTGAGTTCTTTAACAGACTCTATTAGTGACTGAATTTGTGCCTGTGAAGCAGACAGCTCAGTATTGACGACATTAATTTGAGAATTACCGGAAGACGCGTTAGAAATATCCGCCAGTTGGTCGGCCAGATCGGCCATGGCGTCTAAATTTTCCGTATTGGACATCACTATGCCTCGGTGTTGCTCGGGCAACTGCTCAAGGAACAATGATTTGAGAATCGAGTCGTCGACTGCGTTATTTACATTAAGATTACGGAGGCGACTTAAAATTAACGATGGCTTACCGTCGGTTAATACCTGTCCTTTCAATAGTTGCCTCAGTTTGGCCTCGTTTGACACCGCAAATGTTTTAATGATCCTCTCCTTCAGTTTTTGAAAGATATCAGGAGGAGGTGGTGACGCGGCGATGATATCTTTGACGCTACAGAGAACCTCTACGTCGAGCGCAGCCAGCATAATATCGGCCTTAGTAGTCTCACTAGTAATCCGCGCATTCCGCAATGAAATCTCTACCTGCATAAACCACAGCGCAGGATCCGCGCGAAAGAATGTAGGGATTTTAGGAGTTCGGTAGCTGTGGACTTGTGTGGCCATGTTTACCGTTAATAATTGCTCTAGTTGTTGGACACGACCTTGGGCTGCCCTTGACTCGTCGATAATTGTTCTGATTTGATCCTCGGTAAATGACATATTGTCTAATAATCTACAGAATAAGGACCGTGTACTTTATATTATATACAATTTGTATTAAATACCAATAACTGTGTGATAAATAGTTATCAAAGATAAATGAAATAAAATGTTTCAAACAGTTTTTTAGAACGCTCATATGATTTGGCTACACCTAAAAAAAATGTTATATCCTAAATACAGTACGATAAAAATGTGAAACTTCAACAGTATACACTTAACGCAATGGCAAGATTCGCTAAAAAGGGTACAGAAAATGTAAAAATGATTACAGTACTCCGGAATTGTCAATTGCTAAAACGTACTTGTTATTAAAAACAGGAACAGTTGAAAAAATTAAATTTTTGGTGGATGCTCCATAGGCAACCAACGTTACACGTGTATGATGGGTTGCTTATGTTAAAAATCAATACCTTGTAGACTTCTCGGTAGGCAACCAGAATTACATCAATGTTGCTGTGCTGCCGTCGACGACAATGGGCGGGATTATGGAGCACAGCACGAGGCAATGGGCGAAATTGGGGTTATGAAAAACTCACGTGTTTGAAAATGTGAAGTTGTATTTTCTTTCATAGTCCTTACTGCCCTGCTGCTAGGAGTCGGTGCCTTCGGCCAGGTCTGCGATGAACTCACAGCACTGGTATCTGCTACTTAAGCCGGAGTGGCGAATATTGAAATGCGAAGCACTTAACATGTTTGAAAAACACTAGATCACGTCGGGGTCACCAATGTGGGGTCCAGAGGGTCGTTCATCTAGCATTCACTCAATAATTTGTCGAAGAACAATAACAACTCTTTATTTCCACTTTATATTTCGTGATCATTTTATACATGTGTCAACTCCACGATGCTTCTTCGCTCACTGGCGAAAACAGTGTTGCCAGCTCTCTGAAATCAGAGAGAGCGAGAGAGAGAAAAGGAGTGAGATAGATAACAGCTCCCACACAGTTTCAGGTGGAGTGACATCTAGCGATCACAGAACATACTTGGTGCGCCAAGTTGTCTTGGCAACTAAGTGCAAACAGGCTCGAATTAAAATTTTCGAATTTGATAAATTTACTCGAGTCACTTGGGAAGAACACTAGTTTTTTGATCATTTTGTTTGTATGTCCTTTTCAAGCAAAATATCGGTATTTTTTCAGTGCCTTTCAATATTTTGTTATTTTTAAATTATTCAAATCAAATTTACATTACATTATTTGGCATTTTCATTTATTATAATTCCCAAAATGAAGGTAATTTGGTAACGATGTGGTTATGTTTTACAAAAGTATTATCAATTACGTTTCACCACATCATATTTAACAATTATTTTATCAATTTCCAGTTGCCCGAATTTAAAGGTCCTCAAATTGAGTTTGGATTTGAATGAATTCACTCATTGATGAAAATATAAATTTGCTGCTGAAGTTCTAGTAAAATATTAGCTTGGAACACAAACACTCCATGCATTTTAAAATAGCTATTTATTAAACTTGTTTTTTTTGTGTGAGCTGCTATGAAGGCTTGAAGAACTCATTTTTATTAGAAGTTGATCGTTTATCCGTTGTAGTTATTGTCGACTAACGACCAATTACTAGCTATAAGTTGATTTATGCCTGTGTAAGGGAAAGCTGACGCGTTGAAATCTCGAGAAACATGACATCGATTTGAATTGAGAACGTTTTCTGTTCCCATTTCAATTCCTTGCATCCAAGGCAACAGATCAAATGCTGAATTAAATGCTGGAGCTTCATTTAATTGGACCGTTCCTGACGTAAGACATTCATTGTACAGTAATTCTTATTCCAATAAATTATATTAAGAAATTCGTAATTTTCGGCAAAACATATGTCTATTTATAAGTGAATAATTATTTTCTGAACGATTACATTAAGTCTGTTCATAGAAAAAAATTCCAAATCGATTGGAAATTTTTTCCACTCCTACATTCCGTTTTACGAACGAGTAGAGCATTTCCTTGACAGAAGACAGCATGACAGCCGTTAAATTGAGAAAATAAATAGAATGAATCATTTTTCTCAAGTTTTATTTTAGAAAGAAGTAGACTGCTATTTAGTTATTTTTTCACAACGAATGAGAAGTATTTAAATACAAATATATAACCAAAAATTTCTCATTTCACTTGTCACTTTCAACAACATCACAATGCGCTGACTAAAAATTTGTTTGAAAACAATGCCTAAAATTGTCAGCAGGTTTTACTTTAAATAATTAATTTTTGAACAGTCACAAGAATTGCAGACCTATACAGATACATTCAAACACAAACGGAACATATGGATTTAATGTATTGTCCGATCTAAATAGTCCACCAACAAAACATTTCTATAAGTTCACTTCAATGTATATCAAGTATTGATCTGGACAGCTGGATTTAGAACCAATGTTAGAAACCCCGCCTTTCTCCTTCCAAAATTTGTAGTTATGTGCGAGGTGTGGGAAATGCGATTTAGTATTGATTAATTATTTGTTGGGGGTAGTAAACGTCGCTACATATTGAAACAATATGCTTACGTTTTATGTTGTTAAAATCGAAAATTAATTGTTAAATTCTCTTTAACAATTAATGTTTCCAGTTAAAATAATATGTTTTGATTTCTTTTGGCCATAACGGCTTTCAAAATAAAAATAAATTCGTAAATAAAACAAAATAGGATTATTTAAATTGAAACAAAGCAACGCTCTCATCTACCGACTGCTGTTTACTGACTGTCTGACGCTAATTAAGGACCGCCCACAGTTGAGAATACGGAGTGGTGGGAATTGTACGATATGTTTTAGGTGTCCAAATAAACGATTGTAATAATCGTGTTTTTAATCTGTTGAAGCTGGATGTTGATCGATTAGTTCAAAAGCAGTTCTGATACAATGCTCAAAATCCCTATGTTCCGTTTGTGTTTGAATGTATCTGTATGTCAGTCTTAGTTTAATTTTATTTAACTAAAAATATAGTCTCCATAACTATAATAAAGGTGAATCTATCAATTGATTCACTGGTTAATATATTACGGAATATTTATAGAGATTAAATGGACTTTAAGTACATATAAGTGTTATCGATCTAACTTTACAAATTGTCTGTCAACGATGATAGATTTTAATAACTAATTTTAATGGTGAGTGTTCCAAATCAATGCTTTCTAATAGATTTGTGACGTTTTTGGAGGAATGATAAGCATTTATTTGTATTGGAATAATAAAATATAGTTTCTACATTTGGGTGAACATTTGGATGTATGTTTGCATGTAACATTCACTAAAGCCAATTAGATCTATTTCTTCCACTTTGTCTCAGAGACTAGTAGTTCCTTGAGACCTATTTCCTATATTTATTATATCCGCAGGTTTCAGTTTCAGTCAGTATCCCACCCCTCTCTACCCAGTAGTCTCCTAGTTGTTGTGCCCTAGGATTCTGTATTGCTTTTAGTGAACATTTTGGAATGTTTACATCTTCGGGTGTGCTTTATCCATTTTAAATAAATTAAAAGTTTTTCGATTATTTCAAAGCAAATTGGTCCCTCAATCAATCTTGCACAAATTAACTTATACATCCTCCAAATATCTCCGAGAAAATCAATTCGGTACTAAACACTCAGATCTATTATCATAACAACTGCCTCGAGATAATGCAAACCTCCAGGAATAAGCGAATCAGGAAGGCAAAAAAAAATCTCGATTCCAGAATATCCTAGCCAAAAAACCTGTCAATCACATAGGCAATATATTTGTAGCGCGACCTTGAAGATTCTACTATAGTCACACCTACCAGGGGTTGAGGAAGTAAAGTTTCCCGAGAGAACACATACTTTTCTTTATATTCCTTATTTCCTTTCCACTGCAGTGACAAAGATAAAACATCTGTTCTCTCGACAATCTCTACTCCATCAGTCAAAAATCTGTTCCCAGTCTCCGTTAAAACTAGAACGAATCACTCCGTCAGTCGTCCAGTTCCGCTGGAACATAACCAACAAGGTTACAGCCCAGATCAAATTAAACTGAACAATTGCGTGGTATGAGCCATACAAAGCTCCTGGACCAGATGACAAAATCCCAGGGCATCTGCAGCTGTGGAGAATAAAAATTCCCCAGAGTATCACTGTCAACTGGATATATTTTGAGTGAATTTACTGTTTGGACCCTTACTTTGTGGAATCTACTCATATTAATGTTATAAATGAAACTAACTGTTTCTAATTAATTCCACTATTTAATTGAAAGATTTATGAAAATTATTAAAGGATATTGATAATTATTTCGATATTGACATATCATCGATGATATGTCAATATCGAAATAATTATCAATATCCTTTAATAATTTTCATAAATCTTTCAATTAAATAGTGGAATTAATTAGAAACAGTTAGTTTCATTTATAACATTAATATATTTTGAGTGTTTGGAAAAAACAGAAATTGTCTTTATTTTCAAGAGGAAATGATTATTCCAAGGCACAGTCTTTTTTTAAAGATAATGGAGCAACTTATTGATGGAAAGGCCACTATACTATAACCAACATGTCCACGGATCAGGAATTTCCTGTGAAGCAGCATAACGCCAACTGGTGTCGAAAATAGAGACTGAGCTATGGAACCAAGAAACATTTAGGCGGATGAAAAACATATGTTTCTCAACAGGACAGGAATGTCAACGTTACAGATGATCTTCTGGAAGAACTTAAAAGTGAAGGTTCTTTATTCTGGGGATATATAGATGATCTAACATTACTAATAATGGGGAAGCACCCTAAGGTTATATCGGATCTAATGCAACAAGTTCTGAAAACAGTGGAGGAATGGTCTAAGAAGAAGTGCAAGAAAATAAATCCTGCAGCAACTACAACCATTACGTTCTCCATAAAAAGGAAGCTTAAGAGATTGATACTGCCAAGCCTCTTCAACGTACAGATACATCTAAGCCATTAGTTCAATTATCTGGGAATTAGTCTGAATGCAAAACTAACCTGGAATTCACACCTACTCGACAAAATGAACAGAGAAAAGATTATTCCATAGGTTTTAAACCCACAAAACGTACAGTAGCTGTATACTACTGTGGTTATATAGACAAATGTTTACCTACGGTGCTATAGTATGGTGACTAGGAACAGATCAAAGTAAAACTGAACTGGAGCTAAAAATACTCCAGAAGCTTTCCTGTTTATACATACTCAATTTTTCGATTTTAGCTCTACAGGCGAAAGCAAGACTGGATGCATATAGGATAGAAGGCAATGGAAAATTAAACAACCATAGTTATTTCAAAAAAACAGCTTCTTAAAATGGCCACAAACCATACAACTTCCAGCTAATCTGCAATGGGATGAAAACAGTCAGGATGGAACACATATGTGGTACAGTGACGGATCCAAAACTGACAGAGGAACAATAGCTGAAGTTTATGGTGCTAAACCTAGGTGCAACGCTCACGATCTTCAGGGAAGCTCGCAGAAATCTACGCCATTGACTCGTGACCACAAATGATCTTTGAAAGGGAGAATAAAGGCCAAATAATGAAAGTGACAGAATTAGTCACCAGTCACTGCGCTATGAAAAAGCACAAATCACAGATCAAAGTAAAATTTAACTGGATCTATCAATACTCCAGAAGCTCTCCTGTTTATACATATTCAATTTTTCGATTTTAGCTCTACAGGCGAAAGCAATACTGGATGCATATAGGATATAAGGCAATGGGATACTAAACAACCATAGTTATTTCAAAATAAAAGGCTTCTTAAAATGGCAACTAACCATACAACTTCCAGCTAATCTGCAATGGGATGGAAACAGTCAGGATGGAACACAGGTGTGGTACACTGACGGATCCAAAACTGACAGTGGAACAAGAGACTCTATGGTGCAAAACCTAGGTGCAACGCTCACGATCTTTAGGAGAGCTCGCAGAAATCTACGTCATTGACTCGTGACCACAAATGATCTTTGAAAGGGAGAATTAATGCCAAGTAATGAAAGTGACAGAATTATTCACCAGTCACTGTGCCCTGAAAAAGCACATGAGGAATTTATCTGTCGGTTGTGCATGGAAGAGGAAGAAACAACGTCACATAATATCTTCAAATGCAAATCACTGACTCATTGAAGTTATAAACTCGTGGACGCCCAAGCAAGGAGCTAGTCTTTAAACATCAACAGAAACACAAGAACACAAAAAGCCTGAAGATCGAGAGGCGGAGGACTCGAAACTTTGACTGGAATACTCAGAAAAATTGGTGTTTTCGTGTTTAAGAAAATCTACATTATACTACTTTCATAAATGGAACTAATTAATTAATTCCACTATGTAATGAAAAAATTAATGAAAAGTATGAAAGGATGTTGATAATTATCTCGATATTGACATATCATCGGCAAAATGAAAGAAGTTACTTTTGATGTGCCTGATGTTTAATATTTTGGCTAGACCAAATAGTGACCCATCTTGTGATTGACTTTCATAAGAATAGAAAAAAATAGAAGATATTATATTAGAATTTTCACAATATTTTCATTAAATAGTGGAATTAATTAAAAACAGTTAGTTTCATTTCTGAAAGTTATATGAATAGATTCCACAAAGTAAGGATCCAAACAGTAAATTCAACATTATACATATGTTTATGTAGACCAGTTTTCATATGTGACTCTGTATACTCTTTACCCAATATAAATTATCTACCCTTTTTGTATTGTGTCCTCTAATATCAACATTATGATGATAACAAGCTTATGATAATGCCAGTATCATTAATCTTCTAGCTGCATATGATTTTGCAATTCTGAACATCAGGCAGAATGTATCAGTAATTTGTTATCTAAGTAATGCACGTCTCGCTACGGTCAATTTACCTCCAACATTCGAGATTAATAATCAATTAGTCTATCTACAAACACAAACATGTTTTACTAACCATGTTGAAAACAAAGACCATGGTCAGCATCTGCATGTATGAAATATGTCTCATATTATTAGTAGCTATGTAATAATTGAATATAGGGTTAACTGTTTCTAATAAAAACATCCCAGATGCAACATCATATCAATAAATATCAAAAAATCATCAATTAAAATTTTATTCTGTTTGATATTGGCTAGCTTAGTAAGTAACTTCCTTTTTTCTACGACGTTTATTGTCTTCAAGGAAAACATGAACTTTTTTTCTCAAATTCAGGCTTGTATTTTTTTGTCTAAATTTGTGCAGTATTTCGAGTGCCAAATACAACGGATGTAGCCATAGGAGTGCAGCCAATAATAAAAAACTTACATTTTCTGTCTCCCTCATATAACGCTGAAAATAACACATAGTTCAGACATGTTTTGGTACCATAACACAAAAAGGCAACTTTACTCTTATTTAACCTCTCTCGTTACTTTCACGGTTTCCAAAATTGGAATGCTAAGACCATTTAAAATGATCAGCCTGTATGTTTAAAATAATTCAATATGAAACTACATTAATATATAATAAAGAAATGTAACTGATTCGACTTTTCGATTTCCCATGTCTTCTCCTTAAATAATAATAATTGTAAGTACGTATCATATACAGGGTGTAGCAATAATTAATATACCACTCGATATGGAGTACAAAAAAAGATCGATTGAACCTTACTTACAAATGTACAATAGCGCACACAAATAAATTTTAAGGTGCTGAAGTTAAACATTTAAATCAATTTTTTTAACCTTGCTCTTGAGCAGTCAAACATTTTTCTATGGAATTCTATAAGGGTGTTTTTAATTAGAATGGGTGATAAAATCTGGGTAGAGGCGATAATTTTTCCTCCCTGTAGGTTTTTGACTTACGTCCTCCAGACTTATTTGCTGCATCAAAAATGTAATGCCACCGAAATGCAACATAAAATATATAAAAAAATTTTTGTCTCTTAGTAATTGATGGTGGAAATAACTCAAAAATATTGAAATTGAAAATCTACGTTCGCAAAAATTAAGTTTATCATCAAATTACAACTAATAACATTAAAATACAGTACAACTCAACAAAATAGCTTCAATCTTCCGGTATCTAAGTTCTACATAATATGGTTTAGTTGTAATTTAATAATAAGCTGTATTGTTTAAACCATACATTTAACGAACAAATACTACGATACAAAAAATGGATGATGCTTTCTGGTGACGATCTATTTTTGATTGCACTTTATACTACAATAAAAATGAGAGAAAAAACTATTGCTCCTACCCAGATTTTACTAAGTATTGTAAACCTAATCGCCACGGTAAATTAAAATAGTTATTTATGTACCATGGACGAAAAACTGTCTATTATATTCCAGTCTGCAAATTGACAGTTGAGGCTAGCAAGCAGGCGAGACAATAGACAGTTCGCCAAGTTGCATATTACATTTTTTGTCGATCTTTACGAAAAATTACTAATTTCCAAATGAAAAATCGACTTTTTTGAAGGCAAGTATTTTTCGTTCGCGGACACTTATCGTCCGCATACTCTTTTCGTCCGCTGTGCAAACGACAAATTTCATCTATCACTATCCATTCTTGATTATTGTGAACACTAATATTCACACCACGGTCTTATTCACACGTAAAATAGAGCGGACTCCGTAAATAATTAATTTGACAGCAGCAAATGACAGTTATTGTCACAGCCATTCTCGCACCGTGCCGTATCATAGTAACCACAGCGGACGATTAGTGTTTGCGGATGAAAAGTACTTGACGTCAAAAATAGACGATTTTGTCATCTGGAAATTAGTACTTACGTAAAATGTAATTTTTTTTACAAGATCGTCGAAATAGTACATTACACTACAAGGGCAGGAATCTTAACTTTATGTCCATGTAGTGTATACTTTTTCTTACTACCTTGGTATGTTTCTTACTTCCTTGGTCAAAAGTACGAAAACAATTAAGCAACATTAGCATTAGCTACTTGTAAACTAATTTTGAGTATAGCGGAGCTCGACATATGTTATCATAGTCCTCATTGGTACGATGGGTAAGCGCGTACCTTCCACAGTAAGGGTCGTTGGTTTAAGTCCTACTGACATTACTGTGCGTTTCATTAATTTTTTTCAATGATCTTACACCAACTATCATAGTTTTGCAGAATAATATAATTAAAGCGATATGTAAGTCAAAAGCCAGAAGGTAAGAACTATATTGAAGGTTATTCATATAAAAATGTCACAATATGACAAAAAAAATTTAAAAAAATCATGGTTTCCAGGATCAGAACCTTACGCCTACAATTCATAATTCTCGGCATCTAAACCCTATACCGTTCGGCTATGAAAAAATTATAATTTGTCAACCAAGATGTTGTGTTTAGACCATATGATTTATGTCAAAATCGATAAAAGTTTTATCACATAATTAAAGGAATTAATAATTATTATATTTTATTTGATCAAAATTATTGTATTGTCATCGGTCCTTGACAAGTGTGCTAAATTTCGAATTAATCTTGACGTACATAATCTCGAAGTGAAAGGTGCGCAAAGTACGTATAACTTGATCAATGCATAAAAGTTAGTCTTTCTGCCGTATGATCAGATCCGAAACCACTTACTTTCCACCGGGGTGGTAAGAAAAATATTTATCAGTGCAAGAACAAGTTTAACAAAATTTATTCGAATTCTTAACATTAATACCTTATAACTTTTTGTTTGTGCGTTTTTGTACATAGATAAGTGAGGTTCAATCGAACTATTTTTTCACCCCAGATTGAGTGAGATGATAAAATACTTCAATAAATGAAATTATAATACCTTTACACAATGAGGTCTTAAAGGTAATGCCTATTTCCAAAAGAGACATCTGTTATTCTACCTCCGAGTTGAACCCGTTTCTCTTGTTGATAAAAAGCGCAGGACATGGAGGACTATCGTTCGTTGAAAGTTCGAACATTATCACCTCCCCAACTCAAAAGTATACAGAATAAGTATAAGAAGTCAAGCAGCCATTAAAGCACTGAGCTCTTGTGTTATCAGTTCCATAATGGTGTGGGAATATCTAGGCAAACTAAATGAACTAGGCGAGAACAATATAGTCACCTTTCTGTGAATTCCAGGACACACAGGGATAGAAGGAAATGAAATAGCAGATGAACTAGCAAAGAGGGAAACTGGAACACCCTTTTGGGGGCCGGAACCCTTTTGCGGTATCAGCTCCAATGTAATATTGGAAGAAATAGGCAAAGCCGAACAAAAGAGAAGATCTGACAATTGGAAAGATCTAGTAGGACTTAGACAATCAAAGATTCTTCTGGGTGATTACAGCCTGTTGAGATCAAATGAATGCATAAGTCAAAGTAAAACTACACTAAGAGTTTTAACAGGCATCCTTACGGGACATTGTCGCCTGAATGGGCACCTGAAAAAGCTCAAAATAGTGGAGGAAGAAGAATTTAGATTCTGTGGTATGGAAGAAGAAACCTCCATCCACATACTTGCGAACTGCACAGCAATTCAGAATCCTAGGTCACAACACCTTGGAGATTACTGGATAGAAGAAGGACATTTACCTAAGTTAAAGCCTGCAGATATCCTAAAATTCCTCCGGGAAATAGGACTAGAGGAGCTACTAGTCTCTGAGACTTTCCTCAGGAACTAAGTAGGAGTAAGGGGGCACAATAGATCTTTTAGGTCTCAGTGAATGTCACCCCAATTTACATACATACATACAAGTATAAGAAGTTTCATAAAGTTAATAAAAAAATGTTAAGTATGAAAATATACTAGTACATCTACTTATTTTGGATGTATCTGAGTCTCAAGCTTAAGAGCATGGGTACTATATACAGATACATTCAAACACAAACGGAACATAGGGATTTTAAGCATTGTATCAGAACTGCTTTTGATCTAGTCGACCAACATCCAGCTCCAACAGATTGAAAACACGATTATTACAATCGTTCATTTGGACACCTATAAGATATCGTACAATTCCCACCACTCCCTATTCTCAACTGAGGGCATTCCTTAATTAGCTTCAGACAGTCAGTAAACAGCAGTCGGTAGGTGAGAGTGTTGAAGCCCATGAGTTTGTTTCAATTTGAAGAATCTTATTTTGTTTTATTTACGAATTTATTTTCATTTTGAAAGCCGTTATGGCCAAAAGAAATCAAAACATATTATCTTAACTCGAAACATTAATTGTTAAAGAGAATCTAACAATTAATTTTCGATTTTAACAACAGAAAACGTAAGCAAATTGTTTCAATATGTAGCGTCGTTTACTACCTCCATCAAATAATTATTCAATACTAAATCGTAGTTTGCACACACTTCGCACATAACTAACAAATTTTGGAAAGAGAAGGGGCGGGCTTTCTTACATTGGTTCTGAATCCAGCTGTCCAGATCAATACTTGATATTCATTGCAGTGAACCTATAGAAATGTTTTGTTGGTGGACTATTTAGATCGGAGAATACACTAACTCCCTATTTTCCGTTTGTGTTTGAATGTATCTGTATATTTCCAGAACACTCTGTATCGTTTATCGCAATTAAAATATATTGATATTAAATTGAGGAGAGGTAATTGGATTAGTTGTACCTAAAATCAAAGAGAATTCACTCGTTGCTCGACCAAATTCAAAAACCCAGTCTCTAATTCATAACGTGCTAGAAAACATCAAAACTCTTCATTATAAATTCAATATTATTTGCGGTAACTTCGTGTCGCTAGACTTCTAAAGGTGAACTAAACTTAATTGAGTTGTCCATTCCGAGGGTTCTCACCTGGGAATATTCATATCGTTCAATGAATGGGATTAGTTTTCAAATAATATTAGAGAGCATTATTAATACCTGTGTACAGAGCTGGATTTCCAAACATAAATTCTCATATCTTCAGAAATCAAGAATGGTTTCTCAATAATTCAAGAACAAGGAAAATAAACTCACTCTTTATTAACTTTTTGCTATCAATTGCAAATGGATTTACATTGAGGTGTTAATCGGGCTTTTGGTATGCAAAAATCCATTCCAAAAAGTTTTGAATGGAATATTTTGGGAGAAAAACTGAAAATCAAGAATTCCTAAATAATTGCAACTTTCACTACAAAATATCAACTATAACTATATATTTGTTTGTGACTTTTTTTAAATAATTATTATCTAGGATTCTTTTTTGTAATTTATTAAATACCCACCTATACAATTACTTTTATACTTTTATATAATAGAAAAAATCCAAATAAATAAATTCTCGAATATATAAATTTATCCTAATACAAAATAATTTAGGTAAAAAAAACTGTAAGACCCATCTCTACTCTGCAAAACCCTGACTACACGACACTGGCCGCCGGCATATCATAGTAATGAATCCTTAACCATTGTGCCGAATTTTACTACCCTATTGTATTTGAGGCGATTTAATTTTGGTAAAACCGACCTGTTTTATAATTTTATTCCACATGGAAAAAAAGGAAGACTCATCCTATATTTATAGTACATTTGAATAAATAATGAGGCACTTTGCTCCTACGGAAAATAAATATAATATAACTAAAGAAAAAGTTAGTGACTTTCATTAAATATTTTAACAGCTAATGCAAAAAGGTCATTAAATTTTGAAGATTGGGTAATTTGCACAAAATAAATATTGACCATTTATATAGCTTAAGCAAAGATTATTTGGGATCTGAATTGGAGGAAAGTCATTTTTTTCATCTTTGTAATTGATAAGCTATTTAAAAAATTAAACAAACCACGTACTTGAAACGCATTAAGTCTTCAGAGTTAAGACGACTATGCTACCTTGTTTGGCGACGTTCAGCTGACGAGTCTAGAGATGGTTGTTTTAACAATAACGATTTTGACAAACGATGCCAGTATGAAATAACAGCATCTCATTATAATTATTATTGTAAAAATGACCATTTCTAGTGGGTAAATTACTAAATTTGACCGTTTGTTCAAGGTAATAGGTATGCCGAATATGCGGTCTGTTCGTACTTTGACGTCACTCGGCATTTTTTTTGGGGGCGCGGCTGAATATAAAATTGAACTTATAACGAATTCTTGTAATTTTAGCACTAATATGCTTTTTAAGAGCCAATCTATCAAAAATTAATTATTATAAAAAATGTGAAAACTTATTTCCACTGTCCAAATCAATATATGACACTTGACAATTTAATATAATATTGAAATAAAAGAAAGTCATTGGGGTGCTTTGTATTTTTTAAATAAAATTTAATGTTTTAACTCTTAATCTGTGAAATTACACAAAGATCTTGTAAAACAACTCTAAGTTATCCAATATAACATAACCTATAATCATATCTTCGCTTCCTTTCCCACTATACCTTTGTAACTAGGAGGAGCATTTTTAGAAATCTCAATCACACCACTATAAGCTACTAAATTGGGATTGTGTTCCGAAAGGGTCGTCTTCAGACTTTTTGAACGAATTGAAAATTATGTGACAAACGAATTGTACTGCTCGCAGTTGTCGTGGCCAATGAGGAATCAGGGCATGTCTAAATATCGAATCGTCATTAGCCCCATGCTATGATAAAAGTGGTAACCAAATGTTGAAAAGAGTAATTTATGTCAAATTTGTATAGAAAATACAATTGTATATTTAAATTATACATTTACATTTGAGGCTTAGGTATAGGACAAACTAAAAGTAAACAGAAGTTTTGATATCGAATATGTATGTAAAACTTGATGTGAAAATATTTACAAGGATAAGATTTTTCTTGGAAACTTATATTAACAAAGAAAAAACAAGCATGGATTTTGTTCATCAAACTCAATAAATAATGAAAATAATTGGTTAGAATAAAATACTTTGTTGAAAATGAAATAATAATAAAAAAAGTGGTAATAAAGATGTCGTTGTCAGTTGTATCAAAAGAGATGTGTGAGACGGGCGGCAATCTGACCAATCACTAGGCAGCTGAAGTGCATAGAATGCCATTGATAAGAAAATCATATGTCGGCACGCGCTGGTTTCAATCATTCATATATTTGGGTTGTGCTCATCATCCCAGGCACTTGAACTAAATCTTTGTACCATCTCCTATGTTATCTACTTCCATTTCAGAAGCTTCGTGTCTTGTATAAAGGCCACTAGTTTGACTGGAGGGATTTTCAGTAGTTGTGATGGTTGTATTAATTCCTCTCCAAACTGCTTCCGTCCAAGTACTTGTAAGTCCTCGCAGAAGCAGAGTATGTGAGTATGTATTTTATTATCAAGTTCACATTTTCTGCACATAGGTTCACTAATTTTGCCCATATTTTACAGATGTTTCCTCAAGGTGCAGTGTCCAGTCACCAGGTCGGTAACTGTCTTCAAATGTCTCTTACCCAATTCCAGTAGCCTGGTTTCTTATCTACCTTGTTCAGTAAACTCTATGTATGAAGGTGCCCGATTTCCCCTCTTATGCAATCTTTTGTGATTCCACAATACAGTTCTGGACCTATGAAGTCTCCTTTAGAGCCTTCATTAGCTAACTGGTCTGCCATTTCATTACCTGCAATCCCTTCATGTGCCGGCACCCATATTAGAGACAATTTGTTCTCTCTTACCAGCCTATTGAGAGATTCTTTGCAGTTTTTCACCAGTCTAGACCTATCTAGTTGTTGGATCACTGATAGCTTTAAGCAGAGCCTGGCCGTCAGTGGATATTTTAATTTTTTGTCCGGTATATCCTCTTCTCATGTTTTTATCAATACAGGTTATAGCGGTAATCGTATCTGCTTGAAACACAGTCGTCTGTCGACCAAGGCTAAAGAATATTCTCTTTCTAGGTCCTTTTATACCAGCCCCAGTGTCATGGTTTGTTTTGAGCTATCGGTGAACCAGATGATTTCTCCAGAATTACCTGTTCCCTAGATGTGATGATGATATTCACTCGCTCAGTGAATATATTCTCGGGTGTCATGCTATCAAAACTCATGTGAAATATGGGTTTGTTTAGTAATGTCCCAGTTGTATCAGTGTGTCCTTCTCCAACATTGTTCGAATTGCCTCCGCCCTTATAAAAAGTTCTAAAGGAGGAAGTCCAATGAAGGCTTCCATTCATGCCGTCCCCGTGCTGTTCATTTTCCCGGTAATACCAAGAAAGGCTTGTCTTTGGATTGCAGCGCTGGTTTTCTTCAAGGCAATCAACGCAGCTCATGCTTTTGTTGAAGCATGTTTAGTAAAAGCTGTAACCAGTTTTACAAAGGCAAGAAAAACCACTTCTTCGACCAAAATAGTTTGGGATTGTTATTTTATTTCAAATTCTTTTAATATTACTTTTGAAGAAAATATCATCAACTTTGAAAACGTATAAATATGCTTATAAATTCCGAGTTTAATACAATGATTTGGTGCTTCATAGAGTCGATCCGGCTCTGTCGGCTTTAGTGAAGGTTTACTAATGAAGTAAGATACTTCCCGTTCTATTGGTTTCAGAGTATATTGGCTACGGTAATTTGATTGTAGCTTTCTTTGACCTAGGGTGAATCCTGATGTAATTAATATACTTGGGGAATTACAATTTGATATTACCAAAAATTGGTTGTTCTAATCTGAAATATATAAAAAACATACTGTATTAGAAGCCAAAAAAGAGAAAGTAACTACATTTCGGACTAGTACAACTGACATTGAGAAAATAATTGCTTCAACTGTTAATATAGTAGAATCTGACATTATACTTCATTGGAAAACGTGGCAGGAAACTTTATAATTCTATAAAATATACGTATTTGATCGACAATTGAAATTAGCATTATCTTGTTTGAATTTGAACAAGGTTGTATTGTATGTTTTTTGGGCCGAATATTCACTAAAACTTTAGCGATCTATTGCACCTTCTTCTTTTTCTCTGTTCCTGATAGAAGTCTCAGATAATAGTAATTTTTTAGTATCTTGCATGATATCCGTGAGTTTATTTGGGCAAGTCTTCTTCTTCTCCAAGATGTTGTGCCCTGCGATTTAGTAGTGCCTTGCATTTCGAAAGTATATGAATGAATAGAGGTTTCTTCTTCCAATCAACATATACTCCATTCTTCCTCTTCCTCTTCCTCTTCCTCTTCCTCTTCCTCTTCCTCTTCCTCTTCCTCTTCCTCTTCCTCTTCCTCTTCCTCTTCCTCTTCCTCTTCCTCTTCCTCTTCCTCTTCCTCTTCCTCTTCCTCTTCCTCTTCCTCTTCCTCTTCCTCTTCCTCTTCCTCTTCCTCTTCCTCTTCCTCTTCCTCTTCCTCTTCCTCTTCCTCTTCCTCTTCCTCTTCCTCTTCCTCTTCCTCTTCCTCTTCCTCTTCCTCTTCCTCTTCCTCTTCCTCTTCCTCTTCCTCTTCCTCTTCCTCTTCCTCTTCCTCTTCCTCTTCCTCTTCCTCTTCCTCTTCCTCTTCCTCTTCCTCTTCCTCTTCCTCTTCCTCTTCCTCTTCCTCTTCCTCTTCCTCTTCCTCTTCCTCTAGTTTGAGCTTTTTGATATGTCTATCCAGTCAATTATTCCTACTAGATATTTCTAATGGATCGTTCTTCTCGCTTTTTTGGTTTTATCTATTTCTTCCAATGAATTGATACTAATACCGTGGAAGAACCTAATTCCAACAGCATAGATACATCGTTTTGTATATCCAAATCCTGTTTTTTTATAAATAATTACCAACATCCATATAAACGGAGAGCTGATGTGGTACAGCAATGGATCAAAAACTGAAAGAAGATCAGGAAGTGGAGCTCACAGTGCTAAATCCAAGTGCAATGTTTACGTATCCTTGGGGAAGTTCCCACTGAAATCCTTTGCATTTCCCTAGATCAGATCCAGACTGGTCTAGAGCTGCCTACAAAAACTCTTAACCCTGGCTTACCGGTAATGCTTATGTGGGCTCAGGGGCACATAACAAGGGTATAGTATAGTCTGGAATGGAACTCACTGGTCCCTGGTATTCGGTATATAACAAATTGCAGTATGGTGGTGTAAATCTCGGTGGATTAAAACAAAACATCACAACATGTACTGAAGCCACTCTCTGAAGCAATGCTGACCTATGGAATACTAAGCCTGAGTAGGGATCAAATGAAGAAAGTAACAGAATTTCTCATTGGTCACTGCACGCTTTAGGAAGCACATGCCTACCATGGGCATATGAAGGAAGGAACATATCTGTCATTTGTGCATGAAAGGGGGGGAAATAGCCTCACACATAATTTTAGAAAGCGATGCTCATTTTGATTATAAACTACAGTGACTAGAGCGATCAAGGAAGGATTTCTACAATAAGGATCTAGTGAAAATACTGTTAGGCCTGATGAGGACAACTAGTCATTTCACATGAACGATACAATCAAGAGCACAAAAACTAGACAATATTTGAAAAATGAATGCCCGATTTCACCAAACATTGGTTGGTTAAATCAGGCATAATTCTATTATTTTCGAAACTTCAAACTTTCTTCATTTTGTGAATTATCTTGAAAAATACCCATTGAATACAGCGTTAGAAAGTACACTTCTGAAGAAGGTTACCAAGCAAAAATTATTATTTTTATATAACAAGATACTCCTTGTTCCACTTTTTTGTCTCCAAGAAGATGATAATGCTGTAGTTGTATAAACAAAATCAGGTGAAGTACAGAAACGCTTTGATGTGCTCATCCAATTGTAAACCAGCACACACGATCGCGTATTGCAGTACGTAGTTTATTTTAAAATAACCTCTATGACAATATTGTCATGTTATTCTGTAAAATAAAGTGTTCTCTTTGATTAAACTCTCGCATCAGAATGTTAGATGTTTTTCAAATACATACAATGCTTCTCTTTTTCATGTGTATCCTACGATTAAACAAGATATAATCGAACGATTAAGGTAAATAGAATATATAATGCTTACCGGACACGACAGTCTGTTTGAATTTACCTATAGATCATTTATTAGATATGCACTAATAAGACACATATACAGACAAAGTCAATCTAGTGGTAACGCAAGACTTAAAAATAGGGACAATTCTTCCGTTCTGCACTACTACTGAATCAATTTTAACATATACAAGCAAGAAGCGACACTTTCATTCCATTCTACTATAATTAGATCATAGAAACAAAAGGTAAGATTTCAAACAATATGTACCGGGTGTCTGATTAAGAGAGGCAAGCCGATGTATCTCAGAAATTATTTATCGTACAGCTTAGAGAGAAAAATCTGTTATCTAATTTTATTTATTTTAATATTTTAGTTTTAATACTTAAGTACCTTTATTTATATCAATCTAGCTCAGTCGGAAATTATCAAAATATTTATTTTATTATTTTTCTATTATGATTATTATGAGACTCTTTATTATATTATTTGAATATTATTGTGTAATTTTATTTAAGCTATCTCAGGGAATTATATTTTTGTTTGTGAGTTCAAAATTTTGTGAGGCCAGCTCTGTCCTTTGGCCTTCGAAGAGTTCCAACGTTGATAGCCTGTGTTGATTGTAAAATATATCATAGAAACAAAAAAACAAACACATTCAATTTCAAAGAAATGCTCAACAAATGAAATGTTTGGTTTATTGTTTAACTTAAACTCATCAGTTCATATAAAAGCTCAACTGATAAATTTTTCTTAACTGCATAATTAACTTTTCAAAAATATTCAAAAATCATTAACACTATTTTCTTATCTAAAACTCATTCACTCTCTCATTCACAACAAAATTAAGATTGTACTTATCAGAGTTTTAATAAATGGATGAAATTTTTTTACCTATGGTTTTATATTTCTATGGTTTTAAAAACGACAGAAAAGATGATTGATTTTATACGCGAAGAAGTGACATTTGACAGGTTCTGGAATAATAAATGGAGTCGATGATGGTCAATGCCTGTTTGATTCTATTGAAAATCAGTCAGTAAGTATAATTTATGTAATACTTTTTAAAATATGAACAATTTAAATTTTAGACATCAATAAATTCAACATTAAATTATACAGTGAGGACGTTTACATTGGAATAAATTCAATATTTTTTTGTCTAAAGCTATCATAATAAAACGCTCGCACAGGTCAATTTTTATTTTCAATTGCGCATCGTACTCTATCATTGGATGTACGAATGACGTCACCACTTTCGCGTACATGACATCATTGTTATTTTTTTAAGTAGAACAACATATTTTTCTCTATATTTTTGAATTCCACAACAACAGACGATTACAAAAATGTAAAATACTTATATTCCAAAGCATTGGTTTGTGAATTAGTGACAAATGTTGTATCAGAAATTTTTAATCTTAAAATTTTATTGAAAGGACTGGACTAATAAATTTTTAGTTTTTATTATTTTAAATAATTAAGAAAATACATTCAAAAATTAAATTAAATGTTCAAAGTGCATGCCGTTGACTACCTGGCAATAACCAAGACGGTTTCTAAATTCCTCCAACACTTTATTTAATGTTTCCCGGGGAATGAGTCTCACCCCATGAAGACTTCTCTCTTTTAAAGCTTCGATATTCTTAGGCCTATTGAAGTACACTTTAGATTTAAGATAACCCCAAAAGTAAAAATCAAGGGGGTTACATCAGGAGATCTTGCTGGCCACTCTATAGATCCTCTCCTACCTATCCACCTGTTGGGAAAAATAGTATCTAAATAATCACGCACTATTAGCGCATAATGTGATGGAGCGCCGTCTTGTTTGGATTTTGATTGTCTGGATATAACGCGGCAATGGCTGGAATAATATCATTTTTCAGCATTTCTAAATATTTTTCCGCAGTCAACGTTCCTTCAATAAAAAATGGTCCCAAAATGTTGTTGCCAACAATTCCTGCCCAAACATTACCTTTTTCAGGATACTGAGTGTGGGCCTCCATCATCCAATGAGGATTAGTGTCTGACCAGTATCTACAGTTTTGCCTATTGACAGTACCATTTAACAAAATGTTGCTTCACCTGAAAATACTACATGCTCTACAAATTGTGGATCATTATTACATCGCTCCATAATCACTTCACAAAATTCCTTCCTTCGATCAAAATCATCATCGTTGAGTTCATGAACTGAATTAACTTTGTAGGGGTGAAACTTATTTTTTTTTCAAATATTTTATAACTGTAGATTTACTCAATGAGTTTTCCGTCGTGATTTGTCTACTGGATATGTGTGGATTTTCTTGAACAGTTAAGAGCAAATCCAACTGCTCGTCACCACCAATTGCAGAACGACCTTTATAATTATCTCTCACGTTACCAAATTCTTTATTTTTTTTTCTATTTTCGATACAGTGGATTGACTAATAGAACGATCTGGATATTAATAATTCCACAATTCACAAACTTCTCGCTGGGTTCGGGACTTGTCACCACACCCACACATTATTAAAATTTCAATTCTTTCTTTTTCGCTTAAACGTACCATTATTGAGAAATTTAACAACTAGGTAATTGACAATGCAGTACTTATTGTTTGACATTAGCATTGTAAACAAAAACAAAACATATCAAAAAAACCATGGTAATGATTAATAATGAAATCCTATCATCTTTATTAGTCCAGTCATTTCAATAAAATTTTATGATAAAAAATTTCTGATACATTTGTCACCAATTCACAAACCAATGCTTTGGACTATAAGTATTATACATTTTTGTAATCGTCTGTTGTTGTGGAATTCAAAAATATAGAGAAAAATATTTTGTTCTATTTAAAAAAATAACAATGACGTCATGTACGCGAAAGTGGTGACGTCATTCGTACATCCAATGATAGAGTACGATGCGCAATTGAAAATAAAATTGACCTGTGCAAGCGTTTTGTTATAATAGCTTTAGACAAAAAAATATTTAATTTATTCCAACCTAAACGATAAATGATTCCTGATTGTCTTTCGTAATTAAAGTATTCATTTCTTTTCTTCTCTTGAAGGTCACACTGAATTTCAATGTTAGGTGGCCATGGACCAAAACTCTGGGCCACTTGGAATGTTTTGACAGTGCTCTATAAACGACTTCAATATTTTTCTGCTTCTCACTTGTGATTTATTGATGATATGCCTCAGATATGGGTTTCAACTTTTTACCAGTGTTCACTACTGGTATATTTATAGCTTATACCAGTGTTCACTTTATGGTAAGTATTACCTTTCACTTGCTTATTTATTGTTATAATCACTTTATATTAGTTTAATTAACTTTGTATTTACAACGTTTTATTTCTTCTTGAATATTTTTGCATGAATTTTAACTTTAGTTTCTTACTTAAAAAATCTCCTCCTTATTCTCAAATATTCAACCGGTTGTTGATTTTTTCCTTTGTTTTTTCAACTCTCAATCTCTTAGGTTTTATTTTGAAATTATTTCTACCAATGACTGTCTTTGAAAGATTTTAGTTACTAAATTATTATTTCTATTTTTGATTATATTGATTGTTTATTTATGTTAAGTTATATGATTATTTTTATTTTATCTAAAGTTCAATTTTAGGTTATAATTTTCTATATTGTGGTGGTCATTTTATATCTATTTCAATTTTACAACCATCACTTTTTCAGTTGGTACTCTATTAATTTTTTATTTTAAAGTTTGTGTTCCTGTTTTACTGTTTGTCATTGTATGACTTTAATTATTCAGTATACAGGGTGTATCAAAACTAATTTTACATATTATTCTTTTTCTTTCTAAATGTTTCTAACTTTTGTATGTTTATTTTATGCTTGTGACTGACTTATTCAATATATTTTATATTCTTCCACTATGGAAAATGAATGATTCTGAATATCAAATGATAGTGTTGGTTGTACAAGTATCAATTAAACTATATAATTATACAATATTAAAATTTATTATTAAGATTAAGTAACCATTCATACCATAACAATATGTACCGTTACATTTTCCTCTATCTTGTGAAATAACTGATAGGGGAGAGTGGGAAAGCTGACTCAATAAAACTGTTATAACTTTTGTTCCGCTTTACAGATTTTGACAAACTTAGTATCATTCGAAAGGGAATTCAATGTCTAATATAATATTAAATCATCGTTTCATTCACGTTTTTCTAACGGTCGCTAGATGGCGGTGATTGAACAACTGTTTTGTTTTCAACTTTTTTTGGAAATCTTCAATAGTGGAATTAATTAGGGAGAGTTAGTTTCATTTATGACATTCACTTATCTACCTTTATTGGTAATATTGTATTTACAAAAAGTAGCATGAGTAAGTGAAAATATTTTAAAGCATTTCTCGGTGTTATTCTTATAGATAAGAAACCAATTTACTATTGAAAAACTATATCGTTCACATCAATTATCAACCTCAACTGCATAATAATTCCCCATATGGAGTTTAAATATATAATGCAATTCGAATTCCGTGAAACATTATCTTACCTATATAGGTGATGGTGAATCCGAGCGTTGTACTTATCAAGTAGGCGGCTACGGTGAACCATCTATTCGAATTCAGATTGCTGCTTCTCCCTGAAACAAGAACAATTTCAATTAAATCTAGGCAAAATTCAATTTGCGCTCTGGAGGAAGGGGAATTGATGAAAGGCGTAAGTTTACAGACATATGTATTCTGTCAGGATGTGGGAAATGGAAATTTAAATAGGATGTGCCGCTATAACTTCACCGACGATAAGAGATTTTTTAACAAAAAGTGTTTGATGATACATCAGGAATTTTTGTAATGTAATGAAATAATGGAAAAAACTACATCAAATTTGCAAGATTATAGATTTAACATGAAACTAGTGATTTAATTATTTATAAATTCCACTCGTTTAGCTTTTCGCTATGGAATGGTTTGAAGAGTAAAATTTAAATGGAACTGCTAATTACTTTGACAGCGTCGATGTAAAGAGCTGCTTGCCGACTAATTTTCATGTGCCTGCCTACAACTGATAAACGTCAAATGCCGACACTAACAGGAGGAATGCAGGAGATATCATACATGTGTGCAAATAAAAGAGATAAGTATCAGTTTATGAATGCCCGAAGTTTTTGTCGTAGGTATGTGGTTTGGAGGAAAGTGCTTTATTTAAATTTATTTTCAAATTAGAGTGAGTGAGATTGTTAACATTTATATACCGGTAGTACATGACACATATAGACTTCATTATTTCGAATGGATGCTGTATTCACTATCGGGTTTCATGTGGAAAACAAGTAGAATAAGGCTATTCCACAAGATCCAAGCTGGATAAACAACGCTATAGTGGACATAGGAAATCTTAGAATTTTCACGAAACCAGAACAATCAACTTCTATTCCGAAAAGAGCTTAGATTTTGTTATCTTAGTAGATGTTAAAAAAATTAGTGGTTCTATCTTGAAGATATACCAACCCCCGTTTTTATAGGTAACTGTAATTAAGTGAAAAACTTATTCTACTTGTTTTTCACAAGAACCACAATGGTGAAAACGGTAACCATTCGAAATAATAAAGCCTACATGTGCCCTGGGCTACCGATCTATTAAGTTTCTACAGTGCTCAGGCTATGTACCATCGTCTTGGCTACTCCATCGCTCTTCCTGTTTGTTCAAGAATATACCCACTCTAAATAAATGAACAATTAAAAAACTACCAAATTGTATCGTTTGATGCATTTCCGTTATCCAAGTCATACTGTTTCACAGGCCAACACTTCTAAAATCATAGTAGCGTGTCAGTTATCTTATGACAAGTTAGATTACAATACCATGATGGAAATTTTGGAATAGTAATACAACAGATTTGAACTGACCGAAAGTTACTTCGAGTTTCGTTAACTTCCATGCAGTTATTGAAGCTAATTGTAATTTACCTGGAAGTTTCTGTAAACAAACTTTAATGCAGTACAAGATTAATCAGTGTTATGTAATAAAAAAATTTGTTATAGGGTTGATATAACAAAATAAAATGATCAGAATGACATAAACCGACGCTATTGCTATGACAATTCCAATGGTTTTACCATTTGGTACCTGAAATTGAGAGTAAGTTGAGAAGAAAAAAAATTTAATGGCGAATTACAGCATATATGCAGATGCACAATAATATGAAATATATCTCAGAAAAGTTGATGAGGATGCTCAAATATTTGGGTTGAAGATTGAAGAGGAGAAAACAAAATATATAAAGAGATGAACAAAAGCTTCAAGACAAGATTACTCAATACCTCTAAAGAATAAGTTTGTAATCAGTTTTTAATTTAAATTATCAGGGCCCAGTAACAGCAAATATAACTCAAGATGGAGAAGTGGACAAATTCGACGGAAAATAATAGAGAAGGAGCTTGAATGAGAAAATATAATGGGGATAAAGGCACAGAGCCTTCAATAGGTAGCAACATAACACACTGGACCCCAATATGGACTAGAAAGAGAAAAATACCAAGAAAATAATGTAAAGATGTAAACGCCAACACAATGAACATAAAGGAGTGGAAATTAACACGTAAGAATAGTATAAAATGGAAAAGATAATAGGACTAGCCAGGACAACAGATTGTGACTGAGAAAAGTGAAAGGACTGATCCACTTCTAATTATGGATCAAAATACGTTGGCATTAGCCATAAAGCGCAAGGATTGAACGGCTTGAGAATTATGAAAAGGAGAGATTTTCTTCTGTTACTCCCATTTCTCAAGACATTTCGATCATTTATGTCCAAGTCATATCCAAAGCGGCAATCAGTTATCAATTTTATATTAGATGAGATAAACTATAAAAACTACAGCTGGATTCACTTAAACACTTCTTAGTGGAACCAGAACCGTTTTGTCAACATTCATTGTTATTTGATAAAACCTTTTGTCCACGACTACTTGATAATGTTTTACGTGTGCTTCTTCAAGTATAATGACGTACATTATTCAGTAAATAATAGGTGTGTATAATGAACAGGTCACATGACAGGGATAAATAGGACCTATATTGAAGGTTATTTATTATTTATATACAAATGTCACAATTTTTCACCGCAACCAGGATTCGAACCCTATGCCTACAATTCTTCATTTCACGCAGTCAAACCTCCAAACCATTCCGCTACGGATACATATATAATAATTTATCAAGCTGTTGTATATAAAGCGTATGATTATGTCAAAACTAAGAAACTGACGTTTTGAATAATTTATAGCTGATTACAAGAGTTTTAATTATTATAGTGAATTTAAATTGAAATTACTAGAAAATATAATATGGAAAGCGAATCAGACACTGAAATGAATGTTACCTCGCAAAAAATAAGAGAAATAAAATAAATAGTATCCTTAAATGTATTGCCAGAAATTTAGGTACATGAAAAAAAATTGAAGAGGAGAGAAAAAAAAATTCATTTATATACAGGTAAATTAATAGTGGTGGACAAAATATAGTATACTACTCGCATATAATGGCTAGTATTCACTCAGGTGCTTGTTGAGTAATATACCTACTATTAATGCTTGCCTCTGACATTAAATACACGGGTGAAATTGGTAAATGTTTCCCATAGGAAAGAAATAACCTAATTTAATGACCCAAGACAATTATTTATATTCAGGAGAAATTAAATGAAGGATTATAATTGTCTGGCAGTAAACACACAATGGAACACATGGAGTTCAGTGCAATTTATTTTGAATAACATTATAACAAGCGGAACTATTTATCCAAAGGAAGCAAACTAGTTAATTTAATAGTCTCCTGGATCGCATTCAACAATTGTTTTCTCTTTGCAACGACATGAACTATTGTTTGAATTTCGGAATGCATGCTCTTCTTTGTATATTTACATTCTCGAACTTTACTCTCAAACCCAGGCCTTACAACTTGAGGTTCGAGGTAAATTAAAGCTTTTTCGTTGTATTCGAATTAACTAATGTTTGTACGACTATATATGTTCACAAATAAAAATAAACGAAGAAATACGGATGTGATGTGATTAGGCAAAAAAACTATTTCTTAGTAAATAATAAGTTTACAATCAAGAAAATGTGTATACTGTAAACTTGTTAAGACGAAGTAGGTTTGTTGAAAAAGCGACTTTTTATTATTCTTCTAAATGAAACTAACTGTTTCCAATTAATTCCACTATTTAATGAAAAAAATCGTCAGTCTCCACAATTATATGGAACCGTTAAACTACATAGAATATCGAAATCAATTAGGTAGACCTGTAGTTTCTTACGTTAATACTCCTAATAATAAGTTAGCTAAAAAACTAATCAATATTCCCAATAGCTATGGAAGAAGATCTTAATACTCAATTGAAAATTCAATAAAACTAATCAAACAAATAAAAACATACAACTTACAAGGTAAACTTATTTCATTTGATGTTAACAATAGGTTCTCTTAAATTCTTCCAAAAGAGTGTATAACACTTGTAAGATAAAAATATTAATCCAGGAATAATATCAGATATACTTAATTTGTTTGATGTATGTAATAATCAGAACTATTTTACTTTTGATAATAAGGTATATATTCAAAATGAAGATTTACCTATATCACCAATTTTGGCAAACAGCTTAGAAAGAAACATTTTTGGAAGTAACATTTCAAAAAATATCCCATTTTGGTATGGGTATTTAGATGACATATTAGCTTGTTTTGTAGGTAGTGAACGACAATTAGATATATTTTTCAATCATATTAATAATTCACATCCAAAAATGAAATTTACATTAGAAGTTGTAGAAAATGCCTCAACTAATTTTCTTGATATAAAAATTCAAAGAGTCAATAATATACTTGATTTTTCAATTTACTGAAGACCAACTCAAACTGATGTGACTATACCATATAATTACAATAATTTCATGACACATAAATTAGCAGCATTTAATGTTATAAATGAAACTAACTGTTTCTAATTAATTCCACTATTTAATTGAAAGATTTATGAAAATTATTAAAGGATATTGATAATTATTTCGATATTGACATATCATCGTCAATATCGAAATAATTATCAATATCCTTTAATAATTTTCATAAATCTTTCAATTAAATAGTGGAATTAATTAGAAACAGTTAGTTTCATTTATAACATTAATATGAGTAGATTCCACAAAGTAAGGGTCCAAACAGTAAATTCACTAGCAGCATTTAATTTAGTGATACATAGAGCGTTCTCAGTTTCTATGAACAAATATAATTTTGATAGAGAAATTGATACAATAAAACAAATATCCACATCTAACTGTTATCCATTGCATGTGATAAATAAATTTTTCCTGAAAAAACTGAAGAAATAGAAAATTACAAAACCATCACATATGCTGGTAATATTTCAAAGATAATAGCTTTAGCAACAAATACAACAAATGCTTTTAAAACGGAAAGCAATGTAAATAAAAAATTGTTAAGTGTAAAACCAAAAATATCCCCATTGAAAAAGTCTGGGATATATAAACTTAAATGTCCAGAATGAAAAGCTGTCTATATTGGCCGAACAATTCGAAATTTTGAAATTAGACACAATGAACACTCACGAGCATACAGATTGAAATAGCCGGATAAATCCCATTACTTGACACCAAACATTCATTAACACCTTAGACAGAACTAGAAGTACTACATATTAGTGGTAAGAGACCAGGATTAGATTTCCTTGAAGAATTATAAATTAGAAGACACTTAAGAGTCCCACAATATGAAGTCGTCAATGAACGGATAAATCTAAGGAGCTCTCCACTGTCTTCTTAAGTAACAATTGTGAAGATCAGCAGATATAGTGTAACATGTCTATCGACCTGTTTCGATTTTACAGAATAAATCCTTTTAATTAGCGCTCGTCGTCACTAGCCACTTCCAATTATAGTTCTGTGATCCCAAATTCTTCAACCCTGACCATAAGACAATTGACGTCTGCCAACGGACGCTTCCATTTTTTCCAACGCCACGAGAAACACCCCTTTCCGTTACCGACTGCCTAAGGGGAAGACTATCTTTCGTTATCTTTCATATCTTTAAGTATCTTATGAATTTTGCTGTGGTAAGTTCAAAATCATAATTTATAATTAATAAGCTTCTTCTAAAGTACTGTCTGATATAATTTTCGTATGCATTCTTTATTTTTTTACAAAGATAGACGAAATTAAATTCAACACGTGGTCATAAACTGTTCTTTTATATTAATATGGTAGTTTTAAACCAAATATTCTTTTATAATTCACTGTTTTACTTTTATACAAACATTTTCAAGCTTTTTCAGTTGCGAAATAACTCTTTTAATTATAAAATAACATTTTTATAATCTGTTAACCTATAAAATATTCCTTCGAAACGCCAGTGCCGGTTTCATATATTTCCTAAGCACGATATTTTTTCATATAACTAAATAAATAACTTTTTGCTATGATTAGTTTCTTTCGGATCATTAGTATATTTTTTTTATTTAGCCGATATTTGCTATTTTTACTGTTTTAACATGGGACATATAATGTTGGAAAGCTTTCAGTAAATTAAATCAATTTTTTTTTTCAAATAACCGCCTTCCTTTTTTTAACCTGAAAAGCTGACCAACATAATGTGCCATTACATTCAAGTTCCTATATATCCTTGATCCACCTGTACTTCTAGGTAAGCACAGCCCCAAGGATATATCCCAAGGATATAACCCCAAGGATATAACCCGAGGATATAACTCCGAGAATATAACCCGAAAATATAACCCGAGGATATAACCCGAGGATATAACCCCGAGAATATAACCCAAGGATATAACCCCAAGACCTAGGCTATAATATAAGCCCTAGCCAAGGATAGAACCCCAGGATACAGCCCTAGATCAAAATACCGCCCTAGACCAGGACACATCAGTTCAGATCAAGACCTGACTATCTTCCTCAGGAAACCAGTTCATACAAGCTAAGTACCTAACTATAAAAGTACAAATTCCTTGTTCATTTCCTGTGGCAGAAAAATTATAAATTTGTTTTTAATTCTTTTTTTATTCAATTATAAATCCTCAACTATAAAAGTTGAGGAAGATACCGCCCGGGGTAATTTTCAGTAACTTTTATTATTAACTTTTATTTAAATTTTACAAGGCGTTTCTACCTTTTCCGCCTTAGTTTTTCAGTACTTTTTATCGTCAAAAAGGTAGTGGCGCCCTAAATTTTTACTACCCTTCTGTTATCCTTGTGTGACATAAACTTGGGGTCGAATCACCCTTGAGAGGAGCCCTTCGAGCTGGTGCCCTTTCAGGTTACAGCCATTTACCGTTACAATAGTTTTCCTTGGTTTCCTATATCCTTGCACAGTAATACTGATCTTAAATGGGGAAAAAGATATTTAGGATATCCACATAGGGCTAATAATACCGAAGCTTTAATATTCTCCTTCTTTTTCCTATTCATATAAACTTTGTTCATTTGAAAACGATCCACCCTTAATATTTCAGAAATGCGACATATTAGAAAGAAATGCCGAGGCACGTCAACTTTCAACTTGAGGGAGACACTTTTTAGCGCTAATGTCATAAACGTCAGATTCAACTGCTCCCTACTGGAGATACCCCTTAAATTTTTTCAAATGGCGTTAGTTGTAAAGTTATACCTCATTTAAAACGTTTGGTAAATCTCTATTCAATCATTTTGTTTTGCCTTTGATACAGCCCTCCATTGTTATTTAATTTAACCCTTCAAGTTAAAAGTTGACGTGTTTCGGCATCTCTTTCTATTATGTCGCATTTCTGAAATATTAAGGGTGGGTCCGACCGGAGTCGTTTCGAGTACTGTATAGTGCGCAAACTCGAATTTGGGATGGAAACATCATCTTTATCACCCCTTCCAGAAGGTACAGTTTGTATACCGTCCCAAGCGATACTTTAATCAGTTGGAACGTGAAAGAAATACAGCACTTGCGCGAACGATACCAAAAACGGGTCTAACGCCAGTTGGAACGAAGCTACTAAGTCAATCATAAGATAGGTCACTATTTGGTGTAGCCAAAATATTAAACATCGGGTAGGCATCACATCAACACTGTAACTTTTGTCATTCTGACGATGATATGTCAATATCGCAATAGTTATCAATATCCTTTCATAATTTTTTCATTAAATTAATTAGAAACAGTTAGTTTCATTTAAAACAGTAATACGAGTAGGTTTCACAAAGTAAGGGTCCAAACAGCAAACTTACGATTGGGATTGGGCTTTGGTTTAGGCGTCATAACCATATACTCACGTTTCGTCATCAGCTATGATCTTTTTGAGTGAATCTGGATCATCGTTGACTCAACAGCTCCTTAGCAATCTAATACGATGGCTATTTGGTAAAAATTTATGAATTTCAGAACAATCTTCACTGACATCCTAAAATTTTGCATGATATTTTCAGCATTTTTTTCCATATTAATTTTTTCCCTACTCCATTTTCGTCAGTTTAAGTCATCCAGGGCTAGCATGATATTTTTGGCATTCGGTGAAGAGCTTGTTAATATATATGGAGGAACTTTCTCCACTTCCTCACAATGCTGACTTTATACAATTTGCAATGATAGTGGAATATTTGGGGAATATCCTAGATAAGAGACTTACATGAAACGCTCACTTGGAAAAAGCTATACACAAGGCAAGATTAACCTTGTAAATATGTCGCAAGATAAAATTCAGACTTCTGGCATAATTTTCTGGGATTGGTTTATTTGAAGGCTTTTATATATCCTTCAAAGAATGTATCTAAGCAAGGTTTCTGTCTCATGCTCAAACCTGAAATATCATTCTCCAAATAAATTAATCGGCTTTGAAGAAGTAACTGAATTTGTTTGGTGAAATATGAACCACAATAGACTCTTGCGAGTCGCAGAGGGGGGCCACTCACCACAATCCTAACCTAACTTAACCTTTTCCAGTTTTTGTTCCTTTTCTCTAGGTATTCTACTACTGCATCATTCCAACTTTTCATTGAGCTTCCTACCGTTCTCTTCTGTGTTGATTTTGTCTTCCATATTGAAACATTTTTGGAAAAGATAAATTTACTAAATGGGGGAAACATGCACCACAAAATAAAAACGTTAGGACCAGATCGATGAATATAGTGAAGCATTTGCCAGGAGTAAAAAGGAACTTTATGAATCTGAAAGATGCTATTTCTATTTGGCAGCTTTTTTTTTGTGAAGATATTCTGAATATAATAGTAGAAAATATCAACTTTATGTTTGAAAAAAAGAAGCATAAGTACAGTAGGAAACGGAACTGCAATCCAACAAATGTTCCTGAACTAAATGCATTTTTCGGTTTGTTGTATATTGCTGCAGCTAGGAAAAGCAACCATGTAAATGCTAATAATTTATGGAAAACGGATGGAACCTCGATGGAAATTTTTGGGCTCACAATGTCGCTTTACAGATTTCGATTTTTACCTGCCCACATTCGTTTCGATGATAAGGAGAGTCGCGAAGAAAGACAAAAGACTGAGAAACTTGCGCCAATAAGAAATTTATTTGATAGTTTCGTGTCAAACTGTAAAAGGCCCTCGTTATCGGAATATACGACAATTGACGAAAGGTTGGAAGTTTTTAGAGGAAATTTGGTTTTCGTCAATACATTCCATCGAAGCCCAACAAATACGGCATATAAATATTTGCCCTAGTAGACGCTAAAACATTTCATACCAATAATATGTATGTTGGTAAACAACCTCCAGGGCCATTCGAGGTAGATACTAGACCATTTAGTTTAGTACAGCGTTTATGTGAACCCATCGCAGGTGCAGGACGAAATTTAACAACCGGTTTACCAGTATAGAGTTGGCCGATGAACTCCGTATCAATCATAGAAATAGTTTGTTAGGCACAATTCACAAAAATGAAAAACAAATACCTTCTTTATTGTTGGAAGGCAAAATACGTCCTAAGGGTTCCAGTATGTTTCTTTTTCAAGAACGTACAACCCCAGTGTCTTATATCCCGAAGCCTGATGGAAAAACGGGTTTGCTTATTTCCACTATGCTATTGATCCAGAGACTGGAAAACCAGAAATGATAATAGATTATAATAAGACAAAAAGTGGAGTGGATACAGTGGATAAGATTTGTTCTACTCACAACTGCGCGAGAGCTTCAAGGCGATGGCCTATGGTTATTTTTTACAGCCTAATGAATATAGCTGGTACAAATTCATTTATAATACAGATTGCGAAAATCCCTTTCTTACAATGCGACTTATACAAGCACGACAAGGAAAATATGAGCAAAATTACGTGAAAGAGAGAGAAGGCTTGTTAGCCCAGCGATCAGTCCCCTCTTCCAAAACAGTTGGGCGTGTATTCAGTCCCCTCCTATTTATTTCAACTGTTGTGTTGCCAAATGTACTTATCTGTAAAAATTATTCCTAATTTTTGTCTATCGTTGTTTTAAAATATTCAACGGCATTTCAAGCGGCAACAATGTTATATACCAATAATCGAAAGCAGTGAGCGGATTTTATTTATTGCAGATTGTAATTTGCCATATTTTTTCTTGAGCTCCATTATTTTATTCTTATTTGTGTCGATCTCACTTATTTTTCAAAAGTCAATAATATTACCAATCTCGATTTTCTCCCACGAAATACACCGTTATCCGGTGTTAAAAGTCGAATGCAAAATAAGTTATTTATTACTTAGAAAGTACCAAACATTCTAAACTGGCAACGCTGCATCAGAGACTGACTTTCGCCACTCTGTGAGTAAGTTCGCAGGTTCACTGTGGTTCAGTACTTTCCCAACATGGAAGGAGTGAGGTTGTTAAAGAAATAAAAAAATACACTCGTTATTACGTAACCTGTACATCTTTAAATTCATTTTGTCAACTTGATCGTTTCTGACCAAACTGACAAATTATTTCTAACTACAATAGGATATTATTTTAGCCAATGTAACTTGAAAATAAAACATTTTTTCTTGAGTTAAAAATAATAAAGTAATTGGGTATAAAAAACTGAAGATCGATTCCATTAATAAATTGAATTGAAAAAATAAAATAAGTAGGTACTTATTCTGAACATAAAATATGAACTTCTTGGAAAAATTAAACTAAAAATCCGTCTTGATTGAAAATTTTAAAACAACGATAGACAAAAATTAGGAATAATTTTTACAGATAAGTACATTTGGCAACACAACAGTTAAAATAAATAGGAGGGGACTAAATACACGCCCAACTGTTTTGGTAGAGGGTACTGATCGCTGGGCTAACAGGTCTTCTCTCTCTTTCACGTAGTTTTGCTCATATTTTCCTTGTCGTACTTGTATAAGAGGCATTGTAAGAAAGGGATTTTCACAATCTGTATATACAGCAAATAATATTGATAAAAATGTTCAGCGCAAAAATATTTTACTCGAACTTGGGTTCAGTTTGCTGACAGACTACATGAAAGTAAGGGCAACATCCGACTATATTCCAAGAAGTCTGAAAATCAAAATTTCGGAAGTTTGTGGATTGCGACAGCAAGAGCAAGGTTCACCTGATAGAGTAGCTATAACTGTCCGTTGTTCCGTATGCGATTCAAAAAAAATCGCAAAACCCGTTTTAGCTGTCAAAGGTGCCGAACATTTTTGTGCTTGGACCACGCTGGAATAATATGTAGCAGGATATTTGATACATAGTTTCAAAGTTTGTTTGTTTTTGATAATGTTTGTGTATTTTTTTCAAAATAAATATTATTTTTCTAGAATGGGCCTTATTCTCCCGATAAATCCTTAAAAGCAAACATTTTTATTATATTTGAACGTGAATATCTGGTGTAGGTCTGTTAGACCGATAACGTTATTCCTTGAACGTCACTAAGGAAAGGTTGAGTTCCGTGTCCCATATTAATTTCTCAATTTTGTTGCAGGTTATTCTCACTTTTGCCATAAAGAATTGGTATGCATTATAAACAATTTTTTTTGCTTCCAGTAGACTCTTCAAGCACCACAGTCAACATTTCAAGTGCGTTGGAGCACTTAATTTTATTTATACAAAATTTAGTACCGATTATCCGATTTCAACGTGGATGACCTTTAACAGGTGCCACAGAGCCAGCTGAGCTTATAAATATAAGAACAAATTTATGCGATATATTAAACCGATATGGATTGGAACTTAAAAAATTCCAATCGAACGATTCACGCATACTTCAGGATTTAACACTGAATTTAAATAAGAGTTCACCTTAATATCTGACAACTCAATCACCAAAACACTTTTGGTATTTGTTGGTTACCACCATTAGATATTTTTGAATATAATGATTAACTCACTTCTCATCATTTTAAGCCTAATAAGCTCAACTCTTTTCTCATAATTTTAAGCCTACTAAGCGCACGATTCTATCATTCACTGCCAACATTTTTGATCCGTTGGGTTTACTCAGGCCCATATTGATCAGAGCAGAAATCATTATTCAAAAGCTTTGGCAACTACAAATGGATTGGGTCGAAACGTTACCTAGTCATCTACATCACGATTGGTTAAAATTGTATTATAAAATTTATCACGTAGGTTCAATTCACATCCCCCGACAAGCTGTGGTTAAATCCACCGTAAATCTTCAAATTCGTGGATATGCGGACGACAGCAAAGTAGCATATGCATGTTGCATTCACTTGCGTTCCATAGATGCAATAATCATATTAAAACTTGTAACGTTAATTTCGTTCACTTTACTTTCCTCCAGTTAATTGATGATAAATTATCGTATGGGCGGCAAATAGCCAGTCCTTTCTAATGCCCAACACCGAGAAATGTTTCGAGGCTGAATATATTTACTGTCGACAAGAGTCGAAGTCAACGTTTTAATACGGGCCGAACGAGTTCCGTCTGTGGTGAAAACAGCCACTGCTATTTGTTAGCCCCACTTCGACATCGTTCTTAACTCTTCTTTTATCAATTATTATTTAAATCTGAATTAAGAATTCACTATTGAAATGTAAATTCCTTTCCTGGTCAAAGCGTCTGAGCTTGACATGAACATGAGTCGTAAGTCTATTATCTCTCATATGATTTCGTGTATTTAAATGGTGGCAAAGAGGTTTGATTCTTTCTTTCCTGTGAACATGTGCTATTAAAGCCAAACGTATCTTATCTTTAAAAAGTGCATTCATGTGAATCGTAAGTTATTTCGCTTAAATGTATGTTAACTATTCTTTCTTAGCAGTTTTCTACTTTCATATTTTTATTATGTGCCAGGAATATATATCGATATGATTTTGTTTTTTTTGTTCTTTCATATTTCTTTTCATATTCTCTTTGAATATATTTGAAGATATTTCAAACCCTTTTAAAATATATACATATTTCATATATGTCTATATTTACCGGTATAGAATCAATTATTCGATTTTATTGTTTTTTTATTTGCTTTCTTCGATTATTTTTTTTTATTAAAATACAGGATGTATGAACCACGTTTTTAAATGATTTTATTTAAAATTGTAATATCAAATTCATACTTCAGACATCCTGGATTTTGTAAAGTTGGGTAAATTTGTTCCTGATAACCATTATTGTTCCTTAGCACTTTACCTGAAACTTTACCTGGAACTTTACCTGGAACTTTACCTGGGACAAGAACTTTACCTGGAACTCCATCTGAAACCAGGACCGGATCCAGGATATCTTTACCTTTATCGGGAACCAGGACTCTATCTGGAACCATGACTGAATACACCACTCCAGAAAAGTAACGTATATATTTCACCGAGATCGCTTCTTCAACATAGAACACCTCAGTAAAAAAACTAGTCATTTTTTCTCCTGTTTAATTTAAAAAAAAAGTCAATATACAACTTGTAAATTTAATAACGTTGTTCATAGAGTTTATTTTCCCTTCCAATATTACAGGATTTGTCGCTATAATGCTGATGTGAGTAACAAATAGACTAGTATTATTCAGGGTGGCGCCCACTTACCTTTCTTAACTCTCATAATTTTTAATTATTAATTTCAGTAACTTGATTAATAATTAACTTCCTTCGGTACCTTAATTGAAATAAATTTCAAGTAGGATTACCAGAGAACCGGTAAGACTACTCTCTGAATTTTTACTAGTTTGGTCTCAGAGTCTACACCTGAGGTGCTCTCTAAAATGAGTAGCCGTAACAAACTCATTTATTAAGTCCCGTGTCGCTCCATTAAAGGCTCTTTCAATAACTCGATTGCAGCTTTGTGGTGCTCTTCTACTCGTTAAGTTACTAAGTATCTAGATGCTCTCATTATAAAGATTGACCCTTCTTAAAATCTTTATCGTACGCCCAGAGTAAATGAGAATTTTTCCAAATAATTTAACCCCCTTTAAAAGTTCAGTCGTGCGTCTATTATACGCATTGACGGTTAGGCAATGACCAACCCATAATTTTTGCCCCTAACAAAAATCACATAGCGCGGCTGAAGAAGTTTCCACGTCAATAAATCTCAATTTAAACAATGTATAGTTTACACAAATAAAACTTTTCACCTTTGTATTGTGTAATCCTTACTAACATTCTCGCCTGATACAAAATTTAGTCTGAAAAGTTGCTGATTTAACTAGTTTTAGTTCAAGTGATCCTAGCTGGAAATATTCGATTGCCTAGAGCGAAACTAGAACATTTCCTCTCTATACGCTGGGCAAATTATCCTCTGGTACATTACCCAATGAAGGAAAACAGAAGAATCCAACCTAAGCTCACATACGTAACAGGTGTTGGTTAAGCGGCGATAGGTGTCAGTTAAGCGGTGTTGGTTACGCCACCAACCCTACCAAAAACTGCTCAAAGCAGCAGAAGTTTTCACTTAAAAAATTAGAATGTACGTAACCGAAATTTAAAAGATCAACTTTTTTGAACCCAGTGGTAGTACTAGACGTCACACAAATATTGTATATGTACAATTCATACTTGATTTTTGCTTTTTTTGTTATTTCAGTTCAATTCATTTACTGAATCTAAATTCCACAATTCTCGGTAGACTTCAACACAAAAATCGCATTACACAAGATATATTTACGAGAACAAGATGGATATCGTAAAGTTTCACGTCTTTTTCGGTTGAACGAAGCAAAAGCATATTTAAATATCCCTAAGGACGTGTCATATTTTGCTTGGAATCAGTAAGAGCAGGATAATATGCTTTGGGAGCCCTTTATATCAATGATGTATTTGAATAAGTGAAAAAGTTTCGAGATGAAAATTTTTGTATTTTTGTACCACGAAAATCCTATTACCGACTTACTTCGACGATATTTCATATTGAATCGAAGGTTACATCGAAGCATACGTAACTGGATAGATGTCAAAGTTAGATTATATTCAGACGTATTTGACTCTGGTTAAATAAATATATCGAATAATATAGATCATATATTTTTTCGAAAAAGTCCGAGAAAATTAATGAACGGATATATTATAAAAATAGAAAGTGTTTATACGAATTTTCTAATAAAAACTATTAACAGTTTTTTTGGAATCCTTCTTTTCATAATATTCGAATGTATTTCTACTACGAAATTAAGTCGAGGTAACGCCGCAAATTCTAGCTGTTTTTGTTTTATTGTATTGGCATTGCAAAGATTACTAACTACTCTACCAACTGCTGTATTTATATTTTAAACTATATTAAATTGATTGAATCCAATGATAATAAAAATAAGAGTTGTAAGAATTTGGAATATAATGAGTTTACTGGGTTAATTGTCTCAATAGGTATAAGTCGATGTTCTCAAAAATTCAGATATTGTTTAGACGGGAACATTTTGATATTTGAATCATTGGCAAGTTAATTTGCCATAAAAACGATTTAATACTTGCTATACCAATGTAACGTCAAATTTGTTCAATGGAAATTCGTTCGAAATGATTTATATGCATGTTAATATCACTCGTTACATTTCGCTCAAAAATATGCGTATGGGTCAAAATCAGAGAGCTGAGCATTTTCGGTTTTCAAATATCTGAGAAATTAAGTTTCCTTTTAAAGAAAACTAACAAGAGGAGTCTGTTGTGTCATTTATTATGAATCTTTTCTGAGAAGAGGCATGCACAAAAATAAATATTTCCGAAATTTTACCTGTTAATAAATAAGAATTTTGCCAGAGTCGTGAGTAATTTGGGAAAAATTTTCAAACAAATTTTTAATAATTATATAACTAACGTAAGAATCACCTTCAATAAATTCTAATAAACCTGTTTATAATCAAAATGCCTATTTTTCAAATTACTCTCATACATATTCAATTGGTGTAAATTCTGCTCCAAAGTTTCAATTCATTTTATACATTCTAGCACTACATGGTATATTAATAATATGAATACAAAAGTTCAAAGATCATTTCATGTTGTATATGCAGGATTCAACTATAACGTCACTTATTTGTGATTTATTTTCCGTTTTTGTTCCCGAAAATGATGGGGGTATTCCAAAAATGACAGCGGAGTTCCCTAAATGACGTTGACGTTCCCTAAATAAGCGCAACACCCGGTTTTCGACATATTTTATGCATGAAAATAATATACGTTTACAGTATTATAACTTTATTTGTACTTGAAGAACGAAGAACATGAGTATCAAATGTTAATCTTAAAACATAATAATAATGATAAACTTAGGTTTGGCCCCCTTCAGGCAATCTTCCTTACCAGGACACATTCTGCTAACATCATCCCTCTCATAAAACTTATGAATATCTTCACGAATCTGATTAGTGATTAACAACTTTGGACGCCTCCAAGATTAGATATTAAAATGTTTGTAAATATTATAAACAAGTTTTTTGGTTACGGTTGCTACTGACGCATTTTTGAAGAGCCTCTCGTTGTTTGGATTTTTTTGGTAATTTGTCAGTGGTGTCTTTTAGTTGGGCTGTCAAAACCTCGCCAAATAATAGTGGTTTACAAACTTCCGGAGTAACAGATATTAAAGAATATATATTATTCTACGCTTCACAACTAAGTTTTGAAAAATATTTTTCAAAAACAGTGACCGTTCAACGAAGAAGAAACAACTACTTCCCGGGCTACATGCCCCGACAGACATTGAATTACACTTCTAAGTCAAACGGGGTTGGTAAATCTACAAGATTCAAACCAACCATTCTGGTTTGCAACTAGAAGGGACAACATAACTTGTAGACCGGTTTCGGCGTATTGCGCCTCATCAGTACAAGGTATATGTTATCGTCCGAGAGTTAATCCCGGACTGAAATGACTCTATAATCAACAACTATACATATCTTACAGTTACGGAAATGTTTTAGTTGCGATAATAGCGACACCTCACCTCCAAGTCACAAACCAAAATTCGAAATTTGACAACAAGCCCGTTAGCTTGAAACATATAGAATTATTACAGTTTCCAGTAAAATTGTCGTATTTAGTAAAGCGTGTTACCAACTGATATCAAAGGATATATACCGGGTATCCCAGAAGTTTCTGACCCATTTTAACTAAGTCGTGCTTCTTTCAAAAACATTAGGTATAATTTTTTTTAAACGTAGGTATTAGTTAGCAGGCAAATTTTGTAATTGTTTTTTATTTAAAACGTATGTGTCAGACACCTTTATCTAATAAACAATAAGTAATCATTAATAACCAAATAACTTATTCATTTTTCATCTAAACTTCAACAAATTATACATTTTCGGGAGAGAGTTCAGCTATCAGGCAGAATAAAAATATATAGGGTGTTCCATTAAAGAAATAGACGATAGTTGTATTTGAAAAATACTATTTAAAAAAAAACACCCTATATAAGATTTCACAAATTAAACATTTGGACTGAAAAAAACTTTATATAAAAAGAAATTGTTCAGCGGAAACCGCACCTCCCTATCGTTTCGGAGTTCCGAGATTTTTGCAGTTGAAATGGGTCAGAAACTTCTGGGACACCCGGTATTATTCTACGCTTCACAACTAAGTTTTGAAGGGTAGAATAATATACATTCTTTGATATCTGTTGGTAACACGCTTTACAATTTTACAGGAAACTGTAATAATTCTTCCGGAGTAACAGTACATCCTCTTGTAAATTCATCATCTTTGCGAGTAGGTATATCAGCACTCTTTTGGGATGCTCTTTCTTCACGTCTTCTGCTTTTCTGTACTTTTTTTTCGCAACTCATCTACAGTTCTATGCATTTTCTGTATTTGTTGTTTCTGTTCGGTTCAGTAAGCCTGCGCTTTATCTTTTTTAAACTGTTTTCTCCCCGATTTCTTCCTCAACACGCGAATATCGTCTTTCATCTTATTTTCAGAATCTGGCGGACTGTTGGCTTAAATATTTGACATTATCTTTTTTTTCTGCCTATAAGTACTTTTGAGAAATTTTTTCCATGACTTTTTCTGTTTCTTCTTGTCTCTTTCAGTAATATCACTAACAGTCCTAACTTACTTTTCAGCTTTATTTCTTTGGTAATATTCTCTATCTTTCAGTTTCTTCATATCTTTTTGTTCATGTATCATGTTGTCTAAAAACTTGCGCTTCCTTGCATTAGCCTTTTATAACCTATACTGTCCTGTTTTAATGGTTTTTTCGACTTCCTTTTCTTTTCATTTTTATCGTTTCCCATGTTACTCGTACTAAATGGATACCTAAAACCAAAATTTAGCATGTTTATGCTTTTTAAACGAATTAGAGTATCATTTTGTCCACAGATTGTCATTTCGGGAACGTTACCGAAATGGTTATTCTCATGTCACGCTTGACTCCGCCATATTAGGCATTGGTTTTACAGGTTATGAACAAGTGGGCTGAAATGTTTATCAGAATTATGCAAAAAGTATGCTAATTTCCTAAAAACTCATCATCAAACAGCGTTCCCGTTGTGACAGGGAATTAAAGTTCTCTACATAAATATCAAATTAAATAAAAACTTACCAACAAAATCAATTATTTTTTTCCGTAAACACGACACGCGACATTTACTTTGTCAAGTGAACTTCACACTGCTACTCCCTAACGCCTCCTTGGGTATTTTGTTTTAACTACGTAGACCAATATCAACCGCGATCAAGGAATGATTTGATAAACGTCAGACAGCATTTGAATAGCCAAAACAAGAAGAAATTGAAATGATATGATATTATTTTATACATATATTCTTAATTTAATCATTTTCAAAGCTAATATTAAAATATTACATTTTTAATTCGTAATTGTATACATTTTTGACTTGTCTGAACTACGAAATATAGTATAAGGATGCGTTCCCGGAATGACTATTTAGGCTTTTTTTTTGTTTAAAAAAAAATAAAACATTATTATAAAAAATAAAATATGCTAAGTGCCTCGTAATTATGCACAGAACCTATATTTTGGAAAAAATATTGTGGTAATATCATGTTATTTTATTAAGAAAAACATCAGAAGCATAATGCTCACCTCTCTGATTTTGACCCGTTTGCGAAATGCACTCGAGAATACAGTTCCATCGATCTATTATTTATTTGCACTCCAGTTTTCTCTCTCTTAAAAAAATTGAAGAAAACAACTATCTTGACTTGTATTACGTTTTTTTCCTTCGCTGATATTTTTCGATTCATAATTAAAATAACTTGAAAAATTTCAACAACTCATCAACTACCATAGAAGTACTACAGTCATTTACATTTTAGATTTTATTATTAACTGTATCATTTCGACAAATTTTACCAAATCCTATATTACCTTCTACCTCCTCAAAATTCCTTCTAATTACATTCCTGTACATCGTAGGCTCATCGAAACTACATACGACGATGATTTTTTTCTCGATTATTAATAATGTGACTGTTTAATAGTTATTTGGTAGTATTTAGAGCGTAAAGTAACAGATTGCCGCTTGACAATCTTTCGAAAGCGGCAATTTCACTTTACGCTCAAAAAACACACATAATTTTTTCTACAGTCGCCCATTAAATAATTAAAACAGTTTTTTATATTATCTTAGGTTATAATAGGAGTGCTAGAATAATCGTCATTTTCGGTATTCATCATTATTAACCCTAAAAAGATCTACTGACTAGGGATGTTAAATAATAATCGATTGATATTTTCTTATGATCGATTTTTAGTTATCGATTTTTATAGTAATATTAATCGATTTTTAGTAAATCGATTTTATAAATTACGTGTTTAAATGGATTTTCGGAAACGGCTCGTAATATTTATTGACTATTTTTCAAAATTTTGACAACTTTTGACGATTATTGACCATTTCTCAAAATTTTGACAATTATTGACCATTTTTCAAAATTTTAACAATTATTGATCATTTTTGACGATTATTGACCATTATTGACCATTTTTGACCATTTTTGACAATTATTGACCATTTTTAACAGTTTTTAACAATAATTGACAGTTTTTAACCATTTTTGATAGTTTTTGACCATTTTTCACAATTTTTCAAAATTTTAGACCATTTTTGATAATTATTGACAATTGTTGACAATTATGGACCATTTTCCCAGATTTTTGACCATTTTTCCAAATTATTGACCATTTTTGACAATTATTGACCACATTTCAAAATTTTTGACAATTTTTAAAAAACTTCAATAACTTTTGACAATTATCAACCATTTTTCCAACTTTTGACAATTTTTAAAAATAATTGTTCATTTTTGACAGTTTTTGACCATCTTTGATAGTATTTGACAATTTTTCAAAATGTTTGTCAATTTTTCAAAAGTTTTGACAATTTTTCAAAAATTTCAACAATTATTGACCAATTTTGACAATAATTGTCCATTTTTGACAGTTTTTGACAATTTTTGATAGTTTTTAACCATTATTGACCATTTCAAAAATTTTTTGACCATTTTTAAAATTTTTGACAATTGACCATTTTTGACAATTTTTGGGCATTTTTCAATTTTTTTTAATTTTTGACAATATTATCGACCATTTTTCAAAATTTCAACAATTTTTGTTAATTTTTAACAGTTTTTGACAATTATTGACAATTTTTGACAATTTTTGACAATTATTAACAATTTTTGACAATTTTTGACAATTTTTGACACTTTTTGACACTTTTTGACACTTTTTGACACTTTTTGACAATTTTTGCTAAAAATTGTCCATTTTTAACAGTTTTTGACAACTATTGACCATTTTAGACCATATTTCAAAATTTTTGACAATTTCCATATAATTTAATTTGATTTTTAATCTGATAAATTGTTAATGAATGAATATCTTAGGTTTATTTTTGGTATATGAAAAGCATGTACTTTTTAAAATAATACAAAATTTAGAAAATTGACCATTTTTGACAATTTATGACCATTTTGACTGTTTTTCAAATAAGTGACCATTTTTCCAAATTTTTGATCATTTTTCCAAATTTTTGACCATTTTTCAAAATGATGACAATTTTTAACCATTTTTGACAAATAATTGTCAATTTTTAACAGTTTTTAACAATTTTCAACCATTTTTCAAAATTATTGGCCATTTTTGATAATTATTGACAATTGTTGACAATTATTATGGACCATTTTTCCAAATTTTCGACCATTTTTGATCATTATTCAAAAACTTTAACAATTTTTGACAATTATCAACTATTTTCCAAAATTTTGAGAATTTTTAACAATAATTGTCCAGCTTTGATAGTTTTTGACATTTTTGACCATTTTTGTTAGTTTTTTACCAATTATCGACCATGACATGAACACACAAGAGAACCTAGATGAAACAAGAAGAATCGGGAAGTACAACGCTGGAAAGAAAAGACCAGTATTTGTCAAGCTAAGCAAAGAAAGCTTGAGATCAAAAATCTTTGATAACGCAAAAAAACTAAAAGGCACTACTATATGGATGGATGAGGACTTTCCTAAAGATATCCAAGAGCAGCGGAGACTACTGATACCGCAGATGAAAGAGGCAAGAAACAAAGGATACAAAGCACATATCAGATACAACAAACTGATAATAAATAACGAAACATACATGGCAAAAGACATAGAAGAAAAAGAGAAGGATGTTAACGAGGAGGGCGGAAGCAGTGGCACACAAAAGAGAACCGTAAATGACAGGTCTCCAGAGGGCTGCGGATTTGAGGAACAATTAAGAAAAATAACCCGTATAAACCGAAAAAACTAATAAATAAAGATAAACCCAAGGGCAACGATGACGGAAATAGATATGGACAGGATTATGATTTACCGGAAATGAATAAAGCAGAAGATAAATTTAAAGAAACAAAAAAGAACAAAGGCTGGGAAATTGCAACGTGGAATGTAAGGGGACTAAGTGGAAAAGAAAAAGAACTCTTAGATGAATTTGAAAGAGCTAAAATAGACATACTTGCGATAACTGAAACAAAAAAGAAAGGAAAAGAGGTGATAGAGACAGAAAATGGACACATGCTTATACTGAGTGGAGTCGCAAAAACAGAAAGAGCCAGATGTGGAGTAGGATGCTATATCAAAAATGATATATGTAAATATGTCAAAAAGTGGGAGTTTGTGACAGAAAGAATATTAAAAATACAGATAGAAGTAGAAAAAGAGGAAATGATAAACATTATAGTGCTATATGGACCCAACGAAGATGACAAAGCTACTATAAAAGACAATTTTTGGGAAGAAGCAACAGAAGTAGTAGATGAATGTAAAGATATAGTAATCGTTATAGGTGACCTGAATGGAAGAGTGGGACTTAAAGATGACAGATCTCGGGATGTAATCGGAGTGCAGGGAGAACAAACCAGGAACAGTAACGGAGCTAGAATTATTGAGTTTTGTATACACAACAACCTGCTAGTGATGAATACTTTCTTCAAGCACAAGAACATCCATAAGTACACCAGAGTTGTTAAAAGTAGAAACGAAAAGTCAATTATAGACTATGTACTGATCAACAGAGAATACAAACAAAAAATATTAGATGTCAGAGTGAAAAGAGGACCTGAAATCTTCAGTGACCACTTCCTAGTAACGGCGAAAACAAAAATAACACATACAAATAAAGACAACACCCGCAAAGACAAGACCACTAAAAACTGAAAGATCGGAAAATAGCTGATAAATTTAGACAAAAAATACAAAAAGACGCAGAAAACCTATCAATTGGACCAAACATGGACATAGAAGAAATATGGTAAATATTCAAAACCATGATCCTAAACGCTGCCAAGGAAGTATGTGGAGTGATAAAGATCAATAAGAAACAGAAACAGACACACTGGTGGAACAACAAAATAAAAAATGAGGTCAAGATCAAAAAACAAAAGTGGCAAGCTTACCTAAGTTCTAAAAAGGCAAATAAATACGAAGGATACAAAATACAGAGAAAGAAAGTAAAAGATCTTATACAAGAAGAAAAGAGGAAAACTTGGGAAGAATTCGGAACAAAAATGGAAAAGGACTACAAGTCAAATCAAAAACTATTTTACAAAACGCTGAAAAATCTAAGAAGCGAAAAGGTATTCCAAGAAGTTAAGCAGATTACAAATAACCGAGGAGAAGTGCTAACAGACGCAAAAGATATAATGGATAGATGGAGAATGTACTTCGCAAATCTGTTGACCACAAACGAAACAACAGCAGAAAGCGAGGAGATTGGCCAAGCTGAAATAGAAAGAAATGGAGATGAGATAACTGAGAGCGAAATCAGAGAAGCAACTGCAACGCTAAAAAATGGCAAGGCAGCAGGGCACGATAAGGTCACAGCGGAGATGTTAAAGAATATGGGAAAAACTGGCATGGAACTTTTAACACTCATATGCAACAGGGCCTGGCAAGATGGGACAATACCCAAGGATTGGGAGGTGGGAATTATTCTACCTATATTTAAAAAAGGAGACAAGCGAGATTGCAAAAACTATCGAGGAATAACTCTACTCAGCGTGCCCTCAAAGGTATATGAAAAAATCCTAAAACAACGACTAACAAAAGAAATAGAAGAGCAACTAGAAGAAACGCAAAGTGGGTTCAGGAAAGGACGAAGCATTAACGATCACATTTTTACAATAAAACAAGCCATCGGAAAAATCAAGGAAGCAAATTCTGAATTATATCAGATCTTCATAGACCTCGAGAAAGCTTTTGATAGTGTGTCAAGGAAAACAGTACTAGAAATTCTGGAAAAAAGAGGTGTAACAGAATCCCTAACAAGAGCTATAATGAGCCTACATAAGAAGAATAGGATGTATGTAAGGACTGATAACATGGAGTCAGAAGAGTTTACAGTAGATGCTGGACTGAAACAAGGAGGGGTACTAAGCCCGACATTATTTAACCTGGTGATGGACGATGTTACAAAGGAAACGAGAAATAAAACGAACAAGCTCTACATTGGACATAGAGAATTAAAACCAATATATCTAGAAGAGTGCCTATTCGCCGATGATCTAGTTATATGTGCAAAGAATGAAACAGAAATGAAAAACAATTTGCAGATATGGAAAGAAAAACTAAAATCTAGAAACTTAAAAATCAATAAAGAGAAAACAAAAATAATGATCAGTAGCAAAGAAGAAAAAACAGTAGATATAAAAATAGATAATAATAAGATAGAAAGAGTGGAGAATTTTAAATATCTAGGAGTGTACATAAATGATAACGGAACACAGGAAATAGAAATCAACAAACGAATTGGAAACGCCTCAAAATTGTACCACTCCATTAAAAATAGTTTCATCGGGAGAAAAGAAATATCATGGAAGACCAAAATAAACGTATACAACTCAGTATTTGTACCAATACTAACTTATGGGTCAGAGAGCTGGGTACTGACAAAAAAGCTAAAATCAAGAATACAAACCATGGAAATGAAGTACCTGCGAAGAATTTTAGGAGTGACGAGGAAAGACAGAATAAGGAACGACCATATCAGAGAAAAACTAGGTGTAAAGCCAATTTCACAGACAATCGAAACCAATCAGTTAAGATGGTTCGGACACCTAATAAGGATGAACAGCGAGAGACCGGTAAAACAGATATGGGAGGCAAAACGACCCACAAAAAGGAAAAGGGGCAGACCAGTTATAACATGGGATGACACCATCAATAAAATATTAGAACGAAGGGGGATCGATAGAAGAGAAGCAATCAAATTGGCGAAAGACAAAAAGAAATGGAGGAAGTTCGTCCACGAGGAAGAATAATGGAAACCTCACGCCCTACACCTATCCTAGGTAGAAGGGTATATGGATTATATATATATATATATATATATATCGACCATTTTTCAAAATTTTAACAATTTTTTACAATTATTGACCTATTTTGACAATAATTGTCCATTTTTTATAGTTTTTGACAATTATCGACCATTTTTGACAATTATTGACCATTTTTGATAATTTTTGACAGTTTTTGACAATTTTGACAATTTTTGACAATTTTTGACAATTTTTGACAATTTTTGACAATTTTTGACAATTATTGACCATTTTTGACCAAATTTCAAAATTCTTGACAATTTTCATTCAATTTTATTAAATTTTTAATCTGATAAATTGTTAATTATTCACCAATTGAGTTAATTCGTGGGCCAGGTTTGATTAAATAAGCGAGCGAAAAAGATTCCTTTTTTTGCGCTAGATCGTAAAGTAACAATCCTCAGCATTTGTCGACTTTACGATTTCATTTGAATATAGTAATTAGGCATTTTACGCGCGACTGAAGAAAAATTTATTTTTAGTTTAGAGTATACCTAGTATAATACGACCAGAACAGCTAGAGTGTTGGATGTGCGCGAAGAAAGAGAGTGAAAGATGCAGAAATGAGAAATAGAATATTATCGCGTTTGCTCGCTACAACAGTAGCGTACCAACAAAATAATCAAATACAAATAGTAGGTACATATACCTTCTCTTTTGTAATATTTCAGAAACAGTCTATTATACCTAATGATAATATATATTTCTAATTCAAAATTAATCTATTATTCTTTTTATTCTAAGTGTTGGGACGTTACACCCCTGGGTTTCGTTTTCGTTGATTCAAAGGACCACCCTTTGCAGAGACGATGATTGAACATTAAACTCGATTGATTTTTGACCACAACAAAATATTAACTTTATTAAACATAAAAGGTTGTTACATATATTTAAATTTATTTGGTCTCTTAGCCCACCACATCGCATTGAGTACTTCTTTTCTCTCTTCATTTAGGCCGTATTGATTTTAAAACAAGTTAATTCTCAACAATCTAGCTATTCTGGTCGATCTTTATAGTGCAGCATAGGATTGACAATTTATACTTTAAGTAAAACTGTGTTGCAAGGTAAAATATGTTGTATTTGAGAACACAATCAAACTCTTTGAAATAGAAGGTATAGTGCCATTTCTCAGAAAAAAAATCCATTCGTCATCTTCGATTTCCTCTTTTTAGCCACTGTTTTATAAGCGTCGTCTTCAAACGCAAACTTGATGTACCAACCCAAGTATGAAAGACTATACGTTTCTTGAAATAATTCGAGTAGTTTTTTCATTATACCATCTCTCTCAGTTATATTCGCATAATATTCCCAAGTATTTGTTATTAATGAGCCAATTTATGTAATTATATTCTATTCTATCAAATTTCGTACGAATTCCCTGAATAATCATTATCTACAGAAAATCAACGATTTGTATTCAATTTGTCAGATTATGCCACAAAGAAGAAATATAACAATTAAACGGCACCGAGCGTAAAAGTGAGGGACCTACATTAAGAACTCCGCCACTGTTGGTAACTTACTTTGGTTTTGATAAGATAGGTCTCAAAAACTCTGAAAAGAACTATGCTGTATTCACAATATATTTTTTGAGCCTACAACTCAAAACCCAAGACCATTATTACCGAAATCAATTGATATAAGAAGTTCATAACTTGAATAGAGTGCTCCGAGTGAATAAATCCAATAAATTCTGTAAGTTATTGTTATTATCGACATGAACATGCTGGTTGGGTCCATTTATCTGTTAATAATGGTTTTGGGCCGACAGATGGTGCGCACGGGAAAAGCCAAGTTATGTACTTGGAATAGACAGAAGCGGGTGCATGGATATTGTCTTACATTGGTAGTTCGATTAAATTCCCTCAAGGTGAATATTCATTCAATAGGAAATCCTCTTCCAGTCGAAACTGACAGACAAACAATAAACTGACATGTTTTAATTAGTAATTTGAACTGTCCAGAACGTGATTACGTGATAATCATGCAGTAGTGTAAGGATAATTGCACAGTAACGGTTGCTCTAAAAGTATCAACTCAATATTCTTATAGAAACCAATTATTTTTATCAAAAAATAAATATTTAATAACCCCATAATGTACTGAATGTCGAAATTCGCCCGTGCACTAATTTTTCAACTAAAATTACAGGCAGGCGAATTTCCCAAAAATTATTGAAAATTCCCAGTGCTCAAAAATTTTATATCATTTCAAGCAAATCAAATTTCTTCATTCTGACAGGTTGACAATAATCTGAATTTTTCGGAATTTTTTTGTGCACGTGACCCAGTTGCAAAATTAATAAGTGAAAATTTACCTAGTTTGACATCTGAAACGTGCAGTTGTCATAGTACCAAGGGCGGAAAGTATTTATTTTTCACTTAAAAATATATCTACATGTCGAAGACCTCACGACAAAATGCCGTGAGCTCCATCTGCATAATTTTAAAGGAGTAGTTTGTCAAAACCAGCATTTATTCTGAAACTTATACTGGTGGAGATAATGTTAGGGTTAAGCATTTAACTTGCGTTAAACCGTAGTTTTTGAAAAATATGGTAGATTGCGCCTTTTCAGAATTATTATTTAACGCTCACCCCTGTTTCGATGTCGCATTTGCTTTAAGGCCCGGTTTCAAAAACGAAAAAGGTATTTTAACTGCCGCTTGGATAACCTGTAGTTGAGTTTTCAATCTGTCATTAACAGCTATCGGTTTTATAATCGCTAGCCAGCTAGTTATCAAACTAACCATTTAAAGTACTTCCTGTAGGTTATCAACTCCTCCGATTTTTTTCCTAATCAATCAGCAACAAGCATTTAATTTCACATTTTGAAATTTCTGACTTAACCTCTTTTCAATTGAGTGAAGTTAGTAGTGACTTGTCTACTTTGGTTTTATAAAGCTAGTAGTTAACTGCCAGTTGGGTAGCCTGGGGTTGAGTTTTCAACCTCCGGTTGACAGACATCAGTTTAATAAACTCTAGTAATCTTCTGGTTATCTAACCGAAAGTACTTTCTGTAGCTTTTTTTCGAACCAATCAAAACAATTAGCATTCAATTTCATATTTTGACTAACCTCATTTTAATTGAGTGAAGTATGAAGATAATGGAGTCTGATATTTCTGTGCTAACCATCGAGTTCGGTGGTTAGCACGTGAAACGTTAATGAGTGTTGAATATTTGCTTGAGTACAATCTTCGAATACTATTCCAATTCTACGTTAAATGCACAATGTATTAATATTCATCCAATATATTAAGTTAGTAAAGTAGTTAAAATGATATATATTTGGAGATATCCTATAAGCTAGTTATGGAAGGCTTAGAATTGTCGTCAATTTTTCAATTCTTGAAAAAAGTACCACTTTGTGATGCTGTTGCATACAATATTTTTTCTACGAGCATGCAAAAACCAAAAAATGGCGTCGATTTGAATGTTATGTTTGTCATGATGACATTAAAACGCTAAGTAAAATGACAGATGAGTGCAATCTGCAGAGCCATTAGCGGAAATATTTGAAATTAGCGTTAAAAGAACTCACTTTGTCTCACTTTGATGTCACTTTTTCAGATTGTTTAACAAATACATATTTTATGTACGAAAATCGATTAAAAAAACATCACTTTTATTGATGATTGTAGAAAATAGTTATTTATGATATAAGTGCTAAAAGTGATATTTTATTTTGTTAGAAAAGGAAGTTTGGGACACGACGCCGAAGGCCTGCCAAATTTGCTGAATTTTTAAATTTGCCTGATCCCCGTCTTTATACTGGACATTGTTTCCGACGTTCCTCAGCTAGTTTGTTGGCGAACTCTGGTGCTAATCTTACTACAATTAAAAGACACGGTGGATGGAAGTCCAGTACATAGTAGCAGAGGGTTATATAGAAGACTCGCTACAAAGGAAAGAGAACATTGCGGATCAAATTTTGTCCAAAAATTCGGCGGATAACATTGCTCTCTGCCTTGATACAAGCTTCACCAAAATAAATTCTGTTACATGTACGTATGAGACTGGCCATGGAGTTTTTTATTATAATAATTGTAGTTTCACTAATTGTGCGTTTAATTGAATAAACACTTCATTTTGAATTATGTTTTTATATTTTCTCATAAAAATAAATCACTTTTAGCACTAGTGCTAAAAGTATTTCACTTTCAACACTAGTGTCATAAAATGGCATTTTAGACACTGACAGCATGCGTCAAAAATTATACTTTTACTGTCGTTTGTAGAAAATCGTTATTTATGCAACAAGTGCATAAAGTGGTGCTTTTTTCACGAGTGGAAAAAGACACTTTATGCATATGTTGCATACACTATTTTTTCTACAATCAAACAAAAACCAAAACATTTGTTATTTAGGTTGCTCTAAATGGACTAAAAATGGCGTCGATTTGAATGTTTATGTTTGTCATGATGACAAAACGCTAAGTAAAATGTCAGATGAGTGCAATCTGCAGAGCCCATAGCGGAAATATTTAAAATTAGCGTTAAGAAACTTCTTTTTCTACAAACGTCAAAAAATGACAAGGTTTGCGCATTGACAACAATATGCGAAGTGACACTTTTTTTCGGATTCTTACGTTACCGTGACACCGTGCGCGAAATACTTCGCGCACTAGGGTGCGAAGTATTTCGCACACTGCATGTAAATTAATAAGACTTTTGTATTTCAATCTTTGAAAAAATGAAGCAAAACTCCAAATTATTATTTAGTTTCAAATGAATAACAATTAAATACTTTTAAAATAAGTAATGATATAATTTTACAATAACTTTAGTTATTATTTACAATATTAACATTGAATATTAACAGTGAAAATTTGATTAGGAAAGACATTTTAAGCCAACCCCAACACTATTTTCTATAATAAATTAGGCATTTTACTTGTTTATAATATTTTTAAAAGATAGATTTTGACGTTTGTAGAAAAAATATTGTTTGCATTTCGTGCGCGAACTACTTTGGTGGTCTCGAATAATTTTTTAACTCGATCACCAAAGTAGCATTTCGCGCACTAGATACAAAAATAACTATTATCTCACTGTAATGTCACTTTATCTCACTCTAATGTCACTTTTTAAAACTTTTTTTAACAAATACATATTTTATGAACGAAAATCGATTAAAAAAATGTCACTTTCATTAATGATTGTAGAAAAAGGTATTCATAGAGCGACAAATAAATTGTCAAATTTGACGCAACGATTGAGTAATATCAATCCAGCGAACTTTCATTAGAATTCAAATATTTATCTTTTGGCTTATAGGTAATTTCTGGCGATATACAAAACATATCTTCTAAATCTTATTCACCATTAGACATTTATCTAATGATAGTAGGGATAAGAATATTACCCACCAAATGACGGTAAAATTTAACATAACAATTGGATAATATTATTTCCATCGCCATCATTATTCAATTCTCGACAAAAATCGTGTTGTTATAAATATGTGAAGTTGTGGATAAAATGTTCACATGTTTACATATTTGCTACATCCATGGTATGGGTGATATAATGATTACCTTGTTGCTGTCCATTCTCCTGATGAATTGAATTTAATCCCGATTCCATTTAGTGCTGATGTTGTCAGTATATTTTGGTATATTTCGACTCGAATAATTTTTGTTAACAACCTTAACATGTGAAACTATACGGATAAAGAAATCCTTTGAAAGTATAATTAATATACAATTACTATTGGCTGGAAACTGAGCTCTGACTGATGTTTTGTTCTCAAATCCAAAATACTTTGAAAATGAATGATTTTGTGTTGATAAACGATTTTAGTATAGGTAACCAAACATACACTAAGACTTCAAAGTTTATGGAGGATAGAAGGAAGGAGAACCATCTTATATGGGGGACAACTTGAAAAACTGTCCACCTGTAAACAGCAAATTATAATTTGAAGATTCACCGAAATGGGACTCATGTAGCTAATGGAAATGATGTGATTTTAGCGGTCAAATGTCCTTTAGTAAATATAACCTATGAAACTCCTGAGATAACGTCGATAGTCGATACTGATTTGATTTTTATAAATTTTTTTTAATACATTTTTGTTATTTTGATTATTTTATTGTTGTTCATGCAAGGAGAAAAAATATTGAAACAATGGGAAAGCTTTTTTCAGTGAAAAGTTGTCCTAGCTGGCGAAAACTTAAAAGTAAATAAATTGATACGTCGTTTTTTCGACTCACAGTATGTATAATAAATTTTTATTAATTACTTTATGATACTGAAGTTAACAGATATACATATCAAAACAAAAAAATGTTTTGGCAAAATCATTATGTACTGATAATTGTGAAAAATATTTTTGTCATTATTATTGATGAGTTGTAAAAATTACAAATAATGTCAAATACCTATCTGCTGAAATCAGTATCATATTATTCCAATTAAGAGTTTATAACTTTTATAATATTACCTAGATAAATCAACCTATTAATATCTTTCCACATGCTACTATAGTGTCACCTTAATTTGCTCCCTTTCGATGGACACTTTTTAATACATTCAGATCGTCCTCCTTTCTTCTACCCTCCATATGAGAGTTGTTCAACGTGTAGTAGTCTGTGGCAGAAAGCTGTCACCAGCTTCTTTATTGCCTATAGCGCAAAACACGCTTTTCTACACAAATTTTTATACGCAAAGCAGGCCTTTTCTTAATTTCTTTGATAACCGTTAGAAAAGTAATGCGAAAAGTACACGCTTACGACACTTTTCTGCACCGAAACCTGTAAACTTTTTTTGACAATTCAATATATTTATTATATTGAATTTCTGTCTGTTTAAATTTAAACCAAAAGTGAGTGAACTATTCATTTGTTTCTTTATTTTGATTTATTAATTATAAAAAAATTTTCCTATTAAGCATTATTTTAGGAATTATTAACCAATATCAAAATTTATCTTTTGAGTTGTCCAATTCCGACACTGAAAAAATACTCCTCCAGATATTATCGAAAAGGCTCGAAATGCAACCGAAAATTTGTTACCTGAGGTTTCAAAAGAGAGATATCAAAAACAATATAGCAAATTTATGAACTGGAAAGGAATAAACAACATTAAATCATTTTCAGAAAATACCTATATAAATTACTTTTTTTATTTCATTAATAAATGTGGTTGTAGAAAAAATATTGTGTACAACTTTTACGCAAAGCACTATTCCCACTTGATAGACTGCGATCGTAGGAAAAGTGACGCTTTGCGCACTTGTTGTACAAACAACTATATTTGAATTTTTAAACTTTCATGATATGCGTAAAATGGTTCAATATTTACAGATAAACGATTTTAAACTACAATAGTATTTGTTGTTTATTTTTTTTAAGTCAAGTCTTAAAAGACTGGAAAATAAAATTACAGTGCTAAATCGTTTAGCTACAAATATTATATAGGGATGATAAAAAGAAAATGACAAAAAACCTTTCGCAGGTGAAATTGATTATTATTTATTAATTATGAATCTCTTGTAAAGTTAAATAATATCTACAACTATCCTAATACAAAAACTCACCTACCAGAAAACAATGAGGAAAGAATAAATATAATCAAAAATTATTACAGTTTCCTGTAAAATTGTCGTATTTTTTAAAGCTAATGGATATCGAAGAATAAAAATATTATTCTAACGCTTTACAACAAAGTTTTGAAAAATATTTTTCAAAAACAGTGCCCGTTCAACTAAAAAGCAACAATTACTTCCCGGACTATATGCGCCGACAGACATTGAATCACACTTCTAAGCCAAACGGGGTCGGTATGATATACAAGATTTAACCAACCATTCTGGTTTGTAATTAGGAGGGACAACATAACTTGCAGACATCTCGGACGAGAACATATACTGATCAAGCGCAAATACGCCGAAACCGGTCTGCACGTTATGTTGTCCCTTCTAATTACAAACCAGCATGGTTGGTTAAATCTTGTAGACCATACCGACCCCGTTTGACTTAGAAGTGTAATTCAATGTCTGTCGGGACATATAGCCGGGAAAGTAGTTGTTGCTTCTTAGTTAAATGGTCACTGTTTTTGAAAAACATTTTTCAAAACTTTGTTGTAAAGCGTTAGAAGAATAAATATAAAAATAAATCAAATATTTTTTTTCTTGTTGAATATTTAAATAGTGAATACTTAATACGTCAAAAAATAGTCTTAAGCAAATAGTCGAATAAATTACAGTTTTTGTCTTGAAAAGAACAAAATAAAAGAAAAGAGAAAATTACGTACAGAGAGGAACTACAAGTTTACATTTAAAATTACCGAGTGCCGATTAATTATGTAGTGCGACGTGAAGGCAGACAATAATTTGGCACTGTCTTCCAAATTATAAAACAATTGATAATCACATCATAGACAATAATTTCCTAATAACATTAATCGAAACAACAAATGAGTATTGAACTGTTGTATAATAGTATATTGTGCAACAAGTGGGGAAAGTTCAACTTTTATCATGAGTGTGCGCAAACACACGAGTGAGAAAAGTACTTTCCCCACATGTTGCACACTATACTTTTTCTACAACTGCACAAATTTAAAGAATACAAGTGAAGAAACTTAATATTTATTTTTATGGTTAGTAGAACAAAAATAACACTAAAGTTTCCTATCTCTAAACTGTTAGATAATTTTATTTAAAATTATAGTTGATGGTGGAATTTGTACCATTTTGTATGGTCAAACCCGGAACGTTATTTTAGAATTCAGAAACTTCTAATATAATCTGACAGTTTTGTGACGACTTAGTGGGTATTTAAAGATGACAGTAGCCTACTAAGTTTTTGTCGATTTTATTTGATTCTCCATATAAATGTATGTGGCGTGGGCAAAGGGCCGTGAGAAATAATATTTCTCACAGTATGAGCAATATTTGGTTTTGAAATTAAGTAAGGTATGAGAAATACGTCACATTCTTTTCATAGCAGTTGTAGAAAAAAAATTATTTCATTTTGTATTTGCATCAGTTAACCTCACATTCTGTCAAATGGATTGAGATTTAGTTCTAATCAAGAAGGCTCTTGGTTAATAATGAACAGCTTTTCTACCTCAAAGTCAATAAAGTTAGGTTTAGAGGCTTTTAGTGGAAAAAATGTTTTTCCTTACTTATTTAATGGTCATATCCACCTACCTGTTCAAAAATGAAAATCAATTGACTTATCCATGCAGTTTTCATAGCGATTTTTACAAAACAATATTTATTATCAAATCAAAACAAAAATTATTGGATAAATGTGTTATCGGTTGCCTTCGTTGTGCACAGCTGTCATGTCATGTGAAACGGGAGTGAATGGTGACCCGTCCAAAATCCGGCCGACATTATCAATTGAAAATAAAATGCCAGTAGTGAAGTAGTGAAAAAGATACTGTATGAGCCACGGTAGAAAAGTGTATTAATGTCTCGGATCCTCGAAGCTTCGCTTCTCGGTCTTAAATGTACCTCGACAATAATACCTCACTTTTCTACCTTGGCGCATAATTACTATATGTTTTGCTTTTTAGTTAGGTAACTGTTGAGGTAGTTTTTTTTTTCAGTTGCATATTTAATAATTTTGAGTAATTTGTCCCTGTTCATATTTAGATACCTCTCTTGTTTGGGAATTATTATAAACCTAACAATACCTCAGTCTTTGGGACATAACGATATTTCTGGAAATGAACAAGCTGATGAAGAGGTTTAGCAACGACATATGTTAGACCAGTCCTTGGGACCACAAAGAAAGTGGTCCGAGGACAAATACAAAAATGGCTACAAAGCCAACAGACTACAGAGGAGGAACACTCCAAAGCAGGTACACAGTAAGACCTTTATAGATGACACATGTGTTAAACGGGCCAATGAACTACTAGATATTAGTGGGAATCAGGTAAGAATCATTACAGGTTATCTAACGGGTCATACCCCGGTAAAAGATCAGCTGCATAAAATGGGGTTATATAACGGAGATCTCAGCTGCAGACTTTGTGGCATGGAAAACGAGACCGTAACCCATATCTTATCTGCTGTGAGGCACTGGATTCGAGAGAACAAACAATTTCCAGAAAAGCTGTGGACCTACATTGTCTACTCGAAGGAACGGGGATAACTGGGTGGGTGGACTAAATGTGGGAGTAGAGAAAAATAAGCAAACAGGCTGCAGTGCTTGCGGCATGAAAACGGCTCCCAAAAAGGGAAAAAAAAGTACGCCAGTCACTATAGATTTCCTATTTGATTTTGATTGTGTTTTTGGTGTATGGTCGAAGTCCAAGTTACAATACCAATGAAATTGAAATGGGATTCCCTGGGAGCTATACAAGTACGTCCCTGATCATAGTTCAATCACTATACATTTCCAATTTGATTGTTTTCTTGGTGTATCTTCCTAGGTCCAATACCCATGAAATTGATATGGAACCAGCTTCACTGAATATAATGCAAACCAAATTGTCAATATCGGTTCATATAAAAGAAGGTACGCCCGAATATACATGAAAAATGTATATACAAATCGAATTGAGAACCTCCTTTTTTGGAAATAGGTCAAAAAAAAGGATGAATTGTAGGAATTTCCTATAAGCTCCTACCTTAACTCGTCATTAAGACGAAGGTTCGAATTTAAAGTCTCCGCGCCTTTCTGAATGCTCGCTGAACCAATCGGTACCGCCTGAGCTACTTGCCGCAAAAATAGCGCCAACAAAAGGCAAGTTAGTCTCAGTCTTAGCTCAACTCTTGTGGCGACATGATCAAGTAAATTCATTTGTTTATCCATATAAATAGTACATCTTATTAAATAATTGTAGATGTAATAAATAAAAATGTGAATCAAGTGTAAAGTGTTCACCCGATGTCTATCAGTATTTGTAAGTACGATTGTTTGTATCCCGCGTGGTCGCCAAGACCGGGTTTTCATGATAGGTAGCGATGTTGCCTTATTCGCCATTAAAGTTTGATACTTTTCTGAAGGAAATTGTTATGTTTGTAAAAAGTCAAATGGATGGGTTGTGAGTGCAACAGGTTGACCAGTGTTATTTTTCAAACAAGCACAAAACGTGGCGGGAAGGAAGGGATCAACCAACTAAATTCATTGGAACCACCCAAATCTCACTAAGGCAAAGTCCCTTCCCGTTCATGTAGGTATATGTATACTAGGGGGACCCAAAATATCTATCGTGCTCCTGTTCTTCTACTTTGTTCCTGAGGAAAGGCTCAGAGAGGAGTAGTTCCTTTAGACCTATTTAATTAAGTAATTTCAAGATATCCCTAGGCTTCAGTTCAGGTAAGTGTCCAGTTCAATCCAGTAGTCTCCTAGTTGTTGTGCTCTTGGATCTAGTATTGCTATGCATTCCGCAAGTATTTGAATGAATGTTTCTTCTTCCATTTCACAGAATCCACATTGCTCCACTAGTTTAAGCTTTTCAAGGAGCCCATTCAGGGGCAGTGTTAGTGCAGTCTTACCCTGGCCCAGGCATTGATTTGTTCTCACCTGGTAGTTTTCCAGAAGTATCTTTGATTGTATCAGCTCTACTAGGTATTTCCAATATCATGGTCATTAAAGAATATTACTTGAGGGTTTTGTGGAAAATTATTTTTGCTAAACCAATATGTGAAGGTTTTCTCCGTTGTCTAATTAGTAGTATCTCGTTCAAAATTATTCAGCAGTACGATTAATAGAAGTTTCCATTTTACATCTTGATGGGTCCTAGGATAATACTTAAAAGTGAAATAATAAAAGATTGGTGAAAGTTATACCTTAAAGAACGCTGTAGAATTGAGTACGTGTTTAATAATTTAAGGGCTTCTGGTTGGATCCCAAGAGACCTCTGGCTGTTTTTTTTCGATTCTTTTCCTCAGGATATTTATGTATTTTTCGTGGGATTCAAGAAAATTCGTTTTTCTTTATAGCTAACGGAACGTGATGAATAAAATTTCTAAAACGTAGGTACAAAGAGTTTCAACTCAATGCTAGATTTTTACTTTGTTTACATTTCATCGGGGATATTGTTCGAATATGTAAGAAACAAAAGCATTGAAAACATTTTGGTGGGTAGTAAAGTTTATTGTTACTTTTTTGTCTGCCCTCACAAAGGACCCTTAAATTAATAAATATATAATTTGACGGCTATACAGACAATATTTCCTGAGAATGAATTGAAAAACACGAAGCTTCAACATTTCCTATATTTATTCAAATACGTGGAAAATGAGGTATTTAAAAGGGAAAAAATTGTGCCCGACAATAAAAGTCTGCAATGAATTTCAATCAAGAGGAATAGGAAGTATTCATTTTCTGTCGCTTGGAAATTTTCCAGCTCTAGGCGATCGACGTTAAATTTCTGAATTTACGAGATTTTCACAGGATATTAAAAATGTTTGATCTGACAAGGGGAATTCAATGAGAAAGTTCCGCGCTTTATGTTATAACAAATAAATTTATTTTGTAAACAGCCTGTACATGAAGTAGAAATGTATTTCTAATCGATAAATTTTATACAAAGTTATATAAAGTTAATACAAAGATATTAATGAAAAATATACGGAACAGTAAATAGGGGATATTTAAGGTTTGGGTGAACATCAATAATCGATAAATCAAAAAAAATCATGTTCATGTTCTCTAAAGTGTTTCTCATTCAAAACAATTTCCACAACATAATATAAATGTCAAAAATTGATTGCTTTTTCCAAAAAAAGTGGAACTATATTCCGTTTGAAGGAGTATTGTGATTGAAATTGGATAGTAATTTATATGTTGACTTACTTAACAAAATTATTGCAGAATGATAACAAAATATCAATTAAAATAGTATTTTGTGTCACAAGGGCAGAACATGAGCTTTAGCAGCCCAAGCGTAGCGAAGCGAGGGCTGCTGATAGTTAATGGCGGCTAAAGCGTTTCCTGCATGTGTGATACACAACTGTTTTTCACCTACCGAATAAACCAAAAAATAGAAAAATACAACCAAAAACTTTGACATACACTGACGTTTAATTATAAAATTCACGTGAAACGTCAAAGTAATCAAGTGACAGATGGAGAAAAACTTCGAAAATCGTGGCGTTAAGAATTAAACATTAATGCGGTCATCGCAGGGAACGTTTTTTTGTCTCTCCCCATTCCAAAGCAAGCATCATGCACCTTTCGATTGCACTGTAACATGTCTATTAACCTTTCACGACTTCTAAAATTCAGATTGCAAATCCTTCTTTAATTCCCGACCGACGTCTCATTAGTCACTTCCAGCTCCCCAGCCCTGACCATATGACAATAATTGTCATCTTCCGCCAACGAAAAACTTCCTCTGACCTCCACGAGCAACGCTCCTTTTTGCTATCGACTGTCTTGAAAGCAAGACATACCCTAATATTTATCTATATTTTAATGCTTATCATTTTTGTATTCTTTTCCCATCAATCGATGTAGTAAGCACAGCCCCCAGGGCACTTCCAGGAAACTCCAGGACACCCTGCAATAATTTTTAATGTCCGACCTTAGGACAACATCAAGAAATACTGACGACCCATTACTTGGTTACCTTCAGGTCGACCATTGCAACGTTCCCCAATCTACCCTTCCAGGTGAAAAGAAAATATCAAAATGGGTACCTAAAAGGTACAGGCCCAATTTTTTTGCCCCACAACCTGGCAAAATGAAATGAATGTTTTGTTGTTTTTCCGTCGAGCGGGAATTAAAGAAGGATTTGCAATAATAATTTTAGAAAAGTTGAAACAGGTCGCAATGTTACAACAGCCTTCTCCTTATTTACACTCACTATAATTTCTTTTTTTCATATGCGCTATAATCCACGTCCCTTTCAATATTAGCAACACCTTTTCTTGGTTTTGGTTTCTCCTATTTTCCTCTTTATATTAGGACGTTTTTTATTTCTTTGAATCATTCTTGGTTCAATTAATTCTTTATTCATTTTTTTTCTTTTTGGAAATCTATCGTGGTTTCTTAGTAACTTTGGGATTTCCGGGAAGAAGAACGTTCAAGGTTAAGGCGTGTAAGGGGTCTCCTCTTTTGATATCTCCGATGGTCTTGGTGGTGTTTCAGGTAGTACTTTTTGTTGAACCTGATCTACGTTATTATTTTTATTGATATTTGAAACAGTTTACACAACTTCTCCAATATAATTGTGAACGTGATCCTCTTCGGGAACATCAGTATAGGCTGTGCAGCAGAAAACATATCTTTGGTGATAACGTTACGATCAGCTGGATATAAGCATGTCTTCCTAAGACCATTCGATAGTCAGCACCGTGCGTTTGGCTCAACAACACATGAGCAAAACGCACGGTGCTGACTATCGAAAGCTTATCGAGGAGCTAAAAGCGGATGTCTTAATGGGGCAACCCATGGACGCAACGGTCACGAGATATAGCTTTAATAATAAGTTCCAAATAAGTATACCAGGTAGGGAAGACTGGAAGAAAGGTGTACCATACAGGCTGAGGCGATCTGGTATATGGACGGCTCCAAGACAAAAGTAGGTGTGGGAGCCGGAATTGTAGGGCTAAAACAAAGGATAGCTATTCCAATTAGCCTATCTAAGAACGTCACAACTTACCAAGCGGACCACTGCGTTGAAGAAAATAAAAGGCAGGCATACCGTTCAGTTGCTATCTTCACGGACAGTCAAGCTGCACTGAAGGCACTCGATTCCATAGAGGTGAATTCTAAGCTAGTATGGGATTGCATTGGTGCCTTAAACGCACTTGGAGACCATTGCAAGGTTATGGTTACCAGGACACGAGGGTCATAAGGACAAGGAATTGGCGGATGAAACGGCCATACAAGGCTCATCAATACCATTCGTTGGACCGGAACCCTTCTGCGGCGTCGCAAAGTCGACATTAAATATGGCTACAAGGAGGTGGTTGGCACATAAATCTATAGAATGGTGGGTAACCTCACCTGGTCAGAGACAGGCGAGACAGTTCATTAGAGGACATTTGCCAACTTTTACAGCAGACCTAATGAGCAAAGATAGGAAAACTGTCAAGGCCGTAGTGGGTGTGTTGACGGGGCACTGTAAGCTTGATAGGCACGCAGAGCTAATGGGGTTGACAGACGAAGCTATGTGCAGATTCTGTCACCTAGAGGAGGAAACTGCAGAGCACATCCTATGCCAGTGCGACTGCCTGGCGAATGTGCGGTAACTTGTACTAGGCGATGAGAAGCCACCGGCAAGAAACTCCATGAAAGATTCAGTCTCGAGGCGGATTGGCTACTTAAAAAGCGTCGGGCTGGAGAAAGTAATCTAGATTCAGAGGACCACAATAGATCTGAAAAGGTCGCAGTGGAATAGCCACCTCATCAAATCTAATCTCTAATCTAATCTAAGACCATTTATTGTGTTAGTAGGAGTGCTAGCTCGTGAATTAACTTTACCAAATATTTCTGCAATTTGATATGTAACTATTCTTCCAGAATGATTAAGTAGAAAACATTCAACCTCTTGATTGTAGAATGAATAAAACATCGAGAGGCTGCATTCTGTGGCTACAATGCGAAGTAAGACACGAAATAGTAACATTATACTTTCTGGCATTTTCTATAACGTTCTAGTTTTGTGTGTGTAGATCTGGAACATTTAACTGTCGGATGTATTTTCTATAGGAATGTTGTGGAGTGGTTCCAATGATTCTGCCAGTGCGAGCGGATGAGTTTCTTCATGCTAGTTTTCAAGTCGCCGCAGATTTGCAAATTAATTGGAATTGCAGATCACCAGTTATTATTTTGGGATGTATGAGGGGATCCATATGATACTGATGGTAACATCTTGCAAAATAAGGTTAGGTTAATTTGAATTCTGTGCAAATGGCTATGTTCGTGGAATACTTTGCCGAGTTTGAATGCTTGAAAAATGGCTGTTTGAACGCTACAAGCATCTGGAATTCGGTAACATCCAACCGCTGTTTGCGCAATGGTGACTAAGTCATATTGTTTTCTATTGAGAGGCGGTCCGTTTAAAATGAGCCCCATATTACATAACCTAATAATGAATCTGTGAATTTTGATCACCTTCTGAATATATGTCGAATATCCTCATGGAATACATTCAACCAATGCCCAACTATTGAGAGGTAGAAGTCAATGTGTTAGTTCTATTATTAGATATACACTTTTCTTCAAAGAATTACATTTTGAGAGAAGTTTACATAAAACTCTGTACTCTGGTATAGGAAATCTTTATTAAACGATAGCCAACTTTTCACATACTATCCGAAAATTCAATAAGATACAGGGTGTCCCGAAAAAAAATTATAACTTTGATATGTCGTCTCGTTTCACTGTAAACCTCTGTCCCGTTGGTTGTGGTTCAACCTGTATTTGGAGCTCGTCGTATATCACAAGAAAAAAATAACAATCAATATTTAAAAATTATCTTTCGACATTATCCACGAGAAGTTATTAATGGATTATGTACAAAAACGTCCTTGTCGCACTTGAATATCGTAGTGAAACCACTTAGAAAAAATTTCATTTAATAAAAATTATTATAGTAAGGTCAACGCTTATCGGACATCAATCATTTGACGTTGTCATTTTTCACCTACTATTTGATTTATTGGTAGTTTCTTATTTCTCTATGATATTTAGTACAAAAAAGTGAACGATGGCTTTTTTGAACCACCTGTTTACAATTAGCGTTGACTGAATTAGGGTTTTATCAAAATCGAGACGAGACGAGAATTCTCGGATTTCGACAGTCTCGTGAAACACTAGACTGGATAGGTCAATATAAAATTGTGCTGACTTGTTGACAACATTTAAAAGTTTATATGAATTCCTTAATGGGTAAATATTTTTATAATTTATTCGTGACGTTTTTTCGTAGACCAATATCAACGGAAGCTTTCCTTTTTCCAGTCTTGGAAAATAGTTCGTCTTTTATTCGCTTCACATTTAAAATCATTTTACCAAAGCCTATCGTTTATTATTATATTTATTTAACTGGTCTTTCGTTTCTTAGTCTGGTTAATTAATACTTTATTCGAGAGTAACGGTCTTAGTAATCCTCTCTGTCTTATATGTCCACTGTTGACTGGACATTCGTCGTATTTCATGTCGTCTGCTCTCAGATAATTCCTGTTTTCTTCGTATACGCTTATTATTGCAGTTATTAGTCTATTAACCACTTTTCTTTTTTGCTAGAATTTTCCACAATTTAGTTCTCGCGGTTTTCTGTCGAAGGGTTTTTTCTGTGATTTATTAGGTTGCAAAAATGTGATCATTTGCACCGTGCCCCTTTCTAAAACCACTGAACTCTAGCAACTCATTCGATTGTACAGCCAGTTTATTTTCAATCGAAATGTAAAAATTGCTAAAATAAAATTCGGTTGATGCTGAATTTAAGCCGGTTTTGATTGATTGATTTAATAGTTCGGCACCACCAGTCAGAGGATTCGAAACCTCGGCCCCACAGCCTTTAGGCTTTTTGTGCTCTTGGTTGTACTCAACAGTCTTTTCACTAGGTCCTTCTTGGAGAAATCCTACTCTAGTTCTAGGAGTTTATATTTCCAATGAGATAGTGCTTCACATTCGAAGATAATGTGTGAGGATGTTTCCTCCTCTTCCATGCACAACCGACAAATAGGTTCCTCCCTATATATGCCCTCTATCTGTCAGCAGCTTCAGTGAATGCTCGATCCATCCCTAGCACAATGGTAGTTGTTTGCAATTAGCGTTGACTGGATTAGGGTTTAATCAAAATCGAGACGAGACGTGAAATCTCGGATTTCGACAGTCTCGTGAATCACTAGACTGGATAGGTCAATATAAAATTGTGCTGACTTGTTGATAACATTTAAAAGTTCATATGAATTCCTTAATGGGTAAATATTTTTATAATTTATTCGAAACGTTTTTTCATAGACCAATATCATCAGAAGCTTTCCTTTTCACAGTCTTGGAAAATAGTTCGTCTTTTATTCACTTCACATTCAAAATCATTTCACCAAAGCCTATCGTTTAGTTTTGGGAAACGACTTCAAAGGCGAAGTGAATTTTTATTGAAGTTTCCCGAATACGTCCAGGAAATCCACTTTTCCCATTTTTTGTTAAGAAAATCAGGGAAATGTCTATAATTTGCGTTTACGATGTTGTGGCAAATATTCTTTTTCAAAGCCCTTTTCACCGGATGAACTTTCGCTATTAATTTCGTTCACTTTCCAACCTTTGCTTTTCTCTAATATTTGGTGATTATATCTCAGTCCTTAATTGCTGATACTTTAAGAAAATTAACAACTTCCATCAAACTCTATAACTGTCAAATAAAGTTCACACCAAGATAAACATAAATAACACCCGTAAACTAAAATATATTAATTGCCGAAAGCTTTTCCCTTGCTGTTATTTTCATTGGTGGATTAAAAGTTGGCGAAGTGAGTGACACTTGAGAAAAAAATCCATATCAATGCGGCAATTGCGAAGGATTAAAACGCGTGAGCAGGTTATTGATATTACCAGGAAAACGAAAAACCACTTTCTTCGGGTGTTCATCAAACTTGATGAATTTGACGGCATTCTGGATAATTTTCGATCATTTAACTGTATGAATATGTTACTGTGATATACTCTGAAATCCGGTGAATGATAACATTTTTCATTCACTCATAGTGTATGTTGAAAAGGATTTTTAACTTCCCGCTAAGAAAATCAATGATTCTTCCCAAAGATTTTCGAAAAATCGGGAAGGTATTGTTTTTACCCCGTTCTACAAAAATCGAGGATTCAACATATCTCGACGTTTTGAAGCCTTAAGAAGCTTTCCTGACTATTTTTACGATGATGTCCGTACGTCTGTATGTATGTTATGTATGTAAACCTCTTATAACTTCTGAACGGCTTGACCGATTTGATTGCAGTTGGTGTCATTCGGAAGGGCTTCGCCAAACTTGGATTTCCTGTAAGTTGGAACCAATTCGGACTGGTAGATTTCGAGAAATTGCAAAAAAGTGAATTTTTTTTCCTTTTTTCAAAATATCTCGGAATTGGCTGAACCGATCGACCTCAAAAACTGATCAGCTCTTAACCTTGAAAACCCGCATCGATCGCCACCAAGTGCGTTAGAATCGGTTGATGCGTTCGTGAGATATCGTTTTCGAAAAAAATCGAAAAAAAGTGTTTTTTTGTAATAACTCCGAAATGTTTCATCAGAACAATTTTTTTGTTCGAAATTTTTTATAAAGCTCAAAAAACTACATCGATCGCCGCCAACCGCGTGAAAATCGGTTAATTCATTCAAAAGTTATAGCAGTTTGAAAATTAAAAAATTCGCCATCGAATATTATCTTTGAGCTCGGAGAGCTGAAAACAACACAAAAATTAAATTTTCGAGCTCGAAGAGCTCAAAAACATCGCAACTAGCGACAAAATCGCATGCGTTTGAAAATTGAATTTAGCGGGAAGTTGCAGGGATGCCTTTAGGATTAACCGATTTCCAGATTTTTTTTTCATTAAATGAGAACAAAAAGAAGTTCTGTATGTTATTATTCATTTCTTATTAAAACATACACAAAGTTTTCCAACAAACATAAAGAAATTGTTGAATTTAAAACAAACACAAAAAAAAAGAAATCAATATAACAATTATTATAAGGAATTAAATGTTGAGTAGAGTATGTTGGTAGTCAGCGGCTGAGTTCAGTCTGAAAGCATTGCTAACTTTCTAATAATATTCTTCAAGTTTCATTGTATTCAATCATTTTATTATCAATTACTACTCTATAATCTTCCATTATTATATTTCATTACCTTAAAACACAACTTCACCTAATCCAACACTTTTACAACGTCAAAGATCACAAAATAAATATTTTGTCATCTTTGATAGCTTTGAGTAAATAATTGCTGCTGCTTCTGATGATCTATCCTCTATCCTCTATCCTCTATCCTCTATCCTCTATCCTCTATCCTCTATCCTCTATCCTCTATCCTCTATCCTCTATCCTCTATCCTCTATCCTCTATCCTCTATCCTCTATCCTCTATCCTCTATCCTCTATCCTCTATCCTCTATCCTCTATCCTCTATCCTCTATCCTCTATCCTCTATCCTCTATCCTCTATCCTCTATCCTCTATCCTCTATCCTCTATCCTCTATCCTCTATCCTCTATCCTCTATCCTCTATCCTCTATCCTCTATCCTCTATCCTCTATCCTCTATCCTCTATCCTCTATCCTCTATCCTCTATCCTCTATCCTCTATCCTCTATCCTCTATCCTCTATCCTCTATCCTCTATCCTCTATCCTCTATCCTCTATCCTCTATCCTCTATCCTCTATCCTCTATCCTCTATCCTCTATCCTCTATCCTCTATCCTCTATCCTCTATCCTCTATCCTCTATCCTCTATCCTCTATCCTCTATCCTCTATCCTCTATCCTCTATCCTCTATCCTCTATCCTCTATCCTCTATCCTCTATCCTCTATCCTCTATCCTCTATCCTCAACCCTCTATCCTCTATCCTCTATCCTCTATCCTCTATCCTCTATACTCTATCCTCTACCCTCTACCCTCTATCCTCTATCCTCTATCCTCTATCCTCTATCCTCTATCCTCTATCCTCTATCCTCTATCCTCTATCCTCTATCCTCTATCCTCTATCCTCTATCCTCTATCCTCTATCCTCTATCCTCTATCCTCTATCCTCTATCCTCTATCCTCTATCCTCTATCCTCTATCCTCTATCCTCTATCCTCTATCCTCTATCCTCTATCCTCTATCCTCTATCCTCTATCCTCTATCCTCTATCCTCTATCCTCTATCCTCTATCCTCTATCCTCTATCCTCTATCCTCTATCCTCTATCCTCTATCCTCTATCCTCTATCCTCTATCCTCTATCCTCTATCCTCTATCCTCTATCCTCTATCCTCTATCCTCTATCCTCTATCCTCTATCCTCTATCCTCTATCCTCTATCCTCTATCCTCTATCCTCTATCCTCTATCCTCTATCCTCTATCCTCTATCCTCTATCCTCTATCCTCTATCCTCTATCCTCTATCCCCTATCCTCTATCCTCTATCCTCTATCCTCTATCCTCTATCCTCTATCCTCTATCCTCTATCCTCTATCCTCTATCCTCTATCCTCTATCCTCTATCCTCTATCCTCTATCCTCTATCCAACAACAGTCGCTTACATATTTCAAGGGTCTGTACCACCACTGTCGACGTCAGGGACTTTAATTCTATTTGGATCGAAGGAACCTTTTTGAGGTTCGCAAGATTTTGTTACTAGAAGATTATCTTTTGTGGCTTCTCTTTTCTAATAAATTAGCTCGTGCTGTTCAGTCAGAAGTTAAGATAAAGACGAGGTCGGTTGCGGATCAGTAATTACTTGAGATGAAGGTTGCGAATTGGCTCCAATAGTATTTCGATGCTCCATCCATATCACTCGCATCTGAAACATGGTTATCAATATGGTCACCAATAGAATTTTCTACACAAGTATTAACGTAAGCTTCTATCTGTTGTTCGATTTCAACGTTTGTAATTTGCCCATTAGAGAGAAGGAGATGACGACGCTTTTCCCCATTTTCGAGTTAACGCCAAACATAGTTTCATATCCTGGCGTATTTCTTTGGGATAAATTAGCAATACCATCACTTACCAACAAATTCACATACTGGAAAAAAATCTACAATTATTTGGTTCGATAATCTGTTTTAAATATTTTTGTTAAAATTCATGGAATTGTCTGCTTGACAGTAGTTTATTGATGGCAGTAGTACTGCATTAGAATGTATGTGTTCGCCACACAGTCATGGGCATCGTAAGCATGTTATGAAAATAAATAAATATGGTTAATTAATTGTTTTTCGCTCCTGATGGGTTGCTGGAGGCTGCATTATGTTCCTGTAATGTAATTTTTTAATAATTCGTGCACTTTATCAAACTGTATTTCTGTTGAGTCGGAAACCACCAGTAAATGCGTTGTCTTGAACTTCTTCAGTTAACAAAAACTCCTTCGGGGTATTTCTTTATTATTAAAGTACGCATTTCTTAGACTTATCTCTTCCTTTTTCTCGATGATGAGTACAGTAGCTACACAGATTCTAAATCTAGATTGATTTTACCAAGTGCTAGAGTGGACGTGGGAAGGATGGGTTGGGCTTGGATTTGTTCACTTTCTGGCGCTGGTAACATGATAAATATGGCAGCCATGAATTAAGTCACTCTTATTATTGTGGTTAAAATCATTTTGCATTTCAAATGCATAAATTACATCATTTTTCGCAATAAACCGTGTGCCATACCCATAAAAATACCATTTCAATTTAGTTACAACACGATAGGTTTCGACAATATATTTTAACGGAAGCTATTCACTTAGTGCATTTGTAGGGAAAATGCAAAATTGGATGTATTATCCACAGAGTCCGAACAAACTAGGCACGTAATAAAGTCATAAAGTCTCGAGAGTAATAGACGCTTGTTAGTGTACTTTATCAACTAAATGCGTCATTGTTGGTCGATACCGAAATTGTCAACATAGACGTACATACCTTAAAAGTAAGAGAAATCAAAATATTCAATATATATTTACATTGTTTTATTTCTTTTTAAATATGAATTAGTTGAAGATAACTTTTCGTACGATTTTCAATAATTGTATGCATCCGCCACTGAATTTTCAAAAGCGTGATAACCTATCGGTAATCTATACGCTAAAGTGGACATGTAAATTTTCTATGGTCCTCCAGCCGTTTATCAGCTTGGGAGTAAACTTATTATAGTGGTATAATAGATAATGTATTTTATATCTCCTAGGACTCAGCGTTAATATTATCTATCCATAATCTATAGCTTTAATGTCGCATCCATTTTTGAGAAGACTTTTGAAAATATAGAGCTGAGATTTGAAAGAACCCCTTTCAAACTACCGAGTCATGATTCCAAAAAATGTGTGTGACTACAAACTACAATAATAATATACAAAATTCAATGTACCTATTTAAATTTCTAATTATACCGCTTAACTCTCCCAACAATGAACATACTAGAAGAGTAAACAAACGTATTATCTGATGCCAACATAAAATATGTCAAAGTTTATTTATTTATTTTGTTGCAAACCACAAATGTTGCCATGTCGTATTATTTAAAATTAATTATCTTTTTTTGTGGTACTCCAAATGTCCTTCAATACTTATTATACAGGCTGCTACACGACGAGCTTACACCATTTATATATTGGAGACTACTAACACGATTTTTATAAAAATTGGCATAGATGGAGAACAAGTTATTGCGAAATTATGGAAAATATTTTGACATACATGTCACTTCCGGTTATACCCAAAATGAACTACAGCTTTGTTATTTTATGTTCAAAAATGTTGAATATCTTCATTTTTTTGAATGAAACAACCATATTTTCATTCTTTCACTTAATTCTAAGGCCGAAAATAAGGCAGTTTATGTTCACTTCACTTTACCCAATCTTAAACGTTTCTGGGATATTAACATGTATTTAGCAATATTAATTATTTCTGCCTTATTATTGCGTAGGCGTAGGCCGTGTTATTTATTCTTTCATTTTAGCAGGCTATCATAATTACATGCGGGAGTTCGCATTGCATTCAATTCCTTCCTTGCAGCAATGATTAGGCGTGCACCAAACGAAGGTGTAATAAAAAGGCTCACTAAATGTTTGGAGGTTCAAGGACGAAATTTTGAACACTTGCTATGAGTTCTTGTAATTTATGTATGTGGAGTTACATTAAAGCACGACCTAATTATAATATACGGCAAAAATAACTTAAATTTCAATTTTATTAGTATTATTATTAATAAGACTCTTCACTTTCTTAACTTTTGCTTGAAAATAACCAAATTGTGATAAATTGTTTAATATTCTTTCAATGTGTGACGGCTGGGTCGAGGTCGATCTTGATATCTTGTAGCAAATAAAACACATGTTCTAGTCACAACTCTGTCACATTCACCATGTATTAAAAGTAAATTTAGATAATCTTCTTTTTTTAAATCCAAACGAGCCAGTTTTATCACTGTACGATGCTATTGGAATTGTGATCACTGGTTCTGATTATTGTTTTAGTTAATATAAATCATCAGTCCAAGAAAATTTAGTAATAGTGTTTTTGGTAAATAAAAGAGTTATTAGAGTTAATAGTTTAGAAGTACTTAGTGATTATATTATAGTTAATTGGTGGCACTAACCGATAAGTTAAGTAAGGCACATGGACGAGAGTAATCCGCCACCCGACCCGGGCGGGGGAGTAATTATTCAAAATTCGGAAACAAATAGTGTGGCTAAAAAAAAGTTGAAAAATCTTCAAGAATCGGGAAAAAAGACAATTTATGAGAATTTGTTGTACTCAGTTTATGATTCTGGCCCGTTCAATGTAATAGTAGAGCATGGTGACCAAAATAAAAAAAAGGAAAAAAGGAAGGAATAGAGTTTGTGTGACATTTCGATTGCCGAGGGATGCAAATAATTTTAAGAAAAATGAGGAATTGGGAAAGAAGGGATACCATACATTTATTCCAGCATCTTTGCTTACTTGCAAAGGAGTGGTGAAAGGAGTTGGAAGTAGTCTTCCCGAGAAAGAAGTGTTGGATAGAGCAGGTGAGGAATCGGGAGGGATGTATAAAGTCCTAGAAGTTCGTAGGTTGAATAGAAGAGTACGAGATAAGGTCACTAACGAGGTGGAATATGTTCCTACAGGATCGGATATTTTTACATTTGTTGGTAAAAGCTTTCCAAGAGATGTTAGTATATATAACAATAAATTAGATGTTGCTACTTATATTCGACCTATCACATTATGTTTTAAATGCTATAGATTTAACCATACTGCAAAGCAATGCAACAGTAAAGAGAGATGTGAAATGTGTGGGAAAGAGGATCATGATAAGAAGAAATGCACAGAATTTAATACTAAAAGATGTCTGTATTGCGGAGAAAATCATTTAATTACTGAACAACTTAAAGATGTAGTTAGATGTGAAGAGCTTTCTAGACAAAAGAAAATTAATGAGATTATGAGCTATCAGAATATGGCCTATTATGATGCTGCGAAGCAAGTACCTAAGAAGAATATTGATAATTCTCATGTAGAAACCATTCCAGATAGAAGTGTTAGAAACTACCCTGAGTTACCTGTTAAAACCCCTGAAAATGAGTTAATTTCAATAAGTCAGAGAAGTGCTACTATACAAAATAAAAACAGAACCCCGAACAGAGCATATAATGAAGCTACTAAAAATAAAAGAAAATGTCCCAATAGCCAGGGCTACGATAAAGATGCACAAAAGGGATGCTACATGGGTGGTTCATTGTCCCCAACTAGTCCAGTTACAGGTAGGCTTAGGTATACTAATAATTTACAGCAGAATTCGCCTGCAAAAAGTGATTATTATGAGGGAAATGTTATTGATTTTAATGATTATTTGGCGGATCAGACTATTCCAGTAGAAACTCTAATAAATATGTATCAGATAATTTATAGAAATTTGCAAAAACGGGGAGTCTCCCCATCACAAAATTTGAATTCAAGTATTAATTTAAATATAGATAATAAAAAAAATATGGAGTCAAAAGAGGAAAATGGGAAGTACATATCTGAAGCAGATATGGAGCAATAGGAGTGGTAAGATTAAGGTAAAATTAAGAGTGGTTTCTTGGTTCAATAATTTTAGTTTATTTTGTTTTATAAAATTCAGGGTATTGCAGTGGAATTTAATAAGTGTGAGATCTAACAATACTAATCTTGAATATTTGATTAATAGGGATGATCCGAGTGTTATTTTGTTGCAAGAAACCTTTTTAAATCACAGTATGAAATGGAGGGTAAAAGGTTATAATATATATCGTATAGACAGATCAGAAGGTCATAATGGTATTGCAATTTTAATAAGTAGTACATTTTCATCTTGTTCATATGAGTTAAATTTAAGAAATAAACCTTATGGTTTAATTATACAGGCCATTGTAATTAATAAAATGGTGATTATAAATACTTACTTCCCTATAGATATTAAAGTTAACAGGAATTTCTTAAGTGATATATGTAAGGAAACAGATAAATTTGATCATATCATTTTTGCTGGAGATTTTAACTCAAAAAATTCATTGTTTGGTAATTGTACCATTGCATAACTTTATACAATGATTGGAAATGGAAATGAAAATATTTTGGTAGAGGTACTTTTGGAATCTGGTTTTATTTATCTGAATGACGGTAGAGCAACGAGAATTGGATTACCGGGACAAAATAAAAGCGTTACAGATCTTACCTTTTTGTTCAAGTAGGCTAGGGTTAGTAGGAAGATGGGAGGTGTATCCACAAGAGAAGGGAGATAGTGATCACTTTCCTATCTATATTGATTTTCAGATAGGGGGTGTATATAAACATGACAAAATATATGAAAATTATGAATTCCGAGTTAAAAAAATATAATACTAAAAATATTAATTGGGAGGAGTATTATTTAAAATGTATACAAATGGAAAATCAAATGGAATGTAAGGGATACAGGGATATTGTGGGACTAATAGACCAAGTGTATACTATGGTTAAACCCAATCAAATTGACTGTATTGGGAATGATAGATATAAATATAAAAATAAAAGGACACTTAACAAATGGTGGGATAGGGAGTGTGATATAATGCTGTGAAAGAGAAGGGTGGCGATACAAAAGTATTTAAGGGATAGTAGTATGAGTAATTATATTTTTATGAAAAAAAAAAGGTTGCTGAGGCAAAATAAAAATAAAAATAGTTTTATAGAATTCTGCTCTACTCTCAATCGGGATAACAATTTGTCATACATTTGGAAAGTGGTTAAGGGTTTTGGTAGATGCAATAATTATAATAGGAATGCAGATTTTATAAAGAATAACTTGGATAATTTTTTGGATTTAGTTACTTCGCCTGATATTTCGAATGAAGGAGTTGAGGTTAGATCAAATGTTAATAGTTGGGAGGAGTTTAATGTGAACGAGCTTAATGTAGTGTTAAGTGCTAGGAAAAAAGATAAGATGCCTGGGGTGGATGAATTAGTGTATTCATTGTTTAGGGGATTACCATACTGTATTAAAGTTAACTCGATTAAAGCGTTTAATGGCTGTTTATCAGGGGATAATATCCCTGAGGAATGGAAAATACAAATTATTTGCCCTATTCTGAAACTTCTCAAGGATCCCTTGTTAGTTGACAGTTATAAGTTTATTGCTTTGCAATTTAGTGCTTTGAAGATTTTCGAAAATTTGATCAAAAATAGAATGGAATATAAATTGGAGGCAAAGGATAACAAAGTTGTCGTTCACTTTCGGTATAACCGGAAGTGACATGTATGTTCACCATAGCTTGTTCTCCTTCTATGACAATTTTTATAGAAATCGTGTGAGTAGTCTCCAATATATAGACAGTGTAATCTCGTCATGAAACAGCATGTATAATTGAGATAAATGTATATTTTATTTAATCTTTGACAATATACTGAACTTCATTTAAACCTACATGAGTGAATGCTTATAAACAGGATATCTGTAATCCAGCATTTTTCAATAAATGTGACAACACCGCTTATATTTATATACGTTTGTTGTCAGATATTTGTTTCGAATTTGACCATATCGGGCAGTGTGAATAAAAAATAAGTATTTACTTTAATAATTAAGTTATAGCATAAGTATTATTAGATTCAGATATAAGTGTAAGTACATTCTGAAAAATTTGTGAATAATATTTTGCTTATACTTATAAGTGTATACTAAAATATTTAAGTTCAAACTAACAACAGTAAACACATCCTGGTTTTCCTATCGCTTTGCAAAAAGCGGCCGTATTCTAGTTTTGTCAAAACAGATTCTTCAGTTTATTTAGTTATTACAACCATAAGCAGACACATGTTTGTGAAATTGTTAAAAATGAGTTCCGAGTAACGACAGTGAATCTCTTAACTCCGAAGTCGGTGAAGAACAAAGTGGCAATTTACGCTTCATAAAGGCTTTATCTAATCACAAAGTATTATTTGCTAAATCGCAGTTGCCATTAATAAGAAAAATGAAGGAAAATTCCTTAATTATAATGCAGGAATCATACCAAACAATTTATGGTGAAAGTAATAATCTGAAACAAGTGAAAAAAGATTCAAAATATGAAAAATTAATTAAAGAAGACAACATATATAAAGGCAATTGGATATAAAAAAATTATTTTGAAAGATTGGGAAAAAAATTGCTGGACATTATAGATAAAGATGACAAAAACCCAATATTGCATAAAATTCCTGGAGCGGCGACAACTGGATTGAAGCTATTGGAAAATGTAGAAATGCAAAAACCAGCAGAAACAAGGTACGTTTTAGTCAGGCCTCCTCCTCCCTCTAATATTACACCATTAAAACCAAAAACAAAACAAGCTGGAAGGGAAAGAAACAGATGAGACTGCAAAATTATGCACAGCAGATCTACAAAGAATGGTTCTTCTTGAACAATTAAAACTTACGCGCATGCAGATAGAGCGAGAACAACTTTTATTGAACAAGCTACGTCAAAGTCTACCGGAAACCCAAGGTCCCATACGCCAAGGTCCCGAAAGCGGAGGTTCCGAAACTTCAACTTTTCTAGATTTACATAAAATATGTACAATGTTATAAATTATGAAACATGATACTTATATTTTTTAAGTTACACACCCAGCATATTTTTATTTGTTTCAACAGTTTTTGAATATAATTTTGAATTTATTATTATAACAATTTATATAATTAAATGTTTAGTTGGTAAATTAAATTTTTGATTTCTTCTCTCCTTTGGAGTCCCCTTCTCCTAACATTGACAACGTCATTTTCTAAAATGTATTCCTCTTCTTCTTCGTCATTCATGACATCTTCTTCTCCATCGACAGGAAGTGGATCATTTAAATACTTTGGTATATTATGAAGTACAGCACAACTAATAATAACAGATGCAACTCTGTCTAGTTTTACCGTAACCATATATTGCAAAATTGGAAACCTTCCCTTCAGTTGGCCAAAGCACCTTTCAATGATGACTCTATATTTTTTGAAGAGTGTGTTAAAGGCAATTTCTTCATGAGTTTCAGGATTTCTGTATGGCGTCATCAGCCAACGACTGATTCCATAACCAGAATCCACTAATAACACCATATTATTATGTGGACATAAATTGCAGAATTCTTCAGTATTCTACGGTCGTGTACTGACCCAGGCCACTGGACGTCTATGGAAGTGAATTTTTCTTTTCCATTACCTGCTGCCTGTACATTTATGGAAAAGTAACCTTTTCTGTTATAATATTCGTCTCCATGCTCAGATGGTTTCGGAATTCTTATATATGTACAATCTATAGCACCAAATGCACAAAGAAACTAATACTTAGCACTCCACTCTTGTTGTGCTTCATCAATGTTATTTAAAGGAAAACGTAACCAAATATGTGATTTTTGAATTATTTTAGTCAAAACAAATTTTACAGTTTTACTCACTGTTCTTCGATGAACGCCTTCATCCTTTCCAACTCCAATTTGGAGTCCAGGATCGCTAAAAAATCGAAGAAATATCTGCATTTTTCGTCTGGAATTTAATCCTCCTCCCCTTGTTTCTCCAGTGTCTTCAAGGAAATGTTCTGCTAACCACTCAACATTAATTCTAGAAAATCGATATAAATTATGATAGTCCTCATCCCGACACCCAGTTCGTTGAGAATAATATTTTCGACGTCTGATGTTCATAAATTGAGCAATTTTTAAACGTGTTCGATTGAAGTTCTACACAATACTAATTTGTAAGCTGCACATTAGCTGGCTTGAAAAATTCAAAGTTATTACTTAAAAAGTGTAGTAAATGCTGTATTTTATTAACATCTAAATAAGCATTTACTACAAAAAACAGAACATACTTAAAGCAAACAGAATAAACTTATAAGTTTAAGCTAAGACTTATTATTATTCACAAAAATGTTAGCTTTTGCTACAAAAAGGTAGTTAAAGTTCATACTACAATTTTATTCACACTGCCCATTTTTTATGGCTGTTGTGCTTAACTGTGGTAGATATCGTGAATACATTTGAATGTAAATCAATTAAGAATACTTCATTTTTTTATATTAATTCATTGAATATGCTAACTTCCATATTTTGGATTACTGCTTTATCACTTGGCGATAATTTTGAACATGGTACATAGAAAAACTATTTTATTCATTCAAAGAGGACTTCAAATACTCAATAATTATTAATCCCGCAGATCATTTTTCATTTTACCGTAACCTGCAATTCAATTGTAGATCGACAACTACATCGATTCCAGTGATGTGGAGTAGTTTGAATTTTCGATTAAAATAAAATTCTAACGTGCCACACCATTTCATTCCGTGATATTATAATACCTCAAGAACATATAAAAAGGGTTTTAACCGAATATTCTTAATCGTTTCACAACTAATGAAATAATTGTATAATAACAGGGAAAAACTTTGGAGCTCAAATATTAAAAAAAAATTTTATCTCTGGAGGACTGGTTATCTCCGTACACCATCACGAATTAAATTAACCAACTTGGATGTGCGGTTCCAGAATGATATAATGCAAATTATATTAGACTGTCCTTTGTCCAACAAAACGGCACAAGGCTGCTATTAATTCCAAACATTTATTCTCCACATTAGTATAAAATTAAATTTAGTTTTGTTTGAGTGTATAAAAATGGAGTTCGTTCGTATTTCTGTTCAATTTTAAATGGTAACTGTTTAGAGCTGTCAAATGATAGAAAAATATAACGATAAAATTCCCAATACCGAAAAGTGTGGAAAAAAGTCGGAAAGACTACTGATTCGAATTAATTAAAAGATGGTATAAAGATGGGTTTATATATGCAATTGGATCTGGGATGAGAGTGTACTCCGAAAAACGAAGCAACAACTATAACTACGCACTGGAAAATAACACATCTGTATTTCAAGCGAAGGTTCACGCAACCTGCAACAACAAAATTATTGGCCCTTTCTCAAATAACATGCTGTTGATTTCTCTCCATGCCAATTATCCTAACTTTCATTACATTCATCTCGGGTTAGAGACGGTCAATCCCGGGAGAAGGGTGTGGTAGCACTGTTTCGAAATGCTTTTTAAATCCATTTTTTAAGGTGGATGAATCACATTTTCCTCCTTATATATTTTCGGCTATCTGCCACCAAATTTCCTGTCCTTTGTTTTTGCCATCATCTGTCTTGCTCTTATACTATTGGGTTCGCTTACTACCTCTCGTAACCAAGTCGTCTTAGGTCTTCCTCTCCTTCGCTTACCACAAGGCTTCCATTCAATCACTGGATATATTGTTGGTTTTGTATCTGTCCTCCATATATTTATGTCCCAGCCATTTCATTCTTTGCTCTTCAATCATTCAACATATCTTTCCCTTTTTCAAGTGTAAATTTCCTGTTCTTTTATATTCATCATTTTCAGTATCTTCGCAATTGTTTTTTCGAATCTTCCCGCTGTTTTTGGTCATTATTGATGTTTCTTATACGTATATGGAAGTTCAAAATTTTCTCAATTATAACCCATCGCTTGACAACTACCTTTTAAACTGTTTCTATTATAACATAATTTATTTTCAAACTTTTTACGCTTGAATATATTTTCACGTAATACGGACGAAATAATAATCATATTTGTCTTATTTATGATAAGGAAAAATAAGAACGTCTAGGTATAAATGAAAATGAGCCACTTCTGATCCTCACAAATTTTGTCTTCATATCGTGGAAAGCGTTTCGGGCTAACCAGCATTAAGCTGTTAGGCAGATCCGTATTTAATATGAGTATCAGAAATTTTTTACGTTAATTGTATTCATTATTTTGTTTGTTTTTGATGGGGTATTAAACCACAATGTTTTACATATATATTTTTATTTTCAACGTTTCGGTAGCATTCCAGCTACAATTATCAAAGGTGCTTCAAATTTTATCGATAATTTTTTCTTTTCCACGAAAACTTGTTTATTTGGCAAAAATATGAAAACGAACCGATTGATAAAATCACGACTCCGTTAGGACGAGTGATTTTATATAAATTCGGTTTGTTTGAATGTTTTTGCCTCAAATAAACAAGTTTGAGTGATGAAAATAAAAAAATATGTGATAAAATTTGAAGAACGAGTTGTATTTGGGAAGATTATTTTTTTCAAAATTTTGACGTTTCAATGTAAACAAGGTACTATTGATGAGGAAGCAGTTTTATCAGTATAATACCGAATGATTGGCTAGAATAATGTATTGCTATTGGTTAAAACCACCAAAATGTCAGATTTTGACAAGTGAAAAAAATAATGAAGAATATATCTTTTCAAATTTTTTGCTATCTCAGTTATGGAAAAATTTGAGTGAAGTTTTAGTTCGAGGAACGTCAATTGGTAAGTTGTCTGTCGCATTTTATTGAAAACACAACAAATTCCAACCAAGGGTTTGTCACTAGACGTATTTGATTTGATGAATAGATTGTTCACTCATCTTCTCATTCCACCAAAAAATTTTATTTAGATCAGCCAACAACATAATTATCCAACTGTTCTTATGTCTCACCAGATAAGTCGCGCACTTGAAGGCCACTTGGATACAATTTTCATAATCAATTACCATTGCGGGCACAACTTTTATTTCCTTGTGATTTGACGAATCAATTATGATGCTGACAAAGTTGGCTTGTTGTGGATAAATTTTAAATCTTAACTGAGATTGTTGAGCCCAAACATTTTTCAGAAAGGGGAGCTGCAAAATGTTTGCCGGTGGAGGTATTGTTTTCACGCGACGTAAACGAAATTTGAATAGAGTATAGTCGTTGCGCTCGTACAGTAGGGTGAAATCTAAATACGCAATAGGTATATAATATCAAAAATAGTTCAATTACACCAAAAATACGACATAATTTGAAAAAAGTAGATTCAGGTGTAGATAAGTATTTGATTAACTTCAACAAGACAGTAGGACATTTTTTCAAAAGCAATTAGATCAAACATCAAAATATTTCCAGTGATCGTCTTGTGAACTTTTTCATGAATGCCTGATAGAAAAAAACATATAAAAAATACAATAATTCTTGATAACGGCAGCTGGAACGCTACGGAAACGTTGAAAATAAAAATATTGAAAAAACATTGTAGTTGAACTTCTTATCAAAAACAAACCAAATAATGAGTATCCGGATATTATCACATCAAGCTTTTCTCATTCCTTCTATCTTTCGAAGTCGTAATTTTGTTAGACAAACTTGATTTTATTCAATAGCAGCTAGTAGTAAACTTCAGTATTGTATTTCATAAACCACCTTTTCGTTTTTTAGAAATCAGAAAACCTTGGACCATGCATGCATTAGTTACGGAATTCAGCAAACAAGAAGGAATGGGATCCAAATAACATTACCAGACTTGGAAATATTGCCATCTAGTGGTAGAGAGACGGCTCAAAAGCAATAGAAGCAGCTGGGATAGGAGTGTACGGGCCAGGAACCAAACACTCCGAAAGCTTAGGAAATACCGCAAGTATCTTTCAAGCGCAAATAAGAAAGTGTGCCCAGTTCAATATTGATTAGATATAGAAGGCAAGGGATTATCATTATGTCGGATGGTCAAGCAGCCATTAAAGAGTTCTTGCCTAATCGGTTCTAAAATGTACGGGAATGCCTAGGAAAATTCAATGAACTAGGCGAGAACAATATAGTCATCTTACTGTAAATTCCTCGACACACTGGAATAGAAGGAAATGAAATAGCAGATGAACTAGCAAAAAGGAGAACTGGAACACCCCTTTGGGTACCGGTAGCAGCTCCGATGTAATATTGGAAGAAATAGGCAAAGCCAAAAACAGAGAAGATCTGACCATCGGAAATCAAAGATACTTCTGGGTGATTACAACCTGTTGAGATCAAATGAATGCCGTAGTCAGAGTAAAACTGTACTAAGAGTCTTAACGGGACATTGTCGCCTAAATGGGCACCTGAAAAAGCTAAAAATAGTGGAGGAAGAAAAATATAGATTCTGTGGTATGGTAGCAGAAACCTCCATCCACATACTTGCGGTTTGCACAGCAATTCAGACTCCTAGGGCACAACACCTAGGAGATTACTGGATAAAAGAGGGAAACTCATCTAAGGCGAAGCCTGCAGATATCCTAAAAAATTCCTCCGGGAAATATGTCTAAAGGAGCTACTAGTCTTTGAGACATTCCTCAGGAACTAAGTAGACGTAAGAGGGCACAATAGATCTTTTAGGTCTCAGTGAATGTCACCCCAATAAACATACATTGTATTTCTTATCTTTGAGATCTTCAAGATTAGTAACGCACCAATTTTAATAAATTGTCTTAAGCCAAGCCCGTTCCTGGGTACATAGCTATTTTCTGAGTTCATTCTTTTGTTCTCATCTTCTTGCACACGAAAATCCTTATCCGAAGAACTAGTCTCGTTGTCGACGATCCCCATACGGAGCTTGCCGGTTTTCATCGTCGCTAACGACATTATGTAATACGTACAGTACGTAATATTATGTAAAACAGCTAATCCCCAAGCAAACTCCCTCCTTAATTTTAAAGGCAATAAACACCGACACCGCAGGCTGGATAAACATGAAATTCATTATTAAATGTAAACATTAAATTAATCACAGATCTTCGCTGACTCCGTAGAAGTATCATAGGAATTTATAATTTAATATGCAGGAACAAATATAGGAGTGGAATTAAGCATATCATCCTGTCGATTATATCCGGACTTTATAGTCTGGGAGACAACAATCGCCACCGAAGAAGTCTTCTAATTGAATTTTCAACATTTAAAGGGATTTCAAAGTTTTCCCATGGACTAACTTTAACTACTAAGTTTATATATGGGTACATAATTTATTTGATAATTTATATGCTACGAGGAACATTATATTTGTGGAATATACCCAAATGGAATGAAATTAGAACATGAGACGATAATACCGGAACACGTTAAATCAAAGATTTGTATGATATTCCCGTGATAAATAGGTTAGTGTTCGTAACAAATTGTTGTTTTTGGAGTGAAAAGTTATTAAGCTGCGATGGAAGATTTTTGGTAGGGACAAAACTCATTTAGCCGTTACCTGTCACAATGTAACCGTCACCTGCCACATTGTAATCTTCCCCTGTCGCAGCTTAATAGTCATATGTCACAACTGAAGATTTTCGTTACTTACGGAAGTAGCAATTATATTGAGGCAAGGTTGAGTTAGTTCCTCTTCTTCCTTCATTGTGTGATATCCAAGGGAATAATTTATCCAGCTGATACAGGGGAAATGTTCTAGTCTTGCTCTAAGTAATAGAATATCTCTGAATGGGGGACTAAACCAAAATTGTACTAGTTAAATCAGCAGCTTTTCAGACAGAACTTCTTCTCGGACGTGAATGTTAGTGAGGATTGTGAAACACAAAGGTGAAAAGTTCAATTTGTGTATACTGTGCCTTGTTTGAATTGCGATACATTGAAGTGAAAACTTTTCCAGCCGCGTTGTGTGATTTTTGGTAGACGCAAAACTTATAGTTTGATGTCGTCACCGCCCCACCGTCACCATGTATTAATTCATTTGTATAATATATGTGTATATATGATAACGCGATTTCAACTTCGCGAACACCTTCTGGAGTTCGCTTTCCAGGATCTTCTTCAGAGATGCCATCACGGCTCTGTGGTCGTTTTCTACGAAACTGAATCTGTTTTCCTCAAAGTTCCGCTTGAATAAGTGGGAGAAGTTTGATCTGGACCCCTACTATAACCACCAGACTATATGAAGAATACATAGATACAGTGACATGGGGGAAGCCCCCCGTGCCAGGTAGGAAACATGTGAAGACCTGCTCCCTTGGACTAGGAAGGACCTGGTAAACGCTGCTGGGAGAATAAAACCGAAGAAATCGACGATGGATGCCATCAGTGAAGTCCTCAAGCTGGCTCAAAATCACCAGGAGAAATGGAGTGCAATAGTGCTGCTTGACATTAGAAATGCCTCTAATACGGCCCGATGGCAGATAATAACAAAGATACTGATTGAAGCGGGCATCGCTGCCAGCCTGACAAACCTAATCATAGATTACCTCGAGGGACGACTGCTCGTTGTGGGTAAGTCATACCTTAAAATAACGCAGGGGGTGCCGCAAGGATCTGTCCTCGGCCCTCTGTTATGGAATGTGCTCTATGATGGAGTTCTTAGACTGAACCTTCCGCTGGATGCGACACAGTTGGATTTGCAGACGACCTCGGCCTGGTTGTCAAGGAAAATGACGACGACACGCTGATGCACAGGGTAAATGAGTCCATTGTTGAGATACAATACTGGATTAGGAGAAAAAACCTAGAACTCGCACCTGGGAAAACGGAAGCAATTATTGTAAAGGGTCCCAGGAAGAGGGGGAATATAATGTTCTAGGTGGGTAATCTGGAGATCCCACCTAGCAAACAGGTTAAATACCTAGGAGTGAGTCTGGATGATAAGATGAATTTCGGTGGACATGTGAAGAAAACTTACGAAAAAGCAAAAAAGCAACTCTCTGCACTGAGCAGGATAATGTAGAACATCCAGGGAACCGGGCTACTGGAAAAGAAGGGCGTTATTATGGTGGTGTGTCATCTGTGTTGCTGTATGCGGCACCGGTGTGGAGGCAGGTGATCCGGATAAAGAGATATAGAAGTATGTTCTTGTCGATGCAAAGATCATTTGTGCGTACAGGACTGTCTCCTTGGAGGCAGCCCTGGTGATAGCAGGACCCCACCAATAGACATCATGATTGAGGAGAGAGCAAGAATGAAACTACACCCAGTAGTTAATAACGACATAAGAAACACCGAGAGACTCTGGTGGACTGGCAGAGCAGGTGGCAACTTTGGACCTCCACGGGCCAATGGCCGAAGCGGTTAATTCCGGAAGTGGTAAGTTGGAATAAGTGTGGATTTCGGAGGAGCGGCTATTTCATGACCCAGTTTCTCTGCGGGCACGGTAGTTTCAGGAGGTACACGCATAATATTGGGAAGACACCCGATGATAAGTGCATCTATTGCGGGGAGACAGACGACGTGGAGCACACAGTTTTCAAATGCGCTAGATGGGATGACCACAGAAGAAGTTTTTGGGGGAATTTCGGTCACCGTCCATCCCCCGACAATATTATAGGCTGGAGTCAATAGGGAATTGGAATGTTGGGGAGAGTTCCATCACCGAAGTCATGAGGAATAAAGAAGAAGAAGTACGAGAGCACCAAAGGAGGCAGATGGATATGTGATGAATCTGATTTGACAGTCGAATACCTGGCCCGCATCTGATGTCATGCCTGGTAGGTGGTTCCAGGTGCGTGGTGCGGAAGCAGAGGTGGACTGTTTAGTGGACTGCAAGGCAAGTCCCACACTGTGTAGTGGTCGCAAGTGGCTTCGGGCATTTGGTTCCACTACACGTGCGTAAATGCATTTCAACCACCTATCATAAAAAAAAATCTGGTCTGTAGAGGAGAGGAATAATGTTGGGTTTTCTTGGAAACAGTTTCGAATTTCCTGGGAAAATTGCACACGATACACAGTTCATGACTCAGGACTCTTGGCACAAACTTGGCGCACACATTTCATGTAGCCAAAACTTCGTTTATAATTATCTGGATGCGACCATATGAATTCCCTAGCTCATCAATAATCTGACGAATGCTCCCCTTGGAACATCTTATGCTACTTGAACACCGCTAAGTGGCTTCACGGGTCAACATAATATTCTTAATAAAATGTCGGTCATCATTATGCTTGTTCAGAATCCGTTGGCAGAACTGTAAGAATATGGTATAATGAAAGCTTACGAATTCCTGGTACCACAGCACTGGTTTCTCAGAGTTTGGCAAAATGATATGTCTTAATCAGATTGGAACCTACAAAAAATGTTGAGTTTGTATTTCTATCTCCCAAGAATAAAATGTGTATTTCATCTGCACCCTTTATCCACCTTCATCTCACAAATCTAATTCAGTTATTAAAAAGTTTTTCTAACGACCCACCATATCTTTGGCATATGGTACTTATTCACGGGACATCCTGTATAATTATCAATTTTCAGAAGGAAAATTAATTTTTATTTTCCAAATTAGGTAGTATCTTGAAAAACAAACATTGTTTTTATTCAGTTGGCATTATCAAGACCGCCCTTGCCATCCATTGCTATGTTCTGTTCATTTTTACCTCGAAGATCTTTTGGATATACCAAGTGAAGCAGTCTTCACCTAATGACACCTCTTCACAAGCCTAGGGTCTTATTAATATCAATGACACTGTTTTGTACTGAAAATGATTAATGAAAGGAATTTTTTTTTCATAATTTTCGAGCTGCTTATAATACAAAAAAATTGGGATTTTGCAAAAAAATTACCGCAGAATAAAAATAGAGCCCGTCTGACAATGTCTCCGATAACACTGCAACGAATACATTATAGTGTTTTTGCTCATGCTTGTTCATAGTACAGTCTCCTGCACCAATTGTACAATAAAAAGGGTACCCCTCTATTAGTAAGAGATCTCTGTTCAAAACAGCACGTCACGAACGATGAAACATTACAAACTACTTTTACTGCGTCCGGTATTCACAGGTTGGTCAAACGAATTGAATACGATTACTTCTATTATTTTATTCAACCTATATAACTATTGTTAATTTAAAAATCATCTGTCATGACCATACCAAGAGCAGTACTCACTGTCATCTAAGGTATATTTCAAATGAGTCGGATTGTTTCTTGGTTATTTAACGTCGGTCTATTTCTGTAACTGAGGCTAATCACTGACGCCGGGAACACACTACTCCTAACCGGAAATTTTGCAGAACCCACTAGTGTTCCAACCAGTGGTAGGGATCTTATAGAGCCCAACATCCATGGACTCTACATTATACCTCATGCTCATTGGTGTAATGCATGTAGTCTAAAGTGTTTCGCTCCAGCCTGTTCGGGCTCTACGACGGTATATCCTTAGTGGACACTGCTTCACCGTAATTATCGCATCAGAGCCGTTCCACTACAGTGCTGGGTCGACGTCCTATGATTTCTTCTTTTGGTTGTTTCATAACCTCAATATCAAATTACAGTATTCGCCAGCAAACTTGATGTCCTAAATGCTTCCTAGGGAGCTATTGACGCCGCCCATCCGATAACTGTAAACAGTGCCGTGCAAGTTCCGAGGATACGCTTTCTGTTACAAATTAACACAACTTGTACAATTAATAAAGTAAAGTCCGTCCGGAAATATATGATCCTAACTTAATGAATAATATTTAATTCTTTGTTATAATTGTTGGTATATTGATTTTAATAGAAACGGATCTGCTTTATACCTGAATTCTGAGAACATAAATAATATTTTAACAATAAGGTACCCATTACAATAACATGTTATTTTTCTAATTGAAGATTATAAAGTTAGGATCTTATATTTCCGGACGGACTATATTTCAAATTTGTTAGAAACTAAATAATTTCTTCCAGGTACTAATGAGAATAAAAGAAACACAAGATAATGGGAAATTATTGAAGCTAGGTATATTTCTAAGAATAGGTATAAACAGTTTTTATCTTTACGAAGAATCTGACTCACTACCGCTACTGGAATCACTTTCATCTAGAGTAATCACAAGGGGGTTGACGTCATAAAACATATCTGTTTGTTTTACAAACACTTCATTGTACAAAGCAGGAACAATAACTGTGTGACGCTATGCTACTGAAAATCTTAACACCTGATAAGGTTCGATGCAATTGGCGTTTGTCAAAATTTTACCACCAATAGCAGCCGAGTAGGCAGGGCACTATTACTCTGTCTCTCTTAGTTGGTAATTTCTGGGACATCAAATTAGCTGGCTAATACTGTAAATCTGTTTTGTCGGTCGAAATACCTCGATCAATCATACTGACGTCGGAATGATCTGATTTGAATTACTAAACGGTCAAGATCTACCTACCCTACATCTAGAAGTCATGAACGAGTAGTAAGTATAGATAAGTTTGACTGGTCGGATGTAACTACCGAACGCACTTTTTTTATAATGTGACCGATCAGATACTAAGGATACGTCCTCCTCTCTCACACTCATTATTTGTGTTCCAACAATGTTGGATCGGATTTACACGAATGAATCATTTTGTCTCGCGAGTTCATAATTCTAAACATCAGATATATTTTGTCCTATTATACTTATCTAGAAATTATCGTACAAACATCGTTCTAGAGATATTTACTAGATTCCATATTTTTCCCAGTCCTTGGAATACGTCGAACTGGACTATACATTTTTTTTAGAGGAAATTTAACTTGTCGGATAAAATACACAGAAAACAACATGGAATTCCTGTTATTTTATTAGAATATTTTATCCTTTCCACAATGGTTCTATAAAAGGATTCCCAGTTCATATTTTATTCATTTTAGAGTCGGGTTTTCACCTTGAAGGTATGCAGAAAATGCGAAGTGAATTATTGGTCATGAGATACAAATTTTTGATATGTAGAAGCGTTTATCTCAAAAACAAATAGAAAATCTTCATTTAAATCTTGTAAATACAAATCTGCAAATGTGAATATTTATTTTATTTCATTTTTAGTGATTTATTTTCAGCTTATTAATGTAGTTGGCTACTAATTAGGGTACTGTCTTACTACAATGGAAAAATTAAGTCTACTCAATGGCACTCTCGAATATTTTCTAATAACTGATACATTACAGAAGTTAGTGAGATTTTATCCTCTTGACTCTCTTTGAATGGTTGGTAATTTGTTAATAGTCTGATTAGCAGTATCAAGCATAGAGATACTACAGATAGAGGCAACCAGCCGATGTGTAAGTGGGAATGTCCGTCTGAACTCCGGTGAGAGAGAAAAGGGCGGACGTCAGAGGTTTTTCTGTCTTTGTCTCTCGTCTATAGCATGCGCGCTATTAGAGAAAGACAGCCTGAACCTCTGACTTTCTATCTTTCTCTTATAAGCTGTCGGGTTCCGAGCTGGATTTTTGCCTCTATCTGTAGTCCCTGTCTGTGAAGGTCACTGCTTCTGCAATACCAAGGAGCATTAATAATGCACCTTAGTACGTTGTTTTCATATCGCTGGATAATATCTAAGCTTCTATTGCTAGCACAATCCAGTAGTCAATACATTTTTTTAATAGTACTTTTTTCTTTTCGACGTTAGCTTCCAGCACAGCTTGGCTTCATACAGGACATATCCAAATATTTTGCTGTATCAGCATATGGTATTTAGGTATTAAATTTGTTCTAATAGGGATCAATTTTGTCCACTTTTGTTTGTGAAATTGACTTGAAGGATTTTACCGCCTCCAATATCATACGCCATTGCTTGGTCCAATTATTAATTTTATTGACAGAAGTTTGTATGCTAGCTGCTGCTTCTTCCTGATCTTTGCTGACAGCCATTATAGCAATTTCTTCAACAAAAGCTGCTATAGTATCATGATCTAATTTAGGGATATCACAAGTGTGTATCAGATAAAGTACTGGGTATGATACACTGCCATGTGGTACTCCTGCTTCGACATTCCAATGTTCTAGGTAAGCATCTACAAGCTTCACTCTAAAGCAAGCTTTACTCTGAAGGCTCCATTTGTAGGATAATATTTTAGAAGCTGCGAAAAATTTTCAGGTAAGACTTTGCTCAATTAATAATCCTTCATGCCACACCTTATCAAAAGCTCATGCCATGCAATGTGGAGTTCATTTATTGTAAAAAGTTGTTCTCTAATACCAAATTGGGATCTGGAATTTTTTGTAACTAATTGGTTCTGATCTTTAAAGAAATATGTAGAATGATACCTCGATTGGTGGTTTCCCAGGATTAGAGATCAGTACCACTTCTACTACTTTCCTTATTGTAGGACGTCTTCCAATCTGGATAATGCGTTAGTACGGCGACATAAATGAAAAGAAATGTCAACAAAAGAGCCACAGGAGAAGACAAAATAGCAGAAGAGATGTTGAAGTATGGTGGGGACCATCTTCAGAAGACAATATCCAAACTAATACAACAAATTTGGGCGGGAAAGAAAATGCCGGACCTTGGGAACACTGAACTAATAACACCAATCCACAAAAAAGTAGATGAGGAAGTCTGCAAAAATCATAGACCAATAACCCTACTTAATACCACTTACAAAATACTTGCAGACATAATAAATAAAAAACTGAAAGCATACACAGAAAAAGTAATAGGAGACTGCCAAAACGGGTTTGAACCAAGAAAATCAACAGTATATCCTTGAAAAATCGCTGGAATACTATAATGAGCTTACACGTCATTTTAATAGACTTCAGGAACGCATTTGACTCAAGCATAAGACCCAAGATTATAGGAGCATTAAAAACACTAGGAATCCCAAATAAGCTTAGGGAATTGGTGGAGACACTACAGGGAAAGTGAAATTCCAGAGTCAGATATAAGAAGAATTCAAAATGAATAAAGGTGTAAAACAGGAAGACTCAATTTCTCCAACACTGTTTAACCTAGTACTTGAATCCATTTTAAGAAATGCAAACTTAAACGAGAAAAATATTATAGTAAACGAGACCCAGCTAATCGCTAATGAAGACGACCTCACAATCGTCCCTAGAACAAAGAAAAGTCTAATAAAAGCAGTAGAGAAGCTGGATGGAGAGGCAGGAATATTCGGATTACGAATAAATGAAGACAAAACAAAATATATGCGAGTGGGGAAAGAAAAATAGAACAATGATACTCACTTGAGAATAAAAAATTACAAGTTTGGAATTGTTTTAAGCTTCAACTATTTAGAAACATCGATAGGACAAACTCATAAAGACAAGATAAAAAAGAGAATATTGAAAAGAAACCAAATTCTTGGCATGAATGAGAAACTATTGAATTCTGAATCAATCAGCAAAGAAACAAAGTTAAACATCTATAAGACTTTGATCAGACCAGTGATTACTAACGCACTAGAAACATCAACTATAAACAAAAAAGAAGAAGATCTGAAATAACTAAAAAGGAGAAAACTGAAAACAATACTTGGACCAAACATAACAAGAAATGGAGGGAGAAGATTAAAAAGAAACATAAAAATAGAAAAGGAAGCAGGTGGAGAGAATATAGTCCGATATATAAAAGCAAGGAGAATGGAATGGAGGGGACACATTATGAGAAGAGCACCAACAGAAATATTCAAGAGAATAACAACATGGGTTCCATTAAAGACGAGAACAAGAGGAAGACCACAAAGCAGATGGTAGGATCATGTAAAGGAAGATTCAAATACAATGAAAATCAGAGACTGGAAAACAAAATGCAGGGACAGAAGAAACTGGAAAACTATAACAAAAGTGGCCGGGACAGATAAGAGATTACACCATAATTTTTTTCTAATTTTTAAATTAACAATTAATACCTTAAAAAAATTAATTAATGTGACCTGTTTACTTTTGCCGAGGCATGCGCGAACCCAAAATGACTCCCGGAGACCTATTTTCGGCTGGAAATTAAAATTATTAATATTGGTTGTAGAGTTCCAGGAGGTAGGACTTTTTTTTTTCGGAAATTTTCTGCTCTTTTTTCCGATTGCCGATATTTTCAATAGTTTCTGAGATATTTGCGAAAATTTGGTAATTTTCATCGGGCCCACTTCAAATTTTTAAAAAGTTTGTCTAGAGGTCATTCCGAATCGAATGAGACATAATTTTCGGGGCCCTTGAAGAGGTTCTCACCGAAATGGCTCTTGTAGACTAGACCTGTTAAAGCCGATGTTTCAATTGAAGTATCGTTTGAATCAAAAATCATTTCCAGCAAAGATTCATACACACTTCTTATCACTTCCTTAGCATCAGAATGTAAATGTTTTCTTGTGAAGGTGTAATTAAATCCTTCTACGATGAACAAAACACTTATCTTAATTTTTAGGAAAACGTTACGAAATTTATAGGTATTTAACAGGTATAAAATTTATAGATAATAAAAATGATTAACAGCGACCTTGTCTAAATATGGTAAATTTGAGATATTTTATTGCCTAAAGGATAATTGGTTTTCATTGAAGTCAAAAGCCAACGGTATATTTTGAACATAACTAAACCAACCGCATTTTAGATCGATCTATTTTAATCGATTCGCAGCTTTCCAAAGGTAATAATCGCTAGTACTATCATTTTAAAGTTCACTTATAATCGTTTTCAATTTTTTAACTACTATTTGGCGTTTCACGTGAAACCTAAGTTTCCTTACGCCGGTAAATATATTTTCTACATTTTATTCTGGACTTCCAATATACTTAGACTTTGTAATTAAAAACAAGGACGAAGATTTCTCAGAATATTCGCATCGATAGACTTGGTTTTAAAATAAAAAATATGCAAAGAATATTTTAAGATTTTAAGAGATAGAAAACTTAATATTCATAATGGAGTAAAGTCATTTTATTACTTTTTTTTAGTTTTGTTTTAGCTTTTCTTCGATGTGGTAGAATACAGACGAGAAAAGGTGGTCGTAAACTTTAGTTGAGGAGCTGGATGACAAAAGTTGAGTAAAAGAACGGGTTTCATCTGTATTGAAAGTAAGTGTTGAGAAAACCAGGAAATCAAAAACATTCCCGCTTATAGCAGCGAGTGTCATATTTATAAGACAAACAATAATAATAAATAGACTCATTAGACCGGTAGCCCATGACCCAGTAGGCTCCATTATTTCAAATAGATGCCGTCTTCACCATCGAGTTTCATGTGAAAAACAAGTAGAATAAGGCTATTCCCCAAGACCCAAGCTCGATAATGGACTCTAATGTGAACATTGAAAATCTGAGAATTTTCACGAAATTAAAACAATTAACTTGCCGTGTACACTGCGCGTCATATAAAATTGGTACACTTTTTTTCCCAATGTAAACCTAACTTCTGAAATCAAAATGACAATCAGTCACATGTATCAAATTTGTCAAAGCGCATTATCCACGATGCCAGCCCATTTAACCCTTGAACCACGACATTTAATGTTGCCTTTAGTTTGGAGACATTTTTTCCTTGACGAGAAATCTGAATTCTTAGATACACATATGACGAAACTTTTTAGGGCAGCAATATCAAGAGGGTTAGGAAACTCAGCTACACGAGATTTAATGGATAAAATTGGCCATTATTCAACTGAAGATTGGAAAATATAGTCCTAGGGTCCCAAAAAGACCCCACGTCGTTCTTTAAGGGTTATATGAGTTTGATAAAATGCCAATAATTTCCAAAATAGAGGATGGTTAGTCTATTCGACGATCGGCCCAAGAGTTGAATAGAAGCAAAACCACGATTCAAAACATTAAAAAAAGATGGGATAACGATCAAACTGTTATCAGAAAAAGAGGAACTGGAAGACCAGTTATAACTACAGCGGAGCAAGACGAAGCATTAACTGATAACTTGAGGGAAAATCCCTTTAATAAGGCAAGACATGCAAAAGTTTCGGTAAACTTCAATGCCTCAGTAACAACCGCATTGAGAATATTTCGAAAAACTAATTCGAAGAATTGTGCTGCCGCCCGAAAATAAAAACTTAATGAAGAACATAAACAAGGTAGGTTATTATTTGCCGAAAATTATGTTTCAAACGATACATTAAATTTATTTCTGATGAAAAAGTATTCCAATCACATCATTACGTCCATATTAGAGTTTATAGACCGCCTCGAAGTAGGTTTAATGAAAATTATATTTCTTCGATTGATAAGTCTGGACGATTCTCTGTAAATCTTTTGGCTTGGATGTATAGAGGAGGTTGAGTAATGTGTTGGAAAATCGAAGGAATATTGAATGCGAGAAGCTGAATAAATGTTTTAGATGGGGTAATGTTGCCATCGGTTAAGGAAATCTTCCCCAACGATAATTTTATTTTCCAGCATGACAGTTGCTCAGTGCACACTGCTCGCTGTGTACGCAATTATATTGCTGAAAATAACATTGACACGCTTCCATGGGTCGCTAAAAGTCCAGATTTTAATCCAATAGAGAATGTTTGGGGGCTTATGGTAGAAAATCTTAAATGTAATTCCATAAAACAAAGAACACTTATGGCCCCTTATAGAAGAAACCTGGGAAAGCTTGACAGAAAATAAAAATGTAACATCAAATTTAATTGACTCAATGCCTACAATATTACAAGAAGTTATCAATAATAATGGTGCTATCACACGTTATTAATTATTGAATGTAAACTTTCATGGCCAGAATTGATTTCTTGTTCTATTTGTTTTTATTTGACGTCAGTCTGCATCTGCTACCATGGTCTATAATCTATTTGTTAGTTTATTTGTTTGAACTGCTTTAATATTGAATTACGTGGATCTCGTGTACAAATTTTATTTAATTGTAAACTTTTTTCTTTTTTATTGAAATTTTGTTGCTATTTTTGAAATTTTATTGCTACACATTCACAATTCTTTAAATCAGGTCTTCTAATTCTTCTTAATGCTGTTGTTACTGAAGCATGAGAATTCTCTGCAACTTTTACATGTCTTGTCGTATTGAGGGGATTTTCGTTCAAATAATCAGTAGAAGCTTTGTCTAGCTGTATTAAAGTTGAAAGAAAGACCAGCTTCCTTTCCTATTTTTCTTACAACTTTTTCCACCTTTTTTTAAGTCAGTCTTCTAATAAACCAACCATCTTGTACCATAACAACTAGTTAAGCATTGACACATTTCAATAGATCCATTTACACAGCTAGAAAAACACTATTTTCGATTATTATAGTACCAGTTTTATATGACGCGCACTGTACTTAGATGCATTCCTTGGATACTACTTTATCATCCAAAAACAATATGGCCTACAAATCCAAGTGATACTAAGGGATGTGACTCCTCCTCATTACAAACCAAAAAGTTTGGTTCAATCTAGTAGACTATACATATATTGAAATACAAAAGAAAATAATACATATAAGTAATAATTATTAAGTTAATGACAATTTGCAATGCGTCTTCAACAATCAACATGAGCCCCAGATGTCAGACCAGAGAGATAGAGAGAGAGAACATATAAGGAGTAATACAATTTAGAAGGTTAACAGACATGGTTATTGGGATAATTATAACTTTTGCATATATTAATCATATATATTATTAATTTGGAATGATAACAAAAATTTAAGAGAAAATGGGTGCCTAGATTTTCAGAAGGAATTGCACCTTGATCCATTGAACGACAAAGTTGAAGAGGCATTTGAAGGACTTGAAATATTGATTGTAGATTCAGCTGTTAAATGAATCACTGTAATTTGTAGTAGAAACTGAGCATTCGAAAACGTAATATCTGTGAATCTTCCGCAACAATGTGCAAACTTATTAAGAGACCTAAAATTAAATGATGGATCTGGATTTGAAAATTTTGTATGAACGACTCCAACTGATTTTGAGGTATTCATTCAAATGATTGGACCAAATATTTGTAAACAAGCTACAAAGTACAGAGCAGCCATCCTTGTTTCTTTGCGACTAGCAATAACTCTTAGATATCTGGCTAATGGTGATTCATATACTAGTTTGATGTAAACATTTCGAATTTCAAAGCAGTCAATATCAGAAATAGTACCCGTTGTGTGCAATGTTATAATTACAGCTTTAAAACCTTACATAAAAGTAGGTATACATATAAATTAATTATATTTGTCTAGATAATATACTATTATGGCATAATAATTTTGGGTTTGATAATTTGTATTATTTGTTTAAGTTGTTCGAGTTATGTCAAATATATTGTTATGATAGTTGTCTACGTGTTGGGTGCGTTTTATTTCTCTAATAGAAATCTATACTTTTGCCACAGCTCCTCAAAAGGAGATTCGACTACTTACCTCAAGGTCGTGTTTCAAGGATACTATAGATGTCGGTTCGTAGATGGCGTTCCAATCTGAATATTTAATTTATTTTCACTTGTACGTAAAAAATGGAATAGTGATATACTCTGATTCTGATTTAGTAAACAATTTAAAAAAAAATAATATGGAATTAAACAATGAAATGAATTATTACAAGCAACAGTATAACATAACAATTTGTCATGTTGACAATAATAAAACTGTGAAATACTCTTACCACTAACATTCGCACCACTTCGAATTACGGAACGTAAAATGTTCGATCCGTTTAAACAGCTGATCAATTTCCCTCACAGAAATGTGAGGACGTAACCCAAATCAAATATTAATACCACTTACTATAATATCATGCGAATATTAGAAAATTTGATATCAAATTTATCGTAAGTATGCAACTATTAATAGTAATGAATACAACCTATAATTAAATGCCTTATTTATACAATCTTAATCACTTTCAATGCGTTGGTTTTTCTATTATAACCTAAAATTCGTAAAGCAAATAAATTGTTGTAAATAAGAACCGTAACAGTTTCTATTTTCTTTCAGCTCCTGGCCACAGCATTCAACGCCTCCAAATATTTATCATATAATCAAATATGATATACACTGTGTTCATTCGAAAAGGACCCACCCTTAATATTTCAAAAATGGGACATATTAGAAGGAAATGCCGAAACACGTCAACTTTTAACTTGAGGGGGACACTTTTTGGCGATAATGTCATAAACGTCAGATTCACCCCCTCCCTACTAAAGACCCCCCTTACATTTTTTCAAATGGCATTAGGTATCAAGTCACACCTCATTTAAAAGGTCTGGTAAATCTCTATTCAATCATTTTGTTTTGCTTTTGATACCAGCCTTCCACTGTTATTTAATCGTTGTTTAAAATTGGCTCTTTTTCAACTTTTATTGCCTGAATGTTAACGGTGGTCACTTTGAACACATGATTAAATAGCAGTTTTTTTTGTTAACAGTTGTCTTTTTACTATTTGTAAATTTCTTATTCTTTAAAGAGTCTTTCTATCATATCAGAATACGGGGGCATACGAAAAATTGAAAGAGAGCCAATTTTAAACAACTATGGACAGATATACCACAACTCGCTCGTAGACCCCACTTTCTGGCACTTAATACACAACTCTTTCCTTCTGGTTTTTTCTACCAGGAAAGAAATTTACACCAAACCGAAATTATCTGACGCTTCCTGCGTTCCCAGTCCACAATTTCTTTCTGGATTTTTCTACCAGAAAAATTATACGAAAGAAAAATTATCTGACGCTCCTCTCGCGTCCACGGTACATAGCAACTCCCTAGTTTCCCCTTAACAACGTCCTTCTTATTTTTTTTAATTTCCACTTTCTTTTCAACACATCTTACCAACCAATATTTAATATTTCGAGTAAGTACTTAAATTTTTACTTTGACATTTTCTTGACACATTTCTATAAATTATTTATTTACAATATTACTATCTAAAATTCACAAATTATACAAAATCAGAGTATCATTACCACTGGTTAATAGCTTCATAAAATTTAATAATCAACTTAGATGATTTACAATAGTGACATACAAACATTACCTTCCGATTGTATACCCTATTGACGTTATATTATTATAATGAATCAGCCTTTAGATATGAAATGTTGACATCCGTCCTTATACAAAATATGTATACAGGATGTGTCAAAATTGTCCAAAATAATTATGAATTTCATTGTTAATATAAGATCATTTGAATTTTTATTCTATCAAATGTGATCTTAAATTTAATTTGATGCAATCGTATCACGATTCCATAAAATCCATAACAATACTTACATTAACCATACCATAACCATACTTTTCTGACACATGAAACCGTGAAATAGGAAAGTTAAAGATTATGACGATCAAAACTTTATTCAAAAAAGAAAAACATGTATGGGACTAAATTTGATAAAGTGGACATCTAGAGGTTTATAAAGTTCTTGGTATTATTATAATACAGTCTTATATTTTCTGCTTCATTGAATTCTGTGGTTCGATGTTGATAAATGTTATTGGCATACTCATCTTCTCTATTTTCATAAACCTGTTGAGCCTGCGCTTGACAATTATCTGCCATAAAGTTACTGTTTGCTGTCTGTTGCGAGGAGTAAACTGTTAGATTGTTGTAACTCTGTAGTTTGATGAGATGGTCGTGTGACTCTGATACTGTCGCAAGTTGGGGCGATGGTGATGTCGCTGGGGATGACGAAATGCTAATTTGTGGAAAACCCAATACAATGAACTTGCTGTAGAGGATGATACCATGGAATGTATTTGAGAAAATTCACCCATCAATAATTTAAAGTAGATATCAATTGCATTCTGAGCAGATGCAATTTCCAACTTTGATCTACCTACCACTGTTTTTGAGTTTATTACCAATATGTTCTCCATAAACAGTAAATTCGTCACGTTTTGAAACGGTGTTGGCAAGCAAAGCTTCACCTGCATTTGAATCATCGACATTTCGTTTTTTCTTTGGTAGTGGACAGACAGATTCCTTTCTTTTTACTGGTAATGTACGAGACTGATTGACGATATTTTCCTGGTGATGATCATCATCAGTTTCAGTGGCATTAGTTTCATCTTCGATGAGGCTTTGTGAATTTGGTTATTTATTATTATTAATAACCGATGGTATTTCCCCCACTGTTTTGGCGCTATGGACGGTAAACATGTTCAAATTGTTGCACCGGTACATAGTGGAAGCCTTTATTTTAATTATAAAAAGACACACAGTATTGTGATGTTCGTCATCGCGGTCGCAAATCATAATGTTCTGATGGAGGAGTTTTGAAATTTACCAGCTTTTATAAAAAACTTAGTGAAGGAAGGCTTCGGTTACCACCTAATCAATCATTGCTTGGAACAAATAACCCAATGCTGTTTATATATGCCGCTGATGATGCATTCGCTTTAATGACAAATATTATGAAACCATATCCTGGTCAGTTACCTGGTTCTAACAATCCCAAACTAATTTATAATTATAGACATTCTAGAGCGAGAAGAATAAGTTGAAAACGTTTTCGGAATTTTATCTTCCAAGTTCAGAGTTTTGCATAAGCCTTAGCATTAGTCCCGAACAAAGTAGAACTTGTTAGTTTATCGTGTCTTTATATCCACAATTTTTTTGCGACGAAATGTTGAAAGCATCAACACTTGTTTCCTACCAGGAACTTTTGACATTGAAGATCTCGATAATAATTTAATTATCCCGGGTTCATGGAGACAAGATGTCCAAAGAGAACCATTGCCTGGATTGCAAACTGTTGCAAGAAAATCACCAGTTGCAATGCAAGAAATAAGAGATGAATTCAAAGAATATTTTGTATCTCCGAAGGGCTCTGTCCCTTGGCAAAATTTGTCAGCTTAGATTAATGAATAATTAAATAGTTGTGATAAATATTTTCAGTAAAAACATCAGGTTTTGTCATTTTTCGCATTTTTAACAAAACAATTTTGACGTTTTCAAATCAAGTTAATAATTGTGCTGAAAAAATGAATTCAGATGGTGAAATAAATTATTATGTTTTCCTCCAGAATTAGGACCTGTAAAGACTAAAGTAACATTCTTAACTCAGTTTCCTCTTCCTTTTCTACATCAGTTGAGCGACTTCCCCTAGACTCATATCCTTGAATAAAAAATAATAGTCTTTCGTAGCCAAACCAGTTCACTTGCTTGGGAGATGCTCCATTTCCTTCAGAGTCCAATAATTTTTTATGCTCTCGGCGAAATTTAATTTTTAGCGCCTGAATTTTTTTCTCAATGTCTGATACACTTATTTTGTACTTGTTTGCAAGCATTTCATATGCATCCATTTTTTTATTCCGATTTTTATAGTCCACACACCTTACTTCCCATAAACATGGTGTACTGTGCAGGTCTTCAATTAATCATAGAGTTTTTGAAGATTGCACGACATAGGACTTTTGGGAAGGCTAGTGAACTCGTGAAACGTGTGATGTTACGAAAAAGCGTTCGTCACGCGATGACTCATTAGAAGGGCGTGCTGCTGAAAAAATTTTGAAAAATTCGTCAATAATTATAAAAAACTGTCAAAAATAGTCAATAATTGTTGAAAATTGTCAAAATTTTTGAAAAATGATCAAAATTTTTGAAAAATTGTCAAAAATGGTCAATTATTGTCAGAACCTGTCGAAAATGGTCGATAATTGTCAGAAACTGTCAAAAATGATCAATAATTGTTAAAATTTTGACAAATGGTCAAAAATTGTCAAAATTTTGAGAAAATGGTCAATAATTATAAAAAACTGTCAATAATTGTAAATTTTTTTGAAAAATTGTCAAAAATGGTCAATTATTGTCAGAACCTGTCAAAAATGGTCAATAATTGTTAAAACTTGGTAAAATGGTTTTTGAAAAATTGTCAAAAATGATCAATAATTGTCAAAACTGTCAAAGTTATCAATAATTGTCAAAAATGGTCAATAATTGTTAAAATTTGAAAAAATGGTCAAAAATTGTCAAAAATTTTGAAAAAATGGTCAATAATTGTCAACATTTTGAAAAAATGGTCAATAATTGTTGAAAATTGTAAAAATTTTTGAAAAATGGTTAATAATTGTTGAAAATTGTAAAAATTTTTGAAAAATGGTCAAAATTTTAGAAACATTGTCAAAAATGGTCAATTATTGTCAGAACCTGTCAAAAATAGTCAATAATTGTTAAAATTTGGAAAAATGGTCAACATTTTTGAAAAATTATTAAAAATGATCAATAATTATCAAAACTGGTCAATAATTGTTAAAATTTGAAAAAATGGTCAAAAATTGTCAAAAATTTTGAAAAAATGGTCAATAATTGTCAAAAATTGTCCAAAATTTTGAAAAAATGGTCAACAAGTATAAAAAACTGTCAATAATTGTTGAAAATTGTAAAAAATTTTGAAAAATTGTCAAAAATGGTCAATTATTGTCAGAACCTGTCAAAAATGGTCAATAATTTATAAAATTTGGAAAAATGGTCTAAAATGGTCAACATTTTAGAAAAATTATCAAAAATGGTCAATAATCGTCAAAACTGTCAAAATGATCAATAATTATTAAAAATGGTCAAAAATTGTTAAAATTTGATAAGAGGTCATAAGATATCGCAATTACAATATGGCCAATAATTCCAATGACTATCGACGAGAAATGGTTTTGTTGCGCATTCCTTTTAGAAGTGAAGATAATGATGTTCTTGCATTCTATTGCGCGTATTTTTATTGTGCATAAGAAGCAAGCTTCTGTCGGCGGTCCGACGACGGCTCACCTTTTTTTTCTGGATTCCACATTGTACTTATAGAGACAACAATACCTAAACACAATTAATAATGAACCACGAAATTTGGGTGTTACTAGGTACACCACTGATACAATGCTTAAACAAGAAAATAAACGAACGTTTGTAGTGATCGTGTCCAGACTTGCCTCTTGGCTAGTATAAAAACACGTGTTTCCCATTCTGACGGGAAACAAAAAAACATTAAACTTTTGTTTAAATGTTTTTAAACAAATGTTTGCAAACATATTTTAAACAGCTTTTATATAGTTGTTATACAAATGTTTAATGGTTTACGAGCAAATGTATGTAGGTCTGGACTAGGAAATATTGATAATAAAAGAAATACAGGGTGGAAAAGTTGAAATGTCAAAAATGTTTTTTCTCAGTAAATTGAAAGATTTTGGATATACAAACGTAAAATTTGAAGACAGGAGTCTTAGTGCCTGAGAAATTATAATATTCTATTCGTTTCGACTTATTTTCTAGAGGGCGCTACATGAGCTATGTTGTTGGTTTAACTGTGCGCTTAACTTTTTTATCGTTAACGCTATCTCACTTCTTATTGAAGAATATTAAAATAACATCATTTTTGTGGGAAAAATGTATACTTATCCTTAGTCTCAAAGGTTGCTTGCAGTTACCAAAGATGACAAAACATATTCAGAGATAAATAAAGTAGGAAAGAATATTTATTATGATGAACTTAGAATTATTTATTATTACTTGTGAGAATTCTAGAAAAAGTACACTTTTTAAAATTATAGTGTACATGAACTTATGACATTAGTAAGTTGTAGCAGGATCGTCAACCCCGATGAACGGACCCGAACCAGCTGTGGGCATTCCCAGATGCTCAACTAGGTCATGGTTGAAAGGGTGGGTAAAAGAACAACACAATAAACACTGGAAGAATACGCCCAGGCAAATACATGGGAAGAAATTCATAAAAGAACCATCAGAAAAAGTAGCGAAAGAACTGCTCTCAATGAGCAGGAACAAACTACGCACCATAACGGGGATACTTACGGGACACTTTCCCACAAAGGAGCACCTGAACAAAATAGGGCTGTATAACGGAGACCTCACATGCAGAAGATGCAAAAAGGATACTGAAACAGCTCTGCTTATACTACGCAACTGTGAGACGCTGGACCACAGGAGGCAGAAACTGTATGGTAGACCCAAAATGACTCCAGAAGACTTCTACAACCAACCAGCAAAGGACCTGTATGAGCTAATACAGGGAACGGATTGGCTGAATAGGCTGTAGTCAGAATACAAGGAGTATCCACAATAAGCCCAGGAGGCTGAGGTGGTGCCAGCGAAGGGACGGCTCCTTAAAAAAAAAAGTTGTACCTATTGATTAAAAATATATTGTATTTTTTATTGTTATTAAACATATTGAATATTGTGCATTGTGATTTGGGAGCATTGGGATCTACCCTACACCTGTTGAACTATTTCACTATTCTGTTAAAAGTTTTTTTAGCTCATTTACTGTTATTTTTAGATAATTATGACTGATCATAACAATGTCATCCACATATTGCAATTTGTACGTTTACAAATTGAAATGTTCTGGTCATACACATTTATACAATAGTTATTTCAGTTTTGGAGCTATTTTTTTAAATGATGATAAGTTTATTCATTCAATGTTGATGAGCCCCTTGTTGCGCTGTTCTGTATAACAGTTGACTTTTCAGCTCCTGAACTATGTATTTCGTTGTAATAACTTAGAAATGAAAATCTAAGATGAAAGTGATCATAGCGCTTCTTAACTAAGGCCAACATTTTGAGATTGGATGAAAGATGATGGTGAAAAACTTAACATTTCATGTAAGAAATTGCGGCATAGTGAAAGCTTTAAGAATATTACATTATAACGAACTTTGAAATCATGATCCAGCCAAGATTTTTGTAATTCAGTCGTGCATATTCTTCCAGACATTCAACTAGAGAATTATAGTATTTCAGCAAATAGAAGAAAAAAAGTTGTTCTTTAAAAATAATATGAAAAATGAAAAACGCTGCATCCTTTTAATAAAAAGAGATTGATAATTATTTATTCATTTTCCAAAGGTGCGTGAGAAAAGCGGAATTTTACAAATATTCACAATCTAGGCCAGGTGGTATGGACGTCATACCACTGCTGTTTACACCGATATTGCTATTCAAAAATATCCCCCTCTTATCTTTGGAACGATTATTCATAAACTAGTGAACTTTGGAATTGGAAAGGGCCCTACTAGTGATGATAGATGACGTATTCGTCAAAGTCACAATGTTATTGTGACCAATAATTTTAAATGGAACCATATGGCAAGCGACATCTTTTTTCAAAGGTATCGAAACAATATATTCGATAATACTAATCCCATTACTGCTTTTGAATTAATCTAGGTGTTAATTAATGCTACTATTTAATTCAAGTTAGTTAGTTAGTTAATTTAAAAAACGTAATATGAGTAGATTCCACAAATTAAGGGCCCAAACAGTGAATTCGATACTAATCTTGTTTGTGTTTATGGCAGTTCTGACAGCTGGCTCTAAAAAAAAGCAAAGATGTGATGAATTGAATCATTTAATACTAAAACCCAAAACTCAAGCTTCGCCTCTGAATAGTTGTCAAATAATCTTTTGTGAGTCTCTCTTATTGTTGATCGAACGTTCAACTGTTTTAGCAGCTTTTGGTAATTTTAATTTTTTTTTCTCCCAATAATTTGTTAAACTGTTATGAGCCGAACGTTTCAGTGCTTCAAGAAGTGAAATGGTACGACTGGAATTTTGTGAAAATATGGACACTTGAATTAACCAACATCCAGATTGTGCAATAGAACCGTTAATCCAGATGAATTCGGCAATTTGGAAATAACATTCCAACAGGATGGTGTTCCTTCACACTATGACGGTGCATTAAGACGGTTTTGGACGAGGAATATCGTGGTAGATGGATTGGACGACGATGTTCAATGGAATGGCCAGCTCGAACACTGGATCTCACACCTATGGATTTTTTTCTGTGGAGGTATCTTAATTCGAAGGTTTACGCCACTGAACCTGACAATATTGATAATTTAAAACAACGTATTGTTGCAGAATGTAGGGCTATTTCCGCAGACACATTTGGAAAAGTCCGACAAGAGTTTCAAAATAGGATACTTTACTGTCAGGAAATAAATGGGCTCATTTCGAGCAATTTAAAGTAGAATCTTCAATCTGTGATTAATATCATAGTGAATGGAATTTTAATGTTGAAAAGAGCTGTCGCTTGTCATAGGGTTCCATTTAAAATTATCGGTCACAATGACCTTTTGACGTCATCTTTGACAAATACGTCATCTTTCATCACCAAATTACAGTAGTTTATGTATTATCGTTCCAAAACTGTATGTTACTTTTGGTCATTAGGCCGCGTGGTATAATTTATATGGTGACTCATGAAATGTGATCATTAGGATACTGAATATTACAATAATTCACATGAATAAAATTATTTAGAGGATACAAATTTCTTTTTCGCTTGAATTACATTCAAAATGTTTCGCCAATTCAAATTTTTCATGTTAAAATAACTCCTCTTCTCCCACTTGTTCTTCCCTTTTCTCCTTATTTTGTTGTTCTTTTTCTTATAAGGATTGTAATCTGCTGTCAATATATCGTTTTACTCATAGTCTATTTCTTAAAACAAATTTATATTTTCGACGTTTCAGCATCTTCAATAGATCTTTTCGAAGAAAATATCAGGAATAAATTTTTATTTAGTGTATTTTGGGATTTCCTAGTAGGTATTCCTTGCGTTGATCTCTTTCAACTCCAGCATGTAGCATTTTTTTTCTTTTCCAATTCATAATGGGAGCTGAAAATATACTTCAATTCACTGTTATTTTTAGCCACCAACTATTTATCATCTTTATGAGAAATATCTGCCAAATTAATGACATTTTTTATAGCTAACATTGAATTCATTCAAGCTCTCTTTCGTTTTCCTGAGATGATGTTGCGAGAAACATGGTGTGCAGACTTATGTGTTCTAATTACACTAAAGCCGAAAAACTATTTTTTAAAGAAATAGACTCTGAATCTGTAAAGCAGATAAGAATCGAGTAGAGGAAGATGAAGAGGAGAAAGAACAAAAGCTGCAGGAGGAGAAAGAGAACTACCAAAACGGGGACCAATATTTGGTTGAACATAAAATATTAAAATCGACCCAATATTTCAACAGCGATTTGGAATTTTGTATACATTCTCAGTCATTAAATGTTTTAAGTTGAGCTGCAAAAATCATTATCATTATCTATTATTATATTCTTCATCCTCTAGACAATCAAGAGGCCGTAGTATGCGCCTCTTTGGATATAGAAGGAGCTTTTGACAATACTCCTCATGAGGCTGTCAAAAGAGCATTAAATAGAAGAGGTGTAGACAGCACAACATCCAAATGGATGTCGGAACTGCTCACCACTAGAGTAGCAGAGTCGAGGACGAGCAAAGACATTGTCTCCATCTGTACAAGCAGAGGATGTCCACAGGGAGGAGTAGCATCCCCATTAATGTGGAGCCTGACGGTTGAAGAACCTCTGTGTGGTTTGACTGACCTCGGAATATCCTGCCAAGGATATACCGATGATATTGTCATAACAGCCAGGGGAAAATTCGAAAATACCCTTTGTGACATAGTACAAAAGGGTCTGAACTATACAAATAGCTGGTGTAGGCAAGTGGGATTTACCATCAACCCCACCAAAGCTATCCTAATAGCCTTCACTAAGAAAATAAAGCTCAACCTCAAAACCATTAAACTTGATGGGAGCGAGGTTGAATGGAGACAAGAAGTCAAGTATCTAGGTTTGACTCTAGACTCCTGTGGAACAAACACAAAAAGGAGATTATATACAAAACAATAATGGCTCCAATGGTGTGCAGGAATCTGACAGGGAGAAATTGGGGTTGTAACCAAAAAATCCTGAGCTGGATGTACACTGCCATAGTGAGAACAATTATCACTTATGGAGCCATAGCGTGAAGTAGTAGAACTAGCCTGTTGACGACGAGAGAAAATCTCTCCAATATCCAAAGACTAGCATGTATGTGCATTACAGGATCAATGAGAATATGCCCAACGGTAGCCATGGAAGGAATTATCAACCCCACACCACTACATATGGTGGTGGAAAGTGTTGCAGAAAGAACAAGATACAGACTAAGTAGAGAGGGAATCATTAAAAAAACATCTCCTTTCTTCATAGAAATCAGAAGACCTGGACAAGATGGTATGATGAAAAAGTATAACTTTTCAAAGAAATTTGTTACCGAATTAAGGACACAAACAAGAAGGAATGGGATCCAAATACCATTACCAGACTTGGAAAGAATGCCATTCGATGGTACACCGACGGCTCAAAAGCAATGGAAGGAACTGGGATAGGAGTGTACGGGCCAGGAACCAAACACTCTGAAATCTTGGGAAAAACCCTGATCGAGTACCTTCAAACGGAAATTCACGCCATAAGAAAGTGTGCTCAGTTCAATATTGATGAAGGATATAAAAGGCAAAGGATTATTATAATGTCGGATAGTCAAACAGCCATTAAAGCACTGAGCTCTTGTGTTATCAGTTCCAAAATGGTGTGGGAATGCCTAGGCAAACTCAATGAACTAGGCGAGAACAATATATTCACCTTAATGTGGATTTCAGGACACACTTGGATAAAAGGAAATGAAATAGCAGATGAACTAGCAAAGAGGGGGACTGAAACACCCTTCGGGGGGCCGGAATCCTTTTGTGGTATCAGCTCCAATGTAATATTGGAAGAAATAGGCAAAGCCGAAAAAAAGAAGATCTGACCATTGGAAATATCTAGTAGGACTTAGACGATCAAAGATTCTTCTGGGTGACTACAACCTGTTGATATAAAATGCATAAGTCGAAGTAAAACTGCACTAAGAGTTTTAACAGGGATCCTAACGAGACATTGTCGTCTGAATGGGCACCTGAAAAAGCTCAAAATTGTGGAGGAAGGAGATTGTAGATTCTGTGACATGGAAGAAGAAACCTCCATCCACATACTTGTGAGTTGCACAGCAATTCAGAATCCTAGGGCACAACACCTTGGAAATTACTGGATAGAAGAGGGACATTTACCTAAGTCAAAGCCTGCAGATATCCTAAAATACCTCCGGAAAATAAGTCGAAAAGAAGTACTAATAACTGAGACTTTCTTCAGGAACTAAGTAGAAATAAGGGGACACAATAGATCTTTTAGGTATCAGTGAATGTCACCCCGATTTACGTAGGTACATACATACATCCTAATGATTGAATAGTATACATTTTTGGAGAAAAAAAATCCCATTGCGTTATCGTTATTCAGCGTTTTCTGTAATCAACAAATCATTTCATGCAACTCACAGATAACTAACTATTGTTGGAAAATGAATATGAGCAGAGTTATTTTTTTCAGCACTTTGTATATAATTTTTTTATAGAATTAGTATAGTTTTTTAGTTTTCAATTGTTTGCAAAAACATTTTGGCCTGTCAGAGATTTCTTTTTTCAAAAAAAGCATTTCCATAGACTGAAAGAGAGCGTGAATTTCTCAAAAAGTTTTTTACGAAAAAAATCTGCTAATTCGGTATTAGAACAGCTACAATTGTACCAAGTTCGGTGATCCTAGAATCATTTTTGTAAAAAAAGGAAAAATGAATTCCTGTTTTTTTGCAATTTACTCGACAGTTTCAAGGTTATGTTTGCTTTCACAACTTTTACCTTCACCTTTTTCCCCATTTCTTACTCCTTTCAATCCCCCCGCATACATTTAGATGATGAATTTTCCTTCCTGCATTAGCTTTACATTTTCATATTCTCTTCTACTTCGTTTTTCCTGTTAGGAATTTTTCTGTAAAAATAGTAATTAACTTGGTCTTTTTAAATTTGTAAAATTAATTTCCCTGAGATTGTTACAAAACATTCAGGATCTCAAAAAGAAATGTATCATATTCATGATATTTTCCAATTAATTGATTTGACATGCTGAAATTATTCTAAATTATTTGAATAGCAATAACTTATGAATATCAATTTTATGCAAAAATGTCAGGAGTAGTTTTTGGTGAAATATTAGTCATCCCACATAGAAGGGATATTTAAACATCTTCATAAGAAATACATTGCTGCTAGGGTAAGCCATTTTGATTGACATTTATGACAGTATCGGTATCTAAAACGTACTGAGAAAAACAAAAATATGTTAATGGTTGCTAACCTAATGTCATTATCAAAATAATACTTTTTTGTGTCAAACATATGTTATGTATAATATACCTAATTTTTCATGATGTGTAATAAAAATGCCCTCCCTGGTTCACTCGACGAAATCAATCCAGAAAGAACATAGTCCATGTAATTGAAGGCATTTTCCAATAAGTGAGTTTGGTGACAAAAACTCAGCAATTTAATATTTTCAGGTAATTAAGACTTTTTAAATACTCTTTCTGACGTAAAAGGTTCCGAACCCCTGCACAAGAATCTGGCATTCAGTAAATATATGCCTTCAAATAGCCTCCCGTGAAATAAACGGAACCATGTGTTATTGACTGATTTTGCAGATAGTCGATAGTACTCACATATTTTGAATATTATCAATCGAAAAATTTGCGGTGAATTTAGAATTTCCAGAGAAAAGTACAAAAATAGTTATTTATGTACCAAGGACGAAAAACTGTCTATTATCGTCGAACCTGCAAATTTATAGCCGAGGCTAGCAAGCATGCAAGGCACTAGAAAGTTTTTCAAAGAGGAACATTTTTTCGTCGATCCTTACAAAAAATTACTAATTTCCGATTGAAAAATCGACTATTTTTGAGCAAACACTTTTCGTCCGATGTGCAAAAGATAAGTTTCATCTCGGCCATCACGAAGAAATCTGTTGATGTTATCTCGACTAAATACTCTCTTTGTACCACACGCCTTGTTTTTTCAAAAATACAATAAGTTTCGGAAATTTGGATATGTTAACATTTTAGCGGACGAAAAGTTTTTGCCGACAAAAAGTGTCTGCGGACGAAAAATACTTGCCTCCAAAAATAATCGATTTGTAATTCGGAAATTATTACCATTTTTTGTAAAGGTCGACGGAAAATAGTTATTTATGTATCAAGGACGAAAAAATGTCTATTATAGTCGAGTCTGCAAATTGCGAGCAGGCGAGACAATAGACAGTTATTTGCCCAGGTGCATATTACATTTTTTCGTCGATCTTTACAAAAATTGCTAATTTCCGAATAAATATTCACACCATGGTCTTATTCACACGTAAAATCTAGCGGATTTCGTGAATAATTAATTTGAAAATTTTTTGCTCTAGTAGATATCCAATGAAATCAGTTAATTTGAGCCCATGGTCTGTTATCAGTGTAATGTTGTTCTGACTGGTTGTGTTCAATCAAATGACCTCAAATTAACTGATTTCATTGGATATTTACTAGAATCTACGTTGCCATTCCGATTTTGAAGTTTCAAAATATTTAATATTTCAAAATGTCACGATTCTGTCATAATACTGACGAGAATATTAATGAAATTATAGAAACAAATATACTATGTTTTTTTTTCTATAATTAGCAAAAAAAATTCTATTCGAATAACCCTCGAACATTGATAAATGCTCAAACATTTTATAACAACTTTCTCAAGCTTGTTGCTTATTGGCTGCTGTTTCCAAGCGACAAGCTTTCGAAATCTGTTATAAAATGTTTTCGAACAATTATCAATGTCCTTGGGTTATTACTAGTGACAACAGCAAATGACAGTTATTGTCATAGCCTTTCTCGCACCGTGATCTATCATAGCGACCACAGCGAACGAAAAGTGTTTGCGGCCTAAAAGTAAAATGTTTGTGAACGAAAAGTACTTGACGTCAAAAATAGACGATTTTTCATCCGGAAATTAGTACAAAAATAGTTATTTATTATACGAGGGAAAAAAGTATTAGATTTTAGCTCGAGGTCGAGACAAAAAACCGAGAGCAAAAATCTAATATTTTTCCCGTGTATAATACACTCTTTCTTTTCTTTCTATCACTTTTTGTGAAATTACGTTTTTCCCCGGGAAAAAGTGAGTACTGACAACAGTGATAAAATGTCAAACTTTTTTCCCGTCACAGAAAAAATGTCCTTTTTTGTAATGGTCATCGAAAATAGTTATTTTCCTAACAAGTGCGGAAAGTAATACTTTTCCGCACGCGACTGCAGTTGACCCGAACGACGCGGAGCGGAGTTCGGGCAAGCGGTCAAGAGCGGGAAAGACACTTTACGCATGAGTTGGGAACATCATTTTTTTTACGACCGTATATACAAAAAAGTATACCAACCCATTTTTAAAAAATCATTTTTTTTCAACATACATATACAAAACTTTAACTAAAAACTACTAATTATTATAAATATTAATATTAAAAACACAATTTGTTGTATTCTGTAAATTACTTAAAATTGCCGGTCCAGTGGAGTTATTTGAACAACTTTGACGTTTTAGTAACAATTACACGCCTGGGTTGTCATAGCAACTGATATCAAACCCGGGTGGTTTGATAGTTGTTTTGTGACACTACTTTAAAGACTGTACACGGTTATATAAAAATATCTTCAATATTGTATATTTTCCAAAAATTAAAAATGCAACAAAAAGCTAGGAAAGATGTAGATTTTATTTGATGGACTATTTCGTAAATATTTATTTACCTGTTGTAACAATAGTTATAACTTCCGAAGTAAAAAACTATCTAATAAGGTCAAAGTTTGCATAATTTTACTTTCCCGCACTAGTGCGGGAAAGTGACACTTTCAAAACTAAAATGCGTGCGGGAAAATGGGATAAAACGCACGGTCGTAGAAAAAATACTTTTTTCTCTCCTTTTCAACCATTTATTTTCGGTATTGGTATATTTTATCCAAAAAAACAATTCAAAATCAATGTGTCACACTGTATAAGAAACTATTCATGAATATTAAAAAAATTAATAATTTTTTTTACAATAACGAGGTTAATAAATTTGTATATTTAAATTACAAATGCCAGGAAAATGATAAACAATTTTAAATATTTTGCTGTCGACCGTGCGTTTATAAGTTTTATTGATGTACACAAAATCATTCATGAACAACGCATATTAATGAACGATTTCCTATTAATAAACGATTGTGGTATAGGCAACCAAACATACAAAAATATTTAAAAAAAAGACCTAAAACTGACTTCTAGTATAGAATACTTCTACTTTCGACTTACCTATGGTGTTTATTATATTATTCTACAAAACTATAATAATTATTGATGTCAAAACATCCAAAAAATAATTTAAAAGAACGAAAACAGTGACATTTGAACCCTCTGTGACATTTCAATGACATGATTTATTTTTGACAGTACTTACCTAATAATAATAGTATATTATTTAACGAGAGGAAATGTTGGTCATAACTCACGCAGATGAAGTTTGCAGCACGAGCCGTAGGCGAGTGCTGTAATTCATCAAGTGCTTTATGACTATCAGCACAAGTTGAATACTATATTTTATCTACGACTTAAAAATTTATATCGTTTGCGATATATTGGTAGGACGAAGATTTAAATATTTCTTAACTATGGTATGAATATTTCACGTAACAGTGAATTTTTTTACCCTGAAAATAGATACATGATCTTCTTAATCTGTAATTTTCATAGAGTGCAATTCTGTGCCCATTATTAAAGCAACCTAAAATAATCTATGTAATTGACTGGATGATAAAGTCAATTGAATTATTGCGAGATCTACCACCTTTGTCGCCAAATATTTCTCATTAGGAGCTTCATTTATACAATTATTAAGTTGTTGTGTTGTAAAAGTTTTTGCTTTTTTAGCTACATGTTTCTCTGATTGACGTTCAAGAAATGCACCTAGCTTTGAATAATTATCTATATTGATTCCATTATTTATGTTGATTGTGCTTTTTAGCATGGAGTAGAAAGTCCATAGACACGATGCTTTATATTTAGTACTAAGTTCACTAAAATATACCAAAAGTATATTATCTGTAAACGATGAGTTGATGTTCTTACTGCTACACCAATCTTGAAAATTTTTGTATACACCTTTATATTTGTTTTGGGATTTTTCGGGCAATAAATTCTGCATGGTAACATCAGCTACTTGTCTTTTTTTGGAGGTGTACATAATAATTCATCTTCAAAAGCAGTTGAATAATTACTTAATAGGAGTAGATAAATATTCTTATTTTTTAAATATTCAAAAAAAGGATTCAAGTTGTACAGTCGACGAAAAAGTTTTGTTACTAACACGAGTATTAAAAGGGCGATTAACAATTTCCAATATTAACTCGATTGTTAATAGCCCTTATTAATACTATTGTTGGTTGAATAACTCCTAATTCATAGATGTAATTATGAAAGAATTTTGTATTTAATCTCGAAAATAAAAATAAAAAGTTAATTCTGTATAATAAATTATTGGATCCTCAAGAGAATGAAGGGAAAATGCTAATTTCATTCACCCCTATCATTTTCCCTTCCCCTATTTCCTGAAGGGGAAAGGTGAATTAAATAATTGTTTTCCCTACCCCTTCTTGGTACTGGAAATTTGGACGCAGCACAACAGATAAACATACTAACTACTGGTTTTATGGGTTTCATAGCAGTATATAGAAACCTTGATAGTTTTATATCTGTGCTATAGACAGTATAGAATGAAGGGAGGTAAACTGTATTGTAACGTTTTTCTCATTTATCTAGATAGTTTATACTGGTGGGATAAACTTTACTTAATGTCCACTAATTTATTTACACTAGGTATAATAGTTCTAATTTATTTTTACCACTTGAATATCACACTATTTATCTTAAAACATTCACACTTTCATTCAGTGTCCGATAACTGAAAACTTCTGTAAACTGTCTGTGAACTAACTCTGTAATAACTGAACTAACTGTCTGACTGACTCAAAAACTCTCGTATATATAGTCTTTCTCAATTCTCGAAGGTTCTTGTATTTAACACGCTTCTCGTATGCGTAAACCCTGCCGTACCAGAAGACTCTAGAGGACATCAGTTCGAGAACAGACGCTTCGCATTCGCCAAAATTTATAGTTTAGTGACAGGGCCGGCTTTGATTTGGTGACTCCGTAACAGTATGTTTGAAAAAAATCGTGAAATCTTGAGAACTTGTTGTTTTCTCATTATAATATTAACGTTGGAACAGTTTAGTTCTTGATACTCCAGGGAGCTGAATAATCTGACCTTTACTGATAGTTACAGCTTTCCGACATTTGACAGACAAATATTTTTTGATGTATTTTTATTATAAAGTATATCAAACCACATATCTTTTCATTCAACGTTTCGGTAGCGTTCCAATAATAATAACAAAAAAATGAATATACCACAAGGAACATGAGAAGCTACCTTGTAAAATATTATATCTTCTGTATATTCCTTGTGGACTTATATGTCAAAGAGGTTGTGTTAATGGCCATGTTACGATTGCTCACGGCTGGTGTAAACCCCGAAGTGGGAGTGGGTCAATTGAGGCTAAGCCAATGGCGAGAAGAGCTTACTGCGCTACCTCTGCTGCAGGCGGCCAATGAACCTAAGTTTCTGTTTAATAAACCCTACAAACTACAAATAAAACAGAACACACAGTCAGATGCTGCAAATGCAATACGCATGTATACAGATGGCTCAAAAACCAAAGAAGGCTCAGGATGTGGAGTTTACTCCAGATCACTAAGCCTAAGAATTAAGTGGGGGTGGGAAAAAATACCAGCATGGTTCAAACAGAACTGGCTCGCATCTCAATTGCCACAAAAGAACTAACCAAAAAAAGAATTTCTGGCAAAAACATAACAATCTGCACTGACAGCAGACAAGCCCTATTAGCCTTGAACAGACAACGTGTTACATCAGGGCTAGTATTAAAATGCCACCAAGATTTAGCTAACCCCTTTGGTAGATAAAAATATTATACTGAGTTGGGTTAAAGGGCACGACAGGAGGAAAGGTAATCGCATTGCCGATTGTTTAGCCGGGAAAGCGGCTGGACTGAAAATTTTAGGATCCAGTAACACCTACGGCCTGACGACTTCGACAATTGCGGAACTAGCCAAGCGTTACACCCATGTTTAATCCCTAAAGAGATGAGGTGGGATCAAAGGATGCAGTCTTGGCCAGGGTCACCCTGGGCGATCCTGGGAAGCCGGCGCCGAAGACATATTTGGCGATGACCAGGAAAAACCTACGCTCAACAGTAGGATTTCTGACTGGGCACTGTCAACTAAGGAAACACCTCCATACTATGGGGCTAGTGGACCCACCTCTATGCAGAATGTGTGTACAAGAAGATGAAACTGTCAGGCATGTCTTATGCGAGTACCCGGAGTTAGGACAGACAGGACAGACAGGACAGACAGGACAGACAGGACAGACAGGACAGACAGGACAGACAGGACAGACAGGACAGACAGGACAGACAGGACAGACAGGACAGACAGGACAGACAGGACAGACAGGACAGACAGGACAGACAGGACAGACAGGACAGACAGGACAGACAGGACAGACAGGACAGACAGGACAGACAGGACAGACAGGACAGACAGGACAGACAGGACAGACAGGACAGACAGGACAGACAGGACAGACAGGACAGACAGGACAGACAGGACAGACAGGACAGACAGGACAGACAGGACAGACAGGACAGACAGGACAGACAGGACAGACAGGACAGACAGGACAGACAGGACAGACAGGACAGACAGGACAGACAGGACAGACAGGACAGACAGGACAGACAGGACAGACAGGACAGACAGGACAGACAGGACAGACAGGACAGACAGGACAGACAGGACAGACAGGACAGACAGGACAGACAGGACAGACAGGACAGACAGGACAGACAGGACAGACAGGACAGACAGGACAGACAGGACAGACAGGACAGACAGGACAGACAGGACAGACAGGACAGACAGGACAGACAGGACAGACAGGACAGACAGGACAGACAGGACAGACAGGACAGACAGGACAGACAGGACAGACAGGACAGACAGGACAGACAGGACAGACAGGACAGACAGGACAGACAGGACAAGAGATGTAACTAGTCTGTAAATGGTTATTCTCATCTTATATTGCATTGTGTTGTGATGACAAAGGTAGAGTTCCTTAACCTTGTTTTCAAACAAAAAGTCAATAATATTGAACTATCGAAATAGTAGTTAATCCTGCATGATTGATAACGATGGTATTAGTTACAAACGTTTATCAATTTTAATCATTGCAAAATGTCATTGTGTTCTATTATTTCTTTGTTATTTTTTGAGCATAGAATTGAATATTTATTGAGGCCGAGGATAAAATGACTTAGCTTCCATTTTTTTTATTCCATCTAAATTGTGATAAAATTATTTGTTATTTTAGAAGATAGCGCACATATTTCCCAGAAATTGTTTTCTAATCATAACTTTTATTGCCGTGTATATATATTCAAGTGACATTAATCTATATGATAGTGACCAAGACAATGAAGCTTTTTGTAATTATAGCAATCATCTTAGTGAATGTCAAAGGCAATGATGAGGGTAAGAAAATGATATACTATAATAAACATTCTTTTGATTCTGCTTTCTTGCTTTTCCTTGTAGTTTATGAAGAAATCGATGATTTATCTGATGACTTGAATGCAGATGATACTTTGTTGTGGTTGAGGACACCCAAGGACATAGTTTACCATTTCTTCTGTCAAAAACATCCCAGTAACACTTTTAATGTGAGAATAAACAATGTGGAACTTTTAAAAGAGTCAAATTTTTCAGCGAATAAGGAAACACTTTTTGTTATACATGGTCTGTATAAATTTTATAAATACAACTCAATTCATATATCGCATATTCCACACAGCAATTGTCACTTTGATAGCTTCTAAGGTTAAGTGAAACTTTCTCAGCGACGAATACACTTTAATTTTTTAATCAATTATCGCAGTATAAAATGATTTCAAATGTTTGTATTGACACTTTCTAATATTTCTTGTTTACTCGGACAATTTACATACCGCACCCTGGTAAGGAAACTGACACTAGTTAGTCAAAAAAGCAGTTTTCAAGAAATAGCAAATAATAGAAAAATAGCATAAACGCATTTTTAGCACTATAATATTAATTTGATACCGTAGATTTGAATATTATGAATCTGTATATCAGTTTTTGTTGAAAATGAGGTGGTAACAGGTGAGGCTTTCTAGTTGTGTCACTTTTCTTGTCTTTTTAACACAACTGCCTCCTGTGGATACATTTTGGATTAGAGAAGTGACGCTGTTTGAGTTGTGTCACTTTTCTTGCTGGTGCGATATTCACGATACTTTAAATAGTGGTGAAATATAGTTTTTCTCTATTACCAAAGGTGTGTGGTGAAGATGACTACTTTCTTTTTTCCCTACAATCTACGCCATTCTGGTAATAATTCATTTCAGTATGTTTTTTTTTCTTCGTCACTTTCTACGAGAATATATAACTCTATGCGATAGAGTTAGTGATATTTGAGTTATCTGCGTTTAAATGAAATGTAGTTGTCGTGATACAATGTACTCGGAAAGTTTTGGTTCATATCCATGGTGACAGTAGAGGGACTTGTAGCATAATCCGCCATAATTTTCTACATTTTTTTTGTTGGAAAAAGATTTGACTATTGAAATCGAATTATCCTTTTTGGATTTGCAAAATGAAATCTACCCTGTTATAAGATTAAGTCCTCTTCAGGGTTTAAATTGAAAAATGAAAGGCAAGTGAATTTTCGGTCGCGGTAGGGACAGATGTGGCTGTGCACCCAAAAGATGGCCATTTGGTTAATTTCCGCAATGTATGGCGGTTCCGATCATTGCGAAAATTAAGATGCAGGAAAAAACCACAGAAAACCTGCAGCCTCAACCCGGAAAAGGAAAAGGAAATGGTGTTTGTTTAGTATCATACATAATGTTTTCTGTCTGCGCCTTGGGAGTGTTATTGGGGCTGTTTCCCCGGATTTTGAGGTGGAAGTTTGCCTTTTTGGGTATTTGGGATCATACGTTGCGTGGTCGCCACCACAGTTCCTGCAACAAGGCTTTTTTGCCTTGTCACATTTTTTCGGATCTGTGTTCGTGACTTCCACAGTTCGGGCAGGTGTGAAGCTTGGCTTTATATTCAGTGACGGAATGGCCTAATTTTGTACAGCGAGTACAGTAATTCGGGAAGGGAGGTAGTTGGTTGGAGTTTGAGATTTCACATCTGTGATTGAGGCCGTGAAGGAAGATTCCTTTGGAGATTGCCTGGTGAAGTTGAATTTCAGAGTTAGTTATAACTCTGATTAGGGAGGTTGGAGAATTGGTGGATTTGGAGACGATCCTCCAGCATTTTTGGAAGTTGATTTGCAGATCTTTAAGAAGATCAAATATTTCTCCGTCGGAGATATTTTTGTCAACCCTGGAGATGACAGAGGAGAAGTTTGGAGAGTGGGTGTTGGCTGAAGTTTCTTTTCTGGAGGCGGAAGATTGTGAATGGAGAGGTAAGCATACAACTTTGTTGTCTCCGATGGCATTTTGGATTTTTAGTTAGAGTTTTTTGGGGCAGATGTTCTTTGGAATTTTTAGGAGGGCGGTGAAATTTGGGATAGCCTTCAAATAAGAGATTTTACCTTTTAAAATTTCGTTTCTGTTCAGAAGGATGAAAAGTTATTTCTGAGAGCAGAATTTGGGTGGGAGGTTTCATCGGTTAAGAGTTTGAAGCGAAGTTGTTTGTGAAGATTTTGACGAAGGAGTCCGAACTGAGCTCCGAATGGATTCTGCTCCGTCGTTTTGGCGGGTTTTTGTAGCTTCGTAGATTGATGAGGCCTGGGAAGATCGAGAAGATTGAATAAAAAGATGAGGGGATGTGGCAGCTTGTGCGTATGATGAAGGTCTGGATTTAGGCATATTTAATTCGAGGTCGGCAGTTTGTTCTTTGAGCAGATTTAGTTGCTTGCAGGTCTCTATGACAGAAGATAATTGCTCTTGAGAGAGATGTGTATTAAGCTTTCCTAGAAGGGGTAGTGAAATCGGAGATTTCATGAAAGGGCGTGGTTTGGAGTTATTGGAGCTGCTGGAGGGTGTCTCGGAGGCTTTTTTGGCAGATTGGGAGGTTTGAGTTTTGGAGGCTGATGATTTTGGTTTGAAAAGTAAACCGGTAGTGTACCATAATTTTCTACACATATCATTCTCATATGTACATCTACACAAACTCTCTGTCCGTTTGAATTTACCGCTCGAATTGTACTACTATACTCGGATCCGGTGCTGCAGAATGGTCCACTTCGTCATTTATATTGTTCATTATTCTTCAAACTTCGGGCTGTTAGCTCTCAAGACTAAAACGATAATTTTGTATTTCTTTTTTTTCTCTGGAATGAAGCAACTAGTAAATAAACAAAGTCACTCAAGTTTATTAGTGTTAATTATATTATAATTGATGTTTATCAAGTTTTCACTTCCATGTCAATGAAAATTCAAAACTATGATTCTTATTATATCCACACGGCACACCTCTTGTGATAGCGAGGAAATATATTTCGCCTCTATTACCTACCTACGGAAGAAGGAAATTTCTACAACCAAATTACCCCTTATAAAAATCTTATTTCATCGTACGCCTATGATTGAAGGACATTTTTACAAACAACCAAAAGAAATTCTTAAGCCGTCCGGGATTGCAGGTCTTCCGCCTTGTCATCTCTGCCAATTCCTCAGAAATTACCTTTTAAGATTTCGCTACATTACATACATACATACATACCGGTAATACTAATAAAAAGTATGGTAGAAAGGGTTATTGTCACTTAGCTATAATAGTTGGACATATAGCCTCGCGTATATTGAGTTATATAAACATGCTCTACATTATTTTATTTATATTATATCATCAATAGTTTTCGCAGTGTTCACCAAACAATTACTTTTATAGGAAAGTTTTTAAGGCCTTGGGTTACATTATTCTAATTTTCGTGAGGATCTGCAATTTTTTTGAAAATGAAGTATAGCCTGTGTTATCCGCTTTTTATTGGCCAAAGAAATTTCAAATTCGGTTAGGTAGCTTTCGAGTTTATCCATTACAAACATAAATACATACATATATAGCTTTCCTCTTTATAATATAAGTGTGGATAGGTAACTGATAGGTACGAACAAAATGTATTGGAAAGTGTCAAAACAACGGGCTAAAATCATTTTATATTTTATTATAAAGCGCCCAAAGTATGACGGTAAGAAGGAATATTTTAGTGTGGTAGATTAAATGTGCTTCACCAGTTGATTATATGGACACTTCTCAATGGAACACCCTGTATATTTATAATAACTGCGATTAGCCGTGCGCAGTTACTATTCTCACTTTTATTGACTGCTGACTGACGTAGTCCTATTAAAAATGAGCCAGACTGAACTTTAAAGTTTTAATTAATTTTTTAGAGAATTTCAGCTTTGAGAAATCACTTTGACTGGTGTAATTTTTTTTTACAATTACTTTGCAGCGCTGACACCACATGTCCTTATATTTACCTGTCTGTTTGTTGAATTCCTGTTCTACATTACATTTGTTCGTTTTGTGAAAACTTCAAGCTTCGAAAAATTATTTTAGATGTTAACCTTTACGAGCATCCCAGCGCCAGGTGTCCCAGCAGGGAAAGTGCTGACTACAGTAATTTTTAATTATTAAAATGTAAGCTATTCTGGAAATATCGGTCTTTGTACTTTTTTGACAACAGCTGTTCGACTATAAATTGAAGCGGACTTGAAGAACAACATTTATAAGAAAATGTTAGGGAACAGCATTTTATCATAAAGCATAGAAAGTATCATTTGAGCATTATTCAATCGATTCAAACACTAACATCTACTACAGGAACAATTATAAGCCAGAATAACCGTAGCGACTCTTGCTACCCCTTGCATCTTAACAAGATAGGCCTTAAATATTCAAATCAATGTGTCATCTGTCTAGAAGTGGCTGATTTAGACCACATATTTTTCAACTGCCACAAATACCGTCAACAAACACATAAACTTTTTAGTGAATTACTACGCAACCGAGTTACACTGCCCGTAAACTTTACTCTCGTTGAACAATAAAACCGTATATGACTCGCTGATATCTTTCGTATGTTTATGTAAGTTGAAGTGCATATTGTCCCGTTTTTGTTCCAATTAAACCATATAATATACCCATTATACCTTTTTTCCGAGGCCCATCTGATCTGTCTGTTAGTCACCCTGATCGGCCCCTGGGTGTGAAGTTTGTGTTCCAAGTCCATCCTTTTGATCTTTTCTTCTATATAAGTATAATATAATCGATTAGGGAAGCCTTTACTCACATAATAACACTAAATTTACTCATCGTATTCTTAGATACTGGCTGAATGGACAAAGATTTCCAAGTGCCAAAAACGGGAAAAAAAACCGTAGTGACTTCAATGCTCCTCGTATGAAGTTCAATAGCTACGTGTTTAATCATTTAATATCTTTGGATTGATATGTTTAAAATTGTTTTTTCATTAAATTGTCATACCTAATTACAGTCCATGTTTGAGTAGACAGGATGTATGTATGCATATTGGAATGACATTTACTGAGAGCAAAAAGATGTACTATTGCCCCTTTCTTCTACACTTAGTTCCTGAGGAAAGTCTCAGAGAAATTTTAGGATATCTACAGGCTTTAGTTTAGGTGGGTGTCCCTCTTCTATCCAGTAGTCTCCTAGGTGTTGTGTCCTAGGAATCTGAATTACTGTGCAATCCGCATGTGGATGGAAGTTTCTTCTTCCATACCACTGAAACTGCATTCTTCTTCCTCCAATATTTGGAGCTTTTTCAGGTGCCAATTCAGGCGGCAATGGGCTAATGGGACATCTGTTAAAACTCTTATGTCCGAATTCACCAACCATTTCCTAAAGTACGGTAGTACTTAAATTGGATTCAGGAATTCCTAAATGCAATTTACGTTTCATCACGCGCTATGTAACTTTAGGAAATGGTGGCGAAATCGGGCATTAGTGTATATGTTCTCAAGTGGTTGTAGTCACCTAGAAGTATGTCTGCTTTTTTAAGCCATACAAGATCTTTTCAATGGTTAGATCTTCTTTGTCCGGATTTTACTATTTCTTCAAATATTACATTGGAACTGATACCGCAAAAGGGTTCTGGCCCCCAAAAGAGTGTTTCAGTCCCCCCTCTTTGCTAGTTCATCTGCTATTTAATTTCCTTATATTTCAGTGTGTCCTAGAATCCACAGTAAGGTGACGATATTGCTCTCGTCTAGTTCATTGAGTTTGCCTACGCATTCCCATACCATTTTGGTACTGATTACACAAGAACTCAGTGCTTTAATGGCTGCTAATGGTAATCCTTTGCCTTCTATATCCTTTATAAATATTGACACTTTCCTATGGCGTGAATTTCATGAATAAACATATTAAATTTGTTCTGTTTGAATTCCAGTATCCCAATTTTGAGAATTTCTCGTCCAATTGTTGAACTGGTGGAATACAAACCCATCGTACAATTATTAGTGAAAACTTTCAATTGATCTATTTTGCTATGTATAATTTTCTCATTTCCATGGAACCTCAATGTTTCATCTTACGGTAATACATTTTTTCTAGCAATTCACTTCTATTTATAACTTTTTAGGTTGGAAAAATAACAATGAATCCAGTGTTAATCATAAAATTAGGGAAAAGATTTTACAACATTATGACATTAACTTAATAGTGGTGGATTGGAGTAAAATGGCTGGTAAAAACTACCTTTCAGCAAAAATAGCAGTTGAAAGAGTCGGTAAATACGTGGCAAATTTTATTCTTGAATTGAAAAGACTGTTTGGACTTAAGTTGAGTAAAATAAAGTGTGTCGGACATTCGTTAGGTGCACATATCTGCGGGAATGCTGGTAAGCGAAATATAACAATATTTCTTGTAAATTTAACTTTTTATTCGAAAATTCTAGGACCATTTACAATTTAAGTGACTTTCGTACGTTGTGCTTAACTTTTTATATCGATTGGCCTGGTTGTTATTATCACTCTGCACCCTTCAAGATCTTTTCTGTATACCCATCTCTTAGTTCAAAAGACCTAGGCCTTTGAAGAAGTCTATTACCCATTTTGGAGCTGGATCTGTAACCTGATCAGGCTCTAAGTAGACATGTTCCAGGTATTCGAGGATAATATTTTACGCCGATTCATCTGCATCATAGCAGAATCTCCATGTTCCACTGTCCACTCTGTTCACCTTGCGCAGATGGGATCTGAGTGAGCAGCTTCCAGTGAATATTCCTGTGAATAGCAATTTATAGTAGCCAGCCAAAGGTTGTATTAACCTTTTTGCCTGTCTAAGGTCTCAAGCATTTATCCAGTAGGCTGCACTAAGGTCCTGTTTCCATTTTCGGACTTATTCCACAATGCGGCTCCTTGGTATACCTCAATATAGTTTGGGTCCGATGAAAGGAGTTTTGCCTTGTCACATTTTTCGGATCTGTGGTCGTGACTACGACAGTTTAGGCAGGTGTAAAGCTTGGCGTTACATTCGGATATGGAGTGGCCTATGTTTGTACAACGTGCACAATATTTTGGGACGAGTGGAAAAGGGTTTGCGTTGGAAATTTCGCAACGATGGTTTAGGCCGTAAAGGAATATTCATTTGAAGAGTGCCTGGTGAAGATGGGTTTCAGAGTTAGTGATAACTCTGATTAGGGAGGTTGGAGAGTTGGTGGCTTTAGAGACGTTCCTCCAGCATTTTAGTTTATTTGAAGATCTTTGGGAAGATCAAAGATTTTTTCGTTGGAGATATTTTTGTCCACAATCTTGATGACGAAGGAGTGAAATAATAGAAAGTTTGAAGTTTGGAGTGTGGGCGCTGGCTGAAGTCTTGTTTATGGAGGCAGAAGTTTGTGGATGGAGCGGTAAGGATAACACTTTGTTGTCTCCGATGGCATCATGAGTTCTTTAGGGGAGATGTCCTTCGGAACTTCGAGTGCAGTTTGGGTTGGCTTTTAAATAGGAGATTTTACCTCTGAGAATTTCGTTTCTGCTCGGAAGGATGAAAAGTTCATTCTAAGAGCAAAGTTTCGGTGGGAGGTTTCGGAGGTTCAGAGTTTGTAATGGAATTGTAGATGATGATGATGATGTATGGGAGGGAGGTTTAGAAGTAGAAGTCTGAACTGAGGCTTCTTCGTTGATTCGAGCGAGTATGGATTCTCCATGGATTGAAGAGGGTTGGGAGGAGCGTGAAGAGTGTGTTTGAGAGGGGGAAGAAGACTTTGCAGCCTGGGCGTAAGACGGAGATCTGGGTTTTGGCATTAATGACTCGGGCATTATTGATTCGATGTAGGTTAGTTTTTCGAGCAATTTTTCCAAAGATACTTGCTCTGGAGTGTTTTGGAGTGGGTCGTGGAATCGGAGATTCCATAAGTGGGGGTATTTTGGATTTTTTGGATCAGCTGGAGGGTGTCTCGGGGGCTTTTTTGGCAGAAGATTGGGAGGCTGAAGTTTTGGAGGTTTAAGATTTCTGTTTAAATTCAGGAATTTCAGGAATTTCAGGAATTTCAGGAATTTCCACTCGAAGGCGTGATTTGGAGTTATTAGAAGTTTTTGAGGTAGAGGGAAGTTAAGGAAATTCCTCAAAAGTGTCGTTGTTTTTGTGTTTGGACCTGGATTTAGGCATGGGTGGGAGGAAATTTTAAAGGAATTGAGAGCACTAGCACTTTTTCACTGTTTAGCACCGGCTTGTGTGCTTTTTAGAGCTACGTTCGGTTCGAAAAGTAAACCGGTTCTGAACATAAGGGGTCACGCTGTTGCTCATATAATAATATGGCACCTAGTTGCTTTATTTGGTCCTACAGGTTAGGTTAGGATTCCTTATTAGGTATGTATTCTTTCACTCACAAATCATTTTAAAAGACCAGAGCTTCCTCTATTGATCCTGAAACCCGTAAATAACATTGATTTGTCAATTGAGATCTAAAATGAAATGTTAACTTCTCCATGTCGTGATAATGATCAGATCGAGTGTTGGGCATTCTCGGTAATCTAAACCATCTTCTAGAATTTAATTTCCAAACTAAGTGGAACTTAGTGTCCTCAATCAGGAACTTAATATTAAGTGCTTCTTTACTAGTTTGAGGAAAACTAAGTGAGCGGTATAACGCAAACTAGTATTTTTAGGATCACTTCATCTTAAGAATATCTTGAAGTAAACGGTACAAATGGACATTAATGAGCGTCTGAGCTAGCTGGAGCTTGAAGTTCTGAATAATTGATTTGACTTGTCACACCTTCCTTGAATTCGCACAGAGGATTGAGAGAATATGAGTTATACAGAGTTCGGCAAAAGTCCGGGACCGCACAAGTATTGAAGAAAATATAAAATTTTTGGAAAATCTTTTTATACCACAAATTTTACTTCAACTTAAACTATAATTTGAAAATATCATAAAATATACAGGGTGTTCCAGTTTTGGGTACCGAACTAAACTTTTTTTTTTCAAATGGATCTTTGGCTATCTAATGGCAGATTTAAAAATATAGGGTTTTGCTATCCTATACCGAGTGGTTAAAAAGATATAGCCACTTTCACAGAAAAATCATATCCACTTAGAGACATTTTATGAAATAACAAGAAACAAAAGAGTTTCAAACAATACGAGTGTTATGTTGAAAATTGGTTTAATTATTATGATTTAGAACATTAAAATACAACATGAATAAAAACGAAACTAACAACAAACATCTAAAAGTAATAAACTCGAAACGCGAAAGCTGCAAGATCCTCTTTACTGTAGTGAATGCTCAAATTGTAAGCCTTGTGATTGTTGGCAATGTCCTAACCGTGTATAAAAGGCGTTAATAATATTCGCTAATGTGTCACTCCGGATTTCTTCGATGCATCTTCGGATTTTTAATTCTAACTCATTCAAATCATTCGGTTTATCTTTATACACTATAGATTTAAGGTAACCCCACAAAAAAAATATAATGGATTATATTCGGGTGACCGAGGTGGCCATTAAATTTCACCTCTTCTGCCTATCCATCGATTTGGAAAAACATCATTTAGATATTCACGAACTATTCTTGCATGATGGGGAGATGCTCGATCCTGCTGATACCATATGTTTTCTGCTAGCAATTGGGGGCTTCTGTTGTTGGGAAAAATATCACAAATGGCCGGTATAATTTGAGTTCGGAGAAGATTCAAATACGTCTCACCATTTAAATTACCTCGTATAAAGAAAGGACCAATGATATTGGTACTGATCATTCCAACCCAAACGTTCAACTTTTGTGGATATTGTGTATGATGTTCTTCCATCCAATGCGGATTCTCATCAGACCAGTATCTTGAAATATGGGTGTTAACAAAACCATTTAAAGAAAACGTGGCTCCATCAGAAAAAACTATGGAATGTAAAAAATTGGGGTTTGCATCGGTTCGTGCCATCATTGTTTCAGAAAATTCTAATCTTCTATTCGGGTCATCCTCATTCAACTCCTGAACAAGCCGAACTTTGTAAGGGTGATATTTGTTTACTTTTAATATTCTTCTCACGGATCTATGACTCATTTCATGGTTCAGAGCCAATTCAGTAGTTGAAGTTTTTGGAGTGTCACGAACGTTTAATAACACATTCAGAGAGGTATTGTTATCTGTGGCAGTTTTTGGTCTACCAGATTTTTGTCTGTCCTTAACACTCCCGGTCTCCTCAAATTTCTGTTTAATTCTAATTACAGTTGAATTTGATATAGGATTTCTATTTGGATAAGTATCATTAAATAAATTACATACATCTTGATACGATCGTCTTCGATCTCCAAAACCTATCATCATAAAAATTGTAATTCTTTCTGTTTCTGATAAAAAAGCCACTTTACGCTTACTTAAAATTTTAACAATACACCAGAACGAAACTCATGTTTGACGTTTTAATAATGACAGTTCCATACTAATAGTTTGTGGTAATTGCGAAATAATTAATAATTATTATTATTAGGAGATAAGGTCTAGTATATGTTATCAAAATTATTACTAGATATCCTCTTTTTAAAGTTTTTTATAGTTTAAAACATACTTTTTTTGTTATTTCATAAAATGTCTCTAAGTGGATAGTGATTTTTCTGTGAAAGTGGCTATACGTTTTTAACCACTTGGTATATGATAGCAAAACCCTATATTTTCTGAAGGCTTAAAACGTGATCTTCTTAAATCTGCCATTAGATAGCCAAAGATCTATTTGAAAAAAAAAGTTTCGTTCGGTACGCAAAAATGGAACATCCTGTATATTTTAAAATCTTTTCAAATTCTAGCTTAAGTTGAAGTAAAATTTGTGGTATAAAAAGATTTTTCATAAATTTTATATTTACTTCAATACTTGTCCGGTCTCGGACTTTTGCCGAACTCCGTATATTACTTTTTAGGAGCTGCTTTGGGTGGCAAAGTTGATAGAATTGTTGGTTTGGATCCCGCAGGGCCATTATTTACTATGAAGAATAAAGACAATAGACTAGACGCTGGTGATGCTCGTTTTGTACAAGTAATTCATACAAGTAAGTAAATTTGTGATGAATAAGCTCCGCGTAGCTTGTAGATCCGTAATCATAATCATGTACACAATTTTGAAGACATTAGATGGAATACCTACACTGTAAAAAATGTTTGTAAAATTACCGTTTTTTTACTCAACATGATATGGCTAAATTTACTAATCAGTGTGTATGAATTCAAATTACAAGACATTTTGAGTAATTTTCCAAGACATATGAGAAAATTTGCTAAGATGCGGTGTAATTTTACAATCTTAGAGTATAAATCTTACTTGTATTGTACTTTTACGGAACTGTTTATTAAATTTTAATAACAAACTTTGAAGATTTACCAAAATTTTTAGTAATTTGAGTTACTATATTTTTTTGTAAAATTACCAAATATTTTATAATTCGAATTACTGTGAAGTGTTTAGAAATTTGCAAATTTTTTTATTATTTTTACAATTTGAACTGTAAAATTACAAAATACATTATAAAATTACTAAAAAATACTATTTGTCTGTAGCCATATGTAATTTTACTAAACAGGTTATCAATTTTTGATACCAAGCTCCTTAAATTTACTCACGTTGTTTGTGTTTTGAATTACTTTTTTTTTGTAAATTTACAAAAAAATATTTTAATTTAAACTACAAAGTATTGAAAATTCAAAAAAAAATTTTGGTATTTTTATTATTCTTATTGTAAAATTACACAATGTATTGTAAAATCACTAAAAAATACTATTTCTCTTCAGCCTTGGGTAATTTTATTAAACAAGTTGTCGACTTCGTAAATTTACAAACATTGTACGTATTTTAATTTAATCTCTAGTCTCGTAAAATTATGAAAAAGTGTTTAAATTCAAATTCCAATGAATTCATTGGAAATTCAATAATCTTCTCATTAATTTTAATATTGTGACAGTAAAATTATACAGAGTTTTGTATAATTAACAGTATATAACAGGGTAACTACTTTTTTAGATGAACCAAAATTATTTGTATTTCGGTTTACCACAGTTTCTTGAAAGATTACAAAAAACTTTTTTCTACTCCTGTTTTATAATATACTTATTAAAAGACTAAAATCTGTATCATAATGATATTCATTATGATACAAATTTTCATTATGATACATATTTTTAAGCCAATAGGAATGCGACATTCGCACAATATTTAATATAGCCATGGATACCTGGTTGACATTTCTGAAATTAATTATGTTAGGTGACACTTAATTTGACAGCTGTCAAATAATTTTGATTTTCAAAAGTAACTATATATGATAATTATTAATTAAATAATTCTTATTAATCGGAGTAGAAAAAACATTGTATGCAACTTTCATGTAATGGCCATTAATACACTCGCATATTATATACGAAACTCGCCTGCGGCTCGTTTCGTATCCTACAACATGCTCGTGTCTTAATGGCTATCATTACATGATCGTTGCATAAAATACTATTATTTACATATCATTGAAATCATTAAAAATTTATCAATATTTTTTTATCATATTTATATGTAAAATTTTGATTTGAAAATTATATATAGTAAACTTATGATTAATAAAGCATTTTTTTTTAAAAAGCTATAAAGTTAGAAAATGTTGGTGGCATAGCTGGTTAGAAAATGAATGATCGAATACTTAATATTATTTAGTTTTTTTCTTGCAGTTAAAAGTAATGATTTTTTTTCTCATTTTGGTGTGAATTGTTTATGATACTTTGTGAAGTATTAATATATTATTTTATGCTGTTACTCGTATTACTATTCTATTTTAATCAAGATAAATAGTTTTATTAACGTAAACAACATGTAATAATATTTATTTATATTTTTATTTTGTAGGAATTATTATTATTTAGTAAACCAAGTGGCAACGTCGCTTTCGTCATTGTTTTTGAGTACCCGCTATGCATCGCCGAAGGCGGTGATTACTGTTGAATATTATGTTAAAAAAAACACATCGTTTTATTTCTTAGCTCTTCGAACTCAAGTTTTGGAGGAATATTTTTAACATTGTGAAAGTAAAATTCAACTAGTCATTAGTACAAATATTATACACAATTAAGTCCTATTTTTAACGTTTAAATTATTTAAATTAACGACTGACAGGTTATCTGGAACTATCTAAAATGATTAATTATTTTGATTAAGAGTATTATTTGCAGATATTTGGCAAAAAATAGGCGCATCATCTTAATTTTAATTGAAAATTATCAGATCGACGTAATTTAAGAATTTTTAAACTGCAAAATACTTTTAGAGTAGAAATTTTCAGTATGATTTATCTACAAAATTTATTCAGTAAAATTATACTGAATAGGTTTTTGGAAAATCTTTGGTGAAATAACATCAGATGTCTCTAATTTTAAAAATCTCAATTAAAATCGATTGTACAGTATAGTAGGAAAACTGCATAGTAGATTTACTAAACATTTTTATGAAAAATTATTGATTAAAATTACAAAACTAAATAGTAAAATTACTAATCAAATTTTCTGTAACCACTTGGTAAATTTCCAAAAATTTATTGTAATTTTATCAAACCCAATTTAAGTGAAATAAGTGGTATATCTACAAAACTGCATAGTAAAATTACTAAACATTTTTATGATCAATTATTGATTAAAATTACAAAACTGAGTAGTAAAATTACTAATCAAATTTTCTGTAACCGCTTGGTAAATTTAGTGAATTAAGTGGTATAGTTACAAAACTGCATATTAAATTTACTAAGCGTTTATATGATACATTATTGAGTAAAATTACAAAACTGTATAATAAAATTACTATTCAAACTTTCTGGAACTGCTTGGTAAATTTCCAAAAATATTTTGTAATTTTCTCAAATTGAGTTGAGGCATTCTGTTTAGTAGATTTACTAAATTGTTTTGCGTTGAAACTTCCAACACATTTTAGTAAAATTACCAAAGAAATTTTTAACAGTGTACACCAAAAATTTGGAGCTTTAGCAGAATGTGTGCCTATTATTGAGGATTTTTGTCTTATATCTTCCTAAGAAAATAAAGAATACAATAGATTTATTTCTTGTGCAGAATTGTTGTTTAAAATTGTTTCAAGCGACGTAGTTGAAATAACTTTAAAAACTGTAACAAAATAGTAAACAAAAGAGACTTCGCCTCCTTTATGGAAGTTTCAAACGTACCCCCTTTCCACGCTGACGAGCCACCATTGATTCAGTATTGCCTAGTTTTCTTACAATTTCGAACGTGTTAATTTAAATATCTTCCAATTTTTATTTGACAAAATAACAAACGAATCTACAAGTGTGTCCAATTTTTTGCTGGGTACTCAATTCCAATGAATATTTGGCTCCCAACTATTGAACGTATTTTACTATTACTCCAAATTATCATTTCCAATTTCTCCTTATTCCAGCAAATCTTTTTTTTTTTGTTAAATGTGAGAACCCTTTCTTCTATTTATATAAAACTTATTGGGACTGTATATTATAACTTGATGAGTTTTGTTCAACAGGTACGCCCCTAGGATTTGGTGTCCCAATAGCACATGCCGATTACTTTCCAAATGGTGGTTTTTTTCAGCCAGGTTGTGGTTGGGACTTAATAGGAACATGCGCTCATGCAAGAGCATATGCCTTTTACGCTGAAAGTCTAGGATCAAAAGGATTTATTGCAACCAAATGTAACAATTTTCATGATTATAAAAGTGACCGTTGTAAATATAATGGAACTACGTATTATTCAGTGATGGGAGGATTTGAACTCGATTATAAGTAATTTAATCTCAAGTTAATTTATTTTTCGAGTTAAAAATTTTCAAACGAACATAGCCTTTATGTTAACGAAGGGAAAAAAGAAAAAATTCTTGAATTAAGCTTTTATATCTTCGAGACGGAATTACGTTTTTTATTTTGGTTGCGATTTGTCTAATTAATATACTAATATTTGTTTTAGAGCAAATGGAAGGTATTACTTATTCACACACGGTCATTCTCCTTTTGCAATGTGGGGAAATATGAATACATGAATTGTGAGAGTGATCAAAAGTTTCTGTTTATTTAAATTGTATCATATCCAACTAGTTGCTTGTAATTTTAGTTAGTATGTTTTAGTTTCAAATTTGAAGTGAGTATGGAATACATTAGATATTAAGAAAGTGATGGCGTTTTCACCACCACAATTTTTTATTATGTACTATATGAAAATGAATATATACAAATTTGTAAGAAAATTGGAAAAGAGTATTATTTTCTATTTGTACCTTGTGGTATATTTATTATTTTGTTTGTTATTTTTTTTGGAAATTAAGCCACAATTTTTTAAAATTTAATTTCCACGTTTCAGTATCGCTCCAGCTACCGTTAGGAAGAATAATATTTAATATTTTTTTCCCTATTTCACTAAAAAAATTTGACAACTAGATAAACTTTTGAAGTTCAGCTCCAAAAATAGTCAATTTTTTTTCAAGGTCTACTCACAGAGTAATATCTTCTGTAATACTCGTGATATTTTACTAGGAAAATGGGATCTAGTGAAGTGCACGACCCAAGAATGATATTTTTAAACATAGCGCTTTTTTCTCTTTTTTAGAAATGTTGTCAATAAAACGCGTTTACTGTTACTTTTATGTGAGATTTGATCATTTTTGTTATAAAATAATGTGTTAATCAATTTTCTGGTGTTGTGTCTTCGAGTATGTAGTGGTTAACAACATCTCCAACAATAAATTATTAGAAAATTTGACGGAAATTGAAAGATAAGGACTAAAATCCAATTTTTCTTATCTATTGTAAAAAGAAATTTCTCAGAGAACCTAGTTGGTCAGTTTTTATGTCATCAGCTTATTTGTCGTTCAGACAGAGATGGCGCCGAGCCGAACACGCTCATAAATATCGCTCCTATTAAAAATTGTACTTCAGGCATTCTATGGTGTTGAGGAGGTATTCGATTTTGACTTGTCGAGATCTACCTATGAAGATTGATTTCCTCTTTTATAATTTAAAATATCCATTTTAACTGTGTAATGAATGTAATCAGGCTGTAAATGTTGAGAGAGGCGGAGATAGAAAGAAAGGCAGAGATAGAAAGAAAGGCAGAGATAATGTTTAGGAAGATTGTGGAGAAGATAGAGCGGTGCGGACTAGAGGTGGCGGAAGATAAGACGGTGGGGTTGCCAGTGAAGGGACGTAGCAAGACGAGGGAAGTGGAGGTGATGGTGAAGGGAAGGAGAATTCGTATGGAGGAGTCTGTGAAATACCTAAGGGTGTAGTTGGATAGTCAATTATCCTCCCTTTGGAACATTCATGTTAAAGGCGGCAGAGAAGGGGAAGTGAGGGCGGCATTGTAGGAGAGATTGATGTGTACTGCGAAAGGGCCGGGAGAGTGGAAGAGGAGGGTGATTAGTAGGATGGTAGAGCGGAGTGTGCTGTACGGTGCGGAGGTGTGGGAGTGAATGCGAGGGTTAGACTACTCCTACGGGTGCAGAGAGGGATACTGCTGAGGGAAGTGCAGGGGTACAGGACAGTAGGTGGACTGGCAGCAGCGGTGCTGGCAAGGTCCTACCCATTGGACGTGATGGCTACAGCCAGAAATAAACGCTGGAGGGGTGCGACCAGAAAGGAAGTACAGGAATGGATGGAGGAGGAAATGGAGAAAAGGTGGGAAGGCGCGCTAAAAGGAGCGATTGGTAATAGGAGAGATTGGATGGACCGGAAATTCGGGCAGATGAACTACTTCTTGACACAGGTGTTTTCTGGACATGGATCGAGAGTGGGGTACTTTGACAAGATTGGGAAAAGAGAGACTGGAGTGTGCGAGAGGAGCGAAGTGAAGGATGAAGAGGGGCATGTGTTTAGATGTTGGAGGAACGAGGAAGTGCTGAAGAAGTTGGAGAGGAAACTAGGGGAGGCGGCCTATTGGGAGAACATGGTGAAGTTAATGTTGAGGGGGGAGGAGGAATGGATGGAGGTGAGTGGCGTAGTGGAGTGCATGATTGGGGTGATTAGGGGGAGAGAAGGACTCGATATGGCATGAGAGGTAGGAGTGATAGTTAAGGAGAAGATGACGGTGTGAGCGGAGAGTGTGTGAGGGACCGCAGCCCGTCTCGAAGTATGCTAGGGTAGTAATTCCGAGGCGGGGGTAATGGCGAGTTTGAGGTGGGTTTGGTTTTTTAGGCATCCCCTTGGGGATGAGTCCAACACTGTTTGTGTCCTGAACATGAGTTTCCCATCTCGACCCGGAAAAAAATGCTGTGAATGTTGAGTGTATGTAAATTGAATTTTTAACTCTTTTCTCTTAGTGTTTAATGACCAACAACTACTGCAATTTCACTTTTCACAATTCCATTTTCAGTTTTTAACAATTTTAGTATTTCTAGTTCCTATATGAGTTTTTATTATTCACTATCTTAAGTAACGTTTGTTTAAAATTTGACTACTATCATCTATTAAAACTAAGGTTACTGTTTTTGGATGGTATTTTTGTCAATTTCGATCTCCTAATCTAGCCTCCATGAGTTTAAGAAACCTCAATCAAACCACTAAAAGTTAAGTAAAAGAATTATTATATAAAATATTATACTGAGTGTTGAATATATTATGTTAGAATTCACTTACCGTTCCGTTCCGGAAGGGTTGTGTTCACACTTTTTGAAATAATTGACAATTACCTGAAATATGCATTGCACTGCTCGCAGTTGTCATGTTCAAATATAGTATCATCATTGGCCACAGCCCATGGTGAAAGTAGTAACGATATTTCATATTATTGTGAAAAAATTTATGGTTATAATCACTTGAGGATAAATCAGTATGTAGAAAATGCCCATTGTATGTTTGAATTGTTCTTCATTTATATTTGAGGCCTAGGTATAGCACAAACTGAAAGTAAACATAAGTTTTGATATCGAAAAATACCATAATATTGTAGGTACTGTAAAGCATGTGAAACTTTATGTAAGAATATTTACAAAAATAAGTTTTTACTTGAAATCTTGGAAAAAACAAGCTTGGGCTATATATTTTGTTTATCAAACTGAATAAATAAAAAAAATAGCAATGAACTTGGTTGAAATATAGTACTTTGTTGAAAATAGAACAATGAACAACAAACGCATAAAGTGGTAATAAAGATTGAACTAATGAATATTTTCATACATATAAACTCACAACTGAGAAATGTCGTTGTCAGTTGTATTGAAAGAGCTGTGTGAAACGGGTGGCAGTCTGACCAATCACTAGAGAGCAGAAATGCCAACTTAAATTTATATTTATATAGGTATAGTTGACGTAAAAGATATTATGCGAACTTAAAGTTGTCGGCTTTTTGTTTGACTCTAATACGAGGATATCGTCATAGTCCAGTCAATATTATAATTTAAAATGCTTAGTTTACTATAAATTCATTTAATATTATACTTTCAAGAAGAAATTTTATTTTACAATGCAAAACCTTGGAGAGTTTCTGGTTTGAGAAATAATGAAAGCATTCTATTCTTTACGGATCCACTGTATATTGTCTATGACACCAAGAAATATTTGTAGAGATATTTTCAGCCTTCTAGTATCCTAGTTCGATAGAAGTTGTCTCCTTAGGGTTTTGTTGCTGTATTTTTGTCGTGGTATGGCGATCTGGATTTAAAACTTCAATAACCTTTTAAACTTCGATCTAAATGTTAGGGCCCGAGGGATTTTCATACGGATGTATAAAAATAAAATATAAGATGTAGCAGCTTATTGAATATCTAGTCCGTATCTGCACATTTCCGCAGAATCAGTGACGTTACAAACGTCGGTATAAAAACGTGGTTTTAGAAATGATACGAGAATGTGCGATATTATTATATTGAAAATAAGTAATAAATAATCATGAAAAGGATTAAATTGGGAATTTCGGTACCGTTTGCGATACTCGACACTGAACACAGTTTACACTACACCGATATTAAAGGGTGAAAACGCACCGACTGCAACAATTTGTTGCGAAACATTTTGATAAACAAAAAAAATTGATAAACACACCAGCTGCAAAATTTTGAAATTGTGTAATTGCAAAAACATTATTTCTGTAAATGTTATTATCAGTAATTAAATGGAAATTATATATTGCGGGTCAAGCCTCAACAAGCACGAGTAGTCGATCCGCGTCAATATCCATATTAATGTTACAAAGTATAAAAATAATATAATATACACAATATATACAAATACCTATACTGTATATAATATTAATTTGTAATATTACGTAATATACGACTGAGCTCAGTGCTAGCGCTATAGGTGAGCAACAAAGCTATCGTGTTGCGATAAATTGCACAACGTCGTGAGTCAATGTTGCATGCGCAGTGCGCATCATTTGATTCTACAGAAAATGTAGAGCGTGTAACGTTACACAACGTTGCGAGACGTTGCACAACAAATTGTTGCAGTAGGTGCGTTTCCACCTTAACACTTCACACTAACATATGCGAACTTCGATAACCAAGTCTACCTTCAGTATCTGAAGAAAATAACTTGGTTATCGAAACGTGCATAGTGGTAGTGTAAACTGTTTTCAGTGTCGTAGAAAGGATGTTTATACAGATCTGGCCGCTTTTTTGCCGACCATAGCGGAATCTTCACAACTTCGTGTCGAATACACGAATAGCGGATAGAAGCACTGCGCCAGACTCAGTCTCTGACTCAGACAGGATGACTCAGACGGATGAGCGTCATGTTTTAAGCGTCATGTTTTACGCAAGTATTCGTACGTCTTCACTATTAGAAAATATATTGAGAACAGCAAAAAATATTTCAATAACCTGAAATTCATATTTTGGGTGTTGTATTTTTAGCCGTGATAGCAATAAAAAATTGAACGAATCGATGGAAAATATCAAAATAAAAAAAATAAACTAAAATGTAACCAAAGAAAAACTTGAAACACTTCGTGGGTGAAACGTGAAAAAATTGTGACTACTGCATATTTGATGCATTAATGGCTCAAATATTTCACCTTTTTGAGCTGAACGTGAATCAAATCTGTCATACATGTCTATGGATTGATCTGGCGTAATGTTTGCACACGAGCGTATTATATATTTTTAAGTAAAATATCACATACTGAGAAAACCTACAGGACCACAGAAACAACTGCGTGTCTCCCATGAATTAGTTGCTACAGCAGCACTTCGGTTTTATGCCTGCGCTATGGAATAGCCGTTGCTGATTTCTGAAAATTGTTGTTTTCTTTGTATTCATAGGTTAAGGCTATTCGTTCCACAAATGGCCTTGAAATTTCAGATTTCGAGCTTAGCTGTCGTCAAGACAGGCAACAAGTACAGATGCTACAATAAAATGCGGTTGCCCCCGTCAGTGGGTAATTTATGATCGAAATTATGAGTACCTACCGTTGTAAACCATTTGACCTGAAACATCTTTGAATTTTAAGTGTTTTAAATAAAGTAGGTAGATAGCATATTTGTTTTCATGGTAATACCATTTTTCACTGGAAAATCAATTGTTTATTGATTCAAATTGAAGTTTTCTGTAATTTTATAACAATTTTTTTGAAAAATCTAGCATAGCGTAAGGCAGGCTTAAGATTAAGAAAAAAACATTTTTCATAAGTAAATTTTTAAATTTTCAACATCATATATTTTTGACTGATATTTTAGTATCTTCAAAGATTTTTTCCTGATGTTTAGCAGATCAGATACGAAAATACCTGATTATTTCTAAAGTATATTTTAATAGACCAGACAATATTGCTGATTTAAAAGTTAGGATAACGGAAGAAATTAACAAAATAACCCCTGAGGTCATACAAAATGTTGTACGAGAATTCTAAAATCGCCTCGGTTATTGTCAAGAAGTGAATGGTGGTCATTCTGAACATTTAATTCAATTGTCAAGTATACTGAAAAATACATTCTAAATATTATGCGACATTATTATCTTCATTCTACGTAAAGTTTTGTAATAGAGACATTATCAAAATTTTACATCTTAAAAATTAATGTTCTCAATTATGATTGCACCAAATTAAAAAAAACTTTATATTGCTGAACAGAGGACTAAAATCCCTTTCCAACAAGGTTCCACACGACCCCCTTTCTTATTTAAAATGGAGGTGCTTATAATTCAGAGGTGGTGCTGGAGGGGGATAAAATTTTCATACTGTAAATTGTCAATTTAAGAATAAAAATCGACCTGTTTCAGGTTTTTTTCACATAGTATATAAAACGCTGAAATTGAATTTATTCCATACATATGGACCGCATTGTATAATAACGAAACAAAACTTCAACAAATCGCACAACTAAACAGTTCAAGTACAAATGAAAGAATGTTTCACTGAAACATACCGAAGGGATCTACTTCATAAAATTTCCTAGAAAACGTGATATATTGGAAAACCACCCGGTAAGAAACCATTTTCGATTTTCCCGAATTTTGCGGTCACTTCTATCATGTCCCCTACTGTCTTCACAAATTGTCACTTGTGACATATAAATTATTTTCAATATTATGACTACCCACACATAATAAGTGACCTTAGTTTGACACCGATGGCCATTTGACTTCAAATAATTTTCTTACCTGTAGATAGGTCACCTATTTGTAAACGTAATGTGTTTCAGAGACACTAAAAGAATAACTTTTTTGTAAGTACATTCTTGATTTTTAGTACCTAAGAATAATCCGAACAGTAAAATAAAGTGTGTGCACCTATAATATCAAAAAGTTTAAAAATAAAAATAAATAATTCACAACAGTAGAATGCTCTGTTAGTTTTCTTTTGAAACAGGTACCTAGACAAAGGACAATAAAATAGACCCTTCTTTATCACTCTGTAATCATAGTCATAAACTTATAGTCATAACTTATTTCAAGAGGTTGTTAATTATAAACTGCAGAAACATTTTTAATTCAGAATTAATGCGATCACATAACTCCGTCATTTTTATTCGAATCGAGTTCTGATCTCGCCCATTATCATTTATTTTACTTTATCTTTAAATAGTTTGTTACAAAAGTACATATTTATCTATAGATCCCGGTGAACTGAAAAGACACGTTTCTTCGAAACTTTTTATGATTAAATTCAAATTAAATAAAAAAAATTCCCAAAATATGATACGTACAATACATTAAGTAGACTCTTAAGATTTTAGATAATTAACAACTTTGTTGATATCTCTACTCAAGTTCGTGATATTTGAACGCATATTTGTATTGAATTCTCTACAAGAGAAATTCTGTAACGAATACCCTTAACCCAAGGAGACTAAATGTAGAGATCGCACACCCGGCCCATTTTTAATTTTAAACAATGTCAATCTTTCTAGTTCTTACTTTGAGTTTTTATTATTCATTATCATAAGTAATGTTTACAATTTTATTACTGTCATTTATTGAAACTAAGGTGAAAAAACAAACTGCTTAGATGGGCGATTTTGAGGAAAGGTTTTGACAATTTTTCCGTTTTGGTTCGATCTCCTTAACTAGCCTCCATGGATTAACCGTTCACATTTGACGCGGGCGAAAGCTAACTGTCACTCAGTGGATTTGGATGAGTTTCTATGGTTTTATGATGTTTGATGATTCTCTCCTTAATAACTCCCTCTACTGTGGGCACTCCCAGGTCTACGTAAATGGTGTGATTTGATATATACCATGGAGCATCTACTAGTTGACGGAGTATTTTCAGTTGGAATCTCTGGATAATAATTACGTTAGATTTTGAAGCACTACCCCACAGCTCGACTCCATATGTCCATATAGGCCTAATGACAGTTTTGCACATAAGGATTTTGTTTTCTAGTGAGACTTTGGATCTTTTTCCTATTAGTCAATGTAGTTCTCCTGCTTCTATGTCCAGTTGTTTTATTTTTTTATGATGTGGTGTTTCCAGTAAAGTTTTTGTCTAGGTGGATTCCTAAATATTTGGCGCTATCTGCTTGTGGTATTTCTGTATTATTTAGCTTTACTGGGGGACATGTGCCCTTACGTAGCGTAGATGTTACATGTGTTGATTTGCTTGCATTTACTCCAATCCTCCATTTTTGTAGCCACTCTTGTAATTTGTTTAGATGGGCCTGTACATTCATTGTTGCTGCTTGTGGTTCTTGGTTGGTGGAAAGGATGACTGTGTCGTCTGCAAAAAATCTTGTTCTTGTGTACTGTGTCTCTGGTATATCTGATGTGTTCAGTACGTGAAGTAGTGTGACAAGTACGCTACCCTGCAGCACCCCTGCTGCAATAGGAAAAAGTTCGGAATTTTCTTCGTTAACTTTCGTTTGGAAGGTTCTGTTGGTTAGGTAAGTTTTCAGAAGTAGGTAGTGATTTGGTGGAAGAATTCTTTTAATTTTGTAATCCTTGGTGCCACACTCTGTCAAAATCATTTCCAATATCGAGGAAAACAGCAGAGCCTCTTAAAGCTAAGCACAACTTCCAAACGGTGCAAGCCGTGCATAAGTTCTCTGCACAATTTATATTAGGCAGAACTTTCTCAATCTGCTGTTGATTAATCGAAGTGCCCAGAGAAGCAGCTTTATATTATTTAAAATATCCAGGCAATGTAATGAATCAATTATCGAATACAAATATAAAATGATGGATAAAAGCCGAATTGATCAATGCACTTAAAAATCTAAATTGAGTTTACTGTTTATATTCCACTTATATAGGCAGCCACCGCAATCTTCCAATTGCATTTCAACTGAGTTAAGTACACTTCAAAATGGTTATTTTTTCACGTTTCTAAAAGCCAATAAACACAATTTCAGTAATGTACATGCGTTTTAACCAATCAACATATTATTATTCTGCCTATTAAATGATTCCGTGTTGATTTTTCATTTAATATCAACCACAACTGTGTAGAATTAGGTAGGTAAATTTCAAAAATATAAATAAAAATGGTTTTTCTTCATTATCGATGTAAAATTAAAAAAAAATTAGTGCGTGCAGTCACTCTGCGCGGAAGAAGTTATATGAATTAATACAGTTTCCTGTAAAATTGTCGTATTTAGTAAAGCGTTTTAACAATAGATGTCGAAGAATAAAAATATATTATTCTACGCTTCACAACTAGTTTTGAAAAATATTTTTCAAAAACAGTGACCGTTCAACGAAGAAGAAACAACTACTTCCCGGGCTACATGCCCCGACAGATATTGAATTACACTTCTAAGTCAAACGGGGTTGGTAAATCTACAAGATTTAAACCAATCATTCTGGTTTGCAACTAGAAGGGATAACACAACTTGTAGACCGGTTTCGGCGTATTGCGCCTCATCAGTACAAGGTATATGTTATCGTCCGAGAGTTAATCTCGGACTGAAATGTGACTGTAATCAACAACGGTACATATTGTCCAGTTACGGAAATATTTTTGTTGCGAAAATAGCGACATCTCACCTCCAAGTCACAAACCAAAATTCGAACGAGACAACAAACCACGTGGATTTGAAACAAAAATGAATTAATACAGTTTCCTGTAAAATTGTCGTATTTAGTAAAGCGTTTTAACAATAGATGTCGAAGAATAAAAATATATTATTCTACGCTTCACAACTAGTTTTGAAAAATATTTTTCAAAAACAGTGACCGTTCAACGAAGAAGAAACAACTACTTCCCGGGCTACATGCCCCGACAGATATTGAATTACACTTCTAAGTCAAACGGGGTTGGTAAATCTACAAGATTTAAACCAACCATTCTGGTTTGCAACTAGAAGGGATAACACAACTTGTAGACCGGTTTCGGCGTATTGCGCCTCATCAGTACAAGGTATATGTTATCGTCCGAGAGTTAATCTCGGACTGAAATGTGACTATAATCAACAACGGTACATATTGTCCAGTTACGGAAATATTTTTGTTGCGAAAATAGCGACATCTCACCTCCAAGTCACAAACCAAAATTCGAACGAGACAACAAACCACGTGGATTTGAAACAAAAATGAATTAATACAGTTTCCTGTAAAATTGTCGTATTTAGTAAAGCGTTTTAACAATAGATGTCGAAGAATAAAAATATATTATTCTACGCTTCACAACTAGTTTTGAAAAATATTTTTCAAAAACAGTGACCGTGCAACGAAGAAGAAACAACTACTTCCCGGGCTACATGCCCATCTTGTAGATTTACCAACCCCGTTTGACTTAGAAGTGTAATTCAATATCTGTCGGGGCATGTAGCCCGAGAAGTAGTTGTTTCTTCTTCGTTGAACGGTCACTGTTTTTGAAAAATATTTTTCAAAACTAGTTGTGAAGCGTAGAATAATATATTTTTATTCTTCGAAGAAGTTATACTTCGTAATGTGGAAATGTGAATAGGAAAGGGTAGAATTTAGTGAAATCATATTGTTTCTTTAAGACAAACTTTTTTCGAGTGGAGAAATATCCAAATCTATAACATTTACAATGGGATTATGATAACTAAAGTAAATTATATGTGTATGAAATCAAACAAAAAAAAAACAAGTAAATGAAATAATGAAAATATTATAAATTAATATAGAACAACAAGTACGTATTTCAGCTAATTTCACGACGCTCAAACTTTTTACTTCGCTGCATAGCAAGAAAACCACGCGCATGTGCTTTGGATCTACCGACTCACTCTCTTTCTCTCTCCTACTTTCTACCTTTGTGTATCTTTCTTTTGCTCTTTAACGTTTAACGCAACCTTGTTAGAAGTCGCATTAGAAGAATCGAATGCCGAAGGTTTTGATAGTATAAAGAAAATTCCAAAAAAGAAATTTTTTAGTGAATTAAATTTTAAAAGTTACCTTGTTTAAAAAAAAGTTTATTTCCACTATCTTTTTTTGATGAATTCCGAAGATTTTGGTCATGTGAAGGAAATTTCAAAATTGCAGCTTCTGAATAATTTACTTTTTAAAAAGAATATTTATACTACCATACTGCCGAAGGTTTTGGTCATATGAAGAAAATTCCAAAAAAGGAAGTTTTTCTGAATTACATTTTAAAAGTTACTTTATTTAAGGAAAAAAGTATACCTACACTATCATTTGTTGATAAATGCCGAAGATTTTGGTCATGTGAAGGACATTTCAAAATTACAATCTCTTAATAAATAACTTTTTAAAAAGAGTAGGTACTTACACTGCCATATGTTATCGAATACCGAAGGACTCACTCTCTTTCTCTCTCCTACTTTCTACCTTTGTGTATTTTTATTTCTCTCTTTAACGTTTAACGCAACCTTGTTGGAAGTCGCATTAGAAGTATAACTTCAAAAATGAAAGCAAGAACACGAAGGTTGATTTGGAAGCGCAGTTTAATTTATTTTGTGAGGTTGCGGTTCTACAATCCGATATCTTGAAACATTACGCATTTAATATGAAAAATCAAAATGGAAGGAAATAATAATTGAAATTGTATGCTTGACCCTTTCAAAGACATTGAAGTTAAAGCTGCGCGTCATGCTAGGAATAGCACACGCAAATTGCTGCAAAAAGAACCGGAGAAAAGAAAGCACAGTTTGGAAAATTTGAACAAATAGAAGTTTCATCCCATTGCGTCATATGCATTGGCATTCCATAGTTGGGTACATTACTTGAAAGAGGAAAAAAATAACTATGGTACGATCACTGGTTGCAAGGAGTATAACCTGATATTATCAAAAACAACAAAAGACGGATCTCAAACATGTAAAAACAGTAAATGGTTGATACCGAATAAAAATAACCCTGTTATTTGCTAAAAAAACTGAATGAGCGAGACATAAATATCAAAACTGACATAGGATTGTGTTTACTGTAAATTAGACATGGAGTGAATATTATTTCAAAGTGGTCCAAGGAATCTGCTGGAATGATTGGTATACAGGGTCTACTATATTCGACTGACAACGCTCTACCCCTGAAAGCTCTCGTTAATTGATGAATTTTGATATGGGAACATTAGATCCTGAAGTGTTTAGTTACCGAAATACAGGGCGTTGAAAGTTTGAAATCAATATTCAAAATTTGCCGTAAATCAAGTTACAAATCAACTAAGTACTTGCAGACTTTTGTTTAGATGCAAATTTCTACAACACCGTTCATATTAGCTCCATAGAAAATTATTCCTTTTTTCAATAATGTCCCATGTTTTAATTCTCATGAATATTTGTACCCATATGCAACTTATGGGTATAAACATTTTTATGTATCTTCTGTATATTTTTTGTGGTATATTCATTATTCTTTTTTGAGAAATTGAACCACAATCTTCTTTCGCTACAGAAACGTTGAAGTAAATAATTTTTCTTGAATCTTAAAACTTGTGGCGCATTTTTTGTTAATTTTATTACTTATTATGTGAATATTATGTGAATAATATATTTTTCCCTACATTTTTCGATTATAGAAGTAACACTTCTACTGCCTAGGCAGTAAAAACCAGACTTTACTCAGCAACAGCAATGATAATGTGATTTAAGCAGGCCCATGGAATCAAACAATCACTTCCACGTCACACATACATAGGCTAACTTCACTGTGCACACTATTATTTTCGATATTTAACATTATATTTATTATATTTCGGTAGATATTATTATGTATACAATTTAAGGTCTAATCGACAATAATAATTAAAACATACGATTTAATCATTACCTATAACATACGATTAGAAAAAAAGTTCGTGTGCGTCTCGGGACGCCCGACAGAAGTGATAACTTCAACTAATCTAAGTTGAACTATTTAATACTGAAATTGTTTAACTTGAGAAAAGCTTAGCTTATTACTTAAATTTTATGTACATTAATATGATAATGTTATTTATTAATAAAATCTTTTATTGATTATAAAATATATTTTATCCTCAGTTACAATTCTTGGATATGTACATTAGAATTTTGGGTATGTACATTATTAGTATCATTATTTAATCCTATAAAAGTAACAATTGACTCATGGTAGCTATAATAAGCAACGAAATTTTTACTTTGTATGTCATCTAAAAATCTTGCAAAGACTGCATCAAGTACAGTTCCATGTAAACTTACCTTTCGTTAGGAGATTCTGTAATGATCCGAGGATCATCTTCTGCTTGTTTCATTATATTTTCTATAATCACTGTCAAAACTGTTTCGGTGACAGTTTTAGGTTATATTCTCACTGTCAACATTATGTCTATCGCATACTAAACACTGATTAGAGAGAGGGGGAAGCATCTGTCCGAAATACGTCTAGCGCTGTGGGTTAAAGTGAGAGAGTAGGAGCCTGCCTACTGCTGTCGTATGCGTGAGAGAAGGGGAAGGGAAGTAAGGGAACGCGTTACGTTACGAAGCAGTTTACCCTCCCATAAGAAGTTATCACTTCAAAAATATTAAAAATTGTGAGTTATATCCGACATAAAAAGTTTTCATTTTAATTTGATTTTTCTAAACACACTGTAGGTACAAACAATCGGAGAAAAAATTATATGTTTCACAAGGCAGAGAATCAGATTTACTGCCTTGGCTAGTTTCATTGCCTCGGCTTCGCCTCGACAATGAAATGCTAGCCACGGCAGTAAATCTCTTACTTCTCTGCCTAGTTAAACAAATAACTATTTTCCTATTAGGTTCATTTTAAAAACGAGGTATATTAGATTTTTTTTATTTAATTTATTTTTCACTTTCTAGTTCGATTTACTATAAGCTGTGTTTACGGGTTGATAGGAACTATATTGGAGGTTATTCATATACAAATGTCACAATATAATGATTTAAAAAATTTCACCGTCTCCTGGACTCGAACCCTATGCCTACAATTCATAATTTTCGGCATCCAAAGCTCTATACCGCTCGGGTATCAAGACATAATAATTTATGTTTTATATAATATGATGTATGTCAAAACTAAAAAAGGGACTTTTTATCAATAATTCTCAATTTTTCTTCAATTATTTCCATATTTTCTTTTATTGTCATCCAATTCTGAATTATGTTGAGAATTTCAAGTCTCTAACCCATTGGGAAACAAGTTTAAAATCATGTATCTACAATGTTAATAATAATATTTTTGCCAACCAAACTTTCTAAGCAGTTCTTGAATATTACATTCTTTGTAAGTGACCCCACCAACTCATTGTCTTTGCTCAATGAACTCCATAAGTTACATTACTTCAAGATCTTGTCGTATATCAAAATTGGTCATCTTATCCATCTTAGCCACTAATATTTTTTGTGTAGTTAAAATAAAAATAACATCCGAAAAAAAACTAACTATTCCACAATAAAGGAAAAAATGATTATCCAGACCTTTTCTCAAACCTGTGCCTTTTAGCAGTAGATTTTCGCAAATCTATCAAAGTATCTCCACAAAAAATATTTAATCCTGTATGCTGTTTCGGTAATTTAATTAGATATGATATGGTCAGGAAAGTTTTGATACATGGAACTATTAGTGAAAATTTAATTTAACATATTTAACTCTACTCAGTTCCATCATGTAAAACTGACAGAAGATAGACGTGTATGTAAACCATTATGATGGATAAAATAAATTTAGAGCTGTGCTTCGGCTAGCTGCACGTCACAAAAGCCAATTGGATCAACATAAATGAATGAAACTGTTTATTGAAGGTTAAAAGTTAATGTTTTGTTGGTTTGGTGTTGATTGAAAGGAGTATCAGAGATTTGTTAGTTTGAGGACTTGAAATAGATTGTGCTATTTTATTAAAAAAAAACACGTTGTCGATGAAAATTGTTGTTACGTCATAGTTGGAATTTTATTCACAATAATTGGCAATCTTTTGAGTTCCAGGTTAGGGTGTCGCATCCTAAGCGCTATTTATTATAATATGCGAAGAGCTCGGAATGCTGCCACCAAAATATTTCCCCTCTCAGACTTTCCTATGCCTTCATATGCATGACTGAAAAAATTCGGCAGCGAAAAGGTTAGGTCCAAATAATGTTGACACTTTATATGAAATTTTTTAATAAACCAGAGCCAGCGCTAAATATTTTACAGGAACAGGGGCAGAAATTACTTTCTCATCACCTAAGCTAGCGAAAAGGTACTATTAAAATTCTATGAAAAAGCTTATAGGTATTGTCATTCTATCAATACACTAAAGATCATCAGCGGTATTTATAGTCAAATTTAGTGGCTACTAAAACTGTACTAGTTGAAAAATCCCAAATAACCTATTCATAGACGTATAGAACATTGTCAAGTGACCTCATCCCGCGCCATGTTGTTAGCTGATCACGGGCAACTTTCAGAATGATGGATTGAAATAGCACTGATTTAAATATAAATTGAGAACAAAAGTTAATTGGTTTTGGTAAATTTGTGTACTAGTGTGTATGAGTTGGATACTATAATAATTTTAAAATGTAAAAAATCAATTGTTATGAGTTATATCGTGTTGTATTATTTGATTTGAGGTTACATTAGAATTTAGTGTGAAGGTTGACCGGTGACAGAAATTCGTCACGATGACGTACATGGAAAAGGTCAATTAAGCATCATGCTAAAGCTAGTAACGAGTTAAATATTCAGCAGCTTGCTTGGGTACGTTTAGGTTCGTAATAAAATGACATAAACTACGTTGACAGAAGGTGAATTTTGTCTTCGGCTGAGAATAATAATGAAGTTATATGAATTAATAATGGTTTTGAATAATGTAAATATACGTGTAGGTACATATAAATATGTTTTAGATAATTTGTGGAAATAAAAAAGTAATAAAAACAAATTTTTTTAATGAATATCGTACATATGTATTTATAAAACCTTGGGGCTTCAATGTATTGTTGCGAGGCCTCCAGCTCAAGGCCGGCCCTGTCTCTCGACTATAAATTTTGGTGAATGCGCCTTTCGAGAACATTCAAATCGAAATTCAAATGTTAGAGAGCAGATAAATCATTTTGTTTACGCATAGGGCGGGCGTAGAAGTTCAAGAACTTTCCAGAATTGATCAAGACAATATATACGTGGGTTTTTGAGTGCGCTGACAGTGAAATGTGTGAAATGGACAGTGAAGAGTTAGTTAATAGATATCGAAGAATAAAAATATATTATTCCAACGCTTACAACAATGTTTTGAGAAATAATTTTTCAAAAACAGTGACCGTTCAACGAAGAAGAAACAACTACTTCCCGGGCTACATGTCACGACAGACATTGAATTACACTTCTAAGTCAAACGGGGTTGGTAAATCTACAAGATTCAAGCCAACCATTCTGGTTTGCAACAAGAAGGGACAACATAACTTGTAGACCGGTTTCGGCGTATTGCGCCTCATCAGTACAAGGTATATGTTATCGATAACATAAAAGAGTTAGTTCACAGACAGTTTACAGAAGTTCTTAGTATAGGACAGTGAATGAAATAGTGAAGATATATAGTGTAATATTCAAGTGGTAAAAAATAATTTGGAACTATTATACCGAGTGTAAATAAATTAGTAGACATTGAGTAGAGCGTATATATAAAAATTAAGTTTAGTACAGTGTGTGTTTCTATAAATAAATAAATAATAATTAGCCATACTAGTATGAATAATTTTATCCCACAAGTAAAAACTATTTAAATAAATAACAAAAACATTACAGTATAAATCCAATCATTATATTCATTCTTTTCGTTTTCGATGCCTCTTTTTTAATCTACATGCTGTCCTGTGAGACTTGCATCAATGTTTCAATGCAACAACAACAAATTGATCTGATATTGAGGATTTGCTACAAGAGAAAAAATAAACAACCCTAAAGCTATCGAATTATTAAACAACACTACAATCTTCCACAACAACAGAAAACTACCTCCTGTTGAAACAATGGTCGATGAGATTGGGGTATTTATACATTTCTTCTACTGGATATATTATTGTCACCTCCATCCTCCTTGTAGACTTTTTCTAATTAACAATTAGGCAATAGCATTGTGAAATTTTAAAATAACTTATTATTTATTAATAAAACTTTTATTACGTTGTTTATAATAATTTCGAGACTTATGTGGCAGCAGATATAGGAAGGCTCCAATTATTTAAAAAACTTGCTATATTTGTTCTTTATTAATACATTCTCTAAACGATTTTTTCGTTTCAAATACACCTTTGGATTACGATTTTCCACCATTTCAGCTGCTTGCACCTCAACTAATTCTTCTTTAACGTTTATCTGGATTGGATCCCTCATTTTACCAATTAACAAACTGCACAAAATACACACGAACCAAATAAACATGACATTTGCTACCATAATATTAACTAGTAGCCACGGAAGTACGGACTATGTAAAATGTTAGTGGCTACTTTTAGTAGAGTATTTGATAGCTACTAACGCTGTGACTATAAATAAGGCTGCAGATTTCTAATTTGTATTTATTGAAGTTTTTTTTGTGGACACAATTATCTAAGGAATCGCATTATTAACCCAACATTAATTGGAGGAAGGCAATCACAATCACGATTTTGAAACCTCTAGAATTTCCTATTTTAGCAGATTCATATAGACCTATATCTTTGACCAGCGCTCTGTACAAAATACTTATTGAAAGACTTCTTTGGAGTCTTCAAAATATAGAACATCCAACTCCTAAACCGTCAGATATGAAACCAAAACCAAAGGGTTCGATTAACCTGATTGACCTGACCACCTATAGGATCTTTTATGTATACCATACATCTATTTTAGTCCAAAAGATCTACAGCCTTATTAATAATAAAATTATTCTAAGTTGACTTTAAAACTAAATTAGTAAAAAGCATAATAATAAATACATTTAACATCATTTTAACACTAGAATGATTATACTAAGTCCTTAGTAATAAGTTTGGATATGTTTTATACCGTGCTTAACCTAACTTTTTTGGTCTATGTTAGTAGAATTAATCGTCCCTTTGTGATTATTATAGAAAAACTTTTCATACAGGTAAGTAAGTTGTAGTTGATTATATAAAAAAAAATCGGGTTTGACACTTTTACCATTCTTTACATATTTAAACAAATTAGAAAATTATTTGTAGATGTATATTCTGAAGATAAAGATTTGCAAGAAAATCAAAAACAGAATGAGGAAAGAAATCTCTTAGGGGCCGCTTTTCGACAGCAGAATATACAGATATTTTAGAAACCACCAAAGATATTTTTTTTCATAAATTTGTACTAAAGTTAAATAGAAATATTAATTATCAATTTTTTATCATTTTCATGAAGATTAACAATAAAAGAAAGTCTAGAGTTGTGACATACATTTTCATGTTCAATGGATCAACATAAAAATTTTATTATTTCTGCATTTTTCGAAATTTATATTTTTTGTTTTGTTTTTGTTGTTTGTCGACAAATTTTTATCAACTAAATTTTTATTGCTCATTGACAAAAATGTTAAGTTTTAAAACACTAGTAGAAATCTTCTTCTTCTTCTTTTCTAGATCCTTTTGCCCTTTCAGGCATCGGATGTGGATTCCATGTCCTGTACCCATTTCTTCCATGTCTTTCTGTCTCTTGCAAGGTTTTTCATTTCTGCTATGGTCTTTCCTCTTTCTAAACCCATCTCTTGTATTTGGTCTAACCATTTCCTTCTAGGCCTACCCCTTTGTTTTTTGACCGGTTTCCCAATCTCCATTATTTTCTTAGTTAACCTATTTGGTTCCATTCTTACCATATGACCATACCAGCTAAGTTGCCTCTTTTTTATTTTACCAGTTATCAGTTCCTGTTTAGTTGTCTCTCTAATGACGTCATTTCCAATCCTATCCCATTTAGTTATCCCTGCAATTCTTCTTAGATGTTTCATTTCTATGGCGTTTATTCTAGTTTCGTCCTTTCTTCGCACAGTCCAATTTTCACTTGCATATATTGTAGGAATTGTTATCATATTATGAATTTTCATTTTCACTTCCAAGTCTATATCTTCATGTCCAAGAATTGTTTTATTTAGAGAGTAGTATATTTTTGTTGATTTATTTGCTCTGTTTGTTATTTCTGCATCTATTTTTCCATCTTCTGTTACTATACTTCCCAAATATTCAAATGCTGTTACTCTTTCTAGCGTCTGGTTTTTGCATTTAATCTCTTTATTATTTTGATTACCTAGTTGTTTTTCATTTATTATCATCACTTTTGTTTTATTTATGTTCACCTCCATCTTCATGTTCTCTATTTCTTTAGTCCAAATATTCACTAGTTTTTGCATTTTGTTCTTTGTATTCGCTACTTAGACCACATCATCTGCATAGAGTAGACTACTTATTTTTATCGGTTCTAAATTTCTGTGTCCCATTATAGTATTCAGCTGCTCATATTTTTCTTTAATTCGTTTCACAATCTTATTCATGATTATTATAAACAGTAATGGGCTTAATCTGTCTCCTTGTTTTATTCCCTTATACATTTTAAATTCTTCTGACCTTTGCCCTGCAATTTGTACATTGGCTCTAACTGTCTCATATACACTTTTAATTATATTTATTAAGGTGGGTGGAACTTCCAATTCCTCCAGGGTTCTCCATACTTTCCTTCTATCTACTGTATCAAAAGCTGCTTTCAGATCTATAAATGTAAGGTACATTTCTTCTCCCTCTTCTATTTTTCTTTCGATTACATTCCTCAGTATATAAATATTATCATTTGTTTGTCTTCCAGGTCTAAAAGCTCCCTGTTCTTCTCCTAATTTTGGTTCTACATATTCTCTTAATCTTTTTTCTATTATTTTTGTGTATACCTTATAGCTAGTTTGGGCCAAACAGATTGCTCTGTAATTCCCACATTGTGTCTGATCTCCCTTTTTAAAGATGGGAATTATTAAGTTATTTTCCCATTCCCTTGGAATTTTTTGTTGTACCCATGCTTCTTTGCTTACCTTCCATATCCATTCCTTTCCTCTTTCCCCCAAAGATTTAATCATCTCTGGCGCTATCTCATCTTCTCCGTTAGCCTTGCCTATTTTGATTTCTTGTATTACTTGATCTATCTCTTCTTTTTGGATTACTTGTAGCTGGTCGATTTCCTCTTTTACTGTTGTTATATTCTCTTCCGATGTTGATGTTTGGAATTGCTCTGAATAGTATTCTTTCCATGTTTTTAATATTTCATCCATTTCCGTTTGTACTTGGCCGTGGCGATTTTTCATTGCTCTAATATCTTTATATTTATTTTCTCTCAATCTTTTTATTCTTGTCCAAAATTTCCTGTTATCCATCTTATGTAGATCTGTTATTTCTTTTCCGAATTTCTTCCATGAGTAACGTTTTGATTTTTTGACGGCTCTTTTTACAATAGTTTTTTTCCTGTCATATTCTTCTTTGTCCACATAAGATTTTGATGTGACATATTTTTTCCGTAGTAGAAATAAAAGTGTTTATATTGACCCACTGAATATGAAAATGTATAGCCTTTTTTGCAGCACTATATACATCCTGCAAAAGTCACCTCCGTCAATTTAATTAAAGGTTAGAATCAACAGAACCAAAGAAATTTTACAAAGAGAAATATAAGTGAATATAACCGTTTACGTATTTTACGATGTTGTCATGTTTATCTTATGAAAACAAATTGTTTGTTACATGATCCTAAGTATTCAATTATCAATATGATTTGCTTAGCATGCTATTAGTACCCTCTAAGTAACCATCAGTTAGTATGCTGTTATCACTAGGCTTCTGAGAAAGCCTATTATCAGTTTTGGAGCTAGGTTTGTAACATATTCATGCTCTAAGTGGACCTGATTCAGGTATTCAAGGCGTTGACGGACAATTGCAGATAATGTGTTCCTCCGTCTCATCTGCATAATCGCAGAATTGTATTTAAATGATCCGTATCCAATGAAAGATTTCTGTAATTACTAAGAGTTGACATTTCTGAAGCTTCACGAGCAATTAAGCGTAGTGAGCAGAAGATCATGATAATCTCTTCACATGTTTCTGGCCTGGAGTATTTCTCCAGTAGGCTGCATCATGCATCAAGTTCCTTTCCATTTTGGGACTTCTTTCACGATGCGGCTTTTTGGGATACCTACTACAAAATAGTTCGGTTACAATACTAGAATAACATACTTGAGTTTTAGACTCATAAGTTGTACACTTCAGAGCCTTTGAAGTAGCCTGGCCATCAGACGCAATAAATATTCTGGCTGGGTTGAGGTATTTTTTGAAGCACTCTCTATTGCTAGAGTGCTGTTGGAGTGTTTCCCAGGGCTGTTGATGACCTAGTATTAGGACCTGTGATCCCTATTCTTACCCCTCCCTTGGTTTTTGACCCAATAGTATAGTATGCGAGAACCTCTCCCTTAATTAGAGCTATGTCGTTTCGGGTTAACTCACGATCTTTGATAACAACGTCTAACGTGAGTTATAAGTTTCGCAGATGTAAATTATGTGGGCATCTTAATGGATTAGGTAGCTTCAGCCCTTAGTATCTTAAGTCTGTTGTGTCTCATATCCGTTAGATTGATGGGTTTCAAAGATTCAGCCTGAGTTAGACTGTAGGCATTTTCCAGAGCGCTCCTGTACATGTAGATGTAGTAAAGGAAGGTATATAATTAGCTTTGAGGCTGTACTGGGTTAGGATCTCATTGCACCCGTAGGCGTGTCGTTGCACTTTTTGCAACTCTGTCTTTGCCCTTTGTTGTGCTGCATAGGTAATAGTTAAAATAGGGAAATGTAGGCCGTTTTGCCAAATATTCAGTAGTTTTGTCAAAAAACCTATCTACCTTGAGTTGATCCAATGGGATTTTTAACAAATTTTAACTCTGAAAAATCCCCTAAAGACCCTATGAATGTATAATGTTTAAAATCTGTTGAATGTATTTAAATAAAATGGTCGTCACACGATAGTGCCCTCTGAATATTAGGTTCTCAATTTAAAATAAAAAAATCTAGCATTTTCTCAAATTTAATGAAACCTGCTGAATATTGGGAACTGTTTTCGGTGCCCCTACCGTATATGTATATGTATTTAGGGAATATCCAGTCTAATGAATTCGTAAATTAGCGGGATATACGAGAGAGGTGGTTACGCCTCTGTACAAAAAAACAGTCGAAGTCGTGCAGACCGTTCCGGAATTGTGGGCGTGCGAGGAATATTTGCATAAATAATTTGGAGGAAAGGATGGTTTGGGGAAAACCGCTGCAACGGTCGCGTCGACGAGAGTGCTTTAAATTCAAACTTGTGAAGTCACAAATTCTTGTGGAAAATGTGTGGTGATACCTGACAGTCAGAAAAGCGACCGTTGAAGTAGTTTTTAACTGAAGACGTAAAAATCGGGTTAAGTATCAAAGTTCAGGATGATAGAGATTTATTAGAGCACATTGAATTAGCCTGTTTCCTCTGATGATTTGTAAAAGATCCACCAGAGGCAGCACTAGTGGGGGGTACACATATTTTGATTTCACTATTGACAGCAACGTTGAACGTATTTAAAAAATAATGGGATTAACGGAAGATGATGTACCTGGAGCAAAATAGAAATTTGCCAAAGTTCAAGACCATTTGGTCCGGGACTTAAAACGATGGCTTGCATGCATTGGTTAACCTGTTTCAGTAAATAAAAATGTACTCGTAGAAAGGTTAGTTGTCATTGACAGTTCATTCTATATTTTGTAACTTGCATAAAGCTACTAACAAACAACAACGTAAGACTTATAGATACTCATTCAGCTGCAAAGAAGAAGTCAAGTTTCACTTTCCCACTGCAACAATATAAAGTTGTAACCTATTATACAGGGTATTTGAAAAGGTATTACCAATTTTCCGACAAAATCTTAACAAATTCAATTGAATTGGAGTAAGTGAAGAATAATCTGAAGAATTTTGATGAATCTCTTAATTTATAATTATGAATGATTTCGCTAATATTCATTAAATCAAATACGAGAGGTGAGTCAAAACTAAAGTACATTATTTTCTTAGTAATTTTGAATAGATCACTCTGTATATTATATCATTGTCGAAGAGTACTATTACCATACTTCTATTTTTTCGAGAATTTCTCATTCCTGAAGCAATTATTTTCTGAGATATTTTCCTTTTTTGTATGCACAGTAGTAATTTGGTATGTGTTAGTTTACCAGATGTTTGTGTTGAAGGCTTATAAAAAACTAGGGATAAGAGATATAAGAAACAGCACGCGGAAAAACAACACTGTTTTCACTAAAATGAAGTAGTTTCTAATTACATAACAGTTGGTAAACTATTACATACCTAAATTCATAGAAAAATGAAAATATTGTTGCGAGGTCACCAAATCAAAGCCTGCCATGTGTCTCGACTATAAATTTTGGCAAATGTGCTCCTTTCGAGAACATTCTGGAAAATCGTTTTGTTTACGCATAGGACGGGCATGGAAGTTCAAGAATTTTGCAGAATTGATAAAGACTATACTATATATACGCGGATTTTTGAGTGAGTTCAAAATTAGTGAAACGAACACAAAGAGTTAGTTCACAGACAGTTGTTAGTAATAGGACAGAGAATGAAATAGTGAAGATAAATAGTGTAATATTCAAGTGGTGAAAAATAATTTAGAACTTTTGTACCGAGTGTAAATAAATTAGTAGACATTAAGTAGAGTGTATATATAAATTAAGTTTAATGAATAAATCGATAGATAGTAATTAGCCATACCGTGTATAATTTTATCCCACAAATAAAAACTATTCAAATAAATAAGAAAAACATTACAATATCTCAAAAACTAATAACTTAAGGTATGAGAAATCCAATTACACAGGTCGTTGAACTTGTTGTAATGGGAAATGAAACGGATCTCATATTACCGTAAAATATAGTTTGTTTCATTTGAAAAACCATAACTTTGATCTGGTACCGATTTATGGAACACCCTGTAACATTATAACTAGTTTTGAAATATGGAGCTTGAAGCTGTTTACAATTTTTATCAATAACATGTTCTTGTATCTTTCACGATAACAGCACAGTACTGATCTATCACACTAATCAATCACCTTGTATTCATTAAGATAACTTATTGAAAAGTTCATAGTATCATTTCCAAGTTTCGAGTAGCTTGAGTCCAAAACTGTTCAAAAGATTGTTCTTAACCAGAAGTTTGGTAAGAAAATATCAACATTTTTGTAATTTTGATGGGAGCACTATTTTTTCAATTTACGCTGTCTAAGTTAGCATAAAACATTGAAAAGTGTTGAAAATCATGATTACTGACGAGAGAAGCATTACAACGTAATTAATTTTGAAATTATGGAGGAAGTGGTTCTGAAAATCGAATTGTCTCATTAACTTACTCAAGTATTTGTCTTCAAAATAGGGTATTCGGCACAAAGGAATATTTGAAAGTATCGCTCCGACTCAGTGAACTGCTGGAAAATTCCAAGCTTTTCGATTAATAACCAAAAATATCGAAAAACACCGGTAATTCTTTTTGATATTATGATGGGAGCGCAGGTATACCTACTGAACATTAGAATTTCCAATCATAATTTTTTCTCGTTTGCTGGGAAATTCAACCAGGATTTTTGTTTTTTAATTGAATTTCAACATCAATAATAATTATATTTTTCTAGAAATTTGCCTAGTGGTCGAATTTTTTTTGTCAAATAGGGAGAAAAATATAATTATTTTTGATAACGGTAGCTGGAGTGCTACGGAAACGTTGAAGTAAAAAATATAAAAAAGATTAGGGCTTAATTAAAAAAAAATAATAATAAATATACCACAAGATAACATTCATGTTTTGAAAGTGGATATCCAGTACAAAAGAATATTTATTCATTGGTATCGACCTTGCCAAGTGGATTTCCCTTTTCCAAATGGGTATAAAGCACAAAAAGATATTCAAACGTAATAATTCTGCCCAATGAATGTGTTGAAAAAGCTTGAACTTTTCAATTAAGTCACAAAAAATGGAAATACACCCTTAATTAATTTTTAAGATTATTGTGGGAGCGCACATCATGTTAAACATTTCAATTTTTTAGTAACTTATTCAAGATTTGAACTTTAAAAGTGAGTATAAAACTCAAATTATTATTCAGAAGTATCACTCCTGCTAAGTAAACTGTTGAATTCATGTTTTTCAATTAAAAAACCAAATAATTGAAATACATTGTTAATTGATTTTGAATATTATGTTGGAAGCGCAATGTACATTGAATATTTGAATATCTTAGAAGGTTGATCAATTTTTGAGCTTTCAAATTGAGAAAGATATTCAAAAGTATCGATCTTGTTCAATAAACTGTTCAAGGTTTTCAATTCATAACCAAAAAAATGGAAAAATATTAATAGTTTTGATATTATGGTGGGAGCATAGGGATACTGGAGATTTGAATGTGTTGCATGTATGTATGTACATTGGGGTGACATTCACTGAGACCTAAAAGATCTATTGTGCCCCCTTACTTCTACTTAGTTCCTGAGGAAAGGCTCAGAGACTAGTAGCTCCTTTAGTCCTATTTCCCGGAGGAATTTTAGGATATTTGCAGGCTTCAACTTAGATAAATGTCCCTCTTCTATCCAATGGTCTCCAAGGTGTTGTGCCCTAGGATTCTGAATTGCTGTGCAGTTCGCAAGTATGTGGATGGAGGTTACTTCTTCCATGTCACAGAATCTCCATTCTTCTTCCTCCACTATTTTGAGCTTTTTCAGGCGACAATAACTCGTAAGGATGCCTGTTAAAACTCTTAGTGCAGTTTTACTTTGACTTATGCATTCATTTGAATGTGTTAGTAACTTATTCAGTATTTGAACTTTCAGAGTAGGTATAAAACTCAGAAGGATAATCAATTCTGTTGAAGAAGTTTGTTTTCCAATTATTAACCAAGAAAATCAAAATACCAGGTATAAATAAGTTATGGACCAAACCTGGAACATTTAAGTGAGTTGATAATTTTTGTCAACAAATTAATTTTGGTGGGTTATATTGGTGAAAATTTGAAATCAATATGGACGACTTCCGGTTAAACCGGATATGGTATAGAAATAAAACTATTAATACGACAGCATATCTCTTTTTAGTTATTCACACAAATTTTTCTAGACATTTAAAAAATGGTACCCATTACGATTTTTATTTTCGAACTGTTTGTATAGGTTCAAGCGTTACTACTGGCAATATTATAGATAAACATAACTTTTGCCACAACATTATAAACTTCACTTCTAGCTTATCTCCGTTTTACCCTCATGAAATACAATGAGATTGTTCGGCAAGAGTGTCAGCGTAGTAGTTTTAAAAAGTTCTTGCTTCATGAAATATGAAACTTCACCGTTGTATGAAAATACCGAGAAACTCTTAGGAGTTTAAAATATTTAAAAGCGTTTTATCCCAAGTATATAAAGGTGAAATTTTGTTTAGAGTAACTTTATCTCAGTATTCGGTAATCGTGTGGTTTGTGGTTGTATTCAGCTGCAAGGTTTTAATAAAAATATTAACAATCAAAAATGCTTATTTTCAAAATTATTCAATATTCAATTCACATATTTTATTATATATTATATTCAACCACATCTGCTGATAGAGAATACTTCAACACATATCGAAAGGGTCAGTAGTTTGTGATTTGCGCTGTAAGATTCACTACAAAAATGTTCCCCCTCTTTTGAAAACTTAATGGTCCTTGAACAATTTTAATTTTAAATTCGTTCTTTTCTAGAATATCCATGTCTGTAAAACCATTATAACTTTATTCATGAAAAATGCTTTTTCTAATCTGGAATACTTCATGAATTGGACTCTGGGGATTATCTCCCTAACCACAACACAAACTTCAACAAAATCATGTAGTATTTTTCAAAACAAGTTCCTACATTATACATATATGTAGCTGCTCTTACTCGCGATACAGCCGTTTTCCACATAAACGGAAGAAGTTAAGCCGGTGCAAATACCCAACTTTTTTCATATTTCTATCATCGGTATTAAAATTCTGTTACCTTTTTAAATCTGTTCAACCATCAATTCGTAACGTCATTCGGATTACAAAATTTTTATTGAAATATACAAGGTAATTTTTTTATGAACAGAGAATGTTAGAAGTAGCTACTCCATTTAAGACCTCTGCTCCATACATTTTAATGGTTGAAAGTGGTTCATTGAGTTCTATTGTGGTCCTACCAACAAAAGTGTCACCGAATGCTCAAGTCGCCCTGAAGAGGTTGTCACGTCAGAAATCCTCATTCTCATTAAAATCTACGAAATGATGTTGACGATCGGAGAATGGAGGTGAGTGAGGTAGAAGAGGCTGTAGGCATCTAAACTAAGCTGGTACATCACATCACATCATGATTAGATATGGAAAAGCTATATGAACAAGGGTACCGCCACTGACATCCACAATATCCACTCTTAGGCAAGCCATCAAGGCAAGGGAGACAAGGACGCAAAGAGGAGTGCTATCACCTTTACTACGCACAACCCTAGTAGACAACCTACTCACGAAACCGTCCACTACAGTCTTCCACTGTCTTGGATACGTAGAAGCAGTGAAGGATCAGAAAATATCAATTATCAACACGAAAAAGATGACACAACTAGACCTAAAAACAATAGTGCCTGAGGAAGGGTGATCTCATTTGCCGAAGTAGCTGGAAATACATTTTGATTAAAGGCTTTCATGGAATAGTCCCTTCCAGAAGAGCACGCAGCAAGCTACTAGCAAAAATGACCCAATAGCTAAACACCTGGGTTGTTAGACCAATAACAGCCTACGGATCATAAAAATTGTTTAATCAACCACCACTACACATTTTTATACAGATCTGTAACGCACAGTCTACTTCAAAGTCGACAACATAAAAGCCAAACGCACAGTGCTTACTATCATAAGCTCATCGAGGAGCTGAAAGTGAATGTCTTAGTGGCTCAGCCCATTGACGCAACGCCACAAGATACAGCTTCAAAATAAGTTCCAAATAACTTGACCAGGTAGGAAAGACTGGAATATGCTAAAACCAGATTGCCCAAGGAAGGATTTATTTAGGAGGATCTAGTGGAAAGACTATTGAGCCTGATGAGGGCCACTCTTAACATGGACGGTACAACCAAGAGCACAAAAAGCCTGAAGGCTAAGGCTCCGAGTAGTCGAAAGCTCATGTGATCGTACTGTAATGAACAATCGATCAATGGCTGCTTTTAGTGCTACTTGTGCGTCGCTCGTATACTTTGTCACAAACACAAAAATAATCACTATTGTAATGTTTTTGTTATTCATTTAAATAGTTTTTACTTGTGGGATAAAATTATACACACTATGGCTAATTACTATCTATTGATTTATTTATTAAACTTTATTTATATACACACTCTACTTAATGTCTACTAATTTATTTACAATCGGTATAATAGTTCTAATTTATTTTTCACCACTTGAATATTACACTATTTATCTTCACCATTTCATTCACTGTCCGATTATTATGACTTGTGTATACTGTCCGTGAACTAACTCTTTGTCATCGTTTCACTAATTGTGAACTCATTCAAAAACCCGCGTCTTTATCAATTCTGGAAAATTCTTGAACTTCCACGCCCGTCCTATAAGTAAACAAAGCGATTTAATAGAATGTTCTCAAAAGGAGCGCATTCACCAAAATGTATAGTCGAGAGACAGGGCCGCCTGTTGGTGATCTCCCAACAGTATTTTTACCCACTTTATGAGTTTTTTTGTCAAAGATGAGCAATAATTAGCGGATCTATAAATAATTCCGATTGGCGATCTCTCATATATGGTCATCTACTACGGACTAGCCTGACAAACTTAAATGACGCAGCTTGCTCAAAATATCAAAGTAGTCCATGAATAGATGGTGTTGCTGGGAGTAGATTTGCATTGAAATTTACTGTAAGGAAATTTAAAAAAAATCTCCAAGTTTTCTAAATGCCCTCGTAATCCATAATAAAAGCTTTCGGGAAAAAGTTCACTATAGTCAGTATTCATTTTCTCATTGAAATCCTCCGGTCAGTAGTAATGCGATTGCTTTTAGAAACTTCCATCTCAATTTAGCGATGTTAAAGAGGAACTACAGAACGAGGGCGAGCACTGTTTGATTGTTTATTTTTTTAATTTCCACTTTTAATCCATTGTGTAGCGAACCTTCCCTAATCCTGCGGAAGCTCTCTGTTCGTCTGATATAATAAAATTGTTCCAAATAACCAGCTGGTATCTTCGCAAAAGCCTCAACAGACAGTTTGTGCCATTCTTTTATCATTCATTCTGTTTTTCAGCTTTAATTGAATTTATTTTTCAGGTGAATTGGTATTTACTAGGAATATTTAAGTTAATTATTGTGAATAAATTTGTTGAAAAATCCTGGAACGTTGTTCTCAATTAATTTTTTCCCTAAATCTTGTTGCAGTTGAATTGTATTCCAGGATAGAAAATTACTTTTTTCAATACTTGGGGCTTATTTGGATTAGACTGCAAGAAAGTTTTATGTTCTTTATTACTTGAATTACAATCATAATCGAATAGGGCGCTTGTTCATCCGAAAATATTGGTCACTTACAATATTGAAGTCGTATGTATCTCGGGTTTGGCTGGTCGAATGACGAATTCAGTCATTATGAGCCATCACGAGACGCTGACGTCACTTCCGTTTTGGTGGCATTTTTCACAGGCTATTCCAGCAACCAATGTAAATTGATGCGGATTACACCATATTGGTCTTCTTTCTTCATAAATAGGGGTTAATCCAGAAATATTTTTTGTTTTCGTATTATAAAACTTTTAGTAGGGGACTAGTTTCCAAAAAGTACTGTTGCGAACAGGAATAAATTGCTGACAGAATTCTATAAGTTTGTCTCGCTATCACTCGCAAACTGGTATAACTCGCCCAGTGTAAGCTGGTACTTGGACTTTGGACTTCTGAGATGCGCGGTAGAATATCCGATCGGTCGAGACCCACTGAAATGGAGGACGCCAGTCTCTGTTTTGACCGCAAACGGTTAATATCGCAGTAATTCCAGTGGCGTAGTAGTCATTGACATAAAAGATGATTCTAGTGAGGATGGTGACTCTGATTTTTCTGAAGACAGTCATGCTGAAGATGGTAGTTTAACCAGAATTTTAAATTTTGAAGACATCGAAGGAACTTAACTAATTAGCTTAGTGAATAATCTTTTGTTTTTTATTTTCAGGAATTCTTAATTTTCATTTTATTTAGTAATTTACTGTAAGCGTTAATATCTTATTTGAAAATATTTAAGTGAAATCCGTCCTGAAATATAAGATCCTAACTTTGTAATATCCTATTAAGATAAATAAATATTTGTAAACATCCTATTGTTAAGTGATTATTTATGAGCCCAAAAAGAATTGAATACTATTATAAATATTTCTCATAGCTAAAAATAGATTTCTTGCAGTTACAGTATTAACAAAATAGTTATTTGTGTATTTAGAGCGTAAAGTAACAGATTGTCGCTTGAGAAAGAACGCTTTCGAAAGCGGCAATTTTACTCTACGCTCGAAAAACACATATAATTTTTTCTACAGTCGCCCTTTTAATAATTAAAACATTTTTTTATATTATCTTAGGTTATAACAAGAGTGCTAGAATAATCGTCATTTTCGCTATTCATCATGATTAACCTTAAAAAGATCTACTGACTAAGGATGTTAAAAAATAATCGATTTTTATATATATCGATTATTATTTTCTTATAATCGATTTTTAGTTATCGATTTTTATAGTAATATTATTCGATTTTTAGTTAATCGATTTCATAAATTACGTGTTTAAATCGATTTTCGAAAACGTCTCGTATTATTTATTGAGTATTTTACAAAATTTTGACAACTTTTGACGATTATTGTCCATTTCTCAAAATTTTGACAATTATTGGCCATTTTTCGAAATTTTAACAATTATTGACCATTTTTGACAATTATTGACCATTTTGACTGTTTTTAAAAATAAGTGACGATTTTTCAAAATTTTTAACCATTTTTAACAGTTTTTGACAATTATTGACCATTTTACACCATATTTCAAAATTTTCGACAATTTTCATACAATTTTATTTGATTTTTAATCTGATACATTGTTAATGAATGTACTTTTTAAAATAATACAAAATTTCCAAAATTGACCATTTTTGACAATTATTGACCATTTTGACTGTTTTTCAAATAAGTGACCATTCTTCCAAATTTTTGATAATTTTTGACCATTTTTGACAATTTTTCAAAATTTTAGACCATTTTTCAAAATGATCGACCATTTTTGATAATTATTGACAAGTCTGACAATCATGGACCATTTTTCCAAATTTTCGACCATTTTTGACAATTGTTGACCATTTTTGACCATATTTCAAAAACTTTAACAATTTTTGACAATTATCAACTATTTTTAAAAATTTTGACAATTTTTAACAATAATTGTTCATTTTTGACAATTTTTGACCATTTTCGATAGTTTTTGACAATTATTGACCAATTTACACAATTATTGTTCATTTTGACAGTTTTTGACAATTTTTTATAGTTTTTGACAATTATCGACCATTTTTCCAAATTTTAAGTATTTTTGACAATTATTGACCAATTTTGACAATAATTGTTCATTTTTGTCAGTTTTTGTCAGTTTTTGACCATTTTTGATAGTTTTTGACAATTATTGACCATTTTTGAAAATTTTTGACCATTTTTCAAAAAAAAATTGAAAATTTTTGACAATTGACCATTTTTGACAATTTTTGGAAATGTTCGACCATTTTACAATTTTTTTAAAAAGTTTTTGACAATTATCGACCATTTTTGACAATTATTGACAATTATTGACCATATTTCAAAATTTTTGACAATTTTCATATAATTTCAGTCAATTTTTAATCTGATAAATTGTTAATTATCCACCAATTGAGTTAATTCGTGGGGCGTGGTTTGATTAAATGAGCGAGCGAAAAAGATTCCTTTTTTTGCGATAGAGCGTAAAGTAACAATCCTCGGCATTTGTCGACTTTACTATTTCATTTGAATATATAGTAATTAGTCATTTTACGCGCGACTGTAGAAAAAGTATTTTGTGAGACCCCAGCAGACGGCATCTTCCTCCGACTATGTTGAAGCAAAGTGCGAGGGTCGTACGAGAGTAGTCCGCTCAATATATCTATCTATATTCAAGCAGTGTCTGTTACTTTTTGTTCGCGCGTATCTCAAGTGCCAACTTACACTGGGCGAGTTATACACTTTGAGCGCAAAACACGGTCCAACATTTTATGGATGTGTAATGAACGATACTTTTCATTATACCTTTCTTAATACAAAAACTAGTAAGTACTTATTATACTATAATTCAAAACACTGACCTGTCATAATACAATTGTTGTTTAGTGTTGCTAAGGGAACTGAACAATAACGCATGTTAGCGCACAGGAAAAGGTCATTTTCGGTACTCTTAATAGGGCTTGTTAAGATAGGGTTTTCAGTAAGGTATAATGAAATAGTATATTTCGTTACTGTTCTAATTTTAATTTATTAGTATGTGTTGGTGACAGGCTAGTATTGAGCTGGAATATTTTTTTATCAAATAACTGGTGTTTAAATTGATTCACTTCGAAACAATAGAGTTTTATTAATAAAAAAAAACACGTGAAATAAAATACATTTCAGGGCGCTGCATTGCAAACAAACAATACAAAAAAGAAATGACTGCTTTCGGAGCTGCACGTTTCCAGTATTATATTGGTACACATTGAAATTAGAAACGAAATGGAAGTATTTCTAATCATTGGACAAATTATAAACTGGTACAATTTTTTTCATCGAAAACTGGCATTAACTATATAGGGTGTGGCACCGAAAACGAACCAGATTGAATATCTTGAAGACACATTTTTTTGGAGAAAATGCAAAAACAGGTCGATTTTTATTTCAATGGGGATATCTTTCGATCATATTCTTCTTTCGTACATCCCTTACCTCCCCTCTGTCACTATCACCAATGAAATTTAAATGGGTAAAGTACTAATTCCTGATTGCACCTCCTTGGCTTAACAAGTAAGACAGGCTTGAAAAATTAAGCTTCATCTAACCGAAGATTATAATATGCACCGAATTTTTAGCATAGCTTGTCCATTCAAGTGAAGACATACGGTATTGTACGTAAGCGTGACTTCACTAAGCAAAACATGCTGCAATGAAAGAATGGAATTAACAGTAAGCTGTAACATCGTCGAACGCCAATTTGTAGCCTCGTTGTTAACCTGCAGAATTGAGATCAAATGAATGCATAAGTCGAAGTAAAACTGCACTAAGAGTTTTAACAGGCATCCTTACGGGACATTGTCGCCTGAATGGGCACCTGAAAAAGCTCAAAATAGTGGAGGAAGAAGAATGTAGATTCTGTGGTATGGAAGAAGAAACCTCCATCCACATACATTCGAACTGCACAGCAATTCAGAATCCTAGGGCACAACACCTTGGAGATTACTGGATAGAAGAGGGACATTTACCTAAGTTAAAGCCTGCAGATATCCTAAAATTCCTCCGGGAAATAGGAATAAAGGAGCTACAAGTCTCTGAGACTTTCCTCAGGAACTAAGTAGAAGTAAGGGGGCACAATAGATCTTTTAGGTCTCAGTGAATGTCACCCCAATTTACATACATACATACATACATACAACCTGCAGAAAGCTAGATAAGTCAGATCGACGTTATCCGTCGGAAGGTAAATTGAAGCTCTCAGTTGTAAAGGCAGATATTAAACTATTATCAGATATTATCTCAGGGACTGGATTTTCGTCTAAATTAGGATGTTTGTGACGATCGTCGTAGGAAGGCAGGAACGGAAAGCGATAATTTTGGCGCCAACCTATTTTTTATTATACTCTTTAATAAGTAAAAAGAGACATTACAGATTTTATTTGTTCTTTTGTATGGTTACATACAACTTACTCAGATAATTGTAATGGGAACGAACTTAAGCAGAACAAGACACACCCTATATTCCGGTATCACCGTATCACCGGTATCACCATCTTGTTACACTTTTTTAAATAACCAACCATCACCATCACTGGCTTCGTTAGAAGACACCAACTGAAAAACTGAAGATCTCGGTTTTTGAGACATCGTAGAAGTCACCACATCCACTTGCCGGTAGATAAACAAACTTCCGCTCTGTGGAAGGCACCACACGACCATCGTCGTAGGAACATCAAGCCTCGACTCTTTTCTTGCGGGAAAAACAATCAGAGACGTTACTGAATTTCAGATACCGGTAAAACGAATACTTATGATTGGTTGATTTGAAACTTGGGGAGGACGAAACAGCATCGAACGTTATGTTTTCTTCGGACACCTGCATATAGGGCCGTGTGCAAAATTGTAATTGAAATCACGTTTTCCTTATTTTTTTTGGTCGGAAAAACGTAGAAAAGGGTATTACAGATATTATGTTGGTCGGCAAAGACGTAGAAAAAGGGTTTAAAGGAGATAATTTGAAATTTCTCAATAGAAAATAATGTGAAACATAATGATAGATACTCTATCGTTACAAAGCATCATTTAAAAGATAATTTCATAAGGAATTTGACCATGTGACAGTTCAAATAATGGCACTTCATCTGAATGTCAAATTTAACAATTTAATGCACAATTACCTTTGGAATAAAAATTAACTTACCACGTCATGTTTTCATAACTACTAGGTCTGTTTTTCAGTTTATTGTAATGAGTACTTGAGTCAACAAGTAAACGATAAAAATGGTTTATTCTGTACAATTTTCAATAAGCGACACCCAAAAAAAAGGTGAGCGGTCGACCGACCGCCGACAGAAGCTTGCTTCTTATGCACAATAGAATGACCATTTTTCGTGAATTTTTCACCATTTTTAAAAAATTTTGACAATTTTGACCATTTTTGACAGTTTTTGACAGTTTTTGACGAATTTTGACAATTATTGACCGTCTTTGACAATTATTGACCGTCTTTGACAATTATTGACCATTTTTGACAATTTTTTAAAAATTTTGACCATTTTAGACCATTTTTCCAAATTTTAACAATTATTGATCATTTTTGAAAATTTTTGAGCATTTTTGACAGGTTCTGACAATTATTGACCATTTTTGACAATTTTTCAAAAATTTTGACAATTTTTAATAATTATTGACCATTTTTGACAGTTTTTTATAATTATTGACCATTTTTTCAAAATTTTGACAATTTTTGACCATTTTCGACAATTTTTCGAAAAATTTGACCATTTTTCAAAAATTTTAACAAATCTTGACCGTTTTTACAAATTTTTAACAATTTTTGAAAATATTTGGTAATTATTAACCATTTTTTCAAAATTTCGACAGTTTTTGACGATTTTCCAAATTCTTGACAATTTTTGACCACATTTAAAAATTTTTGACAATTTTTCAAAAATTTTAACAATTATTGACCATTTTTGACCATTTTTCCAAAATTTTAACATATTTGGCAATTATTGACCATTTTTTCAAAATTTTGACAATTTTTAACCATTTTTCAAAATTTTAACAATTATTGATCCTCTTGGACCATTTTTGACAATTTTTGACGAATTTCGATTGGTTTTGACAATTATTGACCGTCTTTGACAATTATTGACCATTTTTGACAATTTTTCAAAAATTTTAAACATTTTTAAAATTTTTGTCAATTATGGACCATTTTTGACCATTTTTGACAATTTTTGACCATTTTTGACAATTTTTGACAATTTTTGATAATTTTTGATAATTTTTGAAAATATTTGGCAATTATTAACCATTTTTTTCTAAATTTTGACAGTTTTTGACAGTTTTTAACAATTTTTATTATTTTTTCCAAATTATTGACAATTTTTGACCATATATAAAAAATTTTGACAATTTTCCAAAAATTTTAACATATTTGGCAATTATTAACCATTTTTTAAAAATTTTGACAATATTTCACAATTTTTCACACCTATAGGTGTGCGAGCTCAGTGCGGTAAGAGAGATTGCGCACAGTCGCTTGAATGAGTTATCGCGTGACGAACGCTTTTTCGTAACATCACACGTTTCACGAGTTCACTAGCCTTCCCAAAAGTTCTATGTCGTGCAATAAGAAGCAAGCTTCAATTTAAATTTCATTGGATTAGTGGATTATTCAGAACTATGACAACACTGTTGCGTGACGAACGATTCTTCGTAACATTACACATTTTACGAGTTCACTAGCCTTCCCAAAAGTCCTATGTCGTGCAATAAGAAGCAAGCTTCAAAAACAATAATCGTAAGTACGTTCTAGAACTAATTTGAAAATGGTGACCTACAGGATCTGAAGTAAATGAAAACCGGCACATTGAAAACCCAGTAAGAAACGAAGCGGTAGTTGTTGCGGATTCAACTCTTAGTACAAGAGAGCCAGCAAAATTATCTGCAGTAAGTCAAAGTACCGTCAGGCGAATTTTGAAAACCAACAAATTCCATTTCCATAAAATTCTTCTCATTCGCGAACTTAATGAAGACGATTATGATGACCGCTTCAATTTCGTGAAATTATGAGTGAGCGTGCTCAACAAGGACCACAATTTTTTTCAACATTTGTTTTTCGTATACTGTTAATAGACATAAGTGTCGTTACTGGTCAGATTCAAATCCAACAGTTTTCTATGAAGTTGTAACGGTGGGAGGTTGTAACCTTACAGGGCGCCAATTTGCAACGATAAGTGGCACCAGCTTGAAGGGCTCCGGCTAGAGACTTCTCTCAAGGGTGATTCGACCCCAAGTTTATGTTGCACAAGTATTACAGGTTGTAAAAATTGAGGGCGCCACTACCTTTTTGACGTCGATAAAAAAATACTAATTAAAAAAAATAAGGCGGAAAAGGTAGAAACGCCTTGTGAAATTCAAATAAAAGTAATAATAAAAAAAGTTACTTAAAATTACCCCGGGCGATATCTCCCTCAACTTTTGCAATTGAGGATTTCGAAAAAATAAAAAAATAGGAATTTAAAAATTTGAAAATTTATACTCCTGCCACAGGAAATGGAAAAATTTGAAAATAATTTGTACTTAGGTACTTAGCTTATGAATATGAAGTGGTTGTCTGAAGAAGGTAGGTAGGTCTTGCCTCTACGAAGTCTTGAGAAGATCTCGAAGAAGATAGGTAGATAGTCTTGATTTGTAGTACTGTGTCCTGGTCTAGGGTTATATCCTTACCTAGGGCTTATATTCTGGCCTATATTCTAGGGTTGGGGTTATATCCTAGGGTTGGGGTTATATCCTAGGGTTGGGGTTATATCCTAGGGTTGATGTTATATCCTAGGGTTGCGGTTATATCCTAGGGTTGGGGTTATATCCTAGGGTTGCGGTTATATCCTAGAGCTGGAGTTATATCCTCGGGGCTGTGCTTACCACAGCAAAATTAACTATATACGAAAGGTATAAAACGATAAAAAAATGAGGTCTTTCCTCGGAGAGAGTCGGTAACGGAAAGGGGTGTCCCTCGTGGCGTTGGAAAAAATGGAAGCGTCCGTTGGCAGACGTCAATTGTCTTATGGTCAGGGTTGAAAAATTTAGGATCACAGAACTATAATTGGAAGTGGCTAATGAGACGACGAGCGGTAATTAAAATAATTTATTCTATAAAATCGAAACGGGTCGATAGACATGTTACAAAGTACATATTCAACATTGAGAAAAGTTGAATGTTTGGGTTGGAATATATTGCGATGGTATTGTAGATCCTTTTTTCACGGGGAAGTATTTGGAATTACCCTAAAAGTAGTTAGTTGATCCAATGTTAACAGACATAATAGAAAATGATAACCGACACCTCGGAAATCAACTAATATTTCAACTGACGGGGCTCCATCACACTTTGCTGTAGCGGTTCGCCATTACTTAAATAGAAGATTTCCTAAACATTGGATTGGACGAAGAGGATTTATTGAATAGCCCCCACGATCCACTGATTTATTCCCCTTAGATTACTTTCACCACGCAGCTAGGTTCGTTAGAAGAGTTACGAGAACGTATTATTACCGATTGTCGCCAAATAACTCCAGCAATGCTCCAAAACGTCAGCCGACGTTTGCAATGCCTAGTCCGGCAAAAATTTTTGTCCAGGATAGTTCATTGCTCAGCAACTAACTGAAATACTAGATTAGCGTATTTTGGGGTTTGAAGTTGCTCCGAGAAAATAGACATTCTTGAGCGATTTCAGAAAAATATAATATTCAAAATGTTAATATCCAAACACTCCACCTATTGGAGTTGTTTCTATTTTATTCTATGAAAAATCGGAAATCAAAAAGCCAGTGTATACAAAAAGTACAATAAGCTGTCCCCCACATATTTTATGGCTTACGTGACTTTTGTTCTACTTTTGAAACTTCCTTAACACTCACTTCACTCTGAATGACGTCAAGTAGTGACACATTGGATAAAAAATGTTGTTGAAATTGCATTGTGCAGTTTGTAACAGAAAAAAACGAGTGAATACTTCATTTAACATGCTGTAGCGTCATTAAGTGTTGATGATTAACGATATTTATAGCACGTACTTCATTTGTAGTTTAATTGAGTTCCTATTTCAGGAAATATCTCGACTCAGTTTTCCACTAGATCTTGAAGATTCGTGAAAAATGAACATATCACAAGCAATAAACAGAAAAAAAAATTCATGATCGTTTAAGGTTGAATCAGGGATTAACAAATCTTAATTTTGATGGAACGTGAAATAAAGGTAATGAAATTCAGTTGAAGTGATACAAATCGCACTTATGCATTTCGACACCAGTTGTAAGTAGTTTGAACTACTTAGTTACTAGTTCTCATATTCTGTTGGCTATAAATAATGAAGGCTGGTTTATCCAACGGATAGTATGATTCATAATCTTTGTGTTTAATGCGTAACGCATAGTTCATAATGCCTGATGCAGAACAAAAAAATGGTGTTTATACAAAGGTGGAATTCAGAAGATATGGCCGCTGCTGTGCTAGCAGTAAGAGAGAAGAAAATGGGATACCTCAAGGCATCCATACACTTCAAGGTACCAAGAACAACACTATTTAGACTTGTTGCTGAAAAGGATACGCCAACTGAACAGCTTGTTCGTAAAAATATTGGACGAAAACCTGTTTTTAATAAACAATTTGAAACTCTTTTGGTGGAATATGCCCTCAAAATGAAATCTAAATTTCACGGATTAACTCAAATGGACATAAGAAGATTGGCTTATCAACTGGCTGTTAGAAATAATATTGCAAACCCATTCAATTCAAATGCAGCTGGCCGTTATTGGTTAAAGGGGTTTCTGTCGCGAAACAAAAATATTCTGTCGATGCGGAAGCCAACTGGTACGTCCTTTGCAAGAGCTTTGCTGGATTCACAAAAGAACGCTACGATCTGCTTGAACAACTCTACGAAACGAAAAAGTTTACACCTGATCGTATTTTCAACGTGGACTATAGTCCAGACTGAATATCCAAAAATTATTGTTGGACGCGGTAAAAAGCAAATTGGCGCCATGACGTCCGCGGAAAGAGGTTCTCTTATTACAGTGGTGGCATGTATGAGCGCATATGGTATTTTTGTGCCGCCTATGATAATTTTTCCCAGGAAAAACATGACAGACACTTTAATAAGGGGTGCACCTTTAGGTTCAATAGGCAGAGCACATCCGCCTGGATGGATTCAAACCAATTTATTGACATTGTTAACACTGCCAGGGATAAAAAAAGCTTGACAAGACTTAAAACGCCTAAATTAGCTGTGTAAAAATAGTGACAACAATTTATCTAGAGATCTTTATAGGACAGCTGAATTCAATTATAATAAAATGATTACTGAAGCTAAATTTAATTATAATAAAAAGTTGATTAACGAATCTAACAATAAACAGAAAACAGTATGGAGATTAGTCAATGTGGATCTTGGTACTGGTATTAAGTTGAAGAAAATAAAGTTGGATGTGAATGGTGAAATATATGCAATTCCACAAGAAATTGCGGATGTTTTTGGTAATAACTTTGCCAATATCACTGAAGACAGTCTATTAACTCACTTTGGAAAAACTAAATAAAAAAACTGTACTGGATCTAATATGGAGAGGAAAACATTTTTTTTAGTCCAGTTTTGCCTAATGAAGTTTTAAATGCGATTCAAATTCTAAAGAGCAAAAATTGTAGTTGAACTGATACTATTTCGACAAAAATTTTAAAAGCTGCTAGTGGACCTATTGCTGAGCATCTTGCACATCTGATAAACGTATCAATCACGAAGGGTAAATTTCCTTCATGTCTAAAAACAGCAACCCTTATTCCGGTTTATAAAAAGAGCAATCCATTGGATATTGCTAATTATAGACCAATTTCAATATTGAGCGTATTTTCTAAGGTTATAGAAAAACTGATTTATACTAAAATGTATGATCAACATCCTTAGTGATTGTCAGCATGGTTTTCGATCAGGTAAATCAACGCAGACAGCTTCTTCCAGTTTAATTGAATGTGTGTATTACAGCATGGACCACGGTAAATATGTAGTTGGTCTTTTTTTTTGACTTGTCTAGAGCTTTCGGCAGCATCAATTTAGAGTTTCTTAGGAATAAATTGTACAATATAAGATTTAGAGGTAAATTTTTAGATTGATTAGTGATTATCTCAGTCACAGACAGTTATCTGTAAAAATTGAAAATGCTTATTCGGCTAAAAAGCGGATTAATATCGGTGTACCTCAGGGTTCGGTCTTAGGGCCACTGCTTTTTTTGCTCTTTGTCAATGATATGCCTCAAAATTTAAGTGCGAAACTGGTATCTCTTTTTGCTGATGACACTTCTTTAGTTGTTGCAGAATCTACCTTTGATGAGCTGATCAAGTCAACAAAAGACATTTTAAATAGTTTTAGGACTTGGTGCGGCAGTAATGGCCTGATATCCAATGTTTCCAAAACGGAATGCATTTATTTTACTCTCCATAATCCAGCTACTTTACAAATCAATTTTAATGAAAATACATTAATATCAACCAAATGTGCAAAATTTCTGGGTGTTTATGTTGATCAACATCTTAGATGGTCAGATCACATTGATATGCTTAATAAAAAACTAAATAAATCTAAATATGCAATTTCTCGAATAAGGTCCTCCACGCCTTTAGAGTCCTTATTAACAGTTGTTTACCTATTATAGTCTCGTATATAGTCATTTGTCGTATAATGTTATTCTTTGGGGAAATTCTGTCGATAGCAACAGGATTTTTATTACCCAAAAACGTATAATCCGCACCATATTCAAACTACCTCCAGGTGAATCTTGTAAAGCCTATTATATTTCTCATGAAATTCTAACATTGCCTTATATATACATACTGAATTGTCTGATGTATATTAAAGAAAATTTCGTCAGTTTAATATTAAATTCTCATTATCACAATTACTCAACTAGAAAGGCTAACTTCTTAAGTGTACCGTCTCACAGGACCACTATATTTGAAGAATCTCCAACATTTCAAGGTATTAAGATGTATAACCATTTACCAAATAGTATAAAAAATTTAAATACTGTAACGTTTATTCTAATTTATATTTACAATTAATTTATATTTACAGATTTATATGTAATTCAGTCCTTATTTAATAATTTATCTAATACACTAAACACACTAATTATAATTTATATGAGAGTCACTTAATAAACACTTATTCGAGGCGCGATTACTTTCCTTCGGTATCAACACTGACTGATTGACTAATTGCCCGCAGCGATGCTGGTGGCCTATTTATACTCGCGCGCCGTAATTCTCGAAATTTCTCGGCGTTCTCGCGGGTGCATTGGATATTCTCGATGTTCTGGCGGACGCACCGATGTTTCTCGAAAATTGGGCGGAGGAGCCATAGTCGTCTCATACGGGGATTTCACTGGGGGCACTAAGTGAGAATATTATTGCAGTAGCTCGCGTAACATTGCCCCCTCCTTACGAGACAGTTCCTCCTGGAACTAGCTAGGAAACTGGAACGAGATGACTGTATCGGCAACTGGTCCCCTTGTTGCATTTTCCAGTTGTATGGAAGTAACATGCGACCGTCTTCTCTGTTGGCTGTGTCTCCCGAGCATGGCCGCAAACCAGTACCTGCACTTCGGTGTCTCGGAAGATTACTTCTACCATGTTACGGATTATTCGCCAATGTAAATGCCTCCATTCAATCTTGGGCATGGCTAGCCTATGCACGTTCAATTCAAGCACATGCTCCCTCAGGCTTCGTAATGCTTCCCAGACATCCTCGTACGTTGGTCTTTCGTCGAAGGTGTTCCTCGTCACTAGGTGGAAATTGTAGCGGGAGCCATTTTGCAGCTTCAAAGCTTTACCTGGTACTGGTAACTGGTTTGCCAAAAGTCGTGCACCACTCTTCTTTATAAACAGAGATGCCAGTCCGCGCGCATCGGTTACGCTGGCAGGGATGTTTATTGCCAGTGAGTATTCCTCCGGAACGGTAAGCAGGTCTTGTCGTCTCTCGGTGGTGACGCCGAATCTCGCTTTTCCGGTACCACCATAAGCACCCATGAACTCTACAAAAGCAGGATCGGCTACTTCCTGAAGCTGGTTTACTTCCTCATCGTGGTCACCCTCGAATGGCGCTAATCGGTTACGGTGTACCACCTTTCGCTTTCCATTTGGGATCTTGCTGATACGATAGATGACATCGTTGATTCTTTTCTTTACGAGGTACGGACCGTCCCAAGCTCTCTGCAACTTTGGAGAAAAACCCTTTTGTCTTCTTGGGTTATGCAGCCAGACTTTGTCTCCTTCTTGGAAACCTCCTTCCGTAGCTTGCGTATCGTACCTTTTTTTCATCCTATCGCTAGCGATCTGAAGATTCGATCGAACCAGCTCGTGTACGTCGTCCATTCTTTTTCTCAGCTGGGTTACGTAATCTTCACCAGCTATGTCTTCTCCGGGTCGGCATCCAAATTCAAGGTCGCAGGGTAATCTCATTTCGCGTCCGAACAGAACTCTTGCTGGTGTTTGGCCGGTGGACTCATTGATGGCGGATCTGTAGGCCATCGCGAATAGCGAGAGATATTGGTCCCAATCTCGCTGATGGTTAGATACTACTTTAGACAGATATTTGCCAAGAGTTCTGTTCATTCGCTCTACCATCCCGTCCGACTGTGGGTGCAAAGCCGTAGTTCTTGTTTTCTTCATGCGGAGCTTTTCACAAACTTCCTGGAACAGCTGCCTTTCGAAGTTCCTGCCCTGGTCGCTGTGTATTTCCAGGGGCACTCCATATCGGCAAATGAACTCATTCACAAGCACGTCGGCAACCGTTGCGGCTTCTTGGTTTGGAATGGCATACGCTTCTACCCATTTTGTGAAGTAGTCCATCACCACCAAAATGTACCTGCTGCCATTTGCTGTCGGTGGAAACGGTCCGGCAATGTCCAGGGCAATGCGTTCAAAAGGGCTTCCGACATTGTACTGCTTCATAGGAGCCTTTCTTCTCCCGTGCGGTCCATTGGTCGTAGCACAGGTAGTGCACTTCTTACACCAGTCTTTCACATCTTCGGAACTGTGCATCCAATAAAACCGTTCTCGCACTTTCTGGAGGGTCTTCTTCACACCTAGATGTCCTCCTGACGGACTGTCGTGTAATTTCCGTAGTACTGCTGCTATCCTTGTTCTTGGGATCACCAACTGTCTTCTACTTTCGGAACCCTCATCGTTCTCGATTACGCGCTGTAGCAAACCGTTTTCTAAAACCAGCGAGTTCCACTGGGCCCAATACGATTCCATCGTTGGCGAGTACCTTGAAATCTCCTGCCAAGTAGGTCGACAGTTCTCCTTTTTCCAATGTCGGATTTTCTTCAAGTCGGGATCGTTCTCTTGTTCCTCTTCCTACTTTTCTGGTGTCCATTCGTCGGTGGTCACCGTGGTTCTCCGAATCGCAGCTCCCTTAGCTTCTGTTTTGCTGCAGTGAGAGCACTCTGCAGGGCATGGTCTTCTAGAGAGGGAGTCTGCATTTCTGTGGCTTATTCCGGCTCTATGCTCAATAGTGAAATTATATTCTTGGAGCCGCTCGATCCATCTAGCGATTTGACCTTCAGGGTTCTTGAATTGCATAAGCCACTTAAGTGCTGCATGATCGGTTCTGATCACAAATTTCTTTCCATACAGATACTGATAGAAGTGCTCCACGGACTTCACTACTGCTAGGAGCTCTCTTCTTGTGACGCAGTAGTTTTGTTCTGCTTTGGAAAGGACTTTACTAAAATATCCCAGAACTTTCTCTTGTCCTCCTTGAACCTGTGATAGCACTCCTCCAATTCCAACATTGCTAGCATCAGTATCTAGTATGAATTCTCCCTCTGGTAGTGGATAACCGAGTATAGGTGCAGTAGTCAAGTGCTTCTTCAAGGTTTCGAACGAAGTTTGGCAATCTTAGTCCCAGCAAAACTCCCTTGCTTCCTCTGTAAGTCGTGTCAAGGGCTTAGCGATATCTGCAAACTTCTTTATAAATCGCCTGTAGTATGTACAGAGTCCAAGGAAGCTTCTAACTTGGTGCTTGTCGGTGGGCCTTGGCCACTTTCGTACGGCAGCAGCTTTTTCTTCGTCTACAGCTACACCATCCTTGCTGACTACATGGCCTAGGTAATTGACTTTGTTCTGAAATAGTTGACATTTCTTGGGGTTGAGCATCAGTTGGGCAGCTTGCAACCTTTTGAAGACACCTTCCAAATTCTTTTGATGTTCGTCGAATGTCCTTCCCAAGACTATGATGTCATCAAGGTACACTGAGCATGTCTTCCAGGACAACCCTCGCAATACGTTTTCCATCAGTCTTTCGAACGTTGCGGGGGCATTGCACAGCCCAAATGGCATAACGGTGAAATGCCATAGTCCAGATCCGGAGGTAAACGCCGTCTTTTCTTTATCGGCTGGATCCATTTCTACCTGCCAATATCCAGACTTCAGGTCCAAGGTAGAAAACAATTTGCTACCGGCCAGCGTATCCAGAGTGTCGTCGATTCTCGGCAGAGGATAGCTATCTTTCTTTGTAACATTGTTCAACTGCCGGTAGTCCACGCAAAACCTCGTGGTTCCATCCTTCTTCTTTACCAGAACTACCGGAGAGACCCAAGGGCTGGTAGAAGGTTCTATTACCTTGTCCTTTTCCATCTCGCGAACAATTCCCTCCGCTTCCTCTCTTTTGGCCTGTGGTAGCCGTCGAGCCGATTGTCTTATCGGTTTAGCGTCGCCGGTGTCAATTTTGTGTTTGACAGCAGATGTTCTTCCTGACTTTCCTCCTTTTGGTACAAAAAGAGATCGGTATTGTAGCAAGAGTTCTCTGATCTTTTTCTTCTCTTGCAGGCTAAGGGATTGTCCAGCTACTGCTATCATTTGTTCAAATTTATTGTTGGCATCATTGGAGGTTGTTGTTTGATGAATTATCGACGCCACTGGTACGCAAGTTCCAATTTTGGTATCCTTCTTCATAGTTATTGGATGGTCATTTACATTTATAATGCGTATAGGTATTTCTTCGGCAGCCATGACTAACCCTTTTCCAACCAAGATTCCTCGACCAACCTCTTCATCGTGATTCCATGGTTCCATCATGACCGGTGTTCCTTCTTCGACGGTTCCTTGTAGCTTTGCCACAGTGAAAAATTCACTCCTTGCGGGTACAACTGTATCCTCCTGTACGGCTACCTGAACAGTCTTATCCTCGTGTGGGTGAAGGAATACCTCCTCAGGACCTACTCTAATCACTCGGTTCTTGAAATCTAGCTGGAAGCCATGTAGGTTCATAACGTCCATTCCGAGTATTATGTCCTCTTCGATATCGGCGACAACGACAGTGTGGGTGAACTTCTCTGCGCCAATTCCCAATTGCACCGGTAGTTCTCCATGGACATTGGCGCTTTCACCTGTGGCAGTCCTGAGTCGCAGTCTCGTCGGTAAAAGTATTTTCCGGGTGTTGACAGTCTCGGGGCGAATAATAGTCCTCGTTGCTCCAGTGTCCACCAATAGTGTATACTTCCTTCCATTAACTTCACCATCCACGTATACACTATCATCGCGACATTTCAGAGAGGCTATTAGGATGAGAGGGTCTTTGGAAGGTCTTCGGGTCGAAGCTGCCCTCTGAAGGTCGACCCTTCCTAGTTTTCCTGCTGGGCGTCTTCGTCTGTAGCAGTTCTCGGTCGCTTGCACGAACTGCGTACATGTCCCATTTCTCCACAATTCCAGCATCTCACAGCTTTCAGTTTTCCATTTGAGATGCTTTTCATCATGTTGACAAGCTGGTCGAGCTTGTTCTCAACTTCTTCGTCTGCTACAGCCCTCACCTTGCCGTATACTCCGGAAGCCTGTGTAGCTGCTTCGTACTCCAAGGCTGCAGAGAGTACGTCGACCAGTGTCTTATGCCGAGCCAAGCGTAGAGTTCTCTGCATTTCATGGTCACGAACTCCGTCGATGAATGTCTGTACCCCTAAACATTCCATGACATTCTCCGGTGCCGATGGGTAGGCAAACCGCACCAACCTCGCAATGTCTGCTTCGAATTCTTGCAGAGTTTCGTCGCGTTTTTGTTTGCGGTTTTTCAGCTGCGATTGGTACAGATGCTCCAGGTGTTCCAGGCCATATCTCATATTCAATCGCTTTTTGAGTTGTTCAAAATCTTCGGCCTCTTCCACTGGAATGGTCTGGAGGATATCCATAGCGTTAAGAGTTAAATTTAACGCTTTTTCCTTCTCACTCCAGTTGTTTGCCTTTGATGCCGCCTCGAATTGCTTAAGATAGTTCGGCCATGACGTTTTACCATCGAATGTTGGCAGTTTCACTCGGCTGTTAATATCGTTTTCCATTTTCGGTTTCAACTCTACTTTCTCTGCCAGTTCGTCGTTATTCGGGGCTTGCCTAGCTGTAATATCCGGTTTATTACTAGTCTTCCTTTCGATTTCTTTGATTTTTTGTTTCATTTCTTGCTCCATTCTTTTAATCTTTTCTTCCACGGCAGAAATATCAGTCTTCATGGATGTCATTTCATTTTTCATGTCCGTCGAAATTTTATTCTCCATGTCCGACATTTTGTTTTCCATGTCCGCCGAAAGTTCACTTTCCATGGATGAAATTTTATTTTCCACGTCCGACAATTTGTTTTCCATGTCCGCCGAGAGTTTACTTTCCATGGCTGAAATTTCGTTTTTTATATCCGTCGAAATTTTATTTTCCATGGATGAAATTTCGTTTTTTATATCCGACATTTTGTTTTCCATGTCCGCCGAAAGTTTACTTTCCATGGATGAAATTTCGTTTTTTATGGAAGATGTTATAGAGGCGGACACTTCGTCGGTGAATTCAAACGTTTCCGGGTCCAATCCATTGTTAATCATAGCTATTTTTAGTCGTTCCACTAACACTGACTTGACCCCACTTGTGTCCAGTTCGTAATCCTTCAACTCTCTTCGAACCTCTGAAACTTTTAATTCACAAAGTTTCTTCGCCATCTTCCTGTATATTTATTTATTTATTTATTTTTTAACCCCACACCTGACACCAATGTAACGTTTATTCTAATTTATATTTACAATTAATTTATATTTACAGATTTATATGTAATTCAGTCCTTATTTAATAATTTATCTAATACACTAAACACACTAATTATAATTTATATGAGAGTCACTTAATAAACACTTATTCGAGGCGCGATTACTTTCCTTCGGTATCAACACTGACTGATTGACTAATTGCCCGCAGCGATGCTGGTGGCCTATTTATACTCGCGCGCCGCAATTCTCGAAATTTCTCGGCGTTCTCGCGGGTGCATTGGATATTCTCGATGTTCTGGCGGACGCACCGATGTTTCTCAAAAATTAGGCGGAGGAGCCATAGTCGTCTCATACGGGGATTTCACTGGGGGCACTAAGTGAGAATATTATTGCAGTAGCTCGCGTAACAATACGTTTGCGTTTAAGCAGCGTATAAAATTATTTTCAATTTCTAAAGGCTACAACAGGGTAGAGGCGTTTATTGGAGATTCAGAGCTTGCCTGAACTAATATTATTGTTTGTGTGAACATAGCAATAGTTTTTTTTTATTTCATTTGTATTTTTTGTTATTAGTGTAGTTTTTGACTGGTCCTATACATTTTCATGTCATCAGAGGATCAATATACATTATTACTATTATTATTATTATTATTATTATTATTATTATTATAATCACGTTACTTTATTGTCGCTACCCCCTCATTGTACCCACAAGGTGCAGCCTTTAGATAGATCATTTCTGGGTCCTCTTAAGTCATATTATAGTGAAGAGGTACGCATATGGCTTCGTGAGAACAAAAAACCTTTGAATGCATATGACATTGTCGAATTGTTTGGAAAGGCGTATCGCAAATGTCAAACCGGCGAAATAGCAGCTAATTGTTTTAAAATAGGAGGTATCTACCCTTTTGACAAACATGCCTTTAGTGAGGCAGATTTTCTTGCTGCGGAACAGGAAGAACAATTACAACTAATGAAGCTGAATCATCAGTAAACGAAGATGACGTAAAATCTTGCGATGTAGCCGAACCCCAAATGGAACAATGTACAGAACCGGATATCCCGGGTCCCTCTTTAAAAAGAGAAACAGAATCGGATATACAGCAGTTAGCCTGTAGCTCTGGTTTGTTCGTAACGCCTTCTGAGCGAAGTTCTAATAGAGGTCGGAAAGCAACAAAAACAACAATTGTCGGACTTGATCAACTTGAGGAGGCAGCAAAGAAAAAAACACCAAATAAAGTGGTCCAATTAACTTTGAATAAAACTACAAGGACAGTTGAAAAGCAGTAAAAAGTAAGAAAGGAAAAGGAAATAAAAATCAGAAGTAATAGAAACAGATAGCGAATCTACCGCGAGCTTAGATAATTGAAATTCCTCAGAAGAACTAGCTCCGGAATTTAATTTGGATAGAATGCCAGAAGATCGAGAGACTGTATGGTTTTTCTGCGATGGAAAATTTAGCGAAGATTCAAGGGGATAGCAGTGGGTTCAATGCCTCACATGTGAATCATGGGTGCACTGTGAGTGTACCGGATATGACGCCGGAATATATGTATGCTGGAATATATTTGCGTCGTAGTAGATCCATTTTCAATCCCGTATTGGTCACCGAAAATTCAAGCTTCTAGCTTCATCCACAAAGAAGTTGTAGAGGAGTACAAATGTGCATAAACTTTCAAAACTCCTCTGAAAACCCCCGTGAGAATATACATATGTACGTCCTCAGCAGCAAACGAATCGTAACGAAGTCGAAAGCATAAGTTTCACCTAAATACCTAATTGCGCAACTTGCTATCAATTGGCGAAAATGTCAAAGCATATTCCACAAACAAGGAACTTCAAAACTAAGTCGACAGCTCGCTTCAAAACGAGACACGTAAACAATAAATGAAGTTTGACGATATTGCGGTACAGAAATCACAGAGGCTTTCTCTAATTTGTTGTTCTCACTAATCCGAGCGCTGTCTTAGCTCACTGAAACTAGGTTTTATTATAATAAGTTAAATTTTGACACCCTATTTTTTTATGAAGAATTTCATGAGATATTATCAAATGTCGGGGGGAAACGATGAGGAATATGGAAATTCAATAGAATGGTTGCTTTTGTTGTGATAGACAATCACTATTAATCGCTGAAATGATGATTTAAAAAAATTTCGTTGGATAAAGAGGTTCTGAAGAAGTCACTTATGTAGAATACAGGCCCATGGGGAGAATTACCCTGTGGAATGATTCACCGTGAATAACGTTTTAAAGGCTCATACTACTCGTATATCAGAAAATAACCCTCAGTCCTATGCCGCCACTTTTGAGCGGTACAGGTGAGAATATGACGAAATTAGGTTTTCATGTGCAAATGAGAACTCCAAATAATTATTTTTGTACGTATTTCTTCTAGCTGCTAGCTATTTCTAAGCTGCCTCTATATGTAATTTGGTACTTCAAGTGTTTCATCAAGTATGAATGGAGTGCTTCAAAATATACAGGGTTAAGTCCAGTCCTAGGTTTTTGTATGAAAAATAATTTGCTTAAATATTTTTGTCCGTGGTAAATATTGGAATATACTTGTTATGTCCTCTGCTGCTATGCATTTTTTTGGTCAGCAGTCTTGGCTCCAAAATTGGCAGAGCTATAACTGTGTTCCAAAATGTGAGTACTCTGCGTCATTACACCTATAGGTGGAACCTCATCATTTTCTTTGATTTCAGGATGTGTATCATAAAACTGAATATCGGCAATATCTCTTTAGTTGGCTAAGTCTTGTTCACTTCAAACAGGATTCACCTCTGCTACAGAAGATCCATCCATAAGCGCAATAACACACATTCCTAATCCGCCTGAACTTTAAGGCAAGCACAGACAATAGGACAACCTCAATACTACACTAGAACACCACTATGATCCTCTTGTAGTCCAACCCTATGACTAACTCAGGACAATCCCAGGGCATCCATGAAGCCTAGCTTTATGGCATAACCAACACCTCCTCTAAGACATCCATCCGTGGGTATTGATGTATGTATGTATATTGGGTGACATTCACTGATACCTATGTATGTGTATTATGGTGGCTTTAGTTTAGGTAAGTGTCCCTCTTCTATTCAGTAGTCTCCTAGGATTCTGAATTGCTGTGCAATCCGCAAGTATGTGGATGGAGATTTTCTCTTCCATTCCTTGGTATTTATGATCCAATAGCATTTCCCGAAGCCATTTGAATAAGGAATTAGCCATTCCTCAGAACCAGACATCCCGTTCAAATAGGAATATGGGATAAGTACTTGAAAATACAGACCTTACTCAAACCATTATCCGATCATTGGTGGAAATAAAATTATTGTTTTGAATTAAATTTGTAACCTGGCTATAAGAGCTGTGGAAACGTGCCCGGAATAATAAATTTTTCAACTTAATACTTTTACTATCTTCACTTAAATTCTACAAGGTTTATCTAACTTTCTCGCCTTATTTACTTTTTCATTTAACGTTTTAGAATTGTTCATCGTTGTCTAAAAGGTAGAGGCGCACAAATCATCTTACAGCCTAAACTAGCAACCCTCTGATATACCTAGGGTGGCATAAACATGGAGTTAACCACCATTGAAGCGAATTTTCGTGCCTGCATACTCTTGTGAACAGCGAAAAGCTTTTCAATATCACAAATTAGCGCCCAAATACATATTTCGTTACAGTATTTAATTGTTTTATACACCCTGTAAATCGAATGATTTTTCCAACTTTTCCAATAATTACTTTATTTAACCGACGCAGTTCGTATGGTGTTTTGCTGTATAAAGTAGATCAAAGTAACGGCACTGATTTCACAAACGCATAATGAAGAAACATTTTCGTGTCCTGGATAGAGGCCTGTTGATTAACGCCGTAGGTGCCGTCACAGTTGCCATTTATCTCTTTCGAAAAATGGTGATCTATACTAGCGGATGTGATGGACGATGTTCCCGAGTTTTGTCTCCTCCGAGTCATTAGAGTCTGTTGTTGTCGCATCAGCATTGTACACCAATATTTTTCGTCAAATCTGCACGTTTTCGATTCAATTACTTTTTTTTTGTTTTCAACTCTGTACTTAATGGAAAACGAATTATCTTCGTTACGTCATAGGCAGAGACCAAAACTATTTTTTTAAATGAAGCGTGTATATAATTTCTATATGGTGGAACTAATGAAAAATTAAAGAATCAAACCCATCTTAACCTTATTAATATCCATTGAAACTCTAATCAATTTAATATGGAGATCATGATCGTTGATCTAAAGGCCAAAACCCACTAGCAGTATGCGATGCCATATCACACCACCCCACGACTTACGACATAAGTACACGTGGGTGCATATTTGTAACGCGCCACGATATACGTTATATGTGACAGGCTGCGTACAAGGAACAAAAGGGAGATTTTCAGAGGAAAGGAGGTCAGAGTTTATTACGATATACCAAGAGATGCATCGGCTTAAGACATATGGGATATATAATGTAAATGTGGGAACCCAATTTCAAAAATTATCCAGGAAATTTGTATAAACTAATAATTGAAAATTTGGATAATTTAACAATATTAGTTTAATTGGGTAGATGTGGAGATGATATAGTGGAAGCCCCAAAATTAAGTGACCACTTTCGGCAATTATTCTGTCTATCTCACAAGTTTATACCGTGGCTTGTAAATTTTAATTATGCTCTACAAATTATGCTTCTGTCGGGGTCGTTATCTCATTTTGTATTTTCGTGCAGCTGGATATTTTGTATAGCTGAACATTGTGGCATCGACTGTTATCAATCACAAGAAACATATTTGGTGGTGGATTTGATATAAGTGTTTCTTGAAGCCATTTTTCATCATTATTCTAGTTCATTTCCCAATGATAATCATATCACCTGATTTTGTATTTGATTCAAACTTCAGATCTGTATTTTCTACATAACCGTTCTCACTACCCGCGTGCACTATAATTAACCTTCTATGGGCACCGTCATTTTAACACACATGGAAGGCACCATGGGGACTCATTTTACCCTGGTTTTAAAATATGTTAAAAAATACAATCTTATATAGCAATAAAGATAGCATTAATTCCACATTGATCAAGCATCCCAAGAAGTACCTCATTGGCCATTTTCGTGTTCCTCTGGCAGTTGTTATCAAAGGTATTTGTTCCGCCTTTGGTACTATTGTAATCTAAGATCATTTCCGGTTTACCTGTTTGAGGATCAACAGAGTTTGAATAGTGCATTGTTGATAAGACAAGAACCACTTTATTTTTTTAGGTAATATAAGAAACCAAAGTTTTATTCTGATTAAAGGCAAATTTCAAAGACCCTTCCCAACCTGCCATATAAAAATATAGGAGGTGCCTCTATTCTATTTTTCCTTTGTTACCTTGATTAAAAGGTCCTGTTAATCTCAGGGTGGGATTCGAAATAAAAAAACTGATATAGTTGAAATGTTAATTTAATATAAAATATTGTTGGTTGTTAGATGGATAAACAAAAAAACACAAGGCCTTGCCTATTAATGGTAACGCCAAAAACTTCCTAAATGATTTCCGTTGTACCACACTATTTATATGAAGCTAGCTTTAGATTATTTTAGGTTATTATTTTATTAAACTAACGCATGGACAAATTTATAATTAAATATAAAGAAAAATTTTCCACTATCCAATCTAACCTTAGGATACAGAACAATATTGAAGACTACCCTTTGTATGCATACTCTGGTTTACAAACTAAAGTGATTGTGTTAGTAACTAAATCTATGGTTTGTCCTCAACAGAGGGTAAAGACACCAGGAAACTAAGTTCCTCAGTAGGTATGACAAAATACTCTACTTACACTATTTAGTTTTATATCAATATATGTTATTCTAGTGAAAGGTTGGCTTCTACTCAAACCACTGGATTGCTTGACATATGCACTTTATGAAGGTTACCTGTTAACGATCGGGTGCCGTGGTGTGTCCCTCCAAAAGAACTGGTGGTGGCTTACTATATCCTGGAGGTAGAGGTGTATACAGGTGTATCCGATGTGATGACGGGGTGCAGATGATGTACGATGTCGATGCAGGAATGAAATGGAGATATCGATGAATAAAATAAAGCCAAAGAAAGAAAGAAAGGAATACGAAACAGAAAGAAAAGGAGAAAGAAGAGATAAGAAGAGACCTAAAAAAGGAATTTGTGTAAGTATTTGGTGATAATTAAATGTTATGAGGGTTGTATAGTAAACTGACAAATTAAACTTACCATAGAAGTTGTGTGGCCTCAAAGTGGTTTTGCCTACGGATGTGGAGACAGGAATTTGAGCTGAGCCAAATAAATATCCACTTATACAAATGGTAGAGCTCCAACAGGATCACTCTAATAAAATTTAAGCTCACTTAAATATATTTCAAAAAATCAGCAAAATTGCTAAACCATGTGGTCCATCACGAACCTCACATGGAAGAAAAAAGAAAAACCAATCTCCTATCTACGTATTGATGGTCTTAGAAAAAAAAGGTATGCTCTTTTCATTTACTTATTTATTACCAAAGTACTTAACACCAGAGATAAGCTCTGATAACAGCTATTAAAAAGGAGAAAACTATTCATTGATAAGGAAGGTCAATGATCTTTAATCAGTAGATCTATGAATAGAAAAGTGACATTATGGTGAAAGATTGAAATCACTTTGAGAAGATTTATTTTTAAGATTGACAGATATGACAAGATTGTCATCTAATTTGTACACCATGTAAACAAAATAACGTTTAAGCCTTTTATATTTTTAAATCAGTAACTTTTATGATCTGGTGATCATCCTATGTTTAAATAAGATTCCGGTAAATTTAGAATATGGTTATTTGATTATTATTATTCTCACTGTTGTAAATAATAAGTGGTAAATACTTATTTATTATTTTAAGGTGCCCTTCAGGGAGATGCTTGAGAAAGGTGCAAGGATTCCTGAGACTTTAATTGTATTAATCCTACTTAAAACAATCAGTATTTGTTTTTAATAAACTAGCAGTTGGTAGGTACAGAGTTCATTTTTGGATGTTTGAAAGAGAGGCACAAATAATTCTTTGTCCCGTAACACCTTGGGGTGTCAATCATAGTAATTTCATGGTTGGTTAGCATATTTTCAAAAAGGGGAATGGAAAAAAACCAATTGTCTACAGTAATTTTTCTGTATGTTCCAAGAATTGGTTTGGAAAGTTCTCTTACATAGTATGAAGGAACCAGCTCATTGTTTTCGGTACTAACTCTTCCAACGTATGAAATTGCATTAACCATATACCAGGTCTTAGCATCGTTCATCATCATTATTTTAATCCCGTACTTACTTATCTGGCTCAGACGCAAGATAAACACGGAATGGACATTTACCTCTGTAACCCATAAGTTGCTCATCAATTGTGCAATAAGAATGTGGCGTATAAAATTTTCTACAATTAGAAATGTCCCTTATCGGGGCTAATTTATCTAGTATTCTTCTCTCAGCCCTGGTTTCCTTATTGTCAAAGCGTAATGAAGAACATAAAAATTTAAACCGCTTCATTGATATGACTGCTCTATATAAGGATATTCCATATTGCTTTGACCACAGTTCTTCGAGGTCTACATGAGCTGATTTTTTGACGCCACACATAAGTAGCAATCCAATAAAGGAACGAATTTCAATTATTCCCCTATAACGGCTTAATATTTACAAGATTAATTTTTCGTTCTATCTCTTCATTAGTATGAATGACAACTTCGTTAATTATATCCTCGTCAAATAGTAAACCCCAAGCTTCTAATGGAGATCGTACATTGCGAACCTCTGCTTTAGGTCTTGGCATAAAGGAAATTATATTTCTTTGAGGACGCCTCCCTCTCTTTTCCGGGACGTTAAAGACCACTTATAATTAGAATCACCTAAAATTATTTCTTGTTGGACGACATCAGCTTGTTGGTCTTCCACGACTAGCTCTTCAGTACTTTCTTCGCTTTCTGAAATAATCTGATTCTGGATCTGTTTCAGAATCACTATCACTCAGCCAAGTTTCGTCGTCTTCCTCCAACATAAATTTATTCATCTCATCAGCCAGTTCTTCACCAGTCAATGCACGTTTGTTCTGGTAACTGCTTGAACTTTCTGCAATTTTGACTCTAGAATAAAGCTAGACCCAATATTATGTTCATCTGCCCACAAACTTATCTCTAATACTCACCAAAACTCTTATACTTTCAATAATGTACACGGAAAATAAATATACGCGCAAGGCAATGCATATAACAATCGGATTTTGGGTGAAAGTATATTGTTATGGATTTTGTAAAAAAAAATTATTAACAATAACAATTTTTTATTAATTTTTCTTTTATTCTACTAAATTGAACATAAAATAACAATAAAAACAAAAAAATTCAAAGATAGGTACAATAAACTTTGATTTAACTCAAAAGTGAGCTAACCTAGAAATATTTGGAAATGGAATGAAAATAATGTAGGTATGTAAATAATAACATTTAAATAACATGGGAACAATTTTCTTTTGTACTTTGGAATTCTGTAGCTCACGCTGGTGATAATATTTTGGAATGACCAAGATATAGGCTTGTAGAAAATTGAACGTTCTACAAAAAAGGTCTCCTACACTATTTTGAAATATTTATTCTTTCAAAAGTGATTCGAGGTAAAAGTTGAATTAAGGATAAATTTAAACATTTTTCCAATTTTTTGACGCAACCATCAACTTTATGAGGAAAGTTTATGGGACATGTTTTGGAGAGTATTTTATTTCCTATAATTTATTTATATAAAAGTTTTTGATATTTATTACCGCTGGGTGTCTAGAACTGTGACCGGGTGGGTGCGGTTGCGGTAGGGGGGGCGTATTTTGTTTGACACCGGAAAAGCTTATATAAAATATAGATGTACAACTGTCACTTATTTTGCAAAATTGTCAGTATGTCAGATTTTTTTCTGTTTTTTATTACAGCAGCAGCTTTCAACGATCTATATTTGAGATCCTTAAAAATTAAAGTTCTTATCTATAATTCTAATAAAAAAGATCTATGTACTTTACATTCATTTTCGTCAAACCAATCAGACAAGTGCTTTCGCAATTTATTGGTAATTTGATTTTTCATTTTCTTAGATAATTTCGACTTTCCCATCAATCCCACAAAATATTTTGAAAAATAATGCATACTTATTTTTGTAAATGATTTTAAAATAGGTGAAGGCTCTTTTAAGTGGCAAATTGAAAAGTCCCCTATATTAAAATTCTTTAAAAATATAAGACATTCATTTTTATCCTGAGCTTGATTCAGATCATATTCTAAAAATTCTTTGCATACATTACACTTGTATTTATCTAATACCTTTTTACATAAATATCCAGCAAAATAAACTTCTGAACTATTTTTAAGAGTAAATTCTATAACTGTTTCATATGAAGAAACTTCAGTACTTGTTGAAGAAGTTGACAAAGATGATGACAAATTTAATTCTGCCTGTTGATTTGAGGATAATTCATCATGTTGTAACATTACATCTTCATCTTCTTCACAATGGGGTGATTGTCAAATTTATTTTAAAAGCTGCTCTAAAAGCTTTTGCTTTTGCTACAGCATATTGCTTTTTTTAAATTTGTAAGAAAAATAAGTCCTTAAACATAATTTTTATTCCTACAAAATAACAAAATTGATTAAAATGTAATTTATAATTTACCTTGTTTAATGGTATATATGAATTCGCTTATGCTTATTGTTCATAGTTAAATTAAGTTCATAGTTATTATAGTGGTTATTTTGTAGGAATAAAAATTAAACTGAAGAACTTTTATTTTTCTTTAATATTTTATTTCTTATTGTTTGTATAAAAAAGTATTAAAAAATTAAAAAAAGCAATGTTGTTGAATTGAAATAAAATTTCTTGTTCCTAGAAAAAATAGTGTATGCAACTCTCATGTAATGGTTATTAATACACGAATCTCTTAGAAACTGTCAAACATTTTACAGAAAATATTGGGTCTGCCCACTTGGTTATTTAAAAATCTAGATTTCTTATTGGTCAATTTTTCAGTTTCATAATGAAAACCAGTGTTATAGTGAGTATCATTATGAAACTGAAAATTGACATTTAATTAACAACTTATAGTATGGGAGTAGAAAAACAATAATTTCAACATGATGCTCGTTTTAAAACAACCACTATTTATATTAAGTAGGTAGAAGAACAGCAAAATTATCCAAAATTCAAGAAAGTTATGAAAACGATCCACGCAACGACGACAAGAAGTACTTTATAAATTGAAGCAAAATGCAGTGCAATGCTAAAACTTCTTCACCCTTTACCTACTATTTAAAAAGTTATTACGGATGACCTTCAAAAACATTATTGTCTTCTGCAGGTAGATTTATTTGGAAAATAGAAGCTAATACAGTGACTATATACATACAAGACAGTGGCGACAATAGGGTAACCCGTTTTTGATTGGCTGACAGTTTGGCAGCCATATTGAGGCTAAAATCTCTTTGTTTACTTTTGGTTTATACGAAGTTTCTTATAGTGCTTGTTAAATTTGTGATTAGAATGATTGGTTTTGTGCTTTTTTGGTGAATATTCAGTGAAAAAGAGGTGTTTTGTCTTTAGACAATTGGAAGACTTGTATTTGGACCTATAAATAATTTTATTTCGAATCGGAAAACTCGTGAAATTTGGTAAGCTAGCTTGCTTAACCCTAGAAATCGTATACTATTCATCAAGTTTTGATTTTTTTCTAGATAATAACATTGAAAATGCCGGGCTGTGCTGCAATATATTGCAGTAATTCTGCTAAAAAAGGGTTTCTCATGAAATGTTTTCCTAAAGGTCCATCTAGAAGAAAAGAATGGCTTATTAAAATTAGAAGAGATAAGTGGACTCCAACAGACTATTCCTGTTTATGTGAGGTAGGTAGAAGCTCAGATTAATACATTAAATTAGTTATACTCTAAGGGTAGAAGCATTTGCTTTTCGACTGCTAATTGTTATATCTGATTTAAAATTATTGTTAGTCATTATTGAGATAAAATTTAATGTAAGATTTTGTTTAAGATTCAGTTTGCTCCTGAAATGTGGGAGAAACCTCGTGTAGATGGCAAGAAAATTTTAAAGTTAAATGCTGTTCCTACAATATTTTCCTTTGTGAAACCAAAATCTAAAAAGAAATCCCCAGTTCCAAGGTAATTTTATTCTCCAAAAAAACCTAAAAGTTTGTCGGGTAAGTAGGTAATTACAACATATCCCCTCATAATAATGAAAAAACTCTTAGTTTTTACCCTATTAAATATGTTTTGTTGCCATTATAGTTTAATAATTTGTTCTAGGTGAAAATTTAGCTCTAGATGAGACTGTGCCAGAGGAATTACCAGAACCATCTACTTCAAATTTAGCTTTGGATGTAGAATCAGGTCAACAATTGTCGATATCTAAAAGCAGTTTGAGTGAAGTCAGTTTATGTACAGTTCCCTCACCGTTAATATCAGAAACTGATCCAATGAGTGAAATAGCTCAGTTACAGCTTAAATTAAACAGGTACAAGAAGTTGTATGGAAGAGAAAAACGTAGTGCTTATCGATAGAAAAAAACTGTAAGAGCCACACGAAAGAAGCTATGCGCAGTCATATCTTAGACATAATAAAGTTGTAAATAACTTGAAATTAATATATGTATCACAGTATTTAAAAAGCGGAAGTACCAGTAGTTACGAAGAAGATGAACAGGAGTTTCTTGGGGGATTTTTGGATTCTCTTAAGGCCTTAAATACATTGTATGATGCTTCCAAGTGAATTAAAGACTCTCTCATACAATTTAAATTTCAGCGAACTAAATTCATTGTATAATATTTTAGGATCTATTTTAAAAAGTATTGTGAAATCTTCAAAAACTTGTGTTGCTTGTGTAGGTGCAGCAGGTCAAAAAAAACAATATATAAGAAGTTTTAAAAACTCTCCCTAATCAAAAGGTAAAGAACAATCACTTTTTTTGTTACTGAAGAGGTTTTTTATTATTTTTTAGAAATAGAATGTGTTTTCTTAAAATATTTAGATATTGTTTCACCCCAGAATATAGACATAAAATAATTTTTTATAAAGGAAATGTCGAAAATACATTTCAATTTACCAAATTGTCACCAACTTAAAAGCAAAATAATTAAAAGATTCACTGTTTTCAAGTTGAAAATTAGTTATAAAAAATTTAAATCCGCCTCAAAAAAATATAGTTTTAAGTAGTTAGCAGGTAACTTGTTATGAAATAAAAAAAAGCTTTGCATAATTATCAAATAAAATCAATAAAAAACAAATTACACATCAAAAATTATATTTATATCAATTTTTATAGTTTATAATCCTGACGATGAAAATGTAATTTGGGAACCGATCGAGTAATATATGTTAATATTTCTGTTGTTGAATTTGTTATTTATAGATTTTATTTGATAATTAACTGAATCTATGGTTATATTTGAAGATATTAACAGTTGTACCTATAGCAATATAATGTTTTTCATGATTTGTCCCCCATCATACTTTACAAGCAATTTATATTTATTATTTTTTTGTTTTGTTATTTTCCCTTATTATACTAAATATAATTAGGTAAAAAAATAAAAATTGTGTTTTATATAAAGATACCCATTTCCTGTCAAAATCCAAGAGATATAATGTATATTTTCATGTAATTTTGTTCCAAATTGTTAGTTTTATCTTAGATTTACATTAAAATTATATGCATTTGATATTCAAATTTGCCTCAATAAGGCGGAAGGAAAGTTGCATTGTCGCCACTGTCTTGTATATAGTCACTGTAGAAGCGAAGCGTCGTCAGTCACATCCATGGGGTGCGCACTCGATGTTTGACAGTTCTTTATTTGTAGTTACTCCTCACGTCGCAATTGTCGTGAGCGTCGTTATCTAGCCAAAGAATAACTCGGACGAGACCACGGAAAAGAATATTTGACCAGTAAACTGTGCATATTACCATTACCACCATTGTGGTTTTTAATTTTACAGTTTCTTATATTATTATTTTTTATCAAAATGGTTTTTATGTGTTCCATTCCTGGTTGCAATAATACAAAATTGTTACATTGTTTACCAAAAGATCCAGAGGTAAGCTGCCCATAATTAACTAATTACCAATTTATACATATTATGATTTATAGATTAGATGACAATGGTGCCTTGCTGTAGGAAGACAAGATCTTCTTGATATAAGTACCAAACAAAGGCATGCATATAGGGTTTGAGATCTACATTTCTCTGAAGATATGAAATTTATTAGCCATAAGAATAGAACCAATTTAAAATTTCATGCTGTACCATCCTTATATATGCCAAGAAAGTGTATGTAAATATATGTCTATACTAAAAACTAAAATATTTAAAATACACTTCTACAGATTGAAGTATATACATTACAATTTCAGCAGAAAATCGAGATAATTGCATATCTTCCAACCTTAATTATGTTTAAAACATAAATATTAGTTTTGATACTTAAAATATTCATAATTTTCAGCAAATATGGAGATCATAAATCCCGTTACATCTACAAGTTTAACTTGTGAGGAGGTAACACCAATTCCATCAACAAGTTCAGCTCGTGAGGAGGTAACACCTATTCCGTCAACAAGTTAAGCTTGTGAGGAGGTCACATTGGTGCCTTCCACTAATTCAGACCTGTGAGAACATACACCTAAGACTCCCAACTTACAAAGGTACTTTTATGTTCTTTTCAAAGTTAAATAAATATCCCATTGTCTAGTTTATTATCAGCTTATCATTATTTTTTTTTAGGTACTACTTAGAAAATGAGCCTTCTAAGATCTGTCGGTGTTACTAGAGTTTCAAAATTAACACCTAGGAAACGAAAATTGTACAAAACAGCAGTAGATCTTGAAAAAGTTTCTCGTCGTCTCAAGTTTCAGAATGCATCAAATAAAGAAACTCTTGAAGAAGCTTTCAAATATGCAGAGTCATTAGCCATCTTTAAAAATAAAGTGAATGAAAGAACTTTAAATTTTATTCAGAGTCAACTGAAAATGCAGAAAAAGCAGGCAAGAGGAAGACGATTTAGTCTTCAATCTACATTGATTTTTTTTTAAATATTTTTTATATTCACTTATTTTAAAAATATAAATTCTATTTTAAAAGGGCAGATACAGTATAACCTATCGGATAATGATATTTTAAAAAACGCTGCATGGCAGAGACATTTAGTACTAAAAGGCAGAAATAAAAAAATTAATACTATTAAACAACGCATTTAAAACTCTCGATATACTCACTATCTAAAATATTCGAATTATTTATCTGACTCCTAATTGGTAAAAGGGTATATAATGATATATATATATATTATGTTTTCTAACTATTGTGTACAGTATTTCATCGAATCTTGAAAATAATCTTGTTTTTTGCTATGTTCACTTAAAGTTTGTTTATTCACAGATGTAATTGCTACTATATTACTAAAAAAAAAATGTTTTTGTCTTTTTGATATCGAATATTATCTTGCATAATAAATTTTGTTCACTATTTGTTTAATTTTTTTCCCAAGTCGTTGACCAAAGCAACAGTGAAATATGCGGAATGTTTGTTTCAGTATCAAATATTAATGCATTGTACTAAGATTTGAAATTTGAAATATTATTATTGGCATTTTATTTATCTAAGTAATTTTTTCAAGCATTTAATATAATCAACTTCTACCTTTAACTGCTTGCAAAAATTTAAAACAATTGTGTAAAAATAGTGTAACCCGTTTTTTGTATACATGCGTTTCAATTTACCAAAGCGTCGGCTTAATGGTAATTTAAAGAGATAAACATTATATGTTGACGCTTTGGAGGATTAAAACTCATGCAAAAAATATGGGTTACACTATTTTACACTAATTGCATCATTTACCATTGAACTTAAACTAATTTGAAATTGGCGCCTTTGGACATAGTACATACTCATGTCGCGAGTGTCACTAGTAAAACGTGTTTTGATTGGAAGGGGAGAGTCGGCTATCTAAGTGGGTATATTATCTGTGGTCACATCTAGCGTTTAGTAACATAATCACTTAAAATATACAGATATTTTTTCTAATTAGGAGTGAAATATTCCATTCAGCGCCCCCTGAACGTTTAGTCCAGCTTTCACAATACGCCATCTATACGTTTAGTCCAAAATTACGAAAAACTGTTAAATTATTAGTCCGTATGGTTGTTAGACTATTTCTTTTTTTAGATAATGCAGTAACTAAGAATTTTAAAATACCACACGTCGGAGTCGGATGGCTTGTCGTTGAATTGCGTGATTCGAGTGTGTACGCATCGCAGTTAATTAAATGGAAGAATATACGCACACATTTTCGTCATATGGCGTGGAGTGGCGTGGCAGGCATCGCATGCTGCTAATGGGTCTCGGCCTTAGCTCATGTTTCTAGATCGGTAGCACTAAAAGAATTTTTTTTTTATTTATAATTAAAGTGCTGCAATCAGAAATCAGCATGTTACGATATAAAATTAGAATTACATGAAAAGAAGAAAAGTTTATAATTTTCTGATGATAAAGATAAAATACACCTTGAAAGTTGCTTACCTAACTCTGAGAACGTTTATATAACAGGTAGAAATCCATCGCCAGCAATATCATTTATTATTTCGTGAAGTTGTTTGTTAGGTAATTAGGGCAGGGGCGTCGCTGATTTTTATTTCTCTGGGGGGATAAAGACTTTTGATTGAATGTAATTAAAAAATACTATTTATTGATTATTGTTGGAAGGGGTAATTACCCTCATCATTCCCCCCCCCCTATATCGACTCCCTTGAAATGGGTTTGTTTTTTAATAACTCGTTGTTTGTTAGATACTATTTTCGTCTACTAGCAATTCTGCAAATTAATTCGACCATCGATAATACAAATATATTGATTTCTACATATCTAAATTCTTGATTGTATTGTTTTCCAAACAACTAACTTGAAGTAGTCCCACGGGTCACAAATCCCTGACTCTAACTCGCAGTTTATTCAGTTTGCTATTCGGCTGTGTCCACTTCTATTTACATTTTGTATGTGTATGTGCATGTGTGTATTTAAAACTGTTTGCAAATGTGGTGACCGTACAACATGAGGGTCAATAGAGAAAACCTTTAATTGTACGGGTGGATGGATTGTATTTCCCGTCTCTACCACATTTTCCACGATTTCAAGTGTGTAGTTCGTTTGTCACTAACGTTTTGTGGTAGATGACGCTGTTGTTAGTATTGTTTGGTATTAGATAATAAATAAAGTAAGAGCAGTCATTGCAAAAAAAACGAAATTTGATGAATATAAACCTATATTGTCTACTTACTCCGGCAATATTAATAGTGTAAGTGAATTATAACATAATATATTTAACACTCAGTATAATAGTTTGTATAATAATTCCAAGGCTTAATTATTAATTGATTAGTAGACATCACATTGAGTTATTACAACAAACCAAGTTTACGTGCCGAGAGAGAATATAAATAGATATTTGTTAGAATTCGCGAGGTTCCTTTTTAAACATAAACATGAGGGTCAATCTCTGTCCTAATTGTGGCCAGATATGATGTTTTGGGATACTACTCAAATTATATGTATATGTAGTATACCAGTTGACAATGAAGTATAGTGAAATAAAAATAAAGGGTTCAATGAAACTCAAAGTCAAACCACAATATATTTAATGTCCAGTACGACTCAAAACTTGCAACTAGTTTCGGTAACAATTACCAGCATCAGGCTGTAACAAATAGAAAATGGTACACTATTATTAAGATCTAAAGATTTTCCCATGTCAAAATACAATGTAAAATCTTATGAAACATAGGTAATAAAATTGATGGAACAAAGTTGCGATCAAATAATATTTTACAATGAAGTTAAACAATATATAAAGAAAAGTAATCTGAAAAGTGATGAAATTTATTTATAAAATTTAAATTATAAACAAATTGTGAAAGTTACCTTCATGAAATTTTACAACTGGAGTGGTAAGAACATCATCGTCATCAGTCCATCAAAAAATGTACAAATAGCATTATTTAACGAAGTGAGAGTACTGAATTAAAATTGTGGAATGAAAAATCAAATTGAGAGTAAGAAGAGACGAAAGTGAGGTAAGTGCTTAAAACTAAATATGTTTTCTCATGAGAAAACCTTACATTGAAAACATTACTTGTGATGTGAAATTATCAAAGGAAAGTAAGAAGTTATGTTCAAATTAATGAAAATTTACTCCTCTAAAACTGACTAAAAGGAATTAATACTATGGAGAAAACTATAAAACCTATTTTATGGATTTAATGACACAGAGTAAAACCCATCATAAAAATGGGGATGTAAAGAAATCTGGTTATTCTAGATTTACTTTTATAAGATAAGAAGCATAAAGTTAAAGTATTATCAATGTGGAAAGTGGTGAAATTTTAAAAAAGGGGGAAATTTCTTCAAATTTCAACTTGAGATAATATGTATAAATTGGCACCTATACACCCTTGGTTAAAATATTCCACAATGGGAATAGGAATCTTAATTTTTGATGTGAATCTAATCAACAATAAAGTGCACAGAACTAATAACGTGAACATTAACATGTTCAAGCCTAATAATTTCCATTAACAAATTATTAAAATTTTCTTTAACTATATGAGACACCAGATTACACGTGGACCATTTGTAATATAACGGAAGACAGAAGTACTTAATAAAACTGACAAATGACAGAGAGGTAGAGGGTCAAATTTCTTTTTTGGATATATTGATATCAAGGGATATGTGTAACCATTCACTTTCTTTTGATATATACAGAAAACCAACTACAACGGATTGTTTAATAGATTATCATTCTTGTCATCCAATGTCACACAAATTAGCATCTTTCAATAGTTTTTTCCATAGATGTTTTTCATTACCTCTGTCCAAACAAGCATTTGATAAAGAAATAAATAATATTAAACAGTTGGCAATCAACAATAATTTTCCTTTGGATATTATACAAAAAATTTATTAAAGGATCTTTTATAAATTTAGACTTTCATTTTCTACAATTGAGGAGGATAGTATTGTTGAGAGTTTTGTTGCTTCATTGATATATTTTGGTGACATTTCATATAGATTTATTAACATTTTCAAAAAATATAATATTGATGTTGCTTTAAAGACTGATTCCTCTTTGGGGAGCATTTTCGTTAAGTCTAAGGACGTAGTTACATAGATCTGGAGTATATAAAATATCCTGTTTTGATTGTGATGCAGTATATATTGGACCAAATGGTCGTAGACTTGAATACCGTTTAATGGAACATAAAAATTGTATTAAAAAATATTCCAAATTTGATTATTTCAATTCTCCTTCATCATTTGCCAATCATATTTTAGTGGATCATCATTCTACTGATAAATTTGACGTAAAATTGCTCCATAATTGTAGAAAAGGTATTAGAATGAATTTATTAGAAAGTATTGAAATTCATAGTGCCTTTTTGGATAGTGGTGTGACGTCTTAATGAACAGGTTCCTTTCGTTGAGAATTATACCCCTCGCATTTACCAAAAGATGTTATTGGTGTATCTTCCAAGAATTAATACATTTATATATTGTTTTGTTTTAGAAATCTGTTGTATTGCATTATTTTATATAGGTTTTGACCTGTCTGTGAGTTATTGACTTATATAGATTTATTCTTCTTCTTTTTTAAATGTAAGTGAAATATTTGCAACTGTATAAGTAATTGAGCTACTTTTGTCGTTTTTGGTCATTGAACTTTGTGTAGTTTAGTTATTCTGATGTTTCACGGTTTTAGTGTATTATACATCTATCATTTGTCAGTTTTATTTAGTACTTCTGTCTTCCGTTATATTACAAGTGGTCCACGTGTAATCTGGTGTCTCATATAGTTAAAGAAAATTATTAAGCTTGAACATGTTAATGTTCACGTTATTAGTTCTGTGCACTTTATTGTTGATTAGATTCACATCAACAATTAAGAATCCTATTCCCGTTGTGGAATATTTTAACCAAGGGTGTATAGGTGCCAATTTATACATATTATCTCAAGTTAAGAAATTTGAAGAAATTTCCCCCTTTTTTAAAATTTCTCCACTTTCCACAGTGATAATACTTTAACTTTATGCTTCTTATCTTATAAAAGTAAATCTAGAATAACCAGATTTCTTTACATCCCAATTTTCATGATGGGTTTTTCTCTGTGTCATTAAATGCATAAAATAGGTTTTATAGTTTTCTCCATAGTATAAATTCCTTTTATTTAGTTTTAGATGAGTAAATTTTCATTAATTTGAACATAACTTCTTACTTTCCTTTGATAATTTCACATCACAAGTAATGTTTTCAATGTAAGGTTTTCTCATGAGAAAACATATTTAGTTTTAAGCACTTACCTCACTTTCGTCTCTTCTTACTCTCAATTTGATTTTTTATTCCACAATTTTAATTCAGTACTCTCACTTCGTTAAATAATGCTCTTTGTACATTTTTTCATGGACTGATGACGATGATGTTCTTACCACTCCAGTTGTAAAATTTCATGAAGGTAACTTTCACAATTTGTTGATAATTTAAATTTTATAAATAAATTTTGTCTTAATCGTAGTACATATTCATCACTTTTTAGATTACTTTTCTTTATATATTGTTTAACTTCATTGTAAAATATTATTTATTCGCAACTTTGTTCCATCAATTTTATTACCTATGTTTCATAAGATTTTACATTGTATTTTGACATGGGAAAATCTTTAGATCTTAATAATGTGTACCATTTTCTATTTGTTACAGCCTGATGATGGTAATTGTTACCGAAACTAGTTGCAAGTTTTGAGTCCTACTGGACATTAAATATATTGTGGTTTGACTTTGAGTTTCATTGAACCCTTTATATTTGGATTCTAACCACATTTGAGATATGGATGAACTCTTAGAGTTGAAGTATAGTGGTTTTATATTAGAGGCAGCTTATCCTATAACCAGAACTTATTAAAATAGATTATGCTCCACCTAAGCTCCCTTAGTACTTATCAAATCTTTTTTTTTAACTGATGAATTTTGTATTTACATGGTTATACCGGTTATGTAATTTTTGAGAAACGTATAATGGCGTGTCGTCGTGAAAAGCTCTGTATAGAAGGCTGCTAGATTAAAAGAATGAAAGCTAGAATGAACCAATCCGTAAATACAATTGTCTCGTTTTTTATCCCTTGTTATTTTTGAGAAACCTCCTGAGACCGTTTGTCGTGGGAAGTCCTGTCGTAGTTCTTTAATAAGTATTGCAGCATCAATGCCAAGTCAAGCAGAAACTAACGAACACAGTCTTACCACCTTTCACTCGAAGCCATTCAGACATTTTCGACCCCTTTGTAAGTGTAACGTTGTGGATAAAGCTAGGAGCCATGCATAATTTCCATTAACCAAGGAATCATAGACCTATACTCCCAAATTTGATTTAATGTGAACCTGAAGTGTAAGAACGATTGTAAGTCAAAGTTCCTTGAGTTTGTCACCCAGTCTCTCACTCTCCGATCATCAAAATTCCAAGTATACTTGCATAAGCAACTCATGGACTTTTGCACCGACTTCTATTAAACCAAGTTTAAGCTGCGGTGTACAGTCTACAGCGTGTATATAAACCCAAATGTCATCCTGGAAGAATATGAAAGGAGCATGACAGGATTGGAGGACGATCTGAGGGAGTCAAACGAAAAATAAGGATCATAAGGAGAATGGTGACAGGGGACTTCAATGCTAAGAATACTGTATGGGAGGAAGGGAAGAAATCGGACAGGAGAGGGGAGATCCTGGAGGAAGTGTTGACATCCAACGGGTTGGTGGTGCTGAATGATGTACTACTGCCCACCTTCGTGAGGGGTGACGGGAGTTCGTTATTCATTGATGTAACAGCATGTGATGAATGGCTGGGGGAAAGAGTGAGTAGTTGGAGGGTGCTGGAGGATGAGGAAAGCTTGAGATTACATAAGTATGTGGAGATGGATATAAGGGAAGGAAGAAAGGAATTATTGGATGAGTGAGGATGAAAATGAATGTCGGCCGAGGTAGAGAGTATGAGGAAGAAAATAAGAAAGGAGATAGAGAGGGGTCTTGCACATGATGCAGATGAATTGTACTATGTGATACAGGGCAGTAAAAGAGAGGGAAAGAGGGGCAATAGGCGTGAGCGGAGAGCGAATTACTGGTGGAATGAGGAAATAGAGGAGCTGTGGAGGAAGTGTAAGAAAGAACGAATACGAATGCTGAGGGGAAGAGGAAGGATAAAGGGAAGAGGGGGATACAAAGATAAGAAGAAGGAACTGGAGCGTAGGTTGGAGAGGGAAAAAAGAGGGAAGTGGGAAGAGTTACTAGGGGAATTGGGCAACAATCCTTGGGGAAAGGCGTATGAGATAGCAGTGAAGAGGATGGATGGAAATAAGAACGAGGTGCTAGAGGAAGATTGGGAGAAGGAGATTATAGGAAAATTGTTCACAAGGGGAGAAGGAGGAGTGGGGGATACTTAAAAATACATCCAATGAAAGCAGCACGATCACGCTAGTATGTTGCTTGTTGTCATGTCTACCGATAAGATCACAAACTTGTCATGATCTTGTGAGTTTATGGCACTATTCATGTTTTGTGAACAAGAAATTATAGTCGTATCAAGATTGGTAGTGCTTGAGTTGGGATTCGTTTCGTCTGAGATTTGAACTGTATTTAAATAATCTGAGCGAGCTGTCCTTTGGTTAGCGTTAGTGTACTCATTTCTCGATGGAAACATATTTGAAGCGGATTGATCGTTTCTCCTAGAGGTTTGTTTAGACCAGTGCAATAAAGAATTATGTTTGTTGTGACATATCTCAGAAAAGGATAATCAGGGGTATCGCTAGAGTGGGTGAATTGGATTCGCATAGACCTTTATTTAAAAAGCTGGAGATATTGTCACTCACAAGTTCATACATGTATAATCTGGTAATATTCGTTAAACGGAATGGCAATCTGTTAACGAGGAACAAATTCCTAAAAACCTAAAAATTACAAGGTCAGCTAATGAATTAAGAGTAAGTTCTCACAGAACAGCGTTTTTTGAGGGAGGTGCTGAATTCAGAACTATAAAAGTGTACAATAAGCTGACCGTTGAAATTAAGAATATTAATAGCATTTAATTGCTTAAAGAAAATAAAAAAAATATTTTATTCAACAGTGCTATTATATATATTAAATAAAATATCGGAAGATGAAGATGTTGCTAAAGTTCTGCTGCTTTAATATTTGTCGTGCAATCATTATAGCCATCAAATACGACAGTAACTCCGGGACAAAAATGTCGACGTACATACTGAACGTATTTATAAAAAATAACGTTGAATGTTCTTCTTCGCTAACCCACACAACACGATGTAGTAAGTATCCTCCATCAATGATGTATGTCGCATTAGCGTTGTTAATATCAAAAATCCATTTTTTTGACCTTTGACCTCGAGTCAATTTTTTTCCATGTACCGTGTAAGACGAGGTCGCGGTTAATGGTAACATATAATACCGATCTGAATATCGTTAGGTATGAACCGTCGTAGCGCTGGGCTTAGCGTATGGGCTTCTAACCGAGGGTTCCCGGGTTTGATTTCCCGATGGTTTCGCTTTCTCAATTTCCGGAATATGTAGCTTATAACCGGAACGATGGGGAATTTTGAAATGTTGTTTTTATTAAGTTTTGAACAATTTTACTCACTTTCAGCTTGTTGTGAATGTATGTACCCTTGAATGTCTAGATTGACCGGACTAACATATTATTATTATTGTACGACAAGTACCCGATTTACAATATCGACTGGTTTGCCCTGTTCGCAAACAATTCGTACAAGATCTTAGTTTTCGAATTTCTTGTATCCCAGAGGGTACCGGTAGATTTTGGAACAATTTACAGAAATATATGAGATGTTTACTGTTCTTGCAAAAGTTGCAAACTTTATTGACTCGGTTGCAGTTAGATTACGACTGATTATTATTGTTGGGAGTTCAAAGTTCACTTGCAAGGCTATAACAAATTATTGTAACTTGGGAGAATTATTTGTATTTAAGGAATACATTGGAACGGACTCACCTAGAATTCACAACTTCCTTGTTGAATTCGATATTCGGCAACGATCTGCGTCGCTTTGTTGTTTTTTGTTGGAATAATCAATATCTTGCTGCGAAGGACCAATTTTTGTCGATTCTCTTGATGTTTATCACATTGACAAACTGTTTACTCGACTGCAATTATGCCTGTTCAATTGAATTGTTGAATGATACCAAACATTGTACTGAAGTTTTATTTATACTGTTTTACTTGGTATAGTGTAACCAAAGTCAGTGTAACGACAATAAAATAAAGCAATGTTGTCAGATATATTTTCTAAAATTGTAAGGCTCTCTATACAAATGTTCTCCTTACTTCAGTAAACTGTTAGTTCGTGATGTACTTAGAAAGCTAGTTTGAAAATATTCAAAAAAATATACATAATATAAACTTATTAGTAAGCAATAAAATGTGTCGCTTAAATTGTTCGAAAAAGAATAAATAATTAAAAACAACTTAATGTGTGTTACTATATTTAAGAAAATTTTGAATAGCTGACAACATAGCAACCTTGCAATGAAAAGCTAATACATCCAGTCCAGTATTTGGCATAATATAACGAAGTAACAGGACAGTTTTAGCTCGGCCAACTGGGACATAAAAAATATGATCTTATGGAACATCTGGCCTGGGGTTCCAGGGGTGTGTGTGAATTGTGTTGTAGAGAAGTATTTATTATTAATATAATATCTATTTGTTGGTTGAGTGAGTTAAGGTCTTAGTTGTGGAAAAGTGTAGTTAATCTAGGGTAGAAAAGTATATTTGTTGGTTTAGTAAGGTTTGTTGATTAAGTGACGTGAGTGAATTGTTATTAATATAACATTTATTTGTTCGTAGACGTTAGGGTAAGTTTTTACAAATATAATTTATTAGTAATTAATTACAATGGCAGTTTGGAGACCATTTGAAACGACAGTTTAAGATGATGTATCACGGGAATCTAATAATTTGGTGCCACATTCAAATGACTTAGAAATAAATGATACTGATATTAGGGCCGAATTTGAAAACACAGATTTACATATATATATTGTTTACGGGTTTAGAAGGACAATATAGTACCAACTTGTGCTGAATTGCGGGATATTCCTTAATATAATTATCAATGTTTGGAAATACTGCGCGCGGTTTTGTTAAATTGCGGATTTAAATATAAATAAGAAATTAGATAATCGAATGGTAATAATGGAATCTCGACGTATCGTTGGACTTAGATACGAGCATTTGCGCAAAATAAAAGGGTACCGTGATTCAAACAGAACTTTAATTTATTTAGACGAAACTTGGTTTGATACGCAAGATGTTGTCAAGTATGGTTGGGTTGACGACACAAAAAACTGTTTTTTAGATACTCCGTGTTCGAGAGGATGTGAAGCATTTTGGCATAATATATAATAATATAATAATAAAATAAAATAAATAAATTCCCTTGGAATTATTTTCAATAAATCATTAAACGTTGAAGAATACATAAATATAACCATCGAGGCCGGCAGGTATCGAGTCAAGTTCATCACGTAAATAAACATACAACATTAAATAGTAAACATCGGCGAACTTGAACTACAATATAAATATATTAGAAACAGTCGATAACATTCATTCAGATTCAGATACAATTGATATGTAATCAATATTCATTCTTCCTTAGTTGTAGTCATTATGCTATTCAGTTAAACTATAAGTATGCTATAATGATAGATACTTATGATAGAAACGTTAGAATGTTCGAAAGTGAGGAAAAAAGAGACAAAAGAATAGAGCAAGAGATAGTTTATATTTAAAATTAATGATTTATTAAAATCAAAAAATAAGGAGAGGAAATTAGAAAATGAAAAACTAAAAGCAGAAATGCGCCTACAAAACAAAAAGATAGATATGCCCGAAAGAAATCTAAGGAAGAAAAACCTAATAATATTTTTATAGAGGAAACCGAGAAGGAAGACACATAAATTCGGGAACAAAAGGTTGAAGAGATAGGCTAGATAAAACTGGAATACGTTTGGAAACAAAACATGACATAGCGGATATATGAAGAGTAGGGAAGGAAGGTAAAAATAGAGACTGACCAATGTTAATCGGGATGACAAACGGAAACAAAAGAATGGATATTTTAAAAACAACAAGGAATCTCAAAGATACAAACTGGAGAATTAGCGAAGACTATCCCAAGGAAATACAGTTACAAAGAAAACACTTGCTTTACCACGTTATGCAAGCAAGAAACAGGGACACTTAGCGACAATTAAATGCAATAAATTTATCATAAGCGGAATGGAATATCCTATAGAGGATGTAAAGCGATGGGAAACTGGAACACTCCACACAGCCGGAGACAATGTTGCACAAACTCTAGGGGAAAGAAAAAAAAACGAGAACAGCCAGAGAAAGAACACCAATGGAAAACGATAGAATGAGAGAAGAAAGTTATACAATGAGAAAAACAGAACAAGATTCAGCCAAGCCCTATGAAATACAATAAATCCATAGGAAGTTGTGAAAAATTACATTGAACGCCTAATGAGCATGTTAGACAGTTTATAAACGAAAGCAAGAATGATTGGGATGAATGGTGCAAATCATTTTCTTATTGCTATAATACGATTCTAAACTCTTATCATGCTTATACGCCATTTGAATTATTGTATGGAAGACGTATTAACCTACCCGATAAAATTGTAGAAGGGGGAAGATCAATGCGAGTGATTAGTTTACAAACAATCAGTGATACTAAATAGAGGTGAATAACAAACATGATGAACAATTAAGTGAGCGTAAACAATTCCGAAAAACAATGGAAATCAATTAATTTATCAATATATGTAACTATTAGTAATAATTTATTATCTCTATTTTTAAGATATCTGTTAATTCATTCCATTAGGGGGAAAGGAAGTTCAACGGAATTTATTCTTTTTGTGAAAGGGGAAGGTGTGGATGACCACCAACTAAAGAGGCTTTTCCACATCAAATCCCAACATCACAAGGAAAACGCGTTATTATTGTTCATGCTGGAAGTAAAGATGGCTTTGTATCTAACGCGTTGCTATTTTTGGCTAAAAATATAACATGCCCGACCTCCTGGTAAGAATATCTCATACCTCCCCGTGGTTCTTGCTGAGCAGACACTTTTTTCAGATTGTCTGGCTAAATGAGCATTATTCACAGAAAATTATACTACAAATTTTATGAGTTTTGAATGCAAGTAAATTTTAATCTACTATATTAATTTGAAAGAGAACAGTTATGTCACAATATTCGAATTTATGAAAAATTCAAATGCACGCCATTTGGCGGCACTTGCCTTCAAAGGGTCATTACATTAAGCGTAGAAGAACTATACGTGTTGCGGCGTTGGCACATAAAGACAAATATAGAATAAATAAAGACAATGTACAGATACAATAATACCAAATAATGAGATTTCACAACTACGATGCTCATTATGTCCATTACAAACCTTTATAGTGAAGAAAAATAACTCGAAGAGAAAAAGATTCATGTTAAGAGATGCAGTTCTCGCACTACAGCCCTTTTTACAAAAATTTGTGAGATGTAATGTGAAACCAAGTAGGAAGATTAATGCGGTACACATGAATGGGAGCATATATCCAACAATTTCGTCAGAAGTTGTTGTCGAACCAGCTGACTATAGACATTTTATAGTAACCGTATCAATATCAGATATCTTCATTTCTTCAATGAATCGAATGACTTGGCAATCGCACAATGCAATAAAATCTACATACATTAAAGTCTACCTATTTTTAGCATGTATAAATTTGACCCAGTAGTGCTATGCTTAGGACCATTTGAAATGGTAATTCATTCTTATGTAATTATGTTGCTTTGCTATGAAAAGTGTAGAGTAATTGTATTTAGCAAAGAAACAAAGATGCTTTATAATACTGATAAAATCGCTATAAAAAAATTAGTTAGTTAACTGACTAGTTGACCATTTCTTATCTAAGAGGTTGTTGAATAGAAGCTCCCATAGATAGGTACTGGATAAATTAAATGACTTTTTATATTTTTAGGAAATATCAATTAACGGTTTCTATCATGAAAATTTTGTATAACAAAAATAAGTGGAATATTCTTCGTTCTAGTCGTTTAATTCAGGAAATTGGAGTGTACGAACAAGCTGAGATTTCCTGTAAATTTCTGACATTTCAATCCGAACTGATAATTCTATTCAGACTAATTCCTTTATATCTTTAAATTGACTTTGAAACTATCGCTGCTTCGAATCCATAATAGGGTTACATTATTATGATTGCCCAGTCTGGTCAGAATTTCATTGTAAGTTTTAAGCTCATTTGATACGAACAAATTGCTCCGAGGCTAACCGTAGAGATAAATGGTAATGATTTTGTCAGCTGAGGGAATTTATCTCCCCTGCTACTGATGAACGACCGATACTTTGGATTGAAAGACTCCTATTATTATCGAAGTGACTTATCAACAAAGTTGTATTAATTCCAACTTTTTCCAACAGGATTATACCGGGTAATGTTGGGAACTAGTGAAAATTGAGAGAAATGCTTTATGAATGTAAATCGAATTTAATTTTCACACTACCTAAAAAGGTATACGCGTGAGATTATTGAGGTTAGCTAGGGGATGAGTATTCTAGTTTCAAAAAAATCAATATAGGGGGAGGTTGAGTAAAACAGGATGGTCTGGTAAAACCGGATACCCTGTTTTATTTCAAAACAAAAGTAGTACTATCTATCGGATATGACCGTGACTGATAACTCTCGGTACCTACCGATAACCAGCAAGTCATCTACCAACTCTAGTTTCACTCTAGACGGCGTAAGAGGTGGATGTGTTGAATTGTGAGGTTAAACTAAAATATTTAGCGTGTTTTCAAATAGTGATTTTCTAGTTCACAGGCAAAATTCGTTGAAGGTGGGTAGATTTCGGGAATACTGTGTTTGTTTACTATAGTAATGCACAATAGGTTTTGGGAATTTGCTTTGTTTTTTATAAAAATATAGTCACATATTTTAGCAATCCACAGTTGGGTAAAAGCGGATACTGTGTGGTTGGGTACCAAACTACATCGTCAATGTCGTTTTAAGGCTAGAATTGCAATGGGAAAGTGTACAAGAAAAACGCAAAGGCAGTCTTGGGATGAGAACAGTATGCGTCAGGCTGTTGAGGAGGTACTGGAGGGAAGAATGGGGTATCTCATAGCTTCTAAAGAATATGAGCTTCCTCGTACAACCATTGAAGCAAGGGTGAAGAAAATTAAGCAGGGTGCTATTAACAGAGAGGATTCAGCAAAAAGGACGTTTTTTGTCCGCTCAGGAAAAGGAATTGATTGAATATATTTTGTGTATGGAATCACACTTGTTTGGTTTAACTCTCGATGCATTGAGAAGTTTGGCATTTGAATTAGCAGAACGCAACGGCTTGCCTGATAGATTTAATGAGAGCAAGAAAACGGCTGGTAAAGCATGGCTGTATGCTTTTCTCAATCGGCATTCGAATAATAAACTTCGATCTTCTGAGCCAACCTCACTTGCTAGGGCAATGGGTTTCAATAGGCCTTCCGTAAAAAATTTTTCTCGCTAATTACTGAAACAATGGAGAAACACAAAATACCCCCTGAGCGTATTTATAACGTCGATGAGACAGGGATTATGACAGTACCAAAAAAACGGTCTAAATGTTTATCATTGCGTGGAAAGCGACAAGTTGGCTGCTTGTCTTCGGCTCAACGTGGAGTTCTGGTTACAGTGGAGATCTGCATGAGTGGCCAGTAGTGCATTCATGCCACCTTTGTTCGTTTTTCCAAGAGCTAGGGCAAATCCAGAACTGTTGGATGATGCCCACCCTGGTAGTACAGCTCATTACCATCCATCAGGGTGGATGCAAACGGAAATATGTTTGAGTTGGATTGATAAATTCATTGCTTTTTCCAACCCTTTAAAAAAAACCAGAAATCCAGAGATCTTCCCAGACTGGATATTTGAACTGGCCGAGACTACAAATAGGGCTACTCAAGGTAAAAGAAATGATAACCAGTTACCAGAACCTAGAAACTCTCCACCTGGAACACTACCAAGGACACCACTGAGAACACCACCGAGTACACCCCCAAGAAGTTTCCCGAGATCACCACTGAGAAAGCTACCAAGCTTAACGATTCCTACACAGCAGTTTTATGCAAATTCGACTTCTTCATGTTCCCATACCACCCAGAATTTCTTTATAACGCTACAGCAGATTGTTCCAGTTCCTCATTCTGAACAAAAATTAAATCTAAATGACAGAAGAAGGGGTGAAACTGCAGTGTTAACATCGACACCATATAAAGAGGAACTAGAGGAATCAATTTCTAAAAGACTTCCTACAAAGAAGCCAAAGTTAATCTCAGGAGATGCTGAAAAAACAGCCCATATAGCCAAACTGAATAAAAAAGGCAAAATAAATGACAATGAGATGACGACTAGAAAAAACGTAAAAGCAAAGAACCCAAAGAAGAAAGACAGTAGCAGTGCAGAAGAAACGAGCGTGAGAGACAAAAATTATACCTGGGGTCGAAAAAATATAAAAAGAAGGAAATCGAGAGAAAGTAAGGATTCAAGTTCAGAAGATGAAAGCGAAGAAGCAGCCTGTATATTTTGCAGCGAACTTTATTCCAACTCTAAAGCAGAAGAAGGTTGGATAAGGTGCCAACATTGCGAAGGCCGGGCACATGAAGCTTGCGCGGGAGTGGGGGAAGACGAAGACGAAGACGAAGTTTTTACCTGTGACTTCTCTCAGTAACATATTTGAATAATTTGTCTCATTAACCTTTCCTTTTATATTGTTAAGAATAATAATTTTTCTTTATTTACCATGTTCTGTCTTACTTGCTGAGGATTAAACGTTATGGAAACTATACTAGCTTGAGTATCCCGTTTTATCCGACTAGATGGATAAAACGGGATACTTTCTACTTTTTTATTATATATATATATATATATTTTTTTCTAATGTGGCTTCTGTTTTTTGCATAAAAAATGGTATCAATCAAAAGTCATTTAATAACTGAGACTGGAGCCAAAAAATAGTCCCCAGCAATGCTTTATTCAAAAAGTTATGAGACCTAGAACACTGAGTATCCCGTTTTACCCAACTTTCCCCTATCAAGAAAGTGAGATGATATTGGATTGACAGATGTAGATATAAAAAGCCGACCAAGAATCATAGCCGGCAGTCTAGCGAGGTATTGACTCAGTGGACTTGTCCGGTTGGCAAGGTACTGACTTGTCGACAATCCCTCTCCAAGTTCACCAGGGTATTGACCTGTTAAATGAACTTATCCGTGCGAAAGGTATTGACTTTTGCCCTCTCCTGAATCTCCTGTCCCTCAGGTATTGACTTAGGGATACCTTTTCGCGCTGAATGTATTGACTTCAGCGACCTTCCAGAAACTAGGATAGTATGCGAAAGGTCCTCTCCTCTCCTTTCGTCCCTAGGATACCGACTTAGGGATACGTACTCCGTTGTTCACTGTACGTGTCAGAACCATTAGATATTCCTTCTGTTAAAACTCCACCTGCTACACCATGCTATGCATTTATTAAGAAGGTGAAAGTCGATCATGACACGTTGTCTTCGACAGAATCCCAGCAGAAGAAGAATTTGTTTTAGGCCAGGTGCTGAATCCGCACACCTTTTGTACATAGCGTCTGTATATAGTATCGGAATCCTGTCTCTACGATCCTACCATGCAATGCGTAACTTATCTTTACGATGGGTTACAAAACAAATATTTTTTGGAGTACTTGTTTATGAAGAAAAAGAAAGTTATGATGCTCAAATTCACGGATAATACAGTTATTCGAGCTAGAGCAGCTCCAGACATGAACGTTTAGAAACAAAGAGAAGTGCGTTTCATGGGAAAATAGACTTCTTATACAACGACTGAGAGCAATTATGGACCACACAACTTTATTAAGCTGATTGCCCGAAAACTAATAAAATTCATTAATTAGTCTAGATTTGTATACTTTCTATTCAACAATGTATTAACTTATCATATTTTTCGAATTTTGTATGAACAGCTTGCACATTAATATTTCAGGATCTTCCGATCAAGTTTTTTTTTATAGTCTGATGATGGTAAGTATTAACCAAAACCAGTTGCTTTTTGTTGGGGTTGAGTTATAAGTTTTGTGGTCTGACTATTTTTATTGAACCTTTTTGTATTCTGACCACATTTTGAATATGGAATCAATGAAATGTTTATTAGCTATAAAAAGGGACTGCAGGAGCTATAGACGGATTATACTTCAGAGTATCCCAGGAAAAATATTATCATAATAAAAAAAAGGTTAAGAGACCCAATAGACGGAACATTGAAGGATATCCGATAGAAATAGAGAACTGCACATCTGATTTTTGTAATGATTCATATAAGTTTTGAAATAATGACTAGTTGCTATATAGGTCTAAAGAGGGCATCAAATTTGTAGTGTATGTAAAATTTTCTAATTTTCTGATAGTATTTTACCCCGTAAAGAAATTATGAAGGTCCTAGAATCGAACGCACCGCTGTGACGTCACCGGCTCTCTCTATCGTACTATCTGTGTTTATTTTATTTCACTTCGTTTTTGACATAAAAATCAAGACTGTCTACCTATAAGGTAGAATTTCCAACTATCCAGCGAGCGGCAGTGGTGTGCGACGTCGCTGAAATGTCATAAATAACGGATTCAAATTTTAATGAACAGTTGATAGATTCTGTTCTTACTTTTCCTATTCTTTGGGAGGTCTTCAGTGTCTCAAAAGTTCTCTAAGAATTGTCTAGCAATCTTATCTTTATCTTCTCATTTCCCAAGGAACAGGAAAAGTATGATCACAATCTTTTAGCTCAGTGCCGCTGCCACATACCACTTGGTCAAAAAACAGCTGGATTCTTCAACGTGGTATGTAGAACTCCGGCTCCGGCTCTCGATGCCGTATGCCGCAACTTCGGATAGCTAAAAATCATACATTTAGCATAATTTTAATTTGTTCAATTGTATTTAAAAAAGATTGATACGAAAAAAAGTACTGTGTAGTTTCAGATTGTAGAAACACAACCATGCCTTAACTTTGCCCTATATCCCAAAATTATGGCAACAAGCTATGTGCAGAACAGAATTATTTAAGGTTTGTTCCAACTGGCATTTAGGAACCGTTCTTGAAATCGTATCGAGTACTGTATAGTGCGCAAACTCGAATTAGGTATGGACACATCAACTTTATCACCCCTTCCAGAGGGTAGTTTTTGTACCGTCCCATGAACGATACTAAAATCAGTTGAAAAGCGAAAGAAATACAGCACTTGCGCGAACGATTCCTAGAACGGTTCTATCGCCAGTTGGAACGAACCTTTGATAATTATTCAAAAGCGTATTGTTGGTGTTTAACTGGAAATATGGTTTGGTTTTTTGTAAATATCTTACAACACCATTTGAGATATCAAAAATTTAAAAATTTTGGTATATCTAGTCTACTACATGAATAAACAATGATTCGTCGGCAAAAAATGTTTAATAAACTATTCTTTTGTTACTTGATTCGTTATATCCTGCTGATTTTTTTAAAACTGAAAATCTAAATTTGTTTCACTTCCTAAAGCTATTCTCGGATTTAGAAGAGATCCCTGTTGAAAAAATCAGAAAATTTAGATTTTTCATTTTTTTTAACAATCTAAAGCATTGAAAAATATGGAACAGATAGGATTTTCTCTTTATTCTCAGCATTTTGTTTCTAAACTGCTAAAAACTATATAACAATTGTTTTTTCAATTTTTAACTTCCATTGCTTAAAACACATTCGCGGACACTAGTCAAAAAATGTGGATTGCAAAAACGCACCTAGTTATTATTAATATTTAAACGGGAAAAGTCAAAATAAGATTAATAGAAGATGTCACATAAACAAAAAAATGTTTTTTTGAAAGAAAAAGTAGTGCGGCAAATGCCGTCTTGTCCCTAACAAACCCATTTGGAGGTAGGCTGGAGCCAAACATCATATACCGTCATACGAAAAAAAGTACAAAGAGATTAAGTATCATGATTTATTGCTAAACATAAACAAAAGATTTTTTTGGCTAGTAAATCGTTTATACTCGTGTATGGTATTCTTCAAAACATGGTACTGTGCACAGAGCTGGTTTGCTAGGGTATGTCTTACACAAATATCTTGTTTCTTCCCGTACGGATTTTGAAGCACAGTTCTTACATCTCAGATGGCAAGATTAAGTAGGATTCCTTGGATTTGGAATTTCATCTGGAAAGTGCATTTCAGGATGAGTTGTTATGTGTGTATGGGGTAATGAGGTTTATTATTTTTTATTTATTAAATTGATTATTAGATTATGATTTTATTGCATTGCATGGTTGGGCGCCAATATTTATTTAAAAATAAAATAAATATGAAGTATTGAATACAGTTAATGATCTTTTTATTTTTTTATATAATTCCACCTATTGAAATTTTATTAAATTTACCTTACCTTTCTTTCTCAGTACAACCCTGTAACTGTACTCTGATGAAGCACGAAACTACCTATCCCAGTCGGATTCGTTAGTTGTGTTTGGAGTCGACGCTCTACGCACTCTTATTAATTATCTCTAAAATGGCTATTCAATAATAGACAAGTTGTTGAATTAAACGAAGAAATATCATATTTTTTATTGAGAAACAAAATCTAAGACAGTGGCCAATTATGTATGATGTATTACCATCCCTTCCACACTTGAAGAATAGTTAAATAATTGCTTAATTCAAGAAATCAGTTTGCAAATGAGAAGTGTTTACAAAAAAACAATGGTTATCATATAAGTACAAAATCAATGATGAAAATTGCTTATCGACCAACAAGGTAAGTGGAAATTAATTTAAGTAAAGTAGTAGTAGTAAACTAGAAACTTGTTTAGTCTATAAGCAAAAAAATAGATAGATGTTTACAATCTAATAGTAATACATAAAAATAATAATACCACTGTAAATAATGAATATGGCAAATCTTATTTCATTGCTTTTTTTAGTTTAAATGCATTTATTGTTTTTATTTGTCCTTTTTTATTATTATTGTGGCCTTTAAGTCTCTATCTAGAGTTATTTTTTTTAGCTATAGCAAATATTTTTAGAATATTATTGTTGTTATTTAATAAAAAACTTTATTTTTCTTTTATATTGTAGGAAGAAAGAATTTAGGTACCTTATTTTTTCTTGTTAGTCCTTCTTCTTTAGATGCTCAGGCAAATAGCATCGGATTCCAATCTATTTTCTTTCCTTCTCACTTCAGGAAGAAACATTTGTCGTCCATAAACAAATTGGTGAGATTTTTAAAAGAAATCTTGTTGATTTCTCAGCACGTGAGGAATTTTAAATTTACCACATTTTTAAACTTCAAAATGTCCTTCTGTCAAAATTCAAGGTAAGTTGACTCCTTACTTTATCGATATTGGAACTATTTTTTTTAGACTTTATTGTGCAAGTGAAAAAACTGGAATGAGCCATCCTCTTGGAGTTTTTACTTTTATTAAACACACAAGTCACAGGTCACTATGTTAAATTTTTCAATCCTGCAAGGACATGTTATAAAAGCAGTTGCAGTTTATGTGTTTCTTTTTTATTTACAAGTGTTACTATAATTTATTTTTCCAGGTTCACAACTGGAGTCTTGGTGGATAAGAATTTTCGATTCTAGTGTTGGAGGTAGGACTTCTTGTACTTTGAATTGTTTCAGTAATTTATGGGAAGACTCCAAATAATGTGTTTCCACCCTTTTTTCTTACCATTCTCATCAATTAATATCTTTAAAAAATATGAAAATATAATTTTGACAATTGTACCTAGTATAAACTGTAAGTATTCGCAGTTACTTTATAATAAATCATACATAGGTATTTTACTATTATATTATTTCATGATAACAATCCTTTATGCACATAATCATCAATACTTTTTATCAAATTCAGTTGCTGCTAAGTTTCTTAATAGATTTAAACTTTATTTTGAATGCTGTTGTATTTTCAATCCGTTACAGTATATTTGATGGATCAGGTTCAGCTCTCCTTTTTTCACCTCCGTGTCATGGACCCGATTTCACTAACAATCTTCCATCTTTTATGTCCTTATCGAGTTCCAAATATTCTTTCATAAATTCACCGCGATATTGAAGAAAAGTTAATTTGTTATCAATTTTCTTTTTTATGTAATATGCATTCTATAAAGTAATGTCCAACAAATGGAACATTACTTTTTTGTACCACCTTATTCTCTTTCTGGGTGACGAATAATAATGAACCATCTGATCATTGCGGTTAATACCAGACATAAACTTATTGTAATTGGATATTTCTTCCGGTTTCATTTTTTCTTTACCATATCTATTTGTAACCTGAATTAGTTTCGGATGATATCTTGTAGTAATACACAATACATCCCTTTTGTCTTTCCACTTAGACACATATGTCTTACCACGACTCCTCCAGCAATGGTTGCCCCTTTTCAGTTTGCCTTTTACGACAACCTTAGGATTTCCTAATCGATTCTGTCGTAAAGTTCCAGTAGTATGGGTTTTTCGATTAAGAAGGCGATTAGACAGAGACACACTATTATAAAAGTTGTCCATGATAGCATGGTGGCCCCGATCTAAAATATGGATCACATAAAGATAGAACCAATGTCTCAAGTTTGGATAAACCATTTGCTTCTTGGGTTTTTCCGGAATAAATTTAAAACATAGCCATCTGTAGTACAAACAGAATAAAATTTTACCCCATATTTTGCCTTTTTTCCTTTTATGTATTGTCGAAAGCTTAGCCGACCACGAAAAAGTGATTCGTCTAAAGATAAATGTTCTGCTGGTACTATAGCACTTCTATAGTTAGATAATAACTTATCCATAAGGGGTCGAACTTTGTTTAGTCTATCATTCGGATTGTGAAGTTGACTGTAAGAATACCTAAAACATATTAGAATCTCCTCAAAGCGTCTTCCAGAGAGAGTACGATGAAGAATAGGTCAGTAGTATAAAGGGTCCATACTGAACATTTTTCGGAGAGATTGACCCTGTGAGATTCACAATGCTAAAAAATGCTTGAATTCACTCATAGTTATTGATCTATTAGATCGATATCGACAATGTTTGCTGTGGGGTCGGTTGCTCTTTTGTAAAATATCAGAATATGTAATCATAGAATTGAGTATTATGTTCATTATATTTTCATCCCAGAGCTTTTCAAAACATTCAACAGAGGAAGGGGGATTTTCAAAAACAAGTTTGAGCCCAGTAAGACTATTGCCAAATAAAAAATCAGGAATGTCAGCTACAGTATCACACCACTCATCTTCATCATCAACGCTGTTATTTTCTCGTTCAACATCATTTTTCTCTGTAAGCGATTCATGGGTATCATTTGTATCTGAATCGGTAGCAGTATCGGCAGTACAAAGTGGATCTAAGATATCATCATCAGCACTGAATTCTTCTCGTTCAGCCTCAGAATCCTCGGATTCGCCAGTGCTGACTTCTTCATACAGTCGTATGACTAAAAAGAAGAATGAGATTTCGCGATCACCACGTCGCTAAAGTTAATATCAAATTGGATACACTGAAAAGTTTTTCATTATGCATTTTTTCCAGAGATACCATAATCATTCCATTCATATTCATCAACTGTCCACGAACGCCTTTTGGAATCATTGTCGGCATCAACACTTATTATCTGTTATTATAATATACATTCTTTGTTTAAATTGCACGAATATTTTCGGGGCCCTTTGTGTTTATTTACCAAAATATGTCTTCCCTAATGGTTTACTTTGTTTGTTGTCCGGCAAACACGCACATAAAGAAAGTGAAGAGAGGATGGCAGCAAGGAGGGACGGATTTTAAAACGTGGTTGAATAACGACTAGAATGTGGTAAACAGGGAAGGACTTTGAAGTTTGTTTTAATGAAAACGCGGAGTGTTGTAAATAGTAAGTTAAAAACTTTTCAATTTATAAATACATAAAAAGAAAGGGATTTTACTACTGGAAATGGGAATATAGAGAGGAAGAGTACGTCAGCCTGGAAAGTTGTTATATGTAACCGGTATTGAATAAATTAACATTGTATATATCTTTTAAAATTCTGTTTGTGTGTTACAAGAAGCATATACAGTATGTTTAAAAAAGTTTAGCATATGGGAAACGAAAATATCCGATGTCAAATTTTTTCATTCGTAAACGAGTTATATGAAAAAAATTAAATTTGGTAAACAGTAAAGTACCTTTTTTGTGAGTAGGTGAGCTGAGTAGGTCCCAATTTCACTAAATTCGAAACAACGTAGCTTTTCATCGTGAATTTGGACAATCAAAGGTTATCATCGTGCTTTGTGAATTGAAACCAACATAGCTTTCCATCGTGAACTCGAACCAACGTAGCTTTTTATCTCGAATTCGAACAAACGTAGCTTTACATCGTGAATTCGGACCAACGTAGCTTTTCATCGTGAATTCGAACTTATGTAGCTTTTCATCGTGAATTCGGACATACGTAGCATTTCATCGTGAATTCGAACTTATCTAGCTTTTCATCGTGAATTCGGACATACGTAGCTCATCATCGTGCATCATGAATTGGAGCCAACTTGGCTTTCCATCGTGAACTCGAACCAATGTAGCTTTTTATCTTGAATTCCAACAAACGTAGCTTTTCATCGTGAATTAGGACGAACGTAGCTTTACATCGTGAATTCAGACCAACGTAGCTTTTCATCGTGAATTCGGACCAATGTAGCTATTGATCGTGAATTCGGACAAACGTAGCTCATCATCGTGCATTGTGAATTGGAGCCAACTTAGCTTTCTATCGCGAACTCGAACCAACGTAGCTTTTTATCTTGAATTCGAACAAACGTAGCTTTTCATCGTGAATTAGGACGAACGTAGCTTTACATCGTGAATTCGGACCAACGTAGCTTTTCATCGTGAATTCGGACATATGTAGCTTTTCATCGTGAATTCGGACCAATGTAGCTATTGATCGTGAATTCGGACAAACGTAGCTCATCATCGTGCATCGTGAATTGGAGCCATCTCAGCTTTCTATCGTGAACTCGAACCAACGTAGCTTTTTATCTTGAATTCGAACAAACGTAGCTTTTCATCGTGAATTAGGTCGAACGTAGCTTTACATCGTGAATTCGGACCAACGTAGCTTTTCATCGTGAATTTGGAGAAACGTAGCTTTTCATCGTGAATTCGAACAAACGTAGATTTTTATCGTGAATTCGGACCAACGTAGCTTTTCATCGTGAATTTGATCAAACGTAGCTTTTCATCGTGAATTCGGTCATACGTAGCATTTCATCGTGAATTCGAACTTATGTAGCTTTTCATCGTGAATTCGGACATTCGTAGCTTCTCATCGTGAATTCGGACCAACGTAGCTTTTCATCGTAAATTCGGACAAACGTAGCTTTTCATCGTGAGATCGGACAAACGTAGCTATCATGAATTGGGTCCAACGTAGGTTTTCCTCGTGAATTGCAACCAACTCAGCTCTCCATCGTGGCGTATAGATTCGTCGTGAATTGGAACCAACTTAGCTTTTCATGGTGAATTAAAACCAATTTTGTTTTTCATCGTGAACATTGGTGTGACCAAATGGTGGCTTGGTCCGTTGGTCCCGTTGTTGAAACGTCTTACCTCCCTTGGTGAGAATTCCTCTCGTCTCGTTGTTGAGACGTGTGACCAAAAGGTGAAGGTGGGAATCCCCTTGTCCCGTTGGTTGTTGAAACGTGTAACCTCCCTTGTGGGAATCTCCCTGCCCCTGCATATTACAACATATTTTTCCATTTCGAACAACTGTTCATCTTTAAAGTTTCCGATATTGTCACAAATGAAGGTACTTTTCTTTTGTACCAAATTGATATTCTTTCATATAACTCTTAGACGAATGAAAAAATTTGACATCTGATATCTGCGTTTTATGATCTGGACCATGGTAAACTTTTTAATCGACCGTACTTATACGTCACCATGCGTTTTCAGTTACGTGAGTTTGTTCATGCGTTAAAAAATTTCTTTCTACGAGATACTTTTTCGCATTCATTTTAGTTCAGAAAGTTACTTTTCCGCACGCAAGGTATTAAGTATTGCATTTCATATAATTTTATTGAAATTTTTGTTGGATACTGCGATAATAACTATTAATGATTACAGCTATTTATTCCATGTCTAATTAAATGATATCTTTCTTATTTTCCACCCGCTCGTAGAAAAAATGTTGTACTTAACACATGCGTAAAGGGTGTCCCGTAAATGAGTACCGTGAATCATAGGAAAACACCAATAAATGAATCCCTCCTAAACATTTTCACGTAAGCCAATCGTACATGGAATTTTTCTCAAAAAAGGTACACATATATACATATACATATAGCTCATGGAAAGCGTGACGATGATTTATGCAGCACTATATACGCTTCATTGTTATTTGTGTTGCATAACCAAAAGTATGTTGTGTTGCATAAAAGCGTGACGAATTACCAAAGTATTGTGTATTGCATAAAAGCGTGACGATGACGAAGATTCCATGTTTTTTCTTCACCCAAAAAAGTGCTCAACGCTCCTAAAGAAGTATTCATTTCAAAAATTTTGAATTTCTAGATACAATTTTTCTCTAAACTTTTTAGTTCGTGAGATACGGGCTGATAAAAGTTGCAAAGTAAATATACATTTCATTGCATATATTTTTTTTGTAGGTTAAAACACATCAACAATATCAATTTTGTTAAATTTTATTAACCAATAGCGTTGTACCAGTGGTTCGTGAAGTTTTATTTCTCTGACAATCAATCTGTATAAAAAGTCCTACACTGGCAAGAAATTCTATTGTATACTGTAAAAGATAATAAGGTCCGGAAAATTACGGAGTGTTAAATATGCGCGTGTGTAGAGATCAAAGGGGATGTGAGGATTATGTAGCCATGCAAATAACATTTTCAACTGATTAAAATCCTGGAATTTTGACGTAAAGAGGTTTCGAAACAGTGAAATTGCAATTTTGGATTTCAAAACTGTTTTGCTGAGAGTGTAGGATTGAATATCGTATACTTTTGAAATATCAAAAAATTACTTCCAGTTGTCGTTTTTCCAATTACATATACCATTCGGATATTTCATGGACTATATACATTCTTTTTTTTTGTTAGTACACATATCCTCAACATGATTAGCAATGCAGCATTTTTAGTTTGTTGAGGACTGATTGAATATTAGACGCTATCTGCTACCAAAACAATGGATCAAATAATTAGTATTGCATTTTGTTATGTAGTTGTTGCTGTACCTACTTCCTTCGCAGCTTTTTATAAAAAATGAAGAAAATAGTCACGTTTTAAAAAAGAAAAATGATTAAAAAACACCAATCGTGAATGGTAACTGGCGTTATCCATGATAATTAAACTGGGTTCCTCTACGTTGGGAATAAACTGTACCAAAGCCTTTTGTTTTATATGGAATGAAACAATAGCTAAACGTAGTGAACAAGAAATTGCCTCATGTCTCTATAAATGTTTGACAGAAAACGTACCTGCTGATATTGAAGTCATAAATATTTACAGTGATTGTTGTGGCGGTCAAAATCGCAATATTTTTGTAACAGTTGAAGTAACCTTGAAGTAATCAAATTCTATAAAACAAAAAATAAAGACATGCGAATACATCACAAATACTTAGAGCCTGGGCACACTCACATGGAAGCTGATACTATCCGTGCAGCTATAGAAAGGGAAAACAGAACACTAATCTTGATAAAGAAATTCCAAAAGATTGGATAAAAAATATTAATCACACTCTTAAGCTAGAGGTTATTGAAATGTGTCAGAGTTCTTAAATTTTGATAACGTACTTAAATGTCTTTAGGTACATCGTAATGAGAATACTCAGAAGGAAGCTGTTAACTGGTTAAAAATACGAAATATGACTTATACTGCAGAATATCAGGGAACAGTGTTATATTCTCATTTTCCCGATGAAGATGTTAGACCTATTAAGAAAAAGAAAACGACGAAGCACAAGGGCTCCAAAAACTCAATATGTTTTATTGCTTTCTTTGTATAATAATCCCATTGCTCTTTCAACACAAAAAGTTGCTGATTTAAAAGTTCTTTTGTCTTATATTCATCCTAACAATTTCATATATTACTCTACCTTGTTGAAGATGTTACCGATAACGAAACGGACGAAGAAACTTAACCACTTTCCGAATACTTTTGCTTTATTTTTATGTGTTAAATTTAAAAAAAATAATGTTTTTTTTGTTCAAATATTAATATATGTTTAAATTGTTTCTACTTGATGGAAAAATAAAAATAGCTGATATTATATTTATTGATTTGCTTTTGATTAATCTAATATCATTAATTTTAGTAGTCCCTAAAAGGCCAATGTCATCTTATTGTTGTTAAATAATTACTCATAAGAAAGGCCAATGTCATCAAATAATGGTATGTTTTTTACTTTTGGCTACAATTAAAGGTAATGTAAGTTCTTTACTGTTTAATAGAATCATTTCAGATTTATTGAGTATATCATGATAATGAAGTCTCTGCAATTGTTCATGAGCATAATTTAAAAGTAACAAAATTGACATATGCCCTTCTTGAACTCACCCACAGATATATCTTGGGCCCTCAGTTAATGTTTTTCACATCTGATCTTTGCTAAAAATCCACGTCACATCCAAAACCTTTGGTGTATATAAGCTGGTACCTTTTTGTTAGGAAAATTTTCTAATAGACTGTAACATCTTGGATCCTACCGCAGAAAGCTCAATTAAAAACTTTTCATTATCAGTTTGTTTATACTTTAAACTAATTTTATGTATCCACTTAATAATAGTTCTTTTGCTACATTGTACATCAGGCAGTTCTCCTCGGAACCGCTTATGAATTGTTTATGCCGATACATGCTTTCTTTCGCAGTACATTTCATGCACGACTTGTCGTGAATTACTTAGGATAAAAGGTGTCCATCCAGTTTTCATTTCAGTAACTTTCTCAGGAAGAGAAACTTTGAATAAAGTATCATAAAGGGTTTTCATCTTTTTTTTCTCCATATAGTTTTTGGTGATATCTTCAACGCCTCTATAGTTACTTCGCTCGATGACCCATTTAAACTTTTTGAAACATTCATTTTTCGAAAAAAGCGTTGGCTTTCCGTAAGAACATCTTTACTTCGTTGGTAAATCTTTTGACCATATTTATGTTCTGTGACCGGCTGGCAACTGCAATCTAGAGACAATTTTTTGAAGCTTGCTTCTTATTGCACGACATAGGACTTTTGAGAAGGCTAGTGAACACGTAAAACGTGTAACCGTTACGAAAAGTCCGTCACGCAACAGTGATGCCAGATTTCTGATTAATCCACTAATCCAATGAAATTTAAATTGAAGCTTGCTTCTTATTGCACGATATAGGACTTTTGGGAAGGCTAGTGAACTCGTGAAACGAGTAATGTTACGAAAAAGCGTTCGTCACGCGATAACTCATTCAAGCGACTGTGCGCAATCTCTCTTCTCGCACACCTATAGGTGTGAAAAATTGTCGAAAATGGTCAGAATTTTGAAAAAATGGTTAATAATTGCCAAATATGTTGAAATTTTTGAAAAATGGTCAAACATTTTTAAATATGGTTAAAAATTGTCACAAATTTGGAAAAATTATCAAAAATTGTCAAAAACTGTCAAAATTTTGAAAAAATGGTCAATAATTGCCAAATATTTTCAAAAATTGTCAAAAATGGTCATAATTTTGGAAAAATGGTTAATAATTGCCAAATGTGTTAAAATTTTTGAAAAATGGTCAAAATTTTTTAAATATGGTCAAAATGTGTCAAAAATTTGGAAAAATGATCAAAAATTGTCAAAAACTGTCAAAATTTTGAGAAAATGGTTAATAATTGCCAAATATTTTCAAAAATTGTCAAAAATGGTCAATAATTGTCAAAAATTTTGAAAAATGTTAAAAATTTTTGAAAAATTGTGAAAAATGGTCAATAATTGTCAAAGACGGTCAATAATTGTCAAAGCCAATCAAAATTTTTCAAAAATTGTCAAAAATGGTCCAAAAGGATCAATAATTGTTAAAATTTTGAAAAATGGTCAAAAATTTTCAAAATTTTGGAAAAATGGTCAATAATTGCAAAATATGTTAAAATTTTTGAAAAATTGTCAAAAATGGTCAATAATTGTTAAAGACGGTCAATCATTGTCAAAAACTGTCAAAAATGGTCAATAATTGTTAAAATTTTTGAAAAATTGTTAAAAATTTTCAAATATGGTCAAAAATTGTCAAGAATTCGGAAAAATCGTCAAAAATTGTCAAAACATTTGAAAAATTTGAAGAAATGGTTAATCATTGCCAGATATTTTCAAAAATTGTCAAAAATTTGGAAAAAAGGACAAAAATTGTCAAAATTTTTGAAAAATGGTTAAATTTTTCGAAAAATTGACAAAAATGGTCAAAAATTCTGGAAAAATGGTCAATAATTGTCAGAACCTGTCAAAAATGCTCAAAAATTGTCAAAAACGGTCAATAATTGTTGAAATTTGGAAAAATGGTCTAAAATGGTCAAAATTTTTGAAAATTTTTCAAAAATAATCAATAATTGTCAAAACTGTAAAAATTGGTCCATAATTGTCGAAAATGGTCAATAATTATTAAAATTTGAAAAAATTGTCAAAATATTGAAAAAATGATCAATAGTGCCAAATATATTGAAATTTTTGAAAAATTGTCAAAAATGGTCAATAATTGTCAAAATTATTGTTTTGGCTGGAGGTGCACATTTAGAACATATGCTCTGAAATGTACTATTTTTCTCTTATGTTTAACACATGTTGTTGCTTCTAATAAAATAATAAAACAATTCAACACCCTGTATCTCATTAACGATAAGACTGTTTATAAGAACTTTTCGTCTTAAAATGGAGTGACGAAGCGCCCACTACAATATTTTAGATTACTTAGGAAACACCCTGTATATTCGGATATAAAGTTTGAGACAGTTTAAAATTATTTTTACAATTCAAGTTTTAATGTCAATATACAGAGTGAGTTTTAAGTACCAAACGCCTCAATTATCTCAGAAATGGATCACACGATTTTTATAAATTTTGGTATGCAAGGATCTTGTGATATGACCGATATTATTGTGGTATGTACATTGTTGTCAGATCTTTCCCTTTTTCTGGAATAATAATGAACTTTGTTATTTCAAATGGATCACCCTGTATATTTTTTGCCTTTTGAAATCCTTGAGAAATACATAAAATTTTTCATGTCATTTTTCACCAAAAACCTAGGTAAAAACAATTCCTCTGGTTATGTCAGTGAGAATTCAATTGAAACTTGTTTTCGGGAAATTACTTCGATCTGTCAACTCAACTTCAATCTGCAGAGTCTTCTGAAATGTCCATTTTATCTAATATGTAGTACCAGAGCTATATTATTGCTCCAAATCGTCAAATTTTCGAAATATACGAAAAAACATACAGCAAAAGAAATAAAATCAACGAATTGCTTGCATTTCGTGAAATTTTTAAAACAAAGTTAACCGGTTATGGCGGATGTCATGTTTTATCACAATGCCGTCACCATTCCGACAAAAACAGCATATATGATTAATTATTCTGTTAATTCACATTTCATTCACACCTTCGAATTCATACTGACATCAACGGTTCTTTATTCAGAACACGAAAGTATATTCAGAGACGTACGAAAAAATAACGAAATAACGGTCATCTACAAATAATGATTTTAATCTCAAAGTTGATAACGAATAATTTCATTAAATAAATGCATAAGAGTTCAGTTGTGTAAAAATCGGACCAACGTGCTCCTGTCATATTTATCAAAATTTATTCGAAGACTTGTTGGGGTTCGTTTCAACATAGTCGCTTGTTTACATGGCCGCATTGTTCTCTTTTATATAATTCAAGCGGACAGGATATCCTGCTGGTCGCTTTACACCTGATGACACATCCGTTGAATCTTCTCTTTATGCCTGTGTAACATATAACAAGGACCAAAATGAAGATGATTCGAATATCCTGCTGCCTACCGTAATCTCGTTACGACTGTGACTTCTGTTGTAATAAATAATATGACCGGAGGTGACATTCTCGAATAAAATTAGTTTTTTTCAAAAATTCAAGCAACAATTGTTATTCCCTTTTTGTGAATATAAAATTGGCATCAGTCGTTTTCGACTCCAATGGTCTTTAAAAAGTGATCTTAATATGGAAAAGGGCATAGAAAGATAAACTGGGCGAATAATACAGTCTAAAGGTCTGAGGTATGTAATTAAAAATCCATTTTGGAAAGGAAAACCCCTTTTTTATTATTGTATGGGTATTATTGAGTCGAACGATATATTATTAATTTTTTGTCGATTGAAGTGCCGATCAGTAATAAAGGGCGAGGTTGATTGTTCCATATTTCAACAAATTATTCGAATACAGGATGTCCAGAAACTCTCATGACAAACGCAAACTACAAATATTAGATGTCATTTTATGTTTATCTAATTTAATTTAGCTTTATCCAAAAGTTCCTTTTAATGGAGCTAGCGCCCTCTGAAGAAGACGATGTTTAGTGAGTTTTTTGAACATATCTTCAAGAAACCGCTTCTTACAAACTTCAAACTTGGTACATTGTATAACCCTGAAGTGTTAAATTGTTCACCACAAACTTTCGTTTTTCATTGCCATCACAAACGTTCAACGTGTGAATTTGGTAAAATTTTTGTATATCAGATTTTTTACGAATTTTATATCAAATTCGAAAACTACAAGGTATTTTCCAAAAAATGTGATCTGTTTGAACTCGCTATTGTGCACCGTTTTCGAGAAAAATCCAAATGTACATCTACAACGAACTTCAAATTACTTGTTTTTCAGATCAAACCCTGAAGAGGACTTAATCATATAGCAAGATGAAGAAATAAAATTTGCTTCCATTGAAATTAACACTAAAATCATGCTTGAACAAATAAAGTATAGCATATATAGATACTTCTAAATTCGAAAATGGAGTCGTGGTGGTAGATATTTTTCCTAATATGTTCAAATAATTGAATCAAATTACCACTAGTATTTACATTGTTGTCAGATCTTGCCCTCTTCCGAAATAATAATGAGCTTTGTTATGTCAAATGGATAGCTCTGTATATGTTTGCCTCACAAGATCCTTGCACACCAAAATCTATAAAAATCGTGAGATCTGTTTTCGAGATAATTAAGGCGTTCCATACTTGAAACTCACTTTGTATACACTACCGAATTATACTCCATATTGCAAGCCATAATAAATATAAAGAATAGTCAAGGAAAACTATACAATCTCACTTCAAAAAACGAATTTTATCAACTCCAGCGATCAGATTCGATCATAAACTTCCTGTGTACTCCGTACCACGTTGGAATTAGGGATGACGGAGAAGCAGATAAGAAAGCCCGCGAAGCTCCCTCCCGACAACTCTATACAAGAAGACAAACTGACAACTAGTGACATGAGAATACTAGAGTGATCAGTATGTCACATCACACACAGTAAAACCATGGCCACAACCAAATTTAAGGATACACTAATCTAACACAATACATACACTCATTATAGCAAAAACAGCTTCTGAATAAATTACTTTTTAAAAAGAATACTTATACTGCCATCTGTCATTGAATGCCGAAGGTTTTGGTCATATGAAGAAAATTCCAAAAAAGAAAGTTTTTCTGAATTACATTTTAAAAGTTACTTTATTTAAGGAAAAAGGTATACTTACACTATCATTTGTTGATAAATGCCGAACATTTTGGTAATGTGAAGGAAATTTCAAAATTACAATCTCTTAATAAATTACTCTTTAAAAAGAGTACTTACAATGCCATCTGTTATCGAATACCGAAGGACTCACTCTCTTTCTCTCTCCTACTTTCTACCTTTGTGTATCTTTCTTTCTCTCTTTAACGTTTAACGCAACCTTGTTGGAAGTCGCATGAGAAGTATAACTTCAATAAAATAAAAAACAACTTAGCAGTAGTAATAGAAACATGGATACGAAAAATGTTATTACCCGACCACGCCGCTTATGACTATAAGAAGTTAAAGGTGATATGGAATAAAAAAATTGCTTAACCGACTGATCATACGACCCAGTACACTGCTGGTTGTTTTGCTTCTGTCTTGGGGTCGTACAGCGACTTTTGCAATTTGGCGAGTTTGCTATTCGGTTCTGCCCGTTTCTGTTTACTTTTTGTACGTGCCTGTTGGTCGTATACAACTAAAATTCGTCTATTAGTGGAGGTCAGGCTATGGCAACGCAAACAATTGTCATGATTAAGTTTACAGGGTGGTTTAAATGAGTGACTCGATTGAAAACATTGGGTATCCAATTATAATTATTCGATTGATGATTCAATGTATTTGTAAGGACTGAAGAAATTAGGATGATCCCGTCGTCCTTTGTATAAAGAAGCTGCAATATTTTTTGGTAGTCACAACCTACATTTGTTAAGAAAACTGTGAGTATTTATAAGTTTTTGTTATAAGGTTAAGAAACATTAAAAATCATCAATTTTGAAGAAAATAGAAGTAATCCATTCCAGATTAATATACCAAGTATCTTGAAAAGTATGAAAAGGCGCATATAATTATGATAAGAGAAACCCGTGAACATGACCATATTGGGATCAATCAGTACATTCGAAGCTATTGAGTCAGTACATTCGAAGCTATTGAGTAGAACTGGCCATTCACCCCAGAATTCAAAGACTAGACTTTATGTGTATTGAAGATGCTATTTAATGGTATACATATGGTATCTGAAGCAATGGGATAGGAGTGTATGGGCCAGGAACTGAACACCCGTTAAAAAAAAATTATGTTTTCAAATTAAATTTATCAACTATTAATTTACAACAGACATGTCCAGTAAAAATCTATAAGGGGATATATAGAAATCATCCTAATATTTGTTTGGTGTATCATGACAAATCGTTTCAACACATTGGGAAAAAGAAAATATAATAATATATATATATATTAGACTGATTAAAAAAAATTGTGAATTTTCTTCTTCTTAATTATATCGAAAATATTGTTGGAAATGACACAAAAAAATACTGTGAAAGTTTAAGCTCTTAATATTAATATTAAGAGGTGCCGCATCGCAAATTTCGATTTTCCATTTAAATAACATGGGAACGAATTTTATAGTTCACGTTGGTGACAATACTTCGGAATGACCAAGGTATATTCTTGTAGGAAATTGAACGCTCTACAAAAAAGGCCTCTTACAATTTTTTGATTTATTCATTCCTTCAAAAGTTCAAGTTATAATTCTTAGGTTAAAATATTTTTAGTTTAATGCAAATAACTTGAGACCTGTGAAAAATATCAAAAACTTTTATGAAGATAAGTTATAGAAAATAAAATGCTCTCCAAAAAATGTCCCATAAAATTTTCTGAAAAATATTAAAATTTGTCCTTGTTCAACTTTGACCTCGAATAACTCTTGAAGGAATAAGGTCTTGGGGGTTCCAAAATAGGTGGGCCAAAAATATCGTGAAGAATAGCACCCCTTATCAAGTTGTGGTCTATTAGACCTTGATCATTTCGACGTCTAATTAAATTTTCCAAATTTTTCATAATTCATGTATACAAATCAAATTAAGCAACCAGAAGATTTGCGGTTAGTTACACACAAAGCAAAACAAAATAACGTTTAACGTGTAACGTCGTTCAGAGGTTATGGCTTCAAAAACTAAAATAATAAAAATGTCATCCGTTATTTTAGAAAGACTGCGCTTGCTCAGTTTAACGTTTAGCGTGTAACGTATTTCAAAATCAAGTAAGAATGTAAAAAAAATTGTCAATCTCTCAGACGCTTCAATTACGACAGTGTCAATTCTCCGTTTCAGCACGAGAAATTATGCTGAAGGTTTCTTTCAAATTACCACTTGGGAAAACCCTCAAGTATCTTTCAAGCGGAAATTCACGCTATAGAAAAGTGTGTCCAGTTCAATATTGACAAAAAATATAGGCAAAAAATTGTCATCTTCAAATAGTCAAGCAGCCATTGAACCACTAATTTCTTCTGTAATCAGTTCTGAAATTATATGGAAATGCCTAGGGAAGCTCAATGACTAGGCGAGAACAACATCATCACCTTACTGTGGGTTCCAGAACACACAAAAGGGAATGGAATAGCAGATGAACTGAAACACCCTTTTGGAGGCTGGAACCCTTTTGCGACATCAGCATCAATGTAATATTGGAATAAATAGGCAATGCCGAAAAAAGAAGATCTGATTATTGGAAAAAAGAAACCTCCATTCACGGAGCGCACAGCAATAAATAATCATCACACCTAGGAGGCTTCTGTATAGAAAAGGGAATGCAGCCTGCAGATTTCCTAAAATTTCTCCAGGAAATTGGTCTAAAGGTACTTCTAAGCTCTGAGACTTTCTTCAGGAACTAAGTAAATGTATGCATGTATATTGGGGTCACATTCACTGAGACTTAAAAGACGTATTGTGCCCTCTTACTTCTATTTAGTTTCTGAGGAAGTCTCAGAGACTGGTAGCTCCTTTAGACCTATTTCTCGGAGGAATTTTAGGATGTCTGCTGGCTTTAGTTCAGGTATGTGTCCCTCGTCTATCCAGTAGTCTCCTAGGTGTTGTGCCCTAGGATTTTGAACAACTCAACAGGTTGTAGTCACCCAGAAGTATCTTTGATTGTCTAGGTCCCACTAGATCTTTCCAATTGTCATGTCTTCTTTATCTTCGGTATTGCCCATTTCTTACAATATTACATTGGAGCTGATACCGCAAAAGGGTTCCGGTCCCCAAAAGAGTGTTTCAGTCCACCTCTTTGCTAGTTCATCTGCTATTTCTTTTCGTTCTATTCCAATGTGTCTTGGAATCCACAGTGAGGTGACTATATTGTTCTCGCCTAGTTCATTGAGTTTGTCTATGCATTCTAATACCATTTTGAAACAGATTACACAAGAACTCAGTGTTCTACTTGAGTATCCGACATTATAATAATCCTTCGCCTTTTATATACTTTATCAATATTGAAGTGGACACTTTTTCCTATGGCGTGAATTTCTGCTTGAAAGATACTTGGGGTTTTTCCCCAGCTTTCGGAGTGTTTGCTTCCTGGCCCATACACTCCTATCTTATTTTGCTTTTGAGTCATCTGTGTACCATTGGATGGCATTATTTTCAAGTCTGGTAACGGTATTTTGATCCCATTCCTTCTTGTTGCTTAATTTCGTATAGAATTTCTTTGAAAAGTTATACTTTCTCATCATACCATCTTGTGGCATTTCCCAGGTTTTCCGATTTCTAGGAAGCAAGGAGGCGGTTTTTTTAAATGATTCCCTCTCTACTTAGTCTGTATCTTGTTTTTTCTGCAACACTTTCCACCGCCGAGTAACTGAGTGAAAGAAATGGTGCCCAATATATCTTTTAGATCCCAGTGAATGTCACCCCAGTATAGGATGTATTACAGAAGCAATAAAAACATCCCCAATAGCGGTTATGGAAGTAGTATCAACTTCTCGCCACCATATAAGATTGGGCCATACTTTTACGAGGGCACATTGACTGGGACAGGTATTTAGATTTTCTCGAAAACAAATTACCTAAACTTATTGAGGACATTCCTTTAACAGAGCGAAATACAATGATCTGGCAAAAAGACGGTGCTCCACCTCATAATGCAGGCATTGTTGCGGAGAATTTCAGTCTTTTCACAACAGATGGATAGGTATTTACGGACCTATAGCTTGGCCTCCCCGATCTCCCGATTTAACGCCACTGGACTTTTTTGTTTTTTTGTAGGTTTATAATTAGTATATCAAACACAGTCTGTAGATTTAGATGATCTTAAAGAAAGCATTCGTGAGGCATGTCATAGTATTACACCAGCTATGATTCAGAGGCGTGCACAAGAGCGCTTTTAAGACGTTCTGAAGCTTGTATGAAATCTGCGGGGAATGATTTTAGACACTTACTGTAATTTTTAATTTAGAGAGGAAATTTGAAAATTACAAAATGTTTTAAATCATTTTTTTCTACAGTGGCGCGAAAAATGACTAATTAATATATTCAAGTGAAATCGTAAAGTCGACAAATGCCGAGGATTGTTACTTTACGCTCTAGCGCAAAAAAAGGAATCTTTTTCGCTCGCCTATTTAATCAAACCACGCCCCACGAATTAACTCAATTGGTGAATAATTAACAATTTATCAGATTAAAAATTAAATAAAATTATATGAAAATTGTCAAAAATTTTGAAATATTATGGTCAAAAATAGTCAATAATTGTCAAACATTTTCAAAAATGGTCAATTGTCAAAAATTTTAAATTTTTTTGAAAAATGGTCAAAAATGGACAATTATTGTCATAAATTGTTAAAATTTTGAAAAATGGTCGATAATTGTCAAAAACTATCAAAAATGGTCGAAAATTTTCAAAAACTGTCAAAAATGGACACTTATTGTCTAAATTGGTCAATAATTATCAAAAACTATCAAAAATTGTCAAAAATGGACAATTATTGTTCAAAATTGTCAAAAATGGACAATTATTGTTCAAAATTGTCAAAATTTTGAAAAATAGTTGATAATTGTCAAAAATTGTTAAAGATTTTGAAATATGGTCAATAATTATCAGAAATGGTCAATAATTTTGAAAAAGGTTCTAAAATTTTGAGAAATTGTCAAAAATGGCCAAAAATTATCAATTTTTGGTTGAAAATGGACAATTATTGTCAAAAAATGTCAAAAATGGTTGAAAATTGTCATCATTTTAAAAAATGGTCAAAAATTATCAAAAATTTGGAAAAATGGTCAGTAATTTGAAAAACAGTGAAAATGGTCAATAATTGTCAAAAATGGTCAATTTTGGAAATTTTGTATTATTTTAAAAAGTACATGCTATTCATAATCCGATAATAAACCTAAGAGATTCATTCATTAACAATTTATCAGATTGAAAATCAAATAAAATTATATGAAAATTGTCAAACATTTTGAAATATCGTCAAAAATGGTCAATAATTGTCAAAAACTGTTAAAAATGGAGAATTTTGGTCAAAAATTGTCGAAAACTGTCAATAATTGTTAAAATTTTGAAAAATGGTCGATAATTGTAAAAATAAAATAAAAAATTGAAAATGCCCAAAAATTTTCAAAAATTGTCAAAAATGGACAATAATTGTCAAAAATGGTCGATAATTGTCAAAAACTATCCAAAAAGTTCAAAAATTGTCAAAAGCTGTCAAAAATGGGCAATTATTGTCAAAATTGGTCAATAATGGTCAAAAATTGTTAAAATTTTGGAAAATGGTCGATAATTGTCAAAAACGATCAAAAATGGTCAATAATTTTGAAAAATGGTCTAAAATTTTTAAAAATTGTTAGAATTTTTGAAAAATTGTCAAAAATGGCCAATAATTGTGAAAACTATCAAAGATGGTCAAAAATTGTCAAAAATGAACAATTATTTTTAAAAATTGTCAAAATTTGGAAAAAGTTTATAATTGTCAAAAATTGTTGAAGTTTTTGAAATATTGTCAATAATTGTCAAAAATTTGGAAAAATGGTCCATAATTGTCAACAATTGTCAACAATTATCAAAAATGGTCAATAATTTTGAAAAATGGTTAAAAATTTTAAAAAATTGTCAAAAATGGTCAAAAACTATCAAAAATTGTCAATTATTGTTATAAACTGTTAAAAATGAACAATTATTGTCAAAAACTCTCAAAAATGGTTAAAAATTGTCATCATTTTGAAAAATGGTCAAAAATTTGGAAAAATGGTCACTAATTTTGAAAAACAGTCAAAATGGTCAATGATTGTCAAATATGGTAAATAATTGTTAAAATTTTGAGAAATGATCAATAATCGTCAAAAGTTGTCAAAATTTTGAAAAATTGTCAATAAATAATAGGAGACGTTTCCGAAAATCGATTTAAACACGTAATCTATAAAATCGATTAATATTATTATAACAATCGATAACTAAAAATAAGAAAATATTAATCGATTTATATAAAAATCGATTATTTTTCAACATCCCTAGTCAGTAGATCTCTTTAAGGTTAATCATGATGAATAGCGAAAATATTATTATAACCTAAGATAATATAAAAAACTGTTTTAATTATTAAAAGGGCGACTGTAGAAAAAAGTATGTGTGTTTTTCGAGCGTAAAGTAAAATTGCCGCTTTCGAAAGATCGCCGCGCTCCGCTCCGCGTCGCGCGGCAACATTCTTTCTCAAGCGGCAATCTGTTGCTTTACGCTCTAAATACACAAATAACTATTTTGGTGTTAATAATAAAAAACCAACAAGTGTGTTACATCATTGTTTTCCAAGTAGACAGACAAGCAATTTTCAACGAAAATATACAGGGGGTGCCATATGAAAATAAAAAGTGAGTGATGGCTGCCAAAGTACTGGTAAGTGAAATAAAGTTTCTCATACGTCATTAGGAAGGAATTTTGATGCCATTAACAACAGTTTTTACAGTATTGGATTATCTTTCAAATTAGGCGAGATATTGCCTGTAAACGATAACTGGGACACGCTGTATACAAGGGTAGCAAATAATACAGACAGCTTTTTTTTATTAAAAAAAAAACGGTTTATTTTGGGAATTTATAGCAAATAATTAATAATACCGTGTGATCATAAAACTAATTATATGTGTAATTTTAATTCACTGAAATCAAAGGAGCTTTGTTAAATAACACATCTATCAGTTAGTTTGATGTGAAATTAATATAAGTTAGACAAATGACAACCTCCAAACCATACAATTTCCGCCTTTTGACAGTGTTCCGTTAATACAATACCACTGAACTTGTCTAATAATTACAGAGTCATCCTTTTCCCACTCTACAATTATTAGTACTGTATCAGAATTCTAATTGCTAAAATTTCAATTAAATAATTCTAATCTAGGTTTAATTAAACTTTGGTCTGGGTTTTGTTAAATGCAAGTCGAGAGCCCTGTCTCATGAATAATAATCTAAAACATGGCCTGCCCGCAAAAACGATCCATGATTACGATTTCAACGCCAGTAATAATTTTAGAATTTAAAATGGCCGGCTTCAGTTGAATTCTAATTAAGGTGAAGGCTGCGCCGTCAAGTTACCAGAATTTTGTTTCGCTGCTGAAAACTGATAAATAATTCCATTTGCTTCAAATGAGATACAATACTGAAAAACCGCTACTAGATTATCAACATTATATTCGATATAATATAACGAGCTATTTGTTTTCAAACATTTCATACAACTTCTCATGTTCAAACTTGTGTAAATAGTCAATAAATCTGGAATATATTGGTGATATCAAAGGATAGAGGCTCATTCATAATTCAGGATCTTATCAGAATCTGAAAATAAAAGTTGACTCCAACCTCATAAGATTCGAAAAATAAAATATTATTTCTGAAGTTTAAATATAGAAGACCATCGATGAATTATTGATAAACATTCTTATTTCGAATGTAGAACAATGTTTTGAATAAGATAGATGGCCTGAGAGGTGATATGGTTGGATGAAAATGGGGAGTACTTCTGGGAACTTTTCAATAGGGTGCTGAGGTAGGAAGAGTTTCCGGAAGGATTGAAGGTGGCCAGGGTGATACTGTTGAAGAAGGCGGGTAGAGAGGGGAAGCCGGCGAGGGACTACAGCACCATCAGTTTTCTGTGTGGTATGGGATAATAAAGGATAGGATTGAGAAGGAAGCTGGTAGAAATGGGGGTTTTTGAGTAAACCAGCACGGATTTGCGAAGGTAAAATCATGCATCTCGGCCCTGGGCAAGGTGATGGGCTTGGTGAAAAGGGCTCGGGAGGGCAACTGGATGAACAAGAAATTGCTGAGGCTTGGAGTGGGGGAAGGGTTGGTTAACGTGGTAGAGGACTACCTGACGGGGCGTGTGATAGTAGTCTCTAGAGAGAGGAGGTATGAGACGAAGGCTGGAGTACCCCAGGGCTCCGTTCTTGGACCGCTCTGGACGCTCTGGAAGTGTGTATTTGAAGAGGTTTGTGGGATAGTATGTGAAGAGGGATGTGAGATCACGGTGTATGTGGATGGTGTGTGTCTTGTATGTACGGCAAAGGGAGAAGCGGAGATAGAAAGAAAGGCGGAGAGGTGTGATGGTGAAGAGAAGGAGAATTAATATGGAGGACTCTGCGAAATACCTAGGGGTGTGGTTTGATAGTCAATTATCCTACAGAACGCACATGCCAAAGGCGTCAGAAAAGGGGAAAGTGAGGACAGCATGGCTGGGGAGATTGATATGTAATGTGAAAGGGCCGGGATGGTGGAAGAGGAGGGTAATTGGTAGCACGGTAGAGCAGAGTATGCTGTACGGTGCGAAGAAGTGGGGTGAAAGAGCGGGGGTGGATGCAAGGGGCTAGGCTACTCCTGCGGGTGCAGAGAGGGTTACTTCTGAGGGAGGTGCAGGGGTACTGGACAGTGGATGGACTGGCAGCAGCAGTGCTGGCAAGCTCCTACCCATTTGACGTGATGGCTAGAGCCAAGCATAAATGCTGGAGGAGTGCGACCAGAGAGGAAGTAAAGGAATGGATGGAGGAGGAAATGGAAAGAGGGTGGGAGGAGTATGAGGGCGCGCTAAAAGGAGCGATTGGGAGTAGGAGAGATTGATGGACCGTAAATTCGGGGAGCTGAACTACTTCTTGACACAGATGCTCACTGGACATGGGTCGACAGTAGGGTACCTCCAAAAGATTGGAAAAAGAGAGACTGGAGTGTGCGAGAGGTGAGAAGAGTAGGATGATGTGGGGCATGTGTTTAGATGCTGGAGGAACGAGGAAGTGCTGAAGAAGTTGGAGAGGAAACTAGGGGAGGCGATGTATTGGGAGAACCTGGTGGAGATAATGTCGAGGGGGGAGGAGGAATGGATGGAGGTAAGTGGCGTAGTAGAGAGCACGGTTAGGGAAGGACTCGATATGGCATGAGAGGTAGGAGTGAAAGTTAGGGAGAAGATGACGGTGTGAGCGGAGAGTGTGCGAGGGACCGCCGCCTGTCTCGAATTATGCTAGGGTAGTGATTTCGAGGCGGGGGTATCGGCAAGTTTGAAGTGGGTTGGGTTGGTAGGCATCCCCCTTGGGATGAATCCAACACGAAATTGCCAAAAAGCAACAAACCTAGAGAACAATTTTGCCTATACAATTTTTTCTCGAGTAGTATTTGACATTTATGTATGTATATTGTACATCAGAGACTACTAGCTACTTCAGTCCTATTTCCCGGAGGATTCAACCTAGGTAAACGTCCCACTTCTATCCAGTAAACTCGTAGGTGTTGTGCCCTAGGAATCTGGAGTGTTGTGCAATTCGCAGGTATATGGATGGAGGTTTCTTCTACCATGCCACAGAATCTACATTCTTCTTCCTCCACTACTTTGAGCTTTTTCAAGTGCCCATTCAGGCGACAATGTTCCGTGACGTATTTGACATGAGACATGACTATTTCACGAGAAAAAGTCAAAATTAATAAAATTAAAGACATACGTATTTGGAGATATATTCTTCGACACTGCCTTTTTAATTTCTGCAATGGATTGTGTTCCAAATCTGTTTTTGAACTGAACTAACCTGACGTTTTCTAACTAAAAATAAAACAATAACATTTCAAATAAATATCAGGAACATGGTAACAAAATTTGCTTTGAAAATTTAAATTTTGTCACTGTAAAAATCACATGTGAATTTTGTCAAGGGAATTGCAGATAACTTTTTTGTCAGTGGGAAGGATGCCGTTGCTTTGGTATTTTGCCAGTGAAAACACTCTAGTGAAATAGTCATAAAATTTCTTTCTCGAAAAAGATACATTTTAGATATAGGGTATTCTACACAAAGTGACCATTTAGTTCAACGTAGAATCCAAAACATACAGGTGGGTAATATTTATATTAGTAGAATTCACTTCCGGTATAACCATTTTTTGATGTTGATGATTACGGCTTATTGAACATTGATTGTTTATTAAGCCTAGACAGGGGCACGCGTGCTAACCGGTAGTATTAACGTCCTTTCCAAATGTAAAAATGATAAATCAATAGAGAGATATCGGTAAAATCAATAGCGTCTGTGAACGTAATTAACGTCCTGCGGTATTGGGTTTACGTCAAGCGGTATTTCAATTTTATTTAACAGTTATCGGAAGCAGTTACCCGCGCTATGCGCTATTCGAAAATGTCACTTAACCTAGCTTTATTATTATTGTGTCTATTGTGTGTCTTATAAGTTTTTCATTAAATTTGTGTGTTTGTCTTAGCCATATTCAGTATTTTTTGTATTATTATTGTTCAAATAAAAGACGAACATTTATTTTTTGAGGTTCCTAATAGTGTATCTATAGATTCATTTTATCTACAATTATTTTTTCTTAACTTCCACTATAGAATCTTTGCAATGGATGAAGATCTTGAAGCGATAATTATTGGTGGTGGAAATGATCAAGACATTGAAGCCACCATTTTGATGAATAACTTTATCATAGGAAAACTGCGCATGCCCGGCATGTTAATTATCAAGCGCTATTTCAAATACCGCCTGTCGTTAGGCTCCGTAAATTACGCTTGGCGGTAACGTTATTTAGGGACGTTGTTTTAAGAATCGACTCGCGCATAGGTTAAATGTCAAAATAACATATGCGCTAATAGGGCCTGACGCTATTTGGGTTACCGATATCTCTCTAATAGTGAACGCGGAAAAACCCAAGTAGTGTACGAAAAAAAGTTTTCTAAACATCGATATTCAATTAATGCAACTGTCTGGAGGCGCATGATACGGCCTAAATGTGAGTTTTATGTGTATACCATGGGAATCCGGTAGTTTTGTAATAATATTAAAAAATCAACGTTATCACGAGCCCCTTAAGAAAATCGCTAGACAAAATTTTAGCGTTTCCTACAAAAGAAAAGTGGAAGATGAACCTACAGAGAGGCCAACTGAAATATTGCATGAAGAATTTGCTTCAAATTGTCTTTCCTAGAAATGCATCAAGTCAAACTAGTTCGATTTTACTCAACAAACTTGACTTGACTTGAAAATCAAACTTTTTATGTAAAAAAGTTTGACTTGACTTGATTTCTGAACCTTTAGGTTTGACTTGAAATCAAACTTCATCAAATAGTTTGAAGTTTGAATATGATATTGCGCAACGTGTTTATTTCCAATTCTAATAAAATAAGAAGAAGAAAAATAAATTTATGGATCTATTAGTGGAGTACACTGTAAAAAAAGATTTGCCATTTAACTTCTTTGAAGATGATATAACCCACCAATTATACAACTACATTAATCCAAACTTAATTGCCCCTTCAAGAAACGAGTTGAAGTCGCGAATATTTTCCAAATTTGATGTTTTGAAAAATTCAGTAAAGATACTTTTAAATGCTTGTGACTCAAAAATTTTGTTTACGATGGATGGATGGTCTTCCCATTCGATGAAGGGCTACTATGGAGTAGCCGTTCATTTTATTGATAGTAACTGGACATTACATTCTTTTTTATCAGATTTTGTACCCGCATACTGGCGTTTCAATGGCAACTTTGTTTTTTAAAATAACGACTGAATTCAATATTACACACTCTATTCAAGGTATTACTACTGACAACACTAATAGTAATTTCACTTTTAAGAATTGGGAAACTTAATAGAAAATTTTGATGGTGAGAATAAGCATTACGTGTGTTTTGCACATATTCTTGACTTAGATGCTCGAGATTTAATGAAAGTGTTTGAGTTAACGTCTGAAGAAAACGAAGACTCTGATACTAGTGACAACGAAAGTACAATATTTGAAAATACTGCAACAATTGCAAAGGATAAGGTAATTTGTGAGAAACTTAAAAACTCCGAAATGTTAAGATTAAACTTCGCAAAATTTTGCGACTCATTAAATTTACACAAGACCATCTCCAAACTGGAGGTAAAAACCAGATGGAACTGTACATTGGAAATGCTGTCCTGGCGTTACAATTCAAACGTTCGATTAATATCCTTTATGACAATACCGATACTCTTTAGAATTTTGGAATACATGATACAGAATGGAATTGTATTGAAAGAGCATGGGAATATTTACAAAGTTTCAAAACACTAACTACAATTCTAAAAGGAGAGAAATAACCTACCCTTCCTATGGTGGTCATTGGGATCAATATGCCACTCGACAAACTAGAACTAGATAATAAAGAAAATAGAGACGATCTTGATGCAAAAATAATTCTTGCTCTTCAGGCAGTAGGACTAACTGGATGTATTGTATCGTTTTGATTTTGGATCCTGGTCATAGAATTGAAACGTTTTCTTTACCGACATGGGGACAATCTTTAAAAGATGAAGCCATCAAGAAATTTGAAGAAATTTATAAAGAAAATTATTATTCACCTTACACAGACGGAGAGTGGAAACAGTAGTGGAAAAGGTGGTGGAAACGGCACGAAACTGTATTTCCAACTTTATCAAAAATGGCGAGAGACTTTCTTGCCACCCCAGCAACATCAGCCTGTACAGAACGCTATTTTTTGAGAGCTTCTTTGACAGTCACAAAAAAACGAAACCGATTAAATGACCAATCTATTAGAACATTATTGTGTTTAAATTCGTGACTTCAACAGGAATCCTTAACAAATATCATACAAGGATCTAAGGAAGAGGTTACTATTTAATATATTGTTGCTTTCACTTAATTTGTAAGAACTTTACTTTTCACGAAGAATTCTGAGGTGACAAGTTGGAGTTGATAAAAAAAATGTTTAAAATAATGTATTTCCTTTTTGTTTTAAATAAATGTATTTGTTGTACCTACTTACTATATTTAATATATATATTTTACCCATTTAAGGTGTATCTACTAAATAAATTATTTTTCAAACTCTTTCAAACTAGTTTGACAAACAGTTTATATATATATATATATATATATACATGTACATGTATGTACATATATGTATATGTACAGGGTGTTTTCAAATGACACTTACAACGTTTGCATGTAGATACCTCTCGTAAAATTGGACAAAATGATATCAGGATTGAGGGGTCTAGCCTATTTACTTTTCGAAATACAGGGTGTTAAAGTTATGAAAAATTAAATGTTTTAATTTGATAACTTTAAAATGGATGAATATATTGATTTGACATTTGGCAGGTTGTTTTCAAATGTAAAAGGGCATATTTTGATGGAAAAACATGGTTCAATTCTTGTTCCAGTGGTGTACATTTGGAAGAATCTGTTACCTTTTCCCTCCCATTTTTTACGCCACTGGCATTTGAAGCTATTTCTATTTTATTTTGTATTCCTCAATAGTTTTCACGTGAAAAACGCATAACCTTTACATATAAAAAAATTTGTAGTTTTCAAGATATTTAATGTTTTTATGAAGTCTGCAAGATCACTTTTTAATAATGAAATAAAAAAAATATTTTTCTTGAATTGTTTTTAATAACTACCAAACTACTAATGGTTAGAATTATGTAACAGGAACTAATTTCCGAAATAGCAATGCATCTAAAACATTGAGAGAAGATTGTTGAAAATACTTTTCCGAACTTTATTAACAAAAGAATTAATGACAATAAAAAATAAGATAAGTAATTACAAAGTTGAATAATATCCCATTCAAATATAATTTTTCACTAATAAGCAGCCAACAAATTACAAGAGATGTTCAAAATTTTGTCCATTCACATTTATACATAATCTGCAAGGTTTTCTCATTGAAAATCGCATACCTTGGAAAGACTGGCGATTGCCGGAAATAATTTCTGTAGCTGCATGGATTCTTGCTATCAGTTCCTCCTCCGTTTCTACTATCGTACAGTAGGCTGTGGATGTCAATGATGGAATAGTAAATATCATTTTGTTTAACGTCAAAACCTAAATAAATTATTTGCAATTAAATTTGTTTGTGCAGCTTTCATACACTTTTTGTTATGATGGATTATACTTTTGAAGAAATGGCTGATATGCAGCTAATATGAGAATGGGAGACGTTCCGAACGCTTGTATAAAGAAAGATATCCAAATCGACCTAGATTTCCATGTCACACAACATTTTCTCAAATTGACAGGAGATTGCGAGAATTCGGACAATTTAATTCAAAATTACAAGGTAGCGGTAGAAAACGCACTGTAAGAACTGTGCAATTAGAGGAGCACTAGCACCATTGACAAATCTTTAAATGTAAGACCCCCAACTGTGTGGAATATTTTGAATGAACAGCAGTTGTATCCTCATAGGTATACCCAAGTTCAGGCCCTGAAACCAACAGAATGTCCTCAAAGAGTGGAGTTTGCCAACTGGTACACCCAAAAATGTTTAGAAAATAGGAACTTTACCGAATTTGTTCTATTTACTGATGAAGCCAAATTCACACGTGAAGGAATTTTCAATTCAAGGAATAGCCACGTGTGGGATGACGGAAATCCATATGTTATTCTACAACGTGGATTTCAAGAAAAATTCTCGCTTAACGTGTGGGCAGGCATTCTTGGAGATTGGTTAGTGGGTCTATATTTATTACCTAATAAACTCAATGGTAATATTTATTGTAATTTTTTGAGAGAAACCCTGCCTGATTTATTAAACGACGTTGTACCATTAAATATTAGGGCAAATATGGATAATGTATGGTTTCAGCTCGATGGGGCATCTGTACATTATTCTCTAGCGGCCAGACAACTCATAACCCAACAATACGGAAACCACTGGATAGGCCGAGGTGGACCCAATATGTGGCCTGCGAGTTCACCGGATTTGAATCCAATCGATTTCTTTCTGTGGGGTTACATGAAGTCCCTTGTCTACGATACAATAGAAGAAACGGAGGAGGAAGTGATAGCAAGAATCCATGCAGCTACTGCAACTACGGCAATCGCCAGTCTTTCCAAGGTATGCGATTTTCAATGAGAAAACCTTGCAGATTATGTATAAATTTAAATGGTCAAAATTTTGAACATCTTTTGTAATTTGTTGGCTGCTTAGTGAAAAATTATGTTTGAATGGGATATTATTCAACTTTGTAATTACTTATCTTATTTTTTATTGTCATTAATTCTTTTGTTAATCAAATCAGAAGTTCGAAAAAGTATTTTCAACAATCTTCTCTAAATGTTTTAGATGCATTGCTGTTTCGGAAATTAGTTCCTGTTACATAATTCTAACCATTAGTAGTTTGGTAGTTATTAAAAACAATTCAAGAAAAATATTTTTTTTATTTCATTATTAAAAAGTGATCTTGCAGACTTCATGAAAACATTAAATATCTTGAAAACTACAAATTTTTTGATATGTAAAGGTTATGCGTTTTTCACGTGAAAACTATAGAGGAATACAAAATAAAATAGAAATAGCTTCAAATGCTAGTGGCGTAAAAAATGGGAGGGGAAAGGTAACAGATTCTTCCAAATGTACACCACTGGAACAAGAATTGAAACATGTTTTTCCATCAAAATATGCCCGTTTACATTTGAAAACAACCTGCCAAATGTCAAATCAATATATTCATCCATTTTAAAGTTATCAAATTAAAACATTTAATTTTTCATAAATTTAACACCCTGTATTTCGAAAAGTAAATAGGCTAGAGCCCTCAATCCTTATATCATTTTGTCCAATTTCACGAGAGGTATCTACATGCAAACGTTGTAAGTGTCATTTGAAAACACCCTGTATATATATACAATAGATATCCTCGCCTCACTATGCCAATGAAGTTCACCTTTATCAACAAGAACATTTGTACAAAACGTCAAGAGAGGTACATTTTATTCTGGAAAATGATTTCCAAAACGAAACTGTAATTTTCAGCTGCCTTAAAGATTTGAAATTTTTATATTGCATTCCATAAACATAGACATCACATTTCAATGGCGCACAAAATTTCTTAGACTACTATTTAACAAATGTAGTAACTAAATAAAGTTAGAACGACCTCACAGTTCAATTTCTCGATGATAAATATATATAATATTTCAATGAATAGTTTCAAACCTTCAACCATAGTGAGAAAATGGACATAAGTCGAGGAGGAAAAAATTAAGATATTGATTGGTTAAAAGTGTATGGCCCGAGTCTGAATGAGATGGGAATATAGAATAAGTTTCCATTGGTTGTTCACCTTCTTGCAAAAGTGAAGATGAAGAACGATTTAAAAACCACTGAAAAACTTTGTTTGAATTTCATGAAATTTTGAAAAAGTTATAATTTTGGTTGACCGACAGAAATGTAGAAAAAAAGTGAGAATAACATTATTTGAGATAATTTAATGCTAAGCTGGAACCGTTGCCAATCTTTGTCAATGAACACTGTTTACACTACCACTACACCAACTCCAACACTTTACACTACAAACGTTTCGATAACCAAGTTATCTTCTTCAGTCATAGTGTAAAGTGTTGGTAGTGTAAACAGTGTTCAGTGATGATTTAATGCAATAAATTTCAAAAGCGTTACGATAGATATCGTTACATGAGCTGCTATTACGTGAGTATTTTTTTATATAAATCAGAGACATATCAAGTATTTCATTTGATATCAATTAGATTTTCGATATATGAACAACAAACAAAAAGAGGTCGTCAATTTAGTAACATAACGTACATCTGATTGAACTGACGTTTTTGATCGATTGTTAAGCATTATAGTTCCAGATGAGTGCAGATTGACTGATAAATTGTAACAATTGTTAATCGTTAGTCCTATAGCGAGACGTAAGATGGATGAGGGTAGTTTAGTTATCTTGGAGTAGGTATTCGTCAAGTTCGTGTCGAATTTCCACTTGACTTGACAAAAACCTGTCGTATCACAGTGTACCTAATCGTTCAATCAACAAACTGATTTCAACTACACTCAGGTACAAGAAGCCGCCACCTTAAAAGTTAACATATTTTGATTTTAAATTATTTATTTATTTTTTGTCCCATGAAATTGAGTTGCAGAAAAAATTATCCCAGATTAATACACATTAACCAGACATCCGAATAAGCCTGAATTTACAAAGAAAACAAAAATATTCATTTATCATCTAAAATACAGTGGAATACAGCTCTCAGATGTCACTCATAAGTATCCTTTTGCAAGTGGATGTGTTCTGGAAGAGACAATATTTACACAAACTTTTGGAATCGTATTTTCATTCTCTGAGACGATGTGCAATAAAATGGTGGTTGAGAACGAGATTATCAATGAGGTTTACAGGTTAATTATTTCAACTAAAATAAACACTTAAGATCAGAGCAGACCATAAATAAACTTCGCGATTTTCGAATGTCATCAAACAAACATACAAACGGGGGGAACACCTAATATCTGTTTTTTATTCTATATAATCGTTTAATTGTTGATTTTAGCAAAGTTATTTGTTCAAATAAAGAACATGCGAACATGCATGCTGTTTAAAGAAGATTATAGCATGGAATTGAACAAAAATTAGTAGAAACTGAGCCAAATATGCATGCATAATGGTTTTCTCTGATATCCAAATGATATTTTTTCCATTTTTCTTTGACACTCCACAATCGGTTCAAAAATAAAAAAAATATATATAAAGATAAGATATATGTTTGGCCGTTTTTTGAGTGTAGTTTACTTGAGATCTAACATTCTTTATTATAAATTTAGTTATTGAGCCCTTTTCAACGTCATTTTTAACGTCAAAAGTCCCCTTCTAACAAACATTTTATCAATCTTCGTAAATAAAGACTTTTTCCATTTTATTTATCGATTTCTGGAGCATTGTCTGTCATTGTTGAAACGTTATCTCGGATTTCCTGTTGATGAACTCCCAATAAGGATTATTCAAGTATTATTGCCTCCGCATACGTCTCATCATCAAACTTTCAGGAGAATTTCGACACAGTTCATCTACTTTGAAGAGGCGAAGATTGCAAAAATAAAATCCGGAAAAACATTATGAGTTTATAACGTGTCTCTGAATTTGTTCAAAAAGAATACAACGTACTTTTTGTTTATAGCTGTACAAAATAAAACTCCTTAATATCTCTATTAGTAAAAAAAAACAAAATCTGCAGGAAAAACGATATTATTCAATCATGACAGGAGTATGTAGATTGCGATATCAGTACAGGTAAAGGAGTTAAGAAAATGTGAAAATATCAGAATAAGTTTAAAGAATAAACATACCTTTTTTTCAAGTATACAGGCTGTTTCACGACGAGTCTACTCTGTCTATATATTGGAGACTACTGTCACGATTTCTATAAAAATTGGCATAGGGGGAGGAAACTTAAGGCGAATTTATGGAAAGTATATTGACATACAACTTTGTTATTTTGAATGTAACACCCTGTATACGATTAACTTTTCGGATTCTACATATTTAATTATTTCAGTAACAATATTGACAGGTGATAGTGGCTCGTTTGGAATTAACAATGAAGATGATCTAAATTTAGTTTTAATACATGGTGAATGTGACAGAGTTTTTACTAGAACATGCGTTTTATTTGCTACAATATATCCAGATCGACCCCCACCCTGCCATCTCACAGTGAAGAGACTATTGGGCAATTTAACCCAATTTGGTTGTTTTCAAGCAAATGCTATGAAAAACAGATGGGCGTGTGCGAACAATTCTTCTCTCTCTTTCAAGTAGTGTTGTTCATATTATCCTTGTCGTACTTGTGTAAATCGTATGTCGAGCTGAGATTTTTCGCAATCTGTATATACAATTCTCTAATCCTTTCAGTTTGTGAGATACATGCTGATATAGGGTGCAGATGAAATACACATTTTATTGAATATCTTTTCGGGGAATTGGGATATAAAGTTAAAATTTTTGTAGGTCATAGTCTCTTTGAAACATATCAACAGTATCGATTTTGTCAAATTATGATAAGCCAGTGGCGTGAACTTTTGTACCATATTCTTGACACACCCTGTATTTCGAGCGAGAGACTTTCGACTGCAATTCTTCACTTAATTTCCTACATGGAAGGTGAAGTACGACCAGAAATTTGAGAATGTTATAAATCACCAACCACTTGAGTTATCAGCGGGCAGTTAATTCTTCGCAAAGTTGTACCTACCCTAGCTATTAAATTCTTTTTTATATGTAGGTATAATGATATTGGGTTACGATAATTACTAAGAAAAATCGCTTGAATATAATTGAGAATTGTTCATGTGTATGATATACATATGATATACTGCTTCTGCAAAAACTACAAGTACTTAGACGGAGGCACTTTGGAGAGGAATTAATACAACCATCACAATTACTGAAAATCCCTCCAATCAAACTAGTGACCTTTATAAAAGACACGAAGTTTCTGGAATGGAAGTAGATAACATGGGAAATGGTACAAAGAATCAATTCAAGTGCCTGAACTGATGAGCACAACCTAAATATATGACTGAATGAATGAATATCTGCGTGAAACTTCTAGTAACTGTTTTGTGTACTTTTCCTCATAGTTCATATCATTATTCAGCATATATTCTTGTATAGTGGCTTTGGTGTCATTTGAACATGGTGCTCTACCTAGTCTTCGACTGTGGTAGCTAGCATTATCCATGACGATAATATTGTTTGGTGGAATATTTGGTATGAGTTTATTTTGAAACCGGTCTTCAAACACAACGGAATATTAGATAGGTAATGACTAAATGTTGTTCAACTATCCCCCTTTTATTTCTGAAATTGGACAGCTGTCACTTCTCAAAACAGTCTTGTTTTCCAAATCTGGTAGGTAATTTATTTTGTAACCGTAAATAGACCATTATAGCTATAATCTTGTTAATAGCCAGTTAATACTGAAAGTCTGGTGGCCAGGTGAATAGATTTTATTGTTTAAAAACATTTAAACGCACCCTCACCAAGGGTTCTAAATCAACCTTAGGAGATTTTCAAACATAATGGAGAGCCCACTATTATTAAAATATCAAACTATTTCATGAGATATTTTTATCCGGACCTGGAAATCTTTTAAGGGACACACACTTTTATTGCTTATCTATATTTCGAACAATAGGAAATAATAGGAGAATGATTTACGACCTTCTTAGATTTCTGGTTTCACTTTACTATGAGTTTAAATTCTGTAACCTGCATTTTCAGTCCCTTCACTAGTGATAATGATTTCGTATTCATACTTGGTTTTCATCCTTCTCAACAGAGGTTTATGAGTTGGGAAAAAGCCATCGAAGTATTCCATTGAATTGGCATTGGTCTTCATTTCACTCGATGTATTTGCTAATATGATTAAATGCGAGAGACAAACCTTATGGTTATCAAACTGGCAATCAGGTTTTGGTATATTCTTCAGGAACTTGATACTGCAGGAGCGGTGGTACCGGGTCTCTCAAAATATTTGTTTATTGTACCGTGTTTATTGTTTTGTCACGTTGTCACGTCCTTTCAAAATCTCCGTTTCACGCACAATTTGTGATCAATTAATTAATCAATCTTTTGGTTAGTGATGCAATATATGGAAGAGAATATTGAAACTTCTTACAGTTCAAATTTGCTCACTCAACCTTCCCACTGGAAGTAACATTTTCAAAATTCATTTTTAATTAGACTCTACAAATGTTTGTTGTAATTTAACTTATTCGGAGGTCAAGATTCCTCTGATACTCGTATATATGGAAATTAATAAAAGATAATCAAATATAGCTTATACAATTGATCGATTTTTACACACGCGCCTTACATATTTGATGTTTACAAAAATATCAAATTGTTTTCCCTGTTGCGTGAAATTCTTACATTAGGAAGAAATTGAACGCAAAATATCCTAAATTCCGACATATATCAGTTTAACGTAATGCTGTCAAACAACCTACTGTGGTTTGTTATTAAGAGACATTATGCTCATGAACAAGCAAAGGTGAAAATATCATAAAACTGTTAATGTATGAAAATTGTTAAATTGCTGGTTGTGGCTTTTATAAAGAAAAAAATCTAGCGCACGAAAACACGGTCGTAAATCATGATATTGATTGGATGTGCGATGAATACTGCAATATCTGCAAGAGGAGAGACGGATGATTTGATGTAATTAAAATTTCATTTCTAGTCACTGACATCGTTAGAAGGATAAAAAATCCTGAAGTTACATACGGTGAAGGACAAAAAATTGTAATAAGTTTAGGTATTAGTATTAAAAAACAACAAACGGTTCTATTAGTCTTTATGATATTACCCAGCTCCAACTCACATTTTTTATTCAACTTATTGGCATGACACACTCTCCCATTTTTCCGTAGAAATTAGTGCTACTTATCATCATCTTTTCTGGATACAGAAGGAAAATGATTATCATCAAGTACTTGTGTAATCAGTTCTAAAATGGTATGGGAATGCCTAGGGACACTCAATGAACTAGGCGAAAACAACATCATCACCTTACTGTGAATACCAGGGCACCCGGGAATAGAAGGAAATGAAATAGCAGATGAACTAGCTAAGAAAGTGGCTGAAACACTCTTTTGGGGGCCAGAACTCTTTTGCGGTATCAGCTACAATGTAATATTGGAAGAAATAGGCAACGCTAAAAAGAGGAGAAGATCTGACCATTGGAAATATCTAGTAGGGCTTAGATAATCCATAGATATTTCTGGGAGACTACAACCAGGTGAGAACAAATTAATGCCTAAAACTTTACTAATGCACGATTTCACCAAATATCTCCTGAAGTAGGTAATACCTAAGATGGATTTAGGAATTCCTAAGTGCAATTTACGTTTCACCACGCGCTAAGTGATACCTAAGAGTGATATCCAATTTAATCACTCTAAGGTATTATTAACGTGAATTGCACTTAGGAGTTCCTAAATCTGACTAGGTATTACCTAACTTCAGGAATTGGTTAGTAAAATCGGGCATAAGAGTTTTAACTGGTATCCTGGCAGGACACTGGGCATTCGAAAAAGTTCAAAATAGTGTAGGAAGAAGAATGTAGATACTGTGGTATGGTTTAAGAAACATCCATCCACATACTTGCGTTTCCTCGTCATCTTGGCAAAACCTGCATATGGCTGTATCCTCCAATCCGATGTTATTCATGTGTTTGTTGCGTCTACAATGCCCTGTCAGGAGCCCAACCAAGACCCTAATTGTTCTTCTATTTTGGCTCAGTAGATACTCCGTGAATTTTGGCGAGGGTTATTTGATGAACTCCTTGGCCTGCCTCATTCTAGGCGTTCTGTTCCACCATTATCTTTCTTTTTCATTCAAGTACTGCTATTTGTTTCTTGCAACGCTTTCGACACAGAAAGGTTCTGGGTCAATGGGAGCACATTGTTCACCTTTTTGGGCTAGTGAGTCTGCCTCTTCATTGCCCTTGTGATCTGGATCTGTATAGAAGAGCGACTCTTATCCAAACAACAGCCTTCGGTAAATGGGCTCAAGGGACTACTAGTCTCTGAGACGTTCCTTATAGACTAAATAGAAGGAAAGGGGCACAATAGATCTTTCAGGTCTCAGTGAATATCACTTCTCTATACATACATACATTCATCATCTTTTCTTGACGCAGTTGTGGGTATTTTCTCGTTTATTTGGAGGTGAAATATCGCTCTAAGTTTCATCCTAGATGACCGTGAAATTAAAACGCCAACAATCACAATTGAAACAAGTCATGAACTTGTGAAAAGTCAAACAAATGTGAACTAAAAATTTAACCAAACTAACGATAGGAGTGAAAAATAGTTCAAATATAATGTCGATTGTAATTTGTTGCAAACGATGTAATTACAGCGAACACTGGCGAAAACCAAGTTCGACCTGTAAGAAATAGTTTGCAAAGATTAATGGCCCTTCCAATAGAAACGCGAAGCGTCTGCCATCAAAACTATCGTCAATAGGGATATTGTTTTGACAGGCTTCAATGAAATTAGATCAGAGTATATTTATTTGTTGTTTTATTTATAACCTTCTTATTTGAAGTTATTCTAAACTCAATTAACCTAAGGAATAATGTTGATTATCATATTCTCAGTGTGCAAAGAATGAATGGAAATTTTATTAAGTTAATGGAAAAATAGTATATTAATAATATGAAAGTTCAATTTAAAAATGTTATCTGAAAGAATGGGAAGATAATTTAACAAGATGAATGAGAATAAGATTTTCCAAGAACTTACAATAATAATTAATAAGTTTAGTGAAGTCGGAAGAGTTGATACACTACTGAGCAAAAATTTTAAATAACTTGAGAAATTGCGAATAATTTTAAAAATGAAACTAATCATGGACTCATAAGCCTAGTCGGTAAATTGTTGGATGGATGCTATCTGCTATAAATTGGTGTCTGTCTCATTCTGTCCCCCTACCAGCAATGTTTGTTAAACAATAAAAATTAGTCCTAATTAAACATTCATATCTTTTTGCTTATTCACCAGTGATTTTGCTTTCTCTAAAACCTACTCCTTATGTGGTTCATTGTGGTTAGTGACGGTTTACTGTCCTAAGTGTTTCTTTACTAGGTCATAATGCCTCTAGGGCATATTAATTATTGTGGCACGAATTGAAGCGTTGATACAAGATGGTAGAGGACAACCTGAAATCTGGGTCGTCTTATAACCAGACGACCCGGATCTGGTTGAATAAGAGATGATCAGTTTTTGTGGATGTCAAGCTTGCGGAATAGAACATCTGCGGCTTAGCAACGAAATGAGCTTAAAGTGGTTAGCGAATGGACAGCTATAAGAAGGCTCCGTGCTAATGGATTGTCTACAGGGCCAATATTGAACCGCCAGCATCGAATAGCAAGATTTGATTCTGCTCGAAATCACTTGGCATGGAACGATGATGCTTGGAAAAAAGTATTCTTTACAGATGGGTCGCATTTTTGCCCCAATGGATTAGCTGGACGTCGACGAGTATGAAGAAGAGCAAGAGGAAGATACGCCTCAGTTTGTATTGATGGAAGACGTAAATTCAGTGGTGGGTTTGTTAGGGTTTGGGCAGTTAACACTTCAGTAGCACGTACAGAGTTGGTTTTCGTAGAGAATGGCACTTTAACAGCTCACATACACATAACGAAGGTCTATTCCCATGCATGATAATGCAAAACTGCACACTGCCAGGATTGCCAGTGATTATTTAGATTAAGTGGGAATTACCTACGCTGTCTAATTGGCCAGCATGCAGTCCAAAAGCATACACCAGCCGCAAGAACTGCCCACGCGTTGAGAGAGTTGCCATTGCAGGAGTCTAATAGTATGGATCAGATTGTAATCCCTTATTTAATTTAGAGTATGCCTTCTGGAATATAAGCAGTTGATACAAGTTGGGGTGATACATGCTATTAATCATTATAATATTTTCAATAATAAGAAGTTTAGACTAAGCTGATGGATTTTAGTTACAAAATGATTTGTAATAACTCAAGTTATTTAAAGTGACCTAAATTTAAAGTATTATCACAGTTTTCTGTAAAATTGTCGTATTAAGTAAAGCGTGTTACCAATAGATACCGAAGAATAAATATATTGTTCTAACGCTTTACAACAGAATGGTTGGTTGAATATTGTAGATCATACCGACCCCGTATGACTTAGAAGTGTTATTCAATGTCTACCGGGAAGTAGTTGTTTCTTCTTAGTTGAACGGAAAATATTTTTCAAAACTTTTTTGTAAAGCGTTAGAATAATATATTTATTCATTGATATCTATTGACCTAAATTTTTTGATGGTCAGAGTAGTATTGGGCTGAATTGATAACACTTATTTTTTGTATAGTATTCAGTCTAATATAGGTTTTACACACATTCTTTAAAAACGTTTTGCTATTCACTATAATAAATAAGAACCTAATTTGAACTCAAAAATTAATTATAATAATTTAACAAAAGTGTATATATATATAACGTTCAACACAGTCCCTTATTTATTTCCTTATACACAACTCCAGTAAGAGATATATATATACTATGTTAGCTCATATGTGGTACAGTTCCTCCCTTTTTGGAATCTCTTATTAAAAGTTGTTGCGCTATGCGGTATTTTATACGACAGTCACAGTATGTGTTCCAATTAACGAGAAATCTCTGTGCAGCTTTGTTGTTTTCTCTCTGGCAATTCACTTAAATTAAAAATTAAGCCTGAGCATGAATTAAGCAGGATCTATATCGTCTGAAGATGTACTTATTTTCCTGCAATAAACAAAGTTGGGTGAAAGTATGGCATTATTATTAATTAAAACATCAAATTTAAAATATACCTGCAGTCTTTTTAATAATTTGCTCAACCTATTTTGTTCCACTACGAGTGAAAGACCCGAAACCATTTTAGAATCGAATAAAATTTTTTGCATAATAAGTAAAATCCGAAATCTACGGCATGGATGAATGGATACTCTGTTCGTAGGCAAAACCAACGGCGAAGTTAGAGCTGTTATAAATCTCGGCTATTTCTCTTATTGCTCCAGGGAAATGGCTATTATCCCGGGATTTGATAGATGGACTCCTAACATTTATTATATTGTTATTTATGTTAACAGGATGGAATGAATTTAACTTCAAACTGGTTTTGGAATGTGGAACGAAGTCATAGTTAGTTTAAGAATTTAGACATACTGTCACTAATCCAACATGTAGTTCGTACAGATTTATGTGACGAAAATAGAGAGGGAGAGAAGAATATGCTTTTTTGTCATAAAAAATTCCATAGACAGAGCGATACTACTCAAGAAACAAAAATAATAATTTGACAATATCCTAGGTGTGCATGAGTGTGAACATGTTTTTACCCGAAATTTGAAACACGTTGTAGGATGCAACAACAACAGCAGTGTGTGTCAACTGGTGTTTAAATTATTTTGGTTTATTATCAAAAGTTATTATCATTTTTATTGAAGAAGATACATCGCTTTTAGGCCAACTGGCTGTCCAGTTATTTAGTGTTTTCTTGGCAAAACTTAATGAGTTGCCAATGGCATGTCCGATTTAATCACCTTAAATCAGACTACCTTTTCCTTGCCATCTATATTGAATGGACAGGGATCCAGACCAGAGACATTTTGTTGATACTTATTCCTATTAATAAGGTAAGTTATGAAAGGCTGAGGAATAATTGCATTGAATATTTCCTAGTTCCACTCAAAGATCTTGAAGGATGTCAAGCAAAACGGGCCGGCGACGAATGCAGCTGGACCCAGAGATGCTCAGTACAATCAAAATCAGAGCTGCAAGCTAGCTAAACCATTCGTTCAACACTCACTTTGCTTAAACATTCGTGATACGTGCGGTGTCGTGCATCAACAAGTAATAGTTTCCGATGAAATGCGAATAGGGAACAACAGCGTCCTATAGATCAATGTATATTTAAAACTGCTATTTCAACAGAGATTAGTTTTTCAACAACAGAGATAATAACGTGAATAATAAGCCAAAATGTTCAAAAAGCATAGTGCTACATTTTGACACCAGTTAACACTAACGATTGTAGCTGCTGTATCCTACAGGGTGTATTAAGTTTCGGGAAAGTCAAAATTTAAATCACATTATTTTGTAACATGTCTATCGACCTGTTTCGATTTTACAGAATAAATCCTTTTAATTAGCGCTCGTCGTCGCTAGCCACTTCCAATTATAGTTCTGTGATCCCAAATTCTTCAACCCTGACCGTAAGACAATTGACGTCTGCTAACGGACGCTTCCATTTTTCCAACGCCAAGAGAAACACCCCTTTCCGTTATCGACCACCTACGGGGAAAGATCATCTTTCGCTATCTTTCATCTCTTAAGTACCTATCTTATGAATTTTGCTGTGGTAAGTTCAAAATCATAATTGATAATTAATAAGCTTCTTCTAAAGTACTGTCTGATATAATTTTCGTATGCATTCTTTATTTTTTTTACAGAGATAGACAAAATTAAATTCAACACGTGGTCATAAACTGTTCTTTTATACTAATATGGTAGTTTTAAGCCAAATATTCTTTTATAATTCACTGTTTCACTTTTATACAAATATTTTCAAGCTTTTTCAGTTGCGAAATAACTCTTTTAATTATAAAATAACATTTTTATAAACTGTTAACCCATAAAATATTCTTTCGTAACGCCAGTGCCGGTTTCATATATTTCCCAATCACGATATTTTTTTCATATAACTAAATAAATAACTTTTTGCTATGATTAGTTTCTTTCGGTTCATTAGTATATTTTTTTAATTTAGCCGATAATTGCTATTTTTACTGTTTTAACATGGGACATATAATGTTGGAAAGCTTCCAGTGAGTTGAATCAATTATTTTTCTTTCAAATAACTGCCTTCCTTTTTTTAACCTGAAAAGCTGTCCAACATAATGTGCCATTACATTCAAGTTCCTATAAATCCCTGATCCACCTGTAATTCTAGGTAAGCACATCCCCGAGGATATAACCCGAGGATATAACCCAAGAATATAACCCCAAGAATATAACCCAAGAATATAACCCAAGAAAATAACCCAAGAATATAACACAAGGATATAACCCAAGGATATAACCCGAGGATATAACCCCAAGCCCTAGATCAAAATACCGCCCTAGAACAGAACACATCAGTTCAGATCAATACCTGCCTACCTACTTCAGGAAACCACTCTATATAGGCTAAGTACCTATAAAAGTACAAATTCCCGTGTTCATTTCCTGTGGCAGAATAAATTTGATTTTAATTCTTTTTTCATTATAAATCCTCAACTAAAAAAGTTGAGGGAGATATCGCCCGGGGTAATTTTTAGTAAAGTTTTTATTATTAACTTTTATTTAAATTTTACAAGGCGTTTCTACCTTTTCCGCCTTAGTTTTTTCATTGGTATTTTTATCGTCAAAAATGTAGTGGTGTCCTCAACTTTTACAACCTTCCTGTAACACTTGTGCAGCATAAACTTGGGGTCGAATCACCCTTGAGAGGAGTCTCTAGCCGGAGCCCTTCGAGCTGGTGTCCTGTGAGGTACAGCCATTTACCGTTACAATTTCAATAGAAAAAATTAATCTACCGTTCTACCTGGATTGTTGCAATTGATAGTAACGTAATTTAGTTATCAGGAATATCTTTAATCACCAAGATTCTTTTCTGACAAACCGTAAACTGGGACCTGCTATAGAGCGATTTATCCACTCCTTCCTTAGTACCGAGCTGGTACAGTCCATCATCTGTCTTATTAATAATATTGGTGTCATGATATTACCATTTTGATAGAATTCATGACATTGTCGGTTATGTTACAAAGTTGCCAATAATTTTCTGTTAGTTGTTCTCTGTAGAATAAAGCCTTATCTTAAAGGCAATCCTTCGTAATTCACTACAATTGGCTAGAACATTACCAGCATCACCTCGTCCCCTATCAACTTACGCTACTATCTGACCGTTTCACCCATGCCCCTCATCACTTTTTGAGTTTTTTGATAGAGCACAAATTGAATGAATAGTTTTTTAACACGTTTGCACCTCTGACTTCCAGTAGTTTCTTCAAAATATACACAACACTAAATATTTGATGACTCGTTATTCATATCTTCGGTATCTAATGGTCGTAGAGGTTGTGGAGAAGGTTCTGTTTCTATAAAATCTTTATGCATATTTTTGTTGATAGCTCTCTCGGAATCTTCTTCACTTTCAAGATTTTGCGCAGCTTCTTTTGGTAATGCTATGCCCACTTCAACTTTGCATCCAAAAAGAGCATCGTGTGGTGTTGTAGAGTCTTACCTATATTTTATTGAAGCCTCATTAAAGATCAACTCCAAAATACGTCATATGAAATGAATATATGCTTTTTTTTTCAATAAAACATAATTTCAGTACACTTTCCCCTGATTTCAACAGGAAACATTTTGTAGGCCCTATATCGATTTTTTTCTTGAACTTATTTAAATTCAAGAATAACTTTTTCGCATTTTATGCGATGCAGGTGATAAACTATTTTCCGAATTTTCCAAAGCAAAGATTTAAATGAGCTGTTCCATTTTGACAATTGTTGTGAATAAAATGGTTTCTTCTCCCTACAAAAGCTAACAATAGATCTCGTTCTTGTTCCTTATTCGCTCTAATACCTCGATTCAAAAAATTATGAGTCCTTCTTGGACGTAGTTAAGCAGAACACGTCCAACCCACAAATGATAAATTTTGATAATTTGAACTTAAAGTTTATATATGTGCCCTTTTAACATAAAATAATTAAATTAAATGTCACATTGAATTTCTTCTGTAGCTGCAACTGTATTGGTATTATAACATGATAATTTACTTAAACTCTTTTGGAATAATTTACAAAATCGTGGGTTAGAGAAAAACATTAAGTAAGTAAATATTTTGGCAAAAGATGGTTATGTGAGTTGGCACATTTCAGATAAACAAAAATGTAACAAAATATTTTTTAAGGTACAAAAATATCAATTATTATGAAACAAGAAACTAAAATTTGAAGTCGAAGTCTAACTAATTATTGAATCGATCAATGTCTTCTATGATTCTTGGAGAGTTCGTAAAATTCGTATAAATTGAGAACGAGGAACTTACAAGTGACACTTTTTAAATTAGGACTTGACTGAAGTAAACTTGCCATCATTAGTGTAAGTATAATATTGCGGTTCAGTCCACAATATTAAGTGTTCAACTGTGTTAGCCAAGGTTATTGAGTGCCTTAAGAGACAAGAGCCAACCTCCAGCTGTTCGTTCAATCCATACATAGTAACTAGTTTAATTTTGTTCCCAAGAAAATATTCCCAAGTTGTATAACCAAACTTTTGTAAAAGATTATATTACTAGGGATTCTGGCAAAGGAAGAGTCTTCTGAAAATCGAATAGTTGTTTGTTATGTTCATCCGATTCTTCTTGTAACTTGAAAAGTATTGCAGATTTGACACCTATCTTTTTGTAGAACTTTGAATACCTCAAGTTAAACTCATTATAAAATATTCTGTTATATTTTATTATTTTTTATTTATTAATGTTTAATAGCATAATGCTAACAATTTACAAATAACATTGAGTAATAACAGCCAATGAATTAAATGATTACAAAGTATCTATCAAATAATTGCACAATAATAATATATGACTATAATGTTATTATTATCTTTACAGTAAAAAGTACAACTTCTCGTAAAACTTCAGATTGTGTTTGAATTCTTTACACAATGTGGCAAGTTGTTGTATTGAATAATTCCTTTGTGGAAAAAATCATTCTGACTGAAGTTAGTGGATACTGTTGAAACATAAGAGTCATCTCTAGCTCGTGTTGGGTAGTTATGTACATCTGATATACAGATACATTCAAACACAAACGGAACATAGGGATTTTAAGCATTGTATCAGAAATGCTTTTGAACTAGTCGACCAGCATCCAGCTTCAACATATTAAAAACGCGATTATTACAATCGTTTATTTGGACACCTATAACATATCGTACAATTCCCACCACTCCGTATTCTCAACTGTGGGCGGTCCTTAATTAGCGTCAGACAGTCAGTAAACAGCAGTAAATAGCCCATAACTTTGTTTCAATTTTAAGAAACCTACTGTATTTTGTTTTATTTACGAATTTATTTTTATTCTGAAAGCCGTTATTGCCAAAATAAATCAAAATATATCATCTTAACTCGAAACATTAATTGTTAAAGAGAATTTAACAATTAATTTTCGATTTTAACAACATAAAACGTAAGCATATTGTTTCAATATGTAGCGACGTTTACTACCCCCATCAAATAATTATTCAATACTAAATCGCAGTTCGCACATAACTAACAAATTTTGGAAGGAGGTTCATACATTGGTTCTGAATCCAGCTGACCAGATCAATACTTGATATTCATTGAAGTGAACTTATAGAAATGTTTTGTTGGTGGACTATTTAGATCGGACAATACATTAAATCCCTATGTTCCGTTTGTGTTTGAATGTATCAGTATACCTAGTTGCCTGTAACATGGCGTCAATACTTGTATAACGATTACACCCTATAATAAAACGCATGGCTTGATTTTGCTTTTTTTGAAGTATGTTTTTCTCTGTCGTCTTCAACAAAAACAATATTAATGAACAGTAGTTGAAATGTGGTAAGATGATTGATTTATAGGTTACTAGTTTTGACCAGTTACTAAGATATCCACTCATTATTTCAATAGGTTTATTTTCTTTGCTATTTCATTAGTCACATATTCAGCATGTTTGGAAAATGTTAATTGCTCATCCAAATATTTGCACTGCTCAACCTGTTCTATCCTTTGGTTATTTATGAAGATTCCTGTGTGGCTCCTAGAGGGGTTAGAATTAAACTCACTTTTAATTATCATAAATTGAGTTTTTTCTGTACTTAGACTTAAGCCATTTTGATTTAGCCATTTATACAGTACTGCTAGCTCTTAATTTATGGTTTGCACAACTGCATCAACATCTTGACCCATCAAATACAATAAGGTATCATCAGCAAAAAGCTGGATGCTACAATTTTTGATGTTCTTGACAATGTCATTGATATAAACAATAAACAGATTAGGGCCCAAAACTGTCCCTTGGGGAACGCCAAATATATTAAGGATTTTCAATTTCATTTTTATACATATCATACATTTTTGCTAAAGAAAGATGCGGAGATAAAAACATTGCAAAAGTTTCTTTGTGGCAATAGTGAGACATGTATTTCGGTATTTTATTTACTTGCTCCATAAGTTGAAGGATTTTCTCATCCAAAATTTTATTCAAACCTCCTTGTTTGGTCAAGAAGTGGAGCTCGATTATGTGCTTTTCTAAGAGCTGTTGTAACTCTCGTTGGAGTAATTCTCAACGAGTACCTATTTTCTTGTATATAAACGTTTTTCGATATTTTTTCCATATTTCCTTCTTTTTGGTATTCCTTGTATCAAACTTGCCAAGAATCCTGTTTGAGAGTTGTAACAAACAACCTAGACTCCAGAAACGAACATATTCTTCTTTTCCTTTTTCTACAAAAACAACCTCTCGACACTTTCGCGGACAGTTACAGTCGTAATTATCCAGGTATGGGTTTTCTGGTTTTAATGTACCTTTATTATCGATGTAAGGTTTATTTTTATTTCGATGAAGTTTGGGCATATATCAATTCATTAACTTCAACTATTTCACACATTAATTTTCCTCTTCCAGACGTTATTAAAAAAATTTGGACTCTTTCGGAAAAATTTTACATTATAAAAGTTATACTTAAAATTGGAAGGAAGAAAACGTCCAACCCTCTTGGACGATTTCAACGAAATAATAACACTAGAATTTTTTACGTAATTTATTTGGTAAAATGACGATTAAAATTTAAAAACGTGTTCATGGAATCTCTCTATTTGTATACAACTTTCTTGCGGCACATTTATGTTTGTCATTTCTCAAGTAAAGAGAACATTTTTGACCTTTTCTGCCTTACTATAACCCATTTTGCTGAAGGAAATGTCAATGATTATTATGAAAAATGTCGATAATTATTTCCGCAGCTTACCTTGTTTGTTCCGTTCCCCTCACGTTTTGACAAGCATAGCCTATTTCTCATCCATTAAAGCTTATTTTCACATTTTTAATGTCAAATATATCAATAAAAAATGATGATAAAGCTATACAATATCATATATTTGAAATAACGAGAATGTATTATTATATGGAGTGTTCCACTTAAAACAAACATATTTATTTCTTATCACGTTACCTATCTTTCTAATAGATTTTCCAATACTAACAGATATATTTATTTCGTATCACATTTTCTATCTGTGGAATTGATTTTACAATAATAACAGATATACAAAAAGGAGGTGAATATTCAGGGGGTCAATTTTAAAAGTTACAATGGGCTGTGCCTCATGAACGAAAAGAGATTTCAAAAAAATTTCGAAACCATTTCTAGGGTAGACAGGGGGAACTAAAATGACATGAGAGAGAACGCACCCCCATCAACCCCTATGCAGCACTAAAAGCGATAAGCTCATATCGGGCAACGTCAAATCTGGTGTGGGAGTGTCGCAAGGCCTTCAACAGACTAGGTAGTCATAATAGAGTGACCCTAGCCTGGGTGCCAGGCCATCAAGGAATCAAAGGCAATGAAAAGGCCGATGAATTAGCCAAGCAGGGAGCGACTGAGGTCATGATAGGGCCAGAACTTTCCTGTGGAATTGCTAAATGCCTCACTAAGGAGAGCATCCATCAATGGATAAACAACCAGGCGTTGCGCTGGTGGCATGAAACTCCGGGGCAAAGGCACGCTAAGCTATTCCTTAAAAGCCCTTCGGTCAGACTGTCACGCGACCTACTATGTCAAAGTCGAGAGACGACGAGGATGATGGTGGGATTCCTGACAGGGCATTGCAGGCTAAGGAAGCATATGCACACAATTGGCCTAGCAGATGACAGCCTATGTAGGTTATGCCAGGAAGAAGACGAAACCGCGGAGCACTCACTCTGTGAGTGCGAAGGCCTAGCAAGGGTGCGGTTTCACCTATTCGGAGAAGAAAAACCGAGGGCAGAGAGCTACGCAAAGGAGGCGGTATCCAGGCTAATAGGTCTAATAAAAAAATAAAGCTAGATATCGAGCTCTGAATATGGGGAGGACCACAATAGATCTGCAAAGGTCGCAGTGGGATAGGACAAAGAGCCACTCCAATTCTAATTTAATCTAATCATCTGTAAGATAAAACTATAGATGTTAAAACAAAGATAGCAAACATAAAACCGAACGTTCACATTTTATATCAAACTCACTAAAGTGATATTTTAAGTTAAATTTAAAATTATGTTTTGTATATTTTTCAGTCAAAAAAGTTACTCATTGTTAAGAGAAACTGCTACATCGAATAGTGATTATCTTTTTTCGCAGTTCAACGCTTACTGTTTTTATTACATTGTTTTCTCAACACCCCGTAATTAATGATACTTTATTCTCACGAAAACGCGCAAAAATTCTCGGAGAAAATATAAGTAACCTTAGTAAATATTGCTTTATTGCCTTGTACAAACATCATCTCGCTTTTAGCACCTTTTTTTGTTCACAGATTTTCCCATTCTGTGAGTTAGGATCCGGCAGCTGGAAGTTGTGGAATCTTTCGGGATGATAAATACCACAGTCAATTCAGGCAGAGACCTATTGTAGTCATTATGGGGAACATTTAATATGACATTTGCTCATAATCTTCGCATTTAGGATAAATGGACGTACATGAATCTTCGCTGGATGTCAATTACTTTTTATGACAGAACACTTGAATTTGAATCGTCTCAGCATGGGAAAAATATTCTCGGCATGGTTTATTGAGCTAAATAAGCGTTACACTGGGTATCGTTATCTACGTCTCTACACTATACCGACGATTTACAGCAAATTGAACCAGCCAATAAGTCGACCATAGGCGTGGATATATAAATCGTAATAATGCATTCATTTAATTCAAGGATGGAACTTTATTATAATTACTAGGAGTGATTGAACAAAACGGACGAAGAAACCATTGATGTTTTTGTGTAAATTTTCACTATAAGAATTTATTAGAATTACCAAATATAGATTTTATGTGAAAATAGATGAATAGAGAATAGATGATAGGTTTATAGTATCAACGCCTTACAAAGTTTTGGAAATATTTAGAAAAAGGATGACCGTTTACTTAGAAGAAACAACTACTTCTCGAGCCATAAGCCCCAACAGAGAATAAATTACACTTCTAAGTTAAAAGTAGTCGGTATGAATGGACTCTAGTTCCTTTGTCAGTTTTAGATCAGTCTGTGTACCATACCAACGTTCCTTCCTGACTGCATGCTTCCAGCCTATCCCAGTTTAGCTGTGTATGGTAAGGTTGGTTTTCGTTAATTGTGGCCAATGTGTTATCACTTCACATTTCAAGAAGCGAGTTTGTGATAACATCTGTGATTCAGGAATGACTATGGGAGTTGGTTCCTTCGTGCCAATTCCCTTTGCATTTCAGCTTGTATGCAACCATTCTCGCTTGCGCCTTAACATGCAAAGCGAGAGGCGGAAGATTGAGAATGGCTTCCAATGCCGCAGTCGAGCTGCTTCCAGGTTAACTTTGCGTCCAGAATTATGCCCAGATACTTGACCTCCCAGCTAAGATACAGCTGCACGTTGAAGAGGCTTGGCAGTTTTAGTCTACCAAGCTTGCTTTTTCTATTGAGATCTCCACAATTTCCAGAGCTTGCTGCATCAGCTCAGTAATAACGTTAGGGTATTTCCCCAGTACAGTCATCTGTATACCCCTAGGTGTATATCCCCATGTTCAATTCCTCCAGGAGTTCGTCGATGACAAGGTCCCTCAGCAAAGGTGATAGGACTCCTCCCTGTGGGCACCCCTTCATTATCCAAATAAGGTCGTCGCTGCTGTCCTGTTGAAAAGCATCCACCGACATTTGGTGTCGTCTGCTCCACGCCTTGCATCAGCAGCTATCATGGAGTCCTTTATAGTTATGAGCATAATTTCCAAAATCAACAGTCTCTTCCATCTATCTACTCTATTAGCGTTATAAGGATATTTTTCCTTACCGATTTATATTTAAGTTACTTTTGCTATTTTTTTATGATTAACCCTTATTAAATTTACTTATTAAAAATTTCCGTAATGTGAGAGTTTTCAGTAACAAGATTAAAGGATCTTTGCTTTACTGAGAATATTACAGAATATAGCAGCCGGAAAACGTGTTTCCTTATTTAATATCATCAAAGGAAATATTTTATACACATTTAAGTTCATTTTTGAGGTTGAAGTTTATTAAATTAAAATACCGAGATTATTCAGACATTCTTCTGGTGGTTTGTTTTGATTTTTAGTATCAATTGAAAAAAATCTAGATCGATACGTTATCATTGATTGAATACATCAGTGGCATTAATAATCCAGTGTGTTTTAAGTTGGGATTTGGATTCATATAGGAAATTGGGAAATATCTAATAGACAACAATTTCAAACAATGAAGTGCTTAGGCTGAAATCGGGAGACTTATAGTCCCGGAACAATGTTCGAGAAGGACACACTGATACAACTGGGACATCACCCGACGAACCCATATTTCACATGAGTTTTGATAGTATGACACCAGAGAATATATTCACTGAGCGAGTGACTATCATCATCCCATCTGGAGAAAACATCTGGTTCACCGATGGCTCCAAAACGAAACATGGCACTGGGGCTGGTATAAAAGGACCTAGAAAGAGAATGTTCTTTAGCCTTGGTCGATATACGTCTGTGTTTCAAGCAGAGACGATTGCCGCTATAGCCTGTATGGATGACAGCCAGGCTCTGCTTAAAGCTATCAGTAATCCAGCAACTAGGTCTAGACTGGTGAAAAACTGCAAAGAATCCCTCAACAGGCTGGCAAGAGACAACAAAGTAACTCTAATATGGGTGCCGGCACATGAGGGGATTGTAGGTGATGAAATGGCGGACCAGTTAGCTAAAGAAGGCTCTAAAGGAGACTTCATAGGTGCGGAACCGTTTTGTGGAATCACAAAAGATTGCATAAGAGGGGAAATCGGGCACCTTCATACAAAGAGTTTAATGAACAAGGTAAAAAAGGACTCTCAACCAGGCTACTGAAATTGGGTAAGAGATATTTGAAGACAGTTACCGACCTGGTGTCTGGACACTGCACCTTGAGGAAACATCTGTACAATATGGGCAAAATTAGTGAACCTATGTGCAGAGAATGTGAACTTGATGATGAAACAACTCCTCACATTATCTGCTTCTGAGAGAAATCACAAGACGGAAGCACTTTGGAGAGGAATCAATACAAGCATTACAACAACTGATAATCCCTCCAGTCAAACTAGTGGCCTTTATAAGACACGAAGCTTCTGGAATGGAAGTAAATAACATGGGAATTGGTACAAAGATTCAGTTCAAGTGCCTGGGCTGATGAGCACAACCCAAATATATGAATGAATGAATCTGTATGGAGTTATCACAATACTCACAACGTATGTATATGTTTGGGACGAGTTTGCTGGGGTAGTATCGGATAGGATGCAAACATCCTTGAATATAGTTTGTATATGATGCATTTTAAAGAAACTGACAATGCTCAGACAACACAAATTATCAACTTCACAAGAATGACAGCAGTTCAGGTCTGAGACCAGTAGTGCTAGTGATTCCATTTGCTGAAGAAATGAAGTACCTAGGAGTACATTTCAATATAAGGCTTTCAGGGGACGCTCCCTTTCAGGATATCACAAAGAAGGCCATAGACAGATTCAGAAGAATGTGTGGAAAAAACTGGGGTCTCAACCCAAAAATTATCCAATGGTTATACCTACACAATGGTTATTAGACCAACGATAGCCTATGAATCAGTAGTGTGGTGGACAAAGCCACTGAACGTGGAAGATAGAAGGCTTTTGAGTGGCACACATAATGCACACTACAAATTTTTATACAAGGCAAAGCCAGATCTGTGACGCAGACTATCGAAAGCTTATCAAGGAAGTAGGAAACATATGAGTCAATGGGGCAATCCATTGACGCAACAACAAAAATGTATAGTTGTATAGAGAAGGCGTCCCATACAGGCTGAGGCAACCTGGTATGCGGTTTGCTCCAAGGCAGACGTGGAAGTTGGAGGCCAATTTGTAGGGCTTGAAAAAAGAATAGATATTCAAATAAGCCTATTTTTCCAATCAGAAGTGACGGCGATTCACCAATACGTTGTAGAAATTAAAAGGTGGAAGAGAACATATCACTTGTCATCTTCTCAGGCAGTCAAGCTGCACTGAAGGATGCACGTACCAGAGCACGAGGGTAATGAGGACAACGGAAAGGCGTCAAGGCAAATCGCATAATAGACCTGGAGCCGAGAGGGTTTTTGCATGTATCATAGACCCCATGCCAAGGCTTTTGGGGCTGATAGACAACGTTTTTCCCCACTTTGAATTCCCGGTATGGTACCCATAAAGTGTAGCTTTCAGGGGGGGGGGGTGAATTTTCAAACGTGTAATTGATATAAATTCCCCTAGATCATAGGCCCCACGTTGATTATTTTTTTATGTCGTCAAGGAGGTCGCCAAAGTCCACGTCACTTAAGGTCTGCCATACTGATCGAAACTTGTAATTTTTCCACTGTGGACATGGATCATGGGCCCCGCGCTGTTGTCTCGTGATCTTTGTTAACAATAAACTGCAGAACAAATATTTCAAAACGCGATACCTCTGGGTCGTCGCCAAGTGACCGCTATAATGGGGCAAACATGTCATTTTTAGCAATGAACATGTATAATAGGTACCGGAATGGCGTTTTGGTCTCAAGATGCTCTGTTGAATCACTTGCGCGGGGATTACACTGTCATACCGATAGCGTGTCGCTGAAGGGGTGCCATACCGAAAAAACTATTTCATTTTTGTTTTTGCTTCCAAACTTGTGTTTATATGTTTTTTCTACTCCTATACTATAAGTTGTCAATTAAATGCCAATTTTCAGTTTCATAATGATACTCATTATAACACTGGTTTTCATTATGAAACTGAAAAATTGACCAATAAAAACTGGATTTTTAAATAACCAAGTAGGCAGACCCAATATTTTCTGTAGAATGTTGTGTTTCTAAGAGATTCGTGTTTTGTGACAGTTTCATTCTTCTGCGTTAGTCAAAAAGGTAGACACCTTCTGTGTTATTTACATGTTGCTTTCTTTTATGTAGGTTGCAATTATCGGATGCCTTTCAATTATTACGATGAACCAGGATTATTTAGGTTACCATTGAAATATGTAGTCATCAAAACCATCTTTATTTAGTACTGTCAAAATGACAGTGTTCATCTTACATACAGTAGTTACATTTGACATACAGGATACATCTAACAAATGTCAGTGTTCATCTTACATACAGTAGTTACATTTGACTTACAGGATACATCTAACACCTTCCACTTTTTAAAAGAAATGAAATCGCTGAAAAGTCGAAAAATGTATCCAATAGTTTATTACCTGCAAAATAAAAAAAGGAATATGATAAATTTTATGGTCAATTTATGGATTGGAGGGTAGCAAGAGAAGTATAAAAAAAAGTAATGTTTTTGAATTCAAATAAAATTTCTTGTTCATAGAAAAAATAGAGTATGCAAGTCTCATGTAATGGTTATTAATACGCTCGCATTAACCATACGAAACTCGCCTTTCGTATCCCGGTTAATGCTTGTGTATTAATAACCATCATTACTTGATCGTTGCATAATATACTATTAGAGGTCGCTGATCACGAGTTGTATGTCAAAATTGTAAAAATCAAAATGGCGAAAAAAAAATATCCAAAATCGTAGATTGTTCTAAAAATGTGTATATGCAGGTTTTTAAGTTCATTTCTTGTGAAACTGATACAAACAAATTCAAGATTGAAAATTCCGGATCTAATATGGCGGACAAAATGTTTTGAAATGCCATTTTTCTGAAAATTCGTACTTATGGGTTATTGAGGTCACTGATGATGAAATCATTAAAGTTTATCGTTAAACTACTGATCAACGAGAATTATTATTATTATACAAAATAAAATGGAATAATTATAAAATTAAAACGCGCCTACAGGGCACGATACATAATCTGGTATATGTATATACCAGAATTTTTTGAATTTTGATTTTTTTTTTATGAAATACAATTTGTATATCTTCAAAATTAGTAATCATTTGAGGATGCGTCACATTCGTCATCTGCATTGTAGTCAAATGCATCCGCTTCTGCAATGCCACCAGATGTCGTCATCCTTATCTTCATCTGTTTCTGTGAATGCATTGATCCGTTAATTTCAGTTCGTCATTTTTGCATGATTGATTGTCTGAAGTGATATCTATATTTATTTATTATTATTATTGTTATTAAAATTTTGTCTTTTAAGTATAGGTTGTAAAATATATTAGGTATTTTTTTTAGAAATGTGTAATATTTAATATCATTCTTTGTGTCGTTTCCTGATTCCTGTTTTTTATAAAAGAAAACACAGAAGAGTGTTTTATTTCCAAACACCGTAATATTTTATTTCACAACACAAAACATTTTTAACATAAAACACCTATTTTTACAGGAAAAACAAAACTACTAAGTACTAGTTTTGCGGTCCGTCTTTTCTTGAATATTCTTCACTTTGTCATTTTTGAAATTTTGGATTTTGGATGTGCAGATTCAAGGGCGAGATGTAAATAATTTCGATTATAAATAAATCTAGAAGAGTTCACTTTTGAAATTTATTGGGGTGGACACGGACAAATTATTTTGGCTCAACCTTTACTACACCCTGTATAAACCCACTTTAACGGCTTTGAAGCATTCGAGAGCGTAAAAAGTCCCACGAAACTAACCAAATTTCAACAGAATAATTTCATCATGAAGAAGCTCCAATTTAAAAAAAATGCCGAAAACCTAAAATAACGTTATTACAACAATTTGTGTTCAGTGCAGACTCTTGTTTACTCCACGAAGTTCTGCCCTTGTGGATTCCGGGAGGATAGAAGTAGTAATAGGATATAAATTTGGTCGTATATCCATCGTATTTTGCGGCATTTTCGAGATCCTTTATTATAGTTTGAACGAATAGAGCCCGAAATGGAATTCAGTGGCTGTTAGTTTCGACATGGGATAAATAAAGTATTCAAAACTAATGTTCGTATTGATAAGGGAACAACCATTTATAAATGTGTTCATGATCTTTACCAACGTATTGAATTTACTATTCACAAATTTTGTTAATGGAAAAAGAAACATTGAGGGCTAGTTTTAGAATTTCTCCTAAACGGAAGTTTAGATGAACCATATATATTTGGAACAACTTAAACAAAACGGAGGGTAGTTATTTTTTATTGTGGAATATCTAGCAATAATTTTGCCAAAAAATCTTGAATTGGAATGGTGGCTGAGTTTTTAGATTCACAAGGAGTAGCAACACTATTATATTTTATGTACACTTATATTTGAAATTTTAACAAAACAAAAATAAAAAAAGTTTTTTGAGTGAGAGTGAAAGGAATGACAAGTGTTCATGGTTTAATTTAGAGTAGATGGAGCGTCAGCCCAAATGTGGGGTGGAAAAGTGGCTTCGTCGGATATGAAATAATTAATCAAATAATCAGCAAAAACCTTTATCTTATCGTCACTTGGTTGTATCGCAAGTAAGATAAGATAGATGAGATCAAAAATATAGTACTTATGTGCTTCTAAGAGCCTCTCCACTACGACCTTTGCAGATTTGTTGTGTGTTTCCCCTCCTGTTACGCTAGAGTTCCTTGTCTAGACCCTTATTACTAGACTTCGAATGCCAAACCAAATATTGGGAGAGATGTGCCTTTTCCTCCCCTATCTTCGAAAACCTAAGCCCATTCAGGCCTTCGCAGTAGCACAGTATGTGTGCTGAGGTGTCCTCATTTTCTTGCCAAAGGCTGCATATGGTTGTGTCTGCCAATCCGATTTCATTCATGTGTTTGTTGAGTTTACAATACCCCGTCATGATCCCAACCAGGATCCTATTTTTGGCTCAGTAGGTACTCCATGTATTTTGGCAAGAGTTCTTCGAAGAACTCTTGCCCTAATAGCTCTCCTGCACTCAAAATCGAAAAAATCCCCTCAACTTTTGTATTTTACATCACCAAGACTGAGTGAGATGGAAGCGGCAACCAATAATTGTAACGGTATCCTACACTTTATAAACTGGATTATGGATGTCAATTTCTAAATCAACCACTACTTTTTCATAACAGAGACTCCTAAGATTCGCCTGCGTAGCACAGCCCAATGTGGACAGGCGAGGAGAACATGGTCCGACGTTTCGTCAGCCATGCCGTAACCCCTACATAGGGGTCTTTCCTCCAAACCTAGGTTACAGAGGTGTTTCCTCATACAGCAGTGCCCTGTTAAGAGTCCTGCTATCTTCTTTAACCTACTGCTTGGTAGCTCTAGAGCAGCTCTAGCATGTCCATCAGTCCATCCTCTAAAAAGGAGCTTGGACTGCCTGAGACCCTGTAGAGCCTTCCAGTGAGCGAGGTGCTGACTTCTAAACCAGTTCCTCGTCTCCTTACGGATTGTTTGTTTTATAAGGCCCAAGGTCGGGCCCGGGCCGTTAAAAGGGGTAAAAAACTCGACTTACATGAAAATTTCAATTTGGGTTGGACAGTTCCATTTTGGAAATCATTTTCCAGAACAAAAGTTTACTCTTTTGAGCGTTTGTACAAATAATGTTCTTGTAGATAAAGTTGTACTTCGTTGGTAGAGCGAGGAAAAGTTGGCAATGTTTATTGTACATATTTTCCTTAACGCATTGCAGATACCAGGAAGTCAATCTAAGCAAATTTTTTAGTTCGCTTCTCTGTAAGTTCATCTTCCGCCAATGGTATACACATAAACCTTGCACTTAGGCCGTATGCTGCACCTTCAGGAAGTTTTATTAGGTGATGATCGATGTTTAGAAAACTTATTTTTCGTACACTACTTAGGTGTTCTCGCGTTCACTTATAATCTGCTTCACGAACGACATTTTAAACTTTGGAAATAAAATAACTAATGGAATAATGAAGAGACCACAAGGAACTCACAGAAGATCACTAAAGATAATAATTATAAGTTTGGAAACAAGCCCCTGCCTTGTCCAGGCTTAATAAGCTAGTCTCACTAAAGAAAGCTCGGACACCTTTGAAATTGACCTGTGATAAAATTGTGACGAATATCATACCGCCCGAACAGCTGGCCCTAAAAATGATCCTATTAACGAAATACTTACACAAAGCAAAATATAAAGTGCTGATTGACTTATCTTATCCAAAAAAAATATTTCCAGGCTTTCACTTAGTTATCAGACCTCAAAACAGTGTGCTCTCACATGGTCTTTTTTACGGAAAAAGACAATTTTCTGCATTGAGAACGCACATCAATAACTAATTCAGTCAATATGGCGGACACTTTTTTATTTCCGGGTAATTTGTCTCAACGATACGTAATACGAAAGGGACAAGGTTAAAAAATATATCATGGGGTTCAATAAAATCTGAATAGTAGCAGCTTCCACCGAAAATAACTTTGAAATAGTGTTGTGTATTTGGTTGATGAATAAAACAATTCCGGTTACTTTGAATTATGTATTTTAAATTGTAAAATCAACTAACATAATCCGACATGCCCGAAACCCGCTCTCTGACGTTCTGTCATCCCTGACGTTGACAATTCGTTGACGAGGCCACCGAACATGAAACCTGCAGAAATGCATGCCAACGAAAGCGATGGAACATCAAGAACATCACAAATAGATTCCACATTACAATCATATTTTTTACAGGGCTATTCATTTTATATGGATCCCCTTTTGTCTACCGAGATACAGAAAAAATTATGTTCAGAAATATGAAGACGTCAATTATGGTTTATAGAATACAATTCGAAAATTGCACAGAGTATTGTAGTACATAATCTTTTCAATGATTTAACCTGTTTATTATTATTATTTCAAATAATCCTCAATGTACTCTTTCCGATAAAATTTAATACTTAGGCCCTATCTTTTCAACAACGAATAAATGAGCCTTATCCGACACATCATCGAATAATTTTATCCATCGAATATGTCCAACGCGTCTTTTCACGTCATATTATCTGGTAGATCACTATCTGACAGATAACAGTTTTTGTAACCAAGAACGGACCTAGAATTTTAAATTTCTAACGCCACTGAGTTAATTTTTGACAGATCATACAGTTGATTGGTTAAGTTAGTATAGTTTTGTCTGTGTATTCAAAGAGTGTCTTTCAAATAGTTATATGATATGGATAAACAAAAACGATCGTGGGCTCAATAGCTTTGAGATCTATAGCTACTATTGGAAATAAGAAAATTGGTTTGAAAGGATAAAGGAGAGTGCTATTGAAATGATTAGGCCTTGACCGTATGTGATATTCTCGATTATAATCACCATTATTAATTTCTCCAATCAAATCGCAATCTTCTAAAATTTCTTCCATTTCTAAATTTTACAACTATTATGTTATTCAAAAACACCAACACAAACGTATGACTAATCCGACAAATAAAGTTTAATCTGGAACTTGCATGGACTGGTAAATAGCTATTCGGCAGTTTATCTGATAGATAACTATATTATTTGACAGTAAAAAGACGGTACTTTATTTATCTACAGAATAAAGTGTCAGATGAATAACTATTTGATGGTGAAAAGACCGGGCCATACAGAGTGAACTGAATCATCCCAATTTGGAGACATTAAATTTAGTGCAATTTGGATATTATAATTAGTTTAAGCATAATTAAACTATCGGAACTGTTCAAAATGACCACTCTTGTGATGAATACAAATATTTCCTAAATAACAATAACATTGAAAAATAATATTATTATCACTAGATATCGAATTATATACTATTAACGCCTTACAAAGTATCGAGAATATTTTCAAAAACAATGACCGTTCACTTAAAATAACAACTACTTCTCGGGCTACATGCCCCGACAGAATTACACTTCTAAGTCAAACGGGGTCGGCATGATCTACAAGATTTAACCAACTATTCTGGTTTGCAAGTAGAAGGGACAATATCACTTGTAGACCGGCTCCGGCGTATTTGCGCCTCACCTGTACAAGGTAGATATTCTCCGTCCGAGAGCTCTGTGAGCTTAATCCTGGACTAAAGATGATACTGAAATCACAATCAATACATATCTTCCAGTAAAGAAAATGTTGTGATAACAGCAACATCTTCACCTCCAGCCGCAAACCAAGATTCTAATTGACACAAACATCTGTTTGAGCTATCAATAGATTATTTCAGTTTCCTGTAAATTGTCGTATTTAGTGAAGCGCGTTATTTTTGAAACCTTGTAAGGCGTTAATAGTATTAAATCTATTATTTCCTATCTATTGGTAGCGCGCTTTACTAATTATGGCAATTCACAGGAAACTGTAATTATCTCTTAACCCTTTCACATCCAGATGCACTTTAAAAAGATACTTCCATATACCAGACAAAACAAAAATTTAAATTATATAATATGAATACATAATGACTTACATGTTTAACCAGAGTTAAAATATTTTATAAAACTCTAAAACAAAATGGCGACGGTGATTGATATTCAAGGCATATACCGGTATATCCACCATTTGGATAATAGTGCCATACCATAATATCCACATTTGGATAATAGTGTTATACCATAATATCCACATTTGGATATCCATGTAAAAATAATTTAATGCTATATCTCTCGAACCTAAGTGCTTTATTAACATTTTTAATATGAAAAATACAAATAGAACGTAACATTGATAAACTTTCGTTATGTTTTCGGCAAATAACGCAGATTTTTCGCAATGCCCGCTTTTTTCCCACTTCCTTTGGCAAGTTAACCATAACATATCCTTTTTGTGTTCTATTTGAAGTCGAAGGTCGATTATCGCTTGACAAAGTATCCGTCATGCTGCGCTATCCTGCACTGTATTTGTGCAAAATACCATTGCAGCACAATCTTATGTAGTTATACATTGAAATATGGAAATCCTCTTTAGCGTTACAGTAAAAAACCTTAGAATTTAAAAGGACCTGCCATTAACAATGATATCCATATGTGGATATTATGGTACCAAGAGAGCATATTCACAATATCCATTTATGGAGTACTGGATGTGAAGGGGTTAACATTATAATCACTGCTCAATCGAATAATTTTATCCTGCAGCTCAGATAACCTGTAATAATTCTTAGCCGATTCCTACTCATATTAATTTGATAGTTCATCGGCCCGTTTAACACATGTGTCACCCAAAGGTCTTACTGTGTACCTGCTTTGGAATGTTCCTCCAATGTAGACTATGTTGACTTTGTGCCCATTTTTGTATTTTTCCCCGGACAACTTTTTTTGTGGTCTCATACGACTGTTTCTGGTTCAACATTGTTGTCCAACCTTTTCTGGTGAGTTCATCAGCTTGTTAATTCCCAGAAATATCGTTATGTCTTGGCATCCACACCAATATCACTTTGGTGCAATCTACCAGTTCACTAAGTTATCTCTGACATTCTTCTATCAGTCTGGATGTTACCTTGCGACTATTTATTGCCGCCACGGTTGCCTGGCTGTCAGTTAATATATTCATTCGGTGAGCGTCAGATTCGTATCTTGGCCTAAAATACTAAGGTTTTTGTTTCTTTCTTTCTAATCTTTGACCGTTGGTTTACCAGCTAGGGGAAACGTCAGTAGTCTGCATGGATCTTCTGTGGATCTTCTACCTCATATCTAGGACCGGGAAGAAGTTTAGTAGATGAATAATTTTGTAGTCTATTGGAATGAATATCATTTCAAAGTTTCCTATTACTGGACTGATTTCCATACATGCTTTCACTTTTGTTTCCAGTTGTTAAAATTCCTCGATACCCCACTATTAATTCATTCATTCTCAGGTCGCTTTTCTGTCAGAATTACTAGCAAATTTTTGAAAAAACCTTTCCACATTTGGGTTCTGTGAGTGGTATGTTCAGAACCGTTCACTGCGACAGTACAAGCGCTTCTGGGGTCTGTAGACTGACTCGCTCAGCAGCCAAACATCATCACAGAAGGTGTTCCTCAGATTCTTTGTCGTCTAAACAGATACGTCACTCGATGTTATCATCCAGCCCTATTTTGCCCAGAAGATAGTTTAGCCTGCAGTGTTCAGTAAGGCTTTCGGTTATACATCCGATAACCTTTATGTCCAATTTCTGCAGTTTTGAATGCTCTTTCATAAAAGCCTTGGTTGCCTTAAGCCAGTAGGTCCTTGTTTTGCAGCCCATCTGATCTAACCATTCCCAGATTTAAGAGGTTTCTCAGTCCTGGCTCCAGGCCTGTAAACTAAGACTGACCTTTTTTTCTGACATATTGGTCCACTACCTCGTTACAACTTCCTCTACTTACACATCATTTGAGACCAATTTTCTACGGATATACACGAATATTTATTTAGACAATTAGAATTTCCTTACTGTTTATGATCAGAAATCTTATTAGTTTGTAAACCTACTTGGTCGGCAGAAGTACTTATGTTCCTTTTCTATAATCTTAGGAAAGTTATTTGTGCTTTGTCCAGGACCAACAAAGATGAAATGCTAAGTTTTATTCAAGTAGTCCAAAGAAGATGCCGAAATAGCATTAAGGTGATATTGTCAACTCTTAAGTTTTTTGTGTAAAATGGAGACATTTTAAAAGTTGCGTAAAATATGTCTGCACCGCTATGATAACAAACTTTCTGGAATCCACTCTGGAAAGTTTTGAAATAAGAACACCGTTTATTATTTCATTGTCTTTTTGTTGGAGAGTTTTGAGAAACTTGCGAAACATTGTCGCTAAATTAGTTAATTCAATTTAAGTTTCAGATGCCTGGAGAAAATATGATTTATACTGATCGACTTTGAGTCTTCTTCCACTCAAAAAGTTAAGTTAGGTGAATACCTGTGTGAGGTGAGTCTAATGGCTTGTTGGAAACTTTTATACACTCCCAAAGTGTAACTTGGAAAATGCGGAAAAGTTTTCATAACTCCTTAATGTCCTAAAGTCGAATTATGCGTAATAGGAAAAACATCAAGCTTATATAAGACTTTATAATCGTTACACGACAAGCTGTTTTTCTTGGAGAATCAAGTTAGGATAACAATTTTATTCGGTGCTTACTACTGTAGGAAACTGCCAAAAAAATTGAGTTTCCGAATTTATACAAATTTATATTTTGTATTCAAATGCAATTCTTCACGCAAGTTTTTTCAAAAATCCACCCTTAAACTATACAACTTTTATCTGTACCATACTACAAATTGAAGAATTTGCATAAACATTACCTAACTCAATGCTTACCCTGAATACTTCTCACATTTGGCAACAGTGCATCGTGTTCTATTATCCAGAATATATAAAAAACCACATACATTACGTGATATTTCGCGACTTGGCCGAAACCCAGTTGGATGATGCATGGCAGAACAGTTTTAGAATAATGAAAATGAAACTGACTTGAAGTATAAAGGGTGGTGCTATCGTGTTCTTAATGCTTAACTTAAATCAACCATTATTTATTGCTTGATAATTTTGTTAGTTATTGAGAGTAATAATCACCCTTCCATCTTCACGTAGGGGAGGGTTGAGATAATATACTCGTACAAAATTGATAGTAGGGTCAAAGTTGTGGGTTGTAAAGGGCGTGGAATGCTATGCTGTGTGAGCTGTAAGCCACTAGAAATTCTGCTACAACTGTTCTTCAAGTATTTTCTTTTAGCTCTGGAAGAATGAGAGAATGGATACGCTTATACGATACCTGTTGTAACCGACCAAAAACTTAACTGGCCAAGAGTCTTGGTTAGCATGAAGCAGTTCCAAGCCAAAGATTTTTCTTCCATTTGTGCGTTGGGTAGATGTTAGGATGCTAGGATGCTTCTCTAACATATCAATTCTTTCTGAGAACCAGGCTACAATAGTAGGTATATTGTGTCACAAGGGCAGAGAATAAGCTATAGCAGCCCGAGACTATTAGACGCATGAGCGAGGGCGCAAGGGCGGCTTAAGCGTTTTCTGCATGTGTGACAAACAACTATTTTTCGGCTACCAAATAAACCAAAAACTAGGAAAATATAAAAAAAGCTTTGACATACACTGACGTTTAATTAAAATCAAAAGTGATAGCGGTAAGAATTTTCCGCCCTTGAGCTGCTAAACAATACTTTTCGCCCTATTTTTGGTGTTTATATGATTGGTAAGGTAGGCGAAAACCACAATTTTGAGCTCCCAAAGCTACACTTCAGAACTAATTTGAAATACTAATCCGACTGGGTGTAATGAATAAGGTTGTCCCAGATTGTCAGGAAATGAGGCTAGTCCCGGTTTACAGGCACGGAACCACGACTGACAACTCATTTAAATCTGACGAAGGAGATAGGGCTATCAAAGGACATTAGAATCTAAGAAGAGAAGCTTTGTTGAACATTAAGAGTGGAAGTTTTCCGACAGGTCACTGCAGGCTAATCTAGCATCTGGGTAGAATGGGACTGGTCGAAAACACCAAGTAACGCATCTGCCTAGAAGAAGGATAATTGGCGAAACACAACATGTATGACCCCAGGAGTGGCGTTTGGATAGTATTGTCGGAGTACACTAGTTCAAGTGGTTTGGTTATGATGTGATTATTATATAGCCGTCAGATAAGCAGAACTTTTACAAAGGAATTTCAAATTTGTGTCAATTATGTTTCAGGTTAAGACAGGTTAAAGAGAAAGTTAATATTTAGGGGAGCATTAATGCATGATTTTATTAAACTAAATTAATGACATAGTTATACTTATACCAAATTACGTTAATCAGTTTCAATAAATTGAGTTTCAACTATTTATACAACCGTTTATATTGCCATTTATTTTACGGAATAAACTGAAACAATCCAATAAAATGAATTATGGTTATTTCGAAGTATCACTTAAATAGCCATGACACACGGAACCAGTTTCAAATGTTTTAGCTTGAGTTCATAGGCGTGTAACAAGGTATAATTAGATTAGAAGGTTTAATACAGAAGATTTCAGACTTTCTTTTGATTAGATAAAGTTTAAGAGCATTTCTTGCCATTTGTTTTTCAATTTGACGTTGAAAACTGTCATAAATATCCAAGTTAAATTCCGTATTGTTGATTTAATTTATAATGAGGCTGGTTTAGCCAAAGGATAGTGTGTAATTCATAATTTTTGTGTCTAATGCGTAATGCGTAATTCATAATGGTGATTATACAATGCGTATACAACTGACTGTTGACATTAAACCTGAGTAGATATAACCTCATTTCTATATTCATTTTGATTTTTTTTTATTAATTACCAAAAATAATAAATTTTCAATATAACGTGGTTCCCCTCTTAAAATTATAGTAAAACTTCGAAATTTTGAGGCTAAGCTGATCTCAACCATGAAAAAGAAGAAGAAAAATGGACACGCAAGCGCACATTCTTTATTGACGTAATTTTTGATGCTTAAAGTTGAGAGTTGCGAACTTTGTCATTGAGCATTAAACACTAAATAACGCACTATTCACTGTACGTTGGGTAAACGGTTCCATATAAATTTTAAGATTTGACAATTAACCATAACGTACTAAGAATTGTGTATTACGCACTATTCGTTGGCTAAACCAGCCTCTATTGTATTTAACAAACTTTTTTGTAAAAATGCCTTGAAATTTCATTGATGATTGGTACTGGCGATATGATGCGAAGAGGTATAGTGAGTCCAATGTTAGTGTAACGACAGTAAAATAAAGCAATGTTGTCAGATATATTTTCTAGAATTGTTAGGCTCTCTATACAAATGTTCTCCTTACTTCAGTAAACTGTTAGTTCGTGATGTTCTTAGAAAGCTAGTTTGGAAATATTTAAAAAAATATACATAATATAAATTTATTAGTAAGCAATAAAATAAGTCGCTTAAAATTGCTGGAAAAAGAATAATTAATCAAAAACAACTTTATGTATTGAATTTACTGTTTGGACCCTTACTTTGTGTAATCTACTCATATTAGTTCCATTTATAACATTAACTTTATGTATGTTACTATATTTAAGAAAATTTTGAATATCTGGCAACGTAGTAACATCCAGTTCAGTATTTGGCATAATATAACGAAGTAACCGGACAGTTTAAACTCAGCCAACTGGAAAATGCAAGTGTTGAACATCTGGCCTGACCTGGGTTTCTAAACGTTCAGGGGTGTGCGTGAAATGTGTTGTAGAGGAATATTATCAAATATACTTGAGAGAGTTTAGTTCTTAGTTGTAGAAGAGTGTAGTTAATCTAAGGTAGAAAAGTATTAATAATATAATATATATTATTTGTTGGTTTAGTAAGTGAATTGTTATTGATATAATATAAATTTGTTCGTGGACGTTAGGGTAAGTTTTACAAATATAATTTATTAGTAATTAATTAGAATGGCATTTTGGAGACCATTTGAAAAGACAGTTCAAGATGGTGTATCACGGGAATCTAATAATTTGGCGCCACAGACAAATGACTTAGCAGTAAATGATAGGGCCGAATTTCAGAACAAAGATTTACATGTTCAGTGTCAACGCGTTGTTTTAAATATGTACGCGTGTATGAAAAAGGAAAGTTTGTTTTTAAATGGTTTGTCGAACAGTTTTTGCCAAATATTCCGCCGAATTCGGTAATTGTTATGGACAATGCGTCGTAATATTCCCGAATATTAAATAAAATACCCATCAGCAGCACGAAAAAGGACGAAATTTTAAAATTTATAAGATTCAAAAACATCAATATTCCCGAAAAGATTCCGATAAAAAGAGAATTGATCAACATAACAAAAAGTAGGAACTTCCAAAAAGAATATGTCATTGATAATATTTGCAGTAGGTCCGGTCATACCATTTAACGATTACCCCCATACTATTGTATCCTTAATCCAATCGAAATGGTTTGGGGTACTGTAAAAAGTCGTTTACGGAAATATAATCAGTCGACAACTTTAAGCGCAGTCGTCCTTGATAATATTCGGCAAATACTTAGTGACAATTATAGCGATGTATGGCAAAATTGCGTAGCTCATGTTATACAAACAGAAAATGAATCTACTGTTTTACCGCCTATAGCACCAGTGGTTATCCAACTTGAAAACGATTCTACTTCGGAAGATTCTGACAATTCCAGTACCTAATTAAATTCTTTTAAATGAATTTTCCTTGTAGGTATATTTAAAACGCGTTTTTTGTTTCTCAACGTATTTATAATAGATACTGTACCTATTTTCCAGAGCCAATAAAAAAGCAAAAAAAATTTTTTTTAAAAAATTAAAAAGCGAAAAAATAAAAAAAATTAAAACAAAAAAAAACTAACTTCATATTCCTACTAACATGCCCGACCCAATCCTTTTTCCTGATAAGAATAGCTCATACCTCTCCGTGGTTCTTGCTGGGCAGACAATTTTTTCAGATTGTCTGGCTAAATGAGCACTATTTACAGAAAATTACATTACAAATTTCATGAGTTTTGTATGCAGGATAATTTTAATCTACTATATCAATTTGAATGAAAAATATTATTTCACAATATTCGAATTTATAAAAAATGTATATGCACGCCATTGGGCGGCACTTGCCTTCAAAGGGATTAAAAATATGGGTCATTACATTAAGCCCAGAAGAACTATATGCAAATAATTTCATGAGATTCGAACAGATCGTGAGCGTATCGTTCAATCTACGATAAGCAGAATAGGAAGAAAATACACGCAATTAGGACATGTTAGGGATTCACCCAAGCAAGGTAAACCTAGACTTTACACAAATATTCAACAAGATGTAATTTTATCGGCAGTAGACGATCTATACTGTACAGTGCAAAGATTATCTAGGGATTTGGATATTGGCGTCTTCATTATCAAATATTAACCCCCAGTAGTATCGTTTTTCAGTCTATTGTTAGAAGTATGTGTCTCTCAGATAAATACAAAATGAAAGAATTTGCCACTGATATATTTACCAACATGTAAAATACTGATAATGGCCATCGTCGGCTTCTCCTGTTAGTTGAATAATTAGCACATTTGTGATCCATGGAATCAATTCCTCCTTCCGTCGTATTATAGAAAGCTACAATTTCGGGTTTATATTTATTTCTGCGTCCATACTTTTGGTGTGATGCATGCTTGAAACCAGCAAAACGGCTTTGTTTTTCTTCGGTACGTAACTCGGCAAAGTAATATCGGTAGTGAATCCATACAATGAGGAACCAATCTCACGTTTTTTGTCGGGTAAAAACTCTTTGGGAACTTCTCTTTTATTTTTCTTGACAGTTCCAACATACGTCAATTTTCGCGTTTGCAGCTCTTGCACTGATTCCATTGTGTCGGCAGTAATATTTCTATTGCTTTCAATAATTGGAGAAGTCAATCTAAGGACAGTTTGTGTAGGAATCGACAATTTTTTTTCTCCATCTGATAAACCTAAGCTATCAATTCCTTCTCCACAATAAATATATGCGTTATACAAATAACTAGCACGAGCGTCTGTTAGTGCCAAAACTTTGAGGCCATATTTATTTGGTTTTGCAGGCATGTAAACCTCGAAAAGGGATGAGCATTTCATCAACGCGAGCATAAATCCCCAAGGAATACAGTTTCTGACAATTATTTATAAAGCGTTGAAATATACTTGTAATAGCAGCTGCTGGGTCATCTTTTTTCCTTTTTTCTCTGGTCTTCGCGGTTAGACTTATAAATTGCTGTCAACATAAACAGACCAAAGAGCGCATTCATTTCCAATTCATCTGTCGCTCTAAAATTACTTTTCTGATGTTCGTTAATTCCTGCCCTAACTACCTCAAGTTTAACGTTGGTCCAATGAATAATTTCCTGAACCATTTCTTGGTCAAATAAAAGTGACCAAATATCTTCCACTTGAGGTTTAGGGCCTAACGCTCGTACAATACTAGTCATTTCCGGAATGCCTCTCACAATATGATGTTGTGCCATTTTCAGCCTCGTTGGTAGGTAGCTCTGTAGTATCCCATTTGAAACCATTTTTGCCCCAGAAATAGTCCGCTAATGAATTGGGTTTGTCTTGCGTGGTAAGTTCTATTTTGATTATCAGTATCATCTGCTTCGCTATCATATCCATTTTCATCAGAATCATCATTCCTATCGTGTATTTCTGGCTGTTCCTCGTAATCTGGATCATCGTCCGAATCGTCCATGGGTTCATATAGTGTATAATTGTCTTCTTCCTCTAGTTCGTCTAAACACTTCATAATTTTTGCTCCAAAATTAGGATCATTATAGTAAAAAACTTCTTCTCTACGTCGCTTGGAAGTACTACGACCATCAGAGGTACTTGGAACTGAAGCCTTTGTATGAATGGCAACAGGCCTAAAAAGTTTGTGTGATAATGTTGTGCAATTAAACAAAAACTAAATATTATTTTGTTTCGTATCTAGAAGTATGTGCCTAACAGACACTGACATTTTTTAACGTTTCGGGTAGTATGTGTCTACTAGACACCTTAACTACTCACACTTGAGTTCTGCTGAACAAACGACAAACCACATCTGGTAGTATTTAGTGTTATCTGTCGCCTAAGGTCACGTGAGGAGGATACCTTGAGTGTGGGGTAGACAAATGGCTAGGTACGTTCACAATTGCAAAAGTGAAAACAGTATGTGTCCGTCGGACTGGTTAAGGGTTTGGAAAAGAGGCAAAATACCATGCTTATAAAGTACGTCTCATCCATGAGTTGCTTGAAGAAGACTGTGATTACAGAACAGAACTCTGTAAGTACTTGATGAATCAAATCAATAATAGTTTCAATTAAAATTTCATTCATTTTCGGACGAGGGAACGTTTTATTTGATCAGGCGTGTTATCTATCAAAGCACCCGATATTGGTGTGATGAAATCCAAACTGAATGCAAAAATTCCATACGCCATAAAATATGAACGTATGCGCTGGTATTGTGAGAAATACAATTATTGGTCCATATTTTTCCCTGATATCCAAATTTCCAACACTTTAGACCGCAGAATATGGTTTTAACAAGATTGCGCAAGAAGGGGAACAGTGGAATACCCCATTCAACCGGTTTGCTGAGTTATAAAAAAAATACCGAATTAAAATAAAATATGTTCCATATTACTGTTAATTTAGCAAACAATTAATTTATGCCTAACTTTATAGACGCACTGTATATGGTTTCAGTGGAATTGTCCCCCAGTAACCAATACATCTAATACACCCTGATCATCAGCTCTTCTCAAGGGTAATTTTATATAAAAATATTAAATAATTTGAAATAACATACAATATTCCATGTTGTTACAATACACAAAACACAAATAATGTGGAATTAATTAGTATTAGCTGAGATTAACCCTCTGGTAGTTGGTAGTCGCGCCACTGTCTGTGAGACCGGGCCATCCCTTTTTATGTTGTAAACACTAAGTTGCATACCGTGTTTGGCTGAACGGCCTAGTACTTTCTTTCATCTATCATTACGATTTTTGGCAGCTGCTGTGAGATAGTGGGTCGAGTTATAGTGATTTCCGGTGTCTCAGACCGGCGCGACCATTGCAGGTAAAATTCTGAAAGATGTAGTAGGACTTGATGATAGTGATAGTGAAGGAGTTGTTTTCGAAGATGAATCCGATGAAGAGGAACAGGACAATGAGGAACTTGTAATTCATGAAAGTGATTATGAACAGGAAATTTCAGATACGCAAGAAGGTGTTGAGCATAAAACTTCTTCACTTTTCCATATAGGTATTTTGAAATATAATATAAATTAAAATAACGAGCCCACATTTACTCATTTTCTTTCAGGTAAGAATGGTACCACGCATTGGAAAAAGTATCCTCCACGACCAAAAACTGTTATAGCAAGGCAGGATAACATAGTAATCCTCTTACCTGGGCCATCACAGGCAACCAAATGTTTAAAGACCCAGGAGAAGATTTGGAATTATTCGATGACACGATAATTGGAATTATTGTTTAAAGTACGAATAAATACATATTGTCTATCCAAGCAAATTTTTCAAGAAACAACGGACAGCATTGAAATCCGGGCTTTTATAGGACTCTTATATGTATCTGGTCTTGGTCACTCCAATCGCTCAAATACCGAAAATCTTTGGAGAAGAGATGGATATGGCTTAGAAATGTTTTTCCTCACAATGAGTTCGCAGAGGTTCCGATTTTTTGTACGTTGCATACGTTTTGATGACAACGAAACACGCTCAGATCTAAGAAATGGTTATAATCATTCGGCCTATGTCACCATTAATGAGATGCTTCCAGCATTTAGAGGAAAATGTTCTTTTCGTCAGTAGATTCCCTCAAAGCCTAACAAATATGGACTAAGGATCTTAGCAGTTTGTGACGCAAAAAAAGTATTTTATACATCAAACATGAGAGTCTACGTGGGATCCCAACCCGAAGGGCCATATAAACTTTCCAACAAAACCTATGACTTGGTTTTAAAAATGTGTAAACATCTTTCTGGTTCACACATTAACCTGACGATGGACAACTTGTTTACGTCTATTCCTTTGGTGCAAAAAAATTAGTTTGGGACTACAAAATAACTGTGATTGGGACAATAAGGAAAAATAAAAATAAAAATAAAACCTACTAAACGACCAATCCACACAGGTATGTTTGGCTTCACCGAGGATTTAACAATCGTTTCATATATACCAAACAAAGGAAAAAATGTTATATTAACATCCAGTATGCATCATCATGACGATATTGATGCTGATACTGGTGAGAAATGTAAGCCGGTAATTGTCAGTACATAATAAGACGAAAGGAGGTGTCGATGTTGTCGACAAGTTGTGTGCTTCATACGATTGCTCCCGTAACAGTATAAGATGGCCCATGGTGATATTTTACATGTTGAATGTCACAGGAATCAATTGTCAAGTTATATACAAAGCTAACAGTCCCGATAAAAATATTTTACGTCGACGACATTTTTTGAGAGGTATAGAGAACTTAATCCATCCTCAGTTGCAAAGGAGAGCAACTCTTACGAATCTTTGCAACGGCTACTCAGTTTAGAGAGCACCTCAGGTGTAGATTCTGAGACCAAACTAGTAAAAATTCAGAGAATAGTCTTACCGGTTCTCGGGTAATCCTACTTGAAATTTATTTTAATTAAGGTACTGACGAAGGAAGTTAATTATTAATCAAGTTACTGAAATTAATAATTGAAAATTATGAAAGTTAAGAAAGGTAAGTGGGCGCCACCCTGAATAATACTAGTCTATTTGTTACTCACATCAGCATTATAGCGACAAATCCTGGAATATTTGAAGGGAAAATAAACTCTATGAACAACGTTATTAAATTTACAAGTTGTATACTGACTTTTTTAATAAAAAAAATTAAACAGGAATAAAAATGAGTTGTTCTATGTTGAAGAAGCGATCTCGGTGAAATATATATGTTACTTTCCTGGAGTGGTGTATTCAGTCATGGTTCGAGATAGAGTCCTGGTTCCAGATAAAGGTGAAGATAATCTGGATCCGGTCCTGGTTTCAAATGGAGTCCTTTTTAAAGTTCCAGTTCTAGGTACAGATAACGTTCTGGTTTCAGATGGAGTCCTTTTCCCAGGTAAAGTTACAGGTAAAGTGCATTCACATGAATGCAATTTTTAACTACGTTTGGCTTTAATAGCACATGTTCACAGGAAAGAAAGAATAAAACCTCTTTGCCACTGTTTAAATACACGAAATCATACGAGAGATAATAGACTTACGACTCATGTTCATGTCAAGCTCAAACGCTTTGACCAGGAAAGGAATTTACATTTCAATAGTGAATTCTTAATTCACATTTAATTAATAATTGATAGAAGAAGAGTTAAGAACGATGTCGAAGTGGGACTAACAAATAGCAGTGGAAATTTTCACCACATACGGAACTCGTTCGGCCCGTATTAAAACGTTGATTTCGACTCTTGTAGACAGTAAATATATTCAGCCTCGAAACATTTCTCGGTGTTGGGCATTAGAAAGGACTGGCTATTCGCCGCCCATACGATAATTTATTATTAATTAACTGGAGGAAAGTAAAGTGAACGAAATTAACGTTACATCTTCCGGAGACATTGAAGCTAAGAATAATGGAAGTTACTAATACAGAAGATAGAGAACTTCCAGGAAGACTGCTACCCCCTGGTAGATGTACCCTCTGCGGGTGGAAAAAAAAAAGAAAAACCAGATAAATGCAATACGTATTTGTTCAATAGCAATAGCAATAGCAATAGCACAATAATAGTTGGTATCTAGCTCCAGGTTTTTGTTTAGCATACATTGAGTTACCATTTTCAAGTTTTTAATCGAGTTACAATTTTCTGTTTGTTTTTTATAGAATAATATTGGCTAGTATGTTTTTCTGTGTGTATTTTTTCAAACCTTCGTTATATTTCAATGAATAAAGTTTTAATATTTTTTTTTACTAAAACGATTTATTTTTTACTATAATACCATATTCTATAAAAAAATTACAAAAATCATTCCCTATTTTCAAACCCCACCAGGTCTGTGAGACTGGGGCGACTAATAAATCTTGAAAAAAAAATTGGCGCTACTACCGGAAGGTTAAGTACGTTTCGAACCTATTAAACGGTATCAATCAGTATCTAGTTTAGTGGTTGGTATGGTAATAATTTTTAATGTTTTGTTGTTAAAAAAAACATTAAAAATAGTCATTTGTTTAATAATAATAATTTTCCTAATTCAAGTAAATAACATTTTTTTGTGAACAAATCGTTCCCTTTGAAATTTTTGGTTTGGTACGCATCTGACCTATATAAGTTGAGTTAGATAACGTGACTACAATGATTTGCTTTAGTGCAAGAGAAGTAGACTACCGAACGCCATTGCCCTAAGTCAGCAAAAAGTTAACAAAAAGAGGATGATGATATTTTAGTACAACGATGTCTGGGACCAAACTGAATAATCTCCATACTTTATTTTTATAGATTTAATAGTTTCACTTTGTAGAAAGAATATTCTATTGAATGTAGTGGAGAATGAAAAAAAAATAGAATGTTAACGTCATGCCGCCGTGTTTCTCGAAATTGAATGACCTAATTTCTTATTTACTTTGCATGTGTTGGTTTTCAGCAATACGATATTCCTAAATGTGTGAAAATGGGCTCGCTGGAATTCACTGCTTCTATTTCAGTTTTTTTGTAGTTTCTGTTTTGCTATGAGCGATAGTAACTATTTTCCAACTCAAAAAGTATTAACTATTTTTTATAAAATAATTTTGCTTCTCATGCACAATAGAAATGCGAGGTTGGGAAAACCATCAATAAAAATACGCGCAATAGAATGCAAGAACATAATTATCTTTACTTCTAAAAGGAATGTGCAACAAAACCATTGCTCGTCGTTAGTCATTGAAATTATTGGCCATATTGTAATTGCGATATCATATGACCTTTTTTCAAATTTTAACAATTATTGACCATTTTTGACAATTATTGATAATTTTGACAGTTTTGACAATTATTGATCATTTTTGACAATGTTTCAAAAATGTGGACCATTTTAGACCATTTTCCCAAATTTTAACAATTATTGACCATTTTTGACAATAATTGACAAATTTCGAAAATTTTGACCATTTTTCAAAAATTTTGACAATTTTCAACAATTATTGACCATTTTTGACAGTTTTTTATATTTATTGACCATTTTTTCAAAAATTTTGACCTCTTTTCCAAAATTTTTGATAATTCTTGACCATTTTTTCAGAGTTTTGACAATTTTTTGCAATTATTGACCATTTTTTCAAATTTTAACAATTATTGACCATTTTTGACAATTATTGATCATTTTTGACAATTTTTCAAAAATGTTGACCATTTTAGACCAATTTTCCAAATTTTAACAATTATTGACCATTTTTGACAATAATTGACAAATTTCGAAAATTTTGACCATTTTTCAAAAATTTTGACAATTGTTAACAATTATTGACCATTTTTGGCAGTTTTTTATATTTATTGACCATTTTTTCAAAATTTTTGACCATTTTTTCAAAGTTTTGACAATTTTTTACAATTATTGACCATTTTTTTCAAAATTTTTACAATTTTTGACCATTTTTTCAAATTTTAACAATTATTGACCATTTTTGACAATTATTGATAATTTTGACAGTTTTGACAATTATTGATAATTTTTGACAATTTTTCAGCAACGTTGACCATTTTAGACCATTTTTCTAAATTTTAACAATTATTGACCATTTTTGACAGGTTCTGACAATAATTGACCATTTTCCAAAAATTTTGACAATTTTCAACAATTATTGACCATTTTTGACAGTTTTTTATAATTATCGACCATTTTTTCAGGATTTTGACAATTTTTGACCGTTTTTCAAAATTTTAACAATTATTTACTATTTTTTGACAATTATTGATCATTTTTGACAGGTTCTGACAATAATTGACCATTTTTGACCATTTTTCAAAAACTTTGACAATTTTCAACAATTATTTACCATTTTTGACGGTTTTTTTCAAAATTTTGACAGGGCAATGGCTTTCTCAACAAGGCTGTTGAAGTTTAAGGAACTGGACTGTAGAAGTTGTTCTCGGATGCTGTCGTCCGTCAAACCTCTAATTAATTGAGCCCTAAGGAAGATATCAGCGATGGACGTCTTGCACTCGCATGGTGAAACAAACTCACAATCTGTCAGTTCACCTCGAAGCACTACTACGACTGTTGGTCGCCTTGATAAATTGATAGAAATTGATGTTGATGGCTCCTAATGAATTCAGAAGAAGTCGTGCACAGTAGGGTTCATTGTTCAGGACATTTTTTATCTCAAGATAATTTTCAAATCGTTGTTTGTAATTGCGAAAAGATTCTCTCTTTGAATCATAAGAGTTGAAATTGGGAAGTAGAGCTGTGTTTACAACTGGTATGAATTCATTCCACTCTCATTGAAGATATAGACTTCTAGAACTAGAGCACCCAAGGGAGGATTTCCCCAAAAAGGACCTAGTGAAAAGACTGTTGAGCCAGATAAGGACTACTCATCTCTTGACATAAACAGTACAACTAATAGCACAAACAGCCTATAGGCTGAGGTGCCGAAGCCGAGGCTTCTGACTGGTGGTGTCGAACCAATCAATCATTCAATCAATTAACCATTAGAAAATTCCACACAGGTAGAATTCATTGATGTTGAGAGTTACCGATCCTGTTTCTTTTATGAAGAGATGTGAATTTTTTTGAAGCATTCGGAAATTTTTCCGTTACATTTCAGTTCACCATACACTACATTCATATCGGCATATTCTTGATTACTAAATCCTTGATTCAAATTATTGGTTCTGTGATTTAGTTCGAGTACTAATACGAAAGAAACTCAAAGATAACTGTACCTACTGTTAAATTTGATGAAACAAAAGAATTGTTCGACGAAGTAGAGAAATGGAACTTGGAAGAAAGATATATCAAGATAACGTCGGCTCATTCTTAACTAAAAAAGTGAAAATACTTTTTAATTATAAAAATCGATAAGGAACCGTCCAGCGTGATTAAACGTAAATTGCCTTTTAAATAGTCCATAGATCCTTGAGGTGCCATAATTTTACCTGTTATACCTTTTCCAAGAAAATATAATTTATTTGGTAGTTTTATTGTGTACCTAAGTATAAATAATTTACTAAAGTAAAATACTCAAGTAGAGTTGACGCATATAGAGAACATTACTGGCCGATTGCTTGGCAATTGATCCAAGTCTCAGAGACGTACAGTAAACATCGTTTCTACACAAAAGCTTATTCTTGTTTCGTTTGTTGTGGAGTGACCGGTTTTTTAATATGGGAATTAAGAGCTTTTATGTATTACAATTTTGTGTTAAGATAGTCATAGTTCGACTTTGACTTTTAGGTGGATATTCTAAGAATTGAAATAGTAGTTATTGGGTATTTTTAATAAGTTTAAATGGGGTGCGATACTGGAACGAGAATCGGTTGGAAACGAGTGCATATATTGATGACGTGCCTGTGCTGTTCTTTATCTGCGTTAACTCTAGCCAGGTTTTTTTGCAAGCTTCTGGTGATTTTGTTATACGATGAAAATACAAAGGCGATTTTCATGTCAAATAAGTGAATACAAAGACGCAAAGTAAAGGTGCAACAAAGAGTTAACACCACACAAACTTGTACAGTGATGTCTAACTATGAGGGCACTTTGTATTTGAATTCCGCTTTTATCTGAAATATGAATTACCAAAGGAAATAATTATACGTTGTAATTTCCAGTCAGACGGTTTACTTTACGGTAGGTAAATATAACTTGTCTGAAATATCAAAAAAGGGAAAAAAAAATGTTCGCTTCTAGCACCGTACACGAAACTCGAATACATCGGATAGATCACCCTGTTTTTTATATCGGTAAATGATTCATTAATAGTGGCGACCGGCCGTATCTCGGAAACCGTATGTCCTAGAATTTGGGAAATAATATTCTTATGGGAAAATCGGCCTCAAAAAAATTATTAAAAATGTTTTTCATTCCATAGTTTTTCGCTAGGTGGCGCAATCTATCACTTACAAAGAATAGTTTAAAACTAAATCTTTGATTTTTACTTATTGAGAAGAATCAAATATTTAGTTTTCTCTTACAACTTACTGGGTAAGCCAACAATCATCAACACTCACCAAAAAATGCAAATATCTTTGGAATGACAGAATATATCTGTTCGCGGTTTCGACAGGTTAATTAAGTCATCTCACCTTTTTGTAAGCTGTTTAGAGTTATAGCAGTTCATCTGAAATGTCTCAGTGTTAGATAACGCCCTCTGGTTACCGATTGTAAAATTAAAAGATTTGCTGTTATTTGATCTTGGAATCTACCTTCAATGCTCTATGCATGGAGTCTATATTCTTGAAAATCGATTCAGGCATAAATCAAATTCAAAGTATGGTACAGTAGCTCTCATTTACCGATATGAAATACAGGGTGATCGATTTAAAAAAATTGAGAAACCGATGTATTCAAGTTTGGACTGTATAAGGTTTCCTAGATATGGAAAATGAAAATGATACGACCATCACAGGCTTTTTTAATACACTATATAACCTAATACAACCTTATAGCATTGCAATAGCGAAGTCAAGCATAATTTGAACTAAAATACAGGGTGTCCCATTTAAAAAATTTTATCTTTGATCTGTCACGGCATTCTGGAAAACGCTGTACAATTGCGACTAATTTCAAAATATGAACCTTTAGGCGTACTGAAATCAGTAAACATTATATTTAAATATCATTGAGGATTTACACGATATTGAAATTTATCGCACTAATGGATCACCCTGTATTATTGATTGTAAAATATAATTTATTTTTTATTTGAATGAGTTTTACCTGTATAAGAACAGGAGCTCAACATGTTCTTGAAGTTTATAGAAATCAGTTGAGCCAAAGACGAAAATTTACGACTACTTGATATGGGCGACGCAATATAAATTAAGTAATAAAATATTTTCATAAACTAATTATTGTGTAATATCATATCTATTTCATTTTCTGTCCGACTCTTTGACGATGATCAATTAGATATTGCAGAATAAATATATTATTCAAACGCTTTTCAACAAAGTTTTGGAATATATTTTTCAAAAACAGTGACCGTGCCACTAAGAAGCAACAACTACTTCTCGGGCTATATGCTCCGACAGACATTCAATTACACTTCTGAGTCAAACGGGGTCGGTATGATATAAAAGATTCAACCAACCATTCTGGTTTGAAATTAGAAGAGACAACATAACTTGCAGACCGGTTTCGGCGTATTTGCGCCTCATCAGTACAAGGTATATGTTCTCGCCCGGACTGAATCTGACAGTGAAATCACAATTAATACATGTCTTCCAGTAACGAAAGTGTTAAAGTTGTGACGATAGCGACATCTTCACCTCCAACCACAAACCAAAATTCGAAAATTTGTCAACAAGCCGATAGCTTGAAACAATTAAATATTATTACAGTTTCCTGTAAAATTGTCGTATTTAGTAAATACGACAATTTTACAGAAGCTGTAATAATACTTGATGATCAATTACATCATTCTTTTTGTTATTTTTGGGAGCATATTCTTATTTCATCGTTTCGGTAGCGTTCCAGCTTCCGTTCTCAAGAAATATTTAATTTTTCAAAAATTGTTGTCCTTATGGGAGGCTAACAACACTAACATTGATCTTTCAATGTTATAAATGAAACTAACTGTTTCTAATTAATTCCACTATTTGATGAAAAAATTATGAAAATTAGAATGACGATGATATGTCAATATCGAAATAATTATCAATATCCTTTCATAATTTTCATAATCTTTTCATTGAAAAGTGGAATTAATTAGAAACAGTAGTTTCATTTATAACATTAATATGAGTAGATTTCACAAAGTAAGGGTCCAAACAATAAATTCAATTGATCTTTTAGAATATTTTCTGATAGATTTTTTTCTTTTTCGCTTTTTTTTCAGTTGTTGAACAATTAATAGTCTTTTTATACTGTTGTCTTGACTTTAAAGTTAACAAATTTAGAGAAACATTGCTAGCTACTTCTTGCATTTCTGGTGAAGTATTCGTTAATTCTTTCCCACAGTCTTTACTGTGAAATCTTGTTGTTATTAGTTTTTTCACCTACCTTACCAAAAAACCAATCATATGAACACCAGAAATAGGACAGAAAGTACTATCAGCTGCCCTTGATTGCCTTCGCTCGTTCGTGCAGTTGATAATCTCGGGCTGCTAAAGCTCCATTTCTGCCTTGAGACACAATATACTATAGCAGCCTGAGGGACGATAAACATTACTTCCGATCTTATTATTAGGGTTGATATGATTGTCTAGTTGTCGCATTTTTTGTGTGTCAGATAGCGACAAAAAACATGGAACGCTACCTAAACGTTTGAATGAAAATATGAAAAAACATTTTATAATTTCCCATCAAAAACAAAAAAAAATCTAATTTGTCTCATGATCAATTCCAGTAACATTAGAAATATATAGAGTTTCACAACTTTTAATGTAAATCAAACAAATAATTTCAATGTAAAATATTAAATTCATTTCGTACTGTAAATATTGAAACCTTACGTCACAACAACATTAATTCCATAAATAATTAATGTTGTTTCGGTTGTTTTGAAATACAAACTAACTCTGCAAAGACCCTATACATTGAAAACTAACGTATTCGAAATTGATTTGATATTTTCCCAAGCTTTATAATGTTTGTTTCGATAGACTGAATTTAAACCACTTTATATTTATCAAAGCTAGGAAATTTGAAACAATAACAATAAGTTCTTTAACCTTGTGATGAAGGCAGAAGGAGAGGTCGAGAGAAAGACAGAAAGAGAGGTCGAGAGAAAGAGAGAAAGAGAAAAAGAGAAAAAGAGAAAAAGAGAAAAAGAGAAAAAGGGAAAAAGAGAAAAAGAGAAAAAGAGAAAAAGAGAAAAAGAGAAAAAGAGAAAAAGAGAAAAAGAGAGAAAGAGATGAAGAGATGAAGAGATGAAGAGATGAAGAGATGAAGAGATGAAGAGATGAAGAGATGAAGAGATGAAGAGATGAAGAGATGAAGAGATGAAGAGATGAAGAGATGAAGAGATGAAGAGATGAAGAGATGAAGAGATGAAGAGATGAAGAGATGAAGAGATGAAGAGATGAAGAGATGAAGAGATGAAGAGATGAAGAGATGAAGAGATGAAGAGATGAAGAGATGAAGAGATGAAGAGATGAAGAGATGAAGAGATGAAGAGATGAAGAGATGAAGAGATGAAGAGATGAAGAGATGAAGAGATGAAGAGATGAAGAGATGAAGAGATGAAGAGATGAAGAGATGAAGAGATGAAGAGATGAAGAGATGAAGAGATGAAGAGATGAAGAGATGAAGAGATGAAGAGATGAAGAGATGAAGAGATGAAGAGATGAAGAGATGAAGAGATGAAGAGATGAAGAGATGAAGAGATGAAGAGATGAAGAGATGAAGAGATGAAGAGATGAAGAGATGAAGAGATGAAGAGATGAAGAGATGAAGAGATGAAGAGATGAAGAGATGAAGAGATGAAGAGATGAAGAGATGAAGAGATGAAGAGATGAAGAGATGAAGAGATGAAGAGATGAAGAGATGAAGAGATGAAGAGATGAAGAGATGAAGAGATGAAGAGATGAAGAGATGAAGAGATGAAGAGATGAAGAGATGAAGAGATGAAGAGATGAAGAGATGAAGAGATGAAGAGATGAAGAGATGAAGAGATGAAGAGATGAAGAGATGAAGAGATGAAGAGATGAAGAGATGAAGAGATGAAGAGATGAAGAGATGAAGAGATGAAGAGATGAAGAGATGAAGAGATGAAGAGATGAAGAGATGAAGAGATGAAGAGATGAAGAGATGAAGAGATGAAGAGATGAAGAGATGAAGAGATGAAGAGATGAAGAGATGAAGAGATGAAGAGATGAAGAGATGAAGAGATGAAGAGATGAAGAGATGAAGAGATGAAGAGATGAAGAGATGAAGAGATGAAGAGATGAAGAGATGAAGAGATGAAGAGATGAAGAGATGAAGAGATGAAGAGATGAAGAGATGAAGAGATGAAGAGATGAAGAGATGAAGAGATGAAGAGATGAAGAGATGAAGAGATGAAGAGATGAAGAGATTAATTATTCACCAATTGAGTTAATTCGCGGGGTGTGGTTTGATTAAATAAGCGAGCGAGAAAGATTCCTTTTTTTTGCGCTAGAGCGTAAAGTAACCATCCTCGGCATTTGTCGACTTTACGATTTCATTTGAATATAGTAATTAGTCATTTTACGCGCGACTGTAGAAAAAATATTTTAAATGCTGATCCGATAAAATTTTTAGATGCTTACTCATTGAAGCTATTATATTTTTTCATGTTGCGTTACATATTCAACAAAATTTACGCAAGTTACATTGAGTCCACCAAATGGAGATCCGAAGAAAGATATTTGTTATATAACTATTATATTTTGTGATATTCAACTATATATGCTAGTATCATCGACACATGCTCGGTGGAATCAATACCCCGATGAACCCATTTTCAGCATGTTTGACATGTAACTCGGAAACTGTCCATTTTCCATTTTTTTTTTTCAAGATTTTTGAACAAGACAACAAAAACTACATTATACCAAAATTCAAAACCAATTCTACTGGAACTCAAATTCCCTTAGGTTTGGTACGGGATCTTTTTCATCAATTTTTATGACTGTTTTTTATTATGATTTTCTGATTCTGTTCATTGCGTTTTGCTTAAAAAATTTATTCGGTTCTGCAATATCTGAAGTTTCAATAAAATTGTTTGTAAAAACAGCTTATATACTTTAACGTGTAGCTTGGTAGATTTTATTTCGTTTAATAAGAGTTTCAAAGGATCAGATTCTTTGAATTCTCTCCGAACGTAGCGTTACAATTTTTTATACATCTGGCTACCAGCACTCTTTTCATACTGTTCCTATTTTGAACGAATATATGATTTTTTTTCCAAGAAACTACGATCCCTTCCAACGTAATCTGTTTGCTTCTAAAATACCCGACATCCAAATTCTTTGGGTTACTTTTTAGATCCGTAGCAAGCAGAGAGGAGATGGGAAATTAATCTTGTCCGTTTAACAGAAACTAACATGTTTTTCAATTATGCGAATTCTAAAATATTTTGTTAGCAGTTGATTATTACAAGAGAAACCTTCAAATCAGTTACAAGTTAAATCTGGAATAGATTATTAACATTTTTAATTAAAATTAAAATTTTTTATTGCACATTTTTTATTCTTCAGATTTTCTTCAGTCTTCAGATTTTCCTGTTCCCTGACAAGTTGTTAATCATTATCATTTTTCCCATTTTAATAGTTGGAAGCAGGTATTTTTTTGACTGGCCTGTTTTTCAAATCTTAACTTTGTATTTTCTGTATAGACGTAGGTCGATATGCAATAAACATTTCCATGCAAAAACCACTAGAATCTCTCAAGAAAATATTTACGTTGTCAAAGTAAATAAAGTTTTTCTTTGAAAACCGAAAATATTCCATTGAATTTCAAGTCGGTCAAAAAGATCCTAAAGAAACATCAAACTTTTTGCGAAAAGTATAAAAATTATTCAAAAAAAAATATGGACGCTGCCAGAATTTTTTTCACAACTATAACATAATTTCTAAAATATATATTATTATTTCAATCCTTACTACGTTAGATATTTCCATGTTTATCAAATATAACCAGTAAATAACAAATTACACAGCAGAAATATAACATATATATTACTGGACCAGTTGCACAAATTAAAAGTTGGCATAATAATAATAATTAGATATAGAAGTTATCGAGGAAATTAAATACCTCTGAGTGAACCAAAACCAATTGGTTTCAGGACACGACGGTCTCCATGTAAGGAGCGGTACTCCGACAGCGTCTGTTCTCCATGTAAGGAGCGGCTAAATCAGCACCTGGTAATAGGTCTAAAATGCGACAATCACGATGTCGAATTGTAAAATTAGATTACCCCAGGCGGGTAGAGCAAATGCTCAGAATTCCACACTGCAAGTGTACCTGGTACATTGACTGTCTGCTCCACGGATTCTGGGGGTAGCAATAATTCGAATGTAAATTCCGGGACCCTTAATCTCAGGAATCGTCAGGTGAATCGACATTGCAACACCTTAAACTCTTGTCGCGTTCAAGTTGGTGCTGGAAGGGCTTGTTCGAAAAAGGATTCACCTTCTTCCTCGGTTAGCGGTAGGCGCAGGGTGACACCGACTAGGGCTACTGCGAACCACACTCATGGGGAAAACAACATCGATCCTCCGCCACAGGCTTCTGGAGTGACGCAAGTCGGCACATCTACGACCAGAAAAGCCGGAAAACCCAGGAAGCGCATGAAGTGGACTATCGAGCTAAACTCATTTAGTATGCGCTCCTACTTTAAAATCACCAAGATGGAAACTGATGAGATAACATACAGATACGCCCTCCACCGTGCATTCGTTGAACATTTTTCAGAATTTCAGCATCTTACGGAACAACATATTGCTAACCAATGTAGAAGTATTGTGAAAAACAATCTACTACCCGGTCCCACGTTGCAACAAATTCAAGGAGAAAAAGTCCTCCTTGACCTTCAAGATGCAGAGAATGACATAATAACCGATCATGATACACATGAATCGGAGAATGCACAAGGAAATCACAATGGCGTTGAGGAAACAAACAATGATTGCGACAAAACTCCCGATAATGACTATAATACCGAACTTTGTAAAGCACTTGCGGAATTTAATGGCACCAACCCAACACACCGGCCAAAATTACCAAAGATGCGAACCAATAAGAGCACTAACAGCATACTAGCAGCTGTGAACTTACTACTGCAGGACCATGTTAAATACAGCGAAGCATACTCTCATCTACTGTGGAGCAGTGGCAGTGCTTCGAAGTCACAATCAACGAATCCAATTCCCCAAGAACAATCGGGGTAAGGAATACAAACAGTTCGAGCCTTGGTGGCAACGCCAGTTGGAAAGTTCCGTTGATGACATCAGAAGGGAATTGGGGCAGCTGACAAAGTTTAAAAACAACTTGAAACGGTCTAGGCGCTTAACAAACAGAGTGAGAAAGATCTATCGAAAAATCAAAACTTTTACAGGCAACAGTTAAAGGCAAAATCCAAACGTTTTTCACGATATGTCAAGTGCACGAAAAGAAAACAACAGAATTGCTTATTCAATAACAATCAGAAGTTATTTTACAGGCAACTAAACGGTACAGTGAACAATTACAACCAAAGTCTCCCAAATTAAGATGAGCTAACTGAGTAGTAACTGGTCTTCATTATGGTCGAACCCTATCGAACATAAATCCAACGCTCACTTGATAAGAACTGAGGAGGAAAAAATTAACATTGAACCAATGCCTGTCGTTAACTTGACAACGAGCGAGGTATCCGAAGCTAAAAAGAGCACCAGTAATTGGAAGACACCAGGAGTTGAACATGTCCAAAACTTCTGGTATCATAAGTTTGACAGTCTGCATGAAGCAATTGCAACATCATTTTCACATATTCTGCTACATCCAGAAGATACACCACCATTTCTGACACTGGGTTCGACCCACTTGTTTCCAAAAACGCATCAAACTCACGATACTACGCAGTATAGAACCATAACATGACTTCCAGCTATATATGAAATATTAACGTCTTGTCGTAACCTAACCGTATTTACAGACATGTGGACCAAAACAACGACTTTTCGGAAGAACAGAAAGGGTGCAGACGAGATCACCAATGCTGCAAAGAACAACTCATCATCGATTCAGTAATACTAAAACAGGAGCAAAAGGAACAACGCAACATCTACAAGGCATTCGTAGATTACAGGAAAGCATTTGATAGCGTTCCACGTTCCTGGCTTGGCAAATTTACAAAGTACACCCCATAGAACGCATAGAACGCAGTACATTCTGAATATTTGCTTGGTAAAAATTGGTCCATTCCTCAATCAGGGCCAATTGGAGCTCTTTACGTGTTGATAGAGCAGGTATGCGACGTCTAACACGTCTTTTGAGCTGGTCCCGAATATGTTCCAATAGGATTTAGATCTGGGCTTTGAGCAGGCCAGTCCATTTTTGCAATACCAACCTCTTCAAGGTACTCCGCTACCATTCTTGCCGTGTGCGGTCGAGCATTATCTTGCATTAGAAGAAAACCATTACCAACAAATCCAGCACATTGTAGCACATAATCTTCTAGGATCTCTGCAACATATCGTCGTGCTGTTAGTGCGCCTCTGTCAATCACGACGACATCCATGTGTGCCTCAAAAGAAATACCTGCCCCAAACATTACTAAGCCACCCCCATGAGCAGCCCGTGATAACCGAGTACAGGCAGCATACCGTTCTCCAGCTCTCCTGTACACCTTATTTCTGCCATCTTTACCATAAAGGCACATTCTATACTCATCCGTGAACAATACTCAAGTCTGCGTCTGTGAGCTGTAGTAAGCAAGGGTCCTTTAGCTGGACTGCAAGCTGTCAAACCACTTTCTTTCATCCTTCGTCGAACAGTAGACGTGCTGACTGCTGTTCTATGAGCTTGTTGAAGGCCGCTTTGGAGCATTCTAGCGGTTTGCGTTCGGTATCGCAATGCAGAAATCGTGAGAAAGCGATCCATCCGAGCTGTTGTTTTTGCATTGCAGCCGGTGAGCTTCATGATTTAAACTATTGTTATTTCAACAACAGCTTTTTTTCCAAGAGCAAGGGAGTAGAAAATTAGCTATGACTGCTTAGGAATTCTTGGTGATATGGGAAACAATAAACGAATAAGATTAGAAGAACATACTAAATGGGATAACAAGTACCACGTGGAAAATATAAAGTGTATGTAGTTTCTTGCCAATTGCCTCTCTTCGCCTAATACAATAAACCGCAGTTTCACCAGGCAGTCACACTGGCTTTTTCTTTTTTCGGGCCGAGATGGGGAACTCATGTTCGAATGGGTCCAGGACCAAAACAGTGTTGGATTCATCCCAAGGGGGATGCCTACCAAACCCACTTCAAACTTGCCGATACCCCCGCCTCGAAATCACTACCCTAGCATAATTCGAGACAGGCGGCGGTCCCTCGCACACTCTCCGCTCACACCGTCATATTCTCCCTAACTTTCACTCCTACCTCTCATGCCATATCGAGTCCTTCTCTCCCCCTAGCCATGCTCTCTACTACGCCACTTACCTCCATCCATTCCTCCTCCCCCCTCAACATTATCTCCACCAGGTTCTCTCAATACATCGCCTCCCCTAGTTTCCTCTCCAACTTCTTCAGCACTTCCTCGTTCCTCCAGCATCTAAACACATGCCCCACATCATCCTCCACTTCACACTTCTCGCACTTTCCAGTCTCACTTTTTCCAATCTTGTGGAGCTACCCTACTCTCGACCCATGTCCAGTGAATACCTGTGTCAAGAAGTAGTTCCCCTTCCCGAATTTCCGGTCCATCCAATCTCTACTATTCCCAATCGCTCATTTTAGCGCGCCCTCATACTCCTCCCACCTTCTCTCCATTTCCTCCTCCATCCATTCCTCTACTTCCTCTCTGGTCGCACCCCGCCAGCGTTTATTTCTGGTTATAGCCATCACGTCCAATGGGTAGGTTCTTGCCAGCACCGCTGCTGCCAGCCCACCCATTGTCCTGTTCCCCTGAACCACCCTCAGCAATATCCCTCTCTGCACCCACACCTCACATTCACTCCCGCTCTTTCACCCCACACCTCCGCACCGTACTACCGTCCTACCCATTATTCTTCTCTTCCACTCTCCCGGCCCCTTCACATTACACATCAATCTCCCCAGCCATGCTGCCCTCACTTTCCCCTTCTCTGTCACCTTTAACATGTGTGTTCTGAAGGATAATTGACTATCCAACCACACCCCTAGGTATTCCACAGACTCCTCCATACGAATTATCCTTCCCTTCACCATCACCCCCACTTCCCTTGTCTTGTTCCGTCCCTTCACCAGCAACCCCACGAAGAACACGCGTAGGACCATTTTCTTGTTCCTCCAGCTGCCCTTCCTACCACTTTCCACCAAGCCCATTACCCTGCCCAGTGCCGAGATACATGATTTTCCCTTCGCAAACCCGTGCTGGTTTACCCTAAAACCCCCATTCCTACCAAGTCACACTGACATAGTGTATCCTACAGTTTCCTGCTCTAGCTGAATCGTCGTCACTAGGGCTTAGAAAGTTGTGACGTCCCTTAGATAGGCTTAATGCAATAATAAGATAAAGTGATATAAAGAGGGGAAGACACATATTGTAATTTTGAGTAATCAATAATATCAATTCAAAAAACAAAAACTCACTTTGAAACAAGCTCTGATGGATGAAAATCCATCGAAAGTAATAAAAACGAACTCGACGGCATTCGAAAACTTTATCATGGAACAATTTACATGAGAACAAATCTCGAATCAACTGGGAATTTTCCACATCGGATATTTTCCTTTTATAAAAGTTAACGGCCACCGTAATTAATTTCCACGGCTTACGTATTCACGGTCGAAAATAAATTAAATTTGACAAATGACTTGTCAACTTTCATACACCAAACAATTGTTAGTCGTGAAATTTCTTTAGCTAGTTTGGGATGTTTTTAAAGGGACATTTAGAAGTGGTGCAAAGAGTTGGAGAGCAAGAGAAAGTGGAATTATTTGTTGAATGCATATGCTTTAATCCTTAGTGACACTACACCGTTAAAACGAAAAAAAATTTCATTGTTTCCCAAATTGAAGAGATAATTTAATTGAAATTCCCAAAAAAACCTAATTTGTTCACATTGTTACCTGGAATGAATTATATTCTGGAAATAATTTAATAGTTTAAGCTGGATAAATAACATTTCAATAATATAATCGACACTTCATTCATTAAAAAATTAATTTGAATTTCATCCAGAATAGATCCCGCTTCGTTAAATTCGATTTATTAGTTGAATAAAAAGTGTTGTGCCTCATCGCATTGAATTTTGTAACCGTTAAAATTGACAATCGAATTAATCGTATCAATATTCATAGTTTCAGATATAAAATGATAATTTTTTTCAATATGCCGATAAATAATTTGACTGAGACATATTTGACACTAATTTTATTTTGTTCCAGCATAATTTCACTATTCTAAACCTGTTATAAAATCCAGTCTTCTTCAGAGCTTGTTATCAAATTTAATGATTTTACTGTCTGGTTAGAGACAGCTGTGGGTGTTCAGCAATGAGATGGCCATTTGGTTGATTGGCACAACGTATCGCTGTCCTGATCATTGTGTTATTAGAGATGCAGCGAAGCCACAGAAGACCTGCATCCATTATCCCGGATGAGAATATGGGGTATGATAATGTGTGTTTTCATAAAAGTGTGTATGCTAAAAAGTACCGGAAGTGTGTGTTGCACTGAAATGTTGCGGATCGGGACGCCCTCTACTCTGTGTTTTGCGACGGCTCGTCGGTCGCTTTTTCCGTACACTTCTGGTCTTCTGAGTGTTTTCGGTACACTTTCTCTCCTAAAACTGAAGAATGTCTTGTTGCCCTGTCCCTGGATAGAGCAACTGCGGTTGTAGTATGAGGATGAGGTGCTTGAGCATCTCAATAACCATTATACTGGAAAATGGGATTGAACTCGGAAGGTGATTTTAGTGAAGTTATTGGAGCTGCTTTCTCAGATTTTGAGGGAAAAGTTTACCTTTTCGGGCATTGTGGATCTTAAGTTAGGTGGTCACTGCCACGGTTCCTACAATAAGGCTTTTCGAAGCTTGCTTCTTATTGCACGACATAAAAATTTTAGCAATTTAGTGAACTCGTGTGATGTTAGGGAAAGATGAGCGGTCGTAGGACCGCCGACAGAAGCTTGCTTCTTATGCACAATAGAATGACGATTTTTCATGAATTTTTCATCATTTTTTGAAAAAATTTAACAATTTTTGACCATTTTTTACAGTTTTTGACGAATTTTGACAATTACTGACTGTCTCTGACAATTATTAACAATTCTTCAAAAATTTTGACATATTTGGCAATTATTGACCATTTTTTCAAATTTTGATAATTATTGACCATTTTTGACAATTATTGAGCAATTTTGACAATTATTGATCATTTTTGACAATTTTTCGAAAATTTTGACCATTTTAGACCATTTTCCCAAATTTTAACAATTATTGACCATTTTTGACAATTTTTGAGCATTTTAGACAGGTTCTGACAATTATTGACCATTTTTGACAATTTTTCAAAAATTTTGACAATTTTTGATAATTATTGACCATTTTTGACAGTTTTTTATAATTATTGACCATTTTTAACAGTTTTTCATAATTATTGACCATTTTTTCAAAATTTTGACAATTTTTGACCATATTTGACAAGTTTTCGAAAAATTTGACCATTTTTCAAAAATTTTGACGAAATTTTAATAATTATTGTTCCTTTTGGACCATTTTTGACAAATTTTGATTGGTTTTGACAATTATTAACCGTCTTTGACAGTTATTGACCATTTTTGAAAATTTTTCAAAAATTTTGAACATTTTTCAAAATTTTTGACAATTATTGACCAGTTTTTGACAATGTTTGAAAATATTTGGCAATTATTAACCATTTTTTCAAAATTTCGACAGTTTTTGACTATTTTTGATCATTTTTCCAAATTTTTGACAATTTTTGACCATATTTAAAAGTTTTAACATATTTGGCAATTATTAACCATTTTCCAAAATTTTGACAATTTTTGACCATTTTTGACAATTTTTCACACCCAGTCACTCGGTTTATAACCCTAAATTCACATCATTTCCATTAGCTACACGAGCGCCATTTTGGTGAATCTTCGAATTATAATTTGCTGTTTACAGGTGGACACTTTTCTCAACTTGTCTCCCATATAAGATGGTACTCCTTCCTTCTACCCTCCATAATAAGAAGCAAGCTTCTGTCGGCGGTCCGACGACCGCTCATCTTTTTTGACTTGTAGCATTTGTTGGTTTTGAGACTTCTGCAGTTATCGCAGGTGTAAATCATGGCTTTATATTCGTTGGATGTGTGGTCTAATGTTATAAAACGGGTACAATATTTTGGAGAGGGCTTGGTGATATGACATCACTGACTTTGAACAGGCAGGTGGATGTGTTGGTGGTTTAGAGGTTGTCCAGGAGGGTAGTCCTAGAAGCTGGAAGAGTGGTATACATACCACGTGGTTAACGTCGATGGAAATCCGAGTTTTTGCTTGGAGTTTTTCATGACCAATTTTCTCCGGATTTTAAGGAGACCAGTACAGTAAGGATTGTCTTCAAGATGGTTAATTTGGATCCTCAAAATTTCGTTAGTACTCAGAAGGTTGAAAAGCTCCTTTCTGAAAGAAGTATTTGGGTGAAAATTTAGGAAGTTTAAAGTTTGGAGTCCAGGAGTGGAGGTTCATTGTTCAAATTGTCAATCGACGATTCGGAACTGTTACGTTAATTTAGAACAATTGATAAGAATCGTATGGGCGGCGAATAGCCAGTCCTTTCTAATGCCCAACACCGAGAAATGTTTCGAGGCTGAATACATTTACTGTCGATAAAAAGTCGAAATCAACGTTTTAATACGGGCGGTGAAAATATCCACTGCTATTTGTTAGTCCCCACTTCGACATCGGTCTAAATTCTTCTTCTATCAATTATTAATTAAATGTGAATTAAGAATTCACTACTGAAATGTAAATTGCTTTCCTGGTCAAAGCGTCTGAGCTTGACATTAATATGAGACTCAAGTCTATTATCTCTCAAATGATTTCGTGTATTTAAACAGTGCCAAAGAGGCTTCACTCTTCTTTCCTGTGAACATGTGCTATTGAAGCCAAACGTTATATTTTCTTTAAAAAGTGCATTCATGCGAATGGTAAGTTATTTCGCTTAAATGTATGTTAACTACTCTTTATCATTTTGCTTTCCGCCTACATAGTAGTTTTCATGATTAAAATAGTACAGGTTAGTCCAGTAGCAGTTCGCGCATAAGCTTTTATTAAAAATATAGTGCCCAATGAGAAGTGGGGTTTAAAGGCAACCATCTTGTCGCGCAAAGCCAATTACAATCGAGGCGCTAGTTTTTAAAACTACAATTTATATTTATGTATTTTAATATTCAAGTAATAATTAATGCAAAAATTTACTTTTATTAGCATTAAAAATTAACATAATTTAAAGTTTACAAAAATGTATTTTATTACCTATACATTACAAATAGAAGTATTTTTTAACAAATTGGAATTTAAAAAAAGTATAAAGTATAAAAGTATAAAAAAGTTTTTTAGGATAGGATCAATGAAAATTGAAAATAATTGTAAATTGTTAATAAAATTTTTTATTTAAAAATTAAAAAACTTTTTAATGTGGTATAAAATAACATATTTTTTAAAAATATAATGTTACAATATTTAAAAAAATAAGTCAACATGCTACATACTAGTAATTTTTTTTCTCAGTTTTAATAATGTACATTAATATATCTAAATCTTAAGAATTTACAATAAATATATAACATTTTAACAAACAGTACATGCTTTAAAATAAAACACACACATAAATGTATAGCAAAATGGCCGCCTTTAGCCCCCTGCGCAACAGATTTTTATTTTGGTTCCAAGGTCAAGCGCTACTGGAGTAACCTGTACTATTTTAATCATGGTAGTTTTCCACTTTCATATTTTTTTTATTAGTTAGCAATGTGTCGTTCCAGTACCAGGAATATTATATCGATATGTTTTTTTTTGGTTCTTTCATATTTCTTTTTATATTCTCTTTGATATTTCAAACCTTTTTAAAATATATACATATTTAATATATGTCTCTATTTACTGGTATAGAATGAATTATTTGATTTTATTGTTTTTTTATTTGCTTTCTTTGATTATTTTTTTTTCATTAAAATACAGGATGTATGAACCACGTTTTTAAATAAATTTCATTCAAATTGTATGTTAACTGCTTAAGTTTTACTTTAATCTAAATCTTCAGATATCCTGCATTTCATTCCATTCTGGTAACTTTTTTTGGTGAGACATTTGTTATTTCCCGCACTTTGTTCTGTCCTGAACTTTGGAACTTTGTTCTGCCTGGAACTGTGAAGCACTTTGTCAACCATCTCATATTATATAATAACCTTAAGAGTTTCCTGGTTTCCTGAGAAGAAGACAATATGATTCTCTCAATCATGGAGATCCCAAGATAGTAGAAGAGGAAAAGGGTGTTGGGTTTATGACAATTCCAGAACAAGATAGGTACCTGATCATGGGCTACCTATCAGGGACGTACTAGTAAAACTATAGTCCTTGCAACGTTTAGCCATACATTTTAAACTTTTTTTTTCACATTCGAATGCAGGATTTAAATTGATATTATAATTTTATATATGCATCTAAGAGCCTCCCACTATGATCTTTGCAGATCTATGACTAGACTAGACTATGTGTGCTGAGGTTTTCTCAACTTCTTGGCAAAACCTTCATATAATTATGTCTGCCAATCCGATATTGTTCATCTGTTTGTTCAGTCTACAGTGCCTTATCAGGAGTCCAGCCAGGATCCTGGCTTAGTAGGTACTCCGTTAATTTTGGCGAGAATTATGTAATGAACTATTTGGCTTGCCTCTTTTCAGACGGCTTGTAATTGGAACGCTCATTCAGAGCTTTCACATATTACTCTTACATTGTGGAACCGCACACCATCGATACACATTCATAACCGTCGCACAAAATAACTCAACTTATATATCCAAATAAATTTTTGGCTTGCAAGTGTTTACGAAAGCGTGATGTCATAAACAGACGCCTTTACTATTCTATTGTTTTTGCGCGAGATTTAAATTGTATTCGAAAAAAGTAAATATCCTCTTTAAGACATATATATGCATGCAAACATCGTGGAGTACTTCTTCGAAATCAGTCATCATGCCTATTGGAAGTAATAAGTTCAGTAAATTTTTGGCACGTGCACATTTTATGCCATTTTCTACTTGTAGCCCGTCAAATAACAAACCAACAAAATCGTGTTTCTTACTTGATTTGTTATGTGTGGTAGCGGAACGAACATTTCGGAGGAAAATATGCACACATTACGAATCGCCTTTTTCGTTCTCAAGAATACTAAAGTTTTACAACAAAATTCATCCAACATGTCCATATATCCAGCAGTTTTATAGCATCTTCAGTCTCGGTTACGTATACAAGCTTGCGTTCTTTTAGTAAATAATTCATCTGGGCATCTGTTTACATTTTCAATATAGACGAGATGACATGACGTGATATTGTCGAGGGAATGATATTGGAACGGATGCAGTTTTAAAATTGGTTCTATTCAACACTTTATTTTCCCTATGAAGTTGGTTACGTTAGGTATGCTTTGGTCGTTAATTTTTTATGGAAATATTCAAATTTCAAAATTTTTCATGGATGTTTTATTGACAATTAATCTGATTCAAAATAACATATGGATAATATGTTTGTAAGCAATGGATAATACTAGCAATGGATAATACTAATAACTAACAAATGACAGATATGGGTCTCAAAATTAACATTCATAATACATTCAAATCTATTGAAAATATTAGTTAATTGATTTAACATTCAGTATATATTTGATAAAAATAATTGTTTTGAAAGTTTGAAGTTGTCAAACAAATTATAAAAATCGAATGTCAAGTGATTAATTTTATTTCACCGAAATAAGTTATTCAATACATTAATAACACGCTATAGAGAGTAAAATTCAATAGGTTATGGGCCCAGGTATGGCTTGCACTAATAACAGTTTAGATTGCGGTAGTAAAGTCAAACTGGATGGAAATGGCTCTAACTATCAGTCGTGGATGTTTCAAATAACGATTCTATTGAAATCTGAAGGAGTATTCGATGTAGTTGACAAAACAAGACTCAGACCTTTGGAAGAAAACGATAAAAAGGTATGGGACAAAGAGGACCTACGTGCTCAGAAATTTATCGTGACATCAATTCATGAGAAAATAATTTCCAATCTAATAAATAGCCTGTCGATCGTCGAGTGAAATGTGGATTAAAATTCAAGCTCTTTTTGGTAAAGCCTCTGAAGCTAGCATACATACTCTGCAACAACAATTTTATGCATATACTTACGAAGATCATGTTACATATTTACATTATATACTTACATATTTATTTATTCACGGGCAAGCCCAATTCACATAAAAATTACATTGTTAGAAATTACAGTGTTAAAAGTTACAATGTTAAAAATTTCTGTGTTGAAAACAAAAACAAAGAGAAAAAAAAACATGTAAAATTAAATTTGAGAGTGATAACACTACAACATCAATAGGCAATCAAACATTTTAAAAATTTTAAAAACATTTTAAAAATATATCAAAGTTTAAGCTCTAGCAGATGCTTTTTAAATTTGAAAGTTGACACATTAAAAATTGAAATGTCCTCAATAGAGTTAGCTAAGCTAAGTGTCCTAGGGAGAAAACTATTCATTGCATAGTTGTACCTATGAAAAGAAACATGAAAGGTTTGCACCTGCCTGGTAAGACGAGGTGGAAAAAATAAATATATTTTAGAGAGAAGCTCAGGACTATTACATATTCCATTTAATATATTGAAAAGCTGTATTAGATCTCTTTGCTTTCTGCGAATCTCTAGGGTAGGGATGCTTAAGAATAGTTCCAAAATATCATAACGATGGTAGACATGCATCTTAAAGGCAATGTATCTTAGAAATTTGTGCTGAACAGATTCTAGTTTCGCTTTATAAGTAATGTAATGCGGAGACCATACTGGAGATTAATAATCTAGGTGTGTTCTGACCAGAGAGCAATAAAGAGACTTAATAGCAGTGATGCTAGTGAAATCACAAGTGGTCCTCTTTATAAAACCTAACATCTTCATAGATTTTTGAATAGCAGCAGTAACATGGGACTTATAAGTGAGTGAGGAGTCTAATATAACACCAAGGTCTTTTATTTGCGAAACAGAATTTAAAGTTTCATTATTAATGCTATAATCAAAAGCTATTGGGGGATGTATTCGATGAAAACGCATAATATGGCACTTGGATGCATTTAGATTCATATTATTTTGTTTACACCAATTTGATAAGCTATTTAAATCAGATTGTAAAATTAAAGCATCATCATTACTATTAACTACTATAAAACATTTGAGGTCATCAGCAAATAACGAAGCTTTGCTACCTTGAAAGCAATACATAATATCATTAATGAATAAGTTAAACAATAATGGTCCAAGATGAGACCCTTGGGGAACTCCAGAAGTTACAGGAAAAGTATGAGAATAGTAATGATTAACTCTTACCATTTGTAATCTATTCATTAGATAGCTACGTAACCATTGTAATACAGGACCTTCCACACCATACAAACAAAGTTTATGCAGCGAGAGTTCATGATTGACCCTGTCGAAAGCTTTGGAAAAATCAGTGTACACAGTATCGATCTGCAAACCCCTCTCCAAAGCATCAGACAAAAAGTCAACATATGTGAGTAAACCCAATTCTGCAGACCTTTTAGAGGTGAAACCAAATTGTTGCGATGTCATAATGCTCGAGCAGTCGTAGGTAAGATAATCAGTAATAATACTTTCAAAGATCATGGGAATTATGCTGAGGATAGATATAGGACGATAATTTGTGATGTCAGATTTTCTACCTGATTTATAAACTGGAGTGACATATGATGTTTTCCAGTAATCCGGAAATTCGCCAGTAACAAGAGACTTATTAAATATATGAAAGAGCGGACGAGATAAAATAAAGCTAAATTTCTTAAGAAAAGTGGAAGGAATTCCATCAGGACCAGGACCTTTTTTAACATCAAGTTTTGATAATTTTGCATAAATGTTCGAGATTTCAATATGATAATGGAATACATTTACGTTTGAAGAGATCTGAACATCTTGCAGATCCAGAGGTTGATTTGAATAAACTGATGAGAAATGTTTGGAAAATAGATTTGAAATATCATTCCCGTTACAAGCAGTGCAGTCTCCAAGAGCCATTTTATCAGGTATAGTGTTGTTCTCCCTCTTACTGCTTACAAATTTCCAAAAAAAATTAACATTATTTGTAACAGAATTTTCAGTTAATATTATATAATTTCTATAACACTCTCGCGATAAAAGTTTACACTGAGCTCTTAATCTACTAAATTCTACATAGTTTTCAGGACACCTAGTAATCTTGTAGATTTTGTGAGCTAATTTCTTCTCGCTTAACAGCCTCTTTAGCTCTGGAGAATACCAACATGGAAACTTCTTCATGCAAACCTTCTTGAGTGGAACAAAGTAATTTATTATAGAATACAGTATGTCGTAAAATATGGATACCATCTCAGAGACAACTTTATCATGTAAAACATTGTCCCAATCAATTGATTCCAAGCAAAAACGTATTTCTTCATAGTTTGCATGATTAAAATCGTAGTAGTATTCTTCACCGGGAACGTTATCATTTTCAATCTTAAGTAGTAAGATACATTCGAGTGGGGGATGATGGCAATCCTGCAGGATTAAAATATCTTCAGCCTTTTGTACTGAGAGCTCAATTGAAGATAAAATAAGATCAAGCATAACTCCTCTGTCATTAGTTACTGCATTGGACTGGAATAAATTGAGGAAAGCACAGGTATTTGACAAAGTATCTATAGAATCAGTCTCAGATGGAGATGCCATAGGAGAGGGATGAGCTGATGAACAAAAATCATCAATTTCCCAATATGCAGATGGAAGATTGAAATCGCCAAAAAGGAAGAAGCTAACATTTGCATGTTGCTCATTTATGGTTATTAGCTGGTTGTAATAGTCTTCATATAAAATAGGTTGAGATCTAGGAGAAAGATATACAGAGCCCAAAATAAATTTGTTATTAACAAGAACAAATACCTGTTCAATTGATGGATTAGAATTAATCAGACTAGAGGATAATTTTTTCCTAATAGCTATTAAAACACCTCCTCCCCTGTTGTAAATACTGGATTGAGGCGAGCGATCAGTTCTAAAAACATTATAATAGTTAAATCCAAGTTCGGCATCTGCAATATCAGAGGTTAACCAGGTTTCTGTAAAAATGATGATGTCATAAGAACAATTTGAAACGTTTAGACTGAGGTTCGTAAGTTTAGTGCGAAGACCCCTGACATTCTGGTAATACAAAGAAAGGCCGCCCAGGTCAGTGGACTTTACTGGTTTTTTTGGATGATCTTAGGTATGTTGTTAAAGTATTTAATAACTAAATTCTGCTCACCAGACTGTTGACGAGACAAGAGATCATTCTTCACATAATCATACAGCTTTTTCTGATTTGTAGTCTGATCTAACTGAAAAAATACCTTATTAGCACGACCTAACTTCTTCTTATTCCTTAGAATTTCGTGCACCTCACGAGCAGACGGAAAAATGACCTTTAGCGGACGGTGGCCATTTTTGTTTTTCTTCCCAAAACGAATTATTTTAATATTGTCCACACACACAGCAGCCCCATCTTCTCCAGCATTTATTAAAAGTGATTTAACCTACACATATAGCTAAGCTGGAAAATTTAACGCATAAGTTGAAAAGCTGTGGTGAAGAAATTAGCGAAAATATGTTGATGAATAAGATATTGATGACTTTGCCAGACAATTTCAAGCACTTCCATTCTGCATGGGATAGTACAGCAGATAAGAATTTGAATATACTAACAACACGTTTGATCATTGAGGAAAAAAGAATTTCAACCAGAAAACAAGAAACAACTGACTTCGCTGGAGCGCTCACAGCAAAACAAACCAAATATAAAGGAAACACGAAAAAAGCAGAAAATAGAAGATTTGAAAAGAAAAATGAAAGAAAACCAGGAAAATGTAATTATTGTAAAAAGCCGGGTCACTGGCAGAAAGATTGTTGGTTTCGTTTGAATGAAAATAAATCAAGAACTTCATCATCAGGTGAAACTTCGAATGCTTTCATAATAAAAGAACTTGAAGATGGATTATCTACAGATTGGTTTCTGGACAGTGGTGCCTCACGTCATATGACGCCCTACTCACAATGGTTGATGAATTATACGATGTTTAAATTAGCGAAAGATATAACTATTGGTGATGGAACTATTATACAAGCTGTTGGAGAGGGAACAATTTCAATAAAGATTCAAACTAGTGATAGTAATTGGATAGATTATGAAATTCAAGGTGTATTTTTCGTTCCACAATTAAAGTATAACCTTTTTTCAGTTAGTGCTGTTGTTGATAAAGGTTTCACTGTTGAAACTGATAGAAATAAATGTGAAATAAGAAAACAAGGACAACATATAATCAGTGGTGAGAGAGAAGGGAATTTATTCAAATTACATTTCCGAATCCGAAGAAAGAACACAGCATGTTTAGCTGATGCAACAACCACTGAAACAATACAGAGTTGGCACGAAAAATTGACGCATCAGAATATTCAACACTGTGTAAAGGTATTGAAAAGCTATGGTTTCTCAATGGAAAAACCAAACAACTTCCAATGCGAAGCCTGCATCATGGGTAAACAGCACAGAGAACCATTCCCAAAATCGGATTCAAAAATATCATTACCTGGTGAAATAATACATGTAGATGTTTGCGGTCCAATGGAAAATACATCTATTGGAGGATCCAGATATTTTTTGCTAATGAAAGATCATTTTTCTCATATGAGAACAGTATTTTTTTTGAAAACGAAGGATGCAGTTTTTGAAAAAATTAAGGAGTACATTCCACTTTTTGAAAATGAAACTGGGAAGAAAATAAATGTATTGAGATCAGATAACGAAACTGAAATCAAAAATAACAGCCTACTGACATGTTATGGGATCAAACATGAACTAACTGTGGCCTTCACCCCAGAACAAAATGGTTGTGTAGAACGACAGGTGCGGACAATAGTTGAGGCGGCACGTTCTTTACTATATGCTAAGCAACTTCATAAAATGTATTGGACTGAGGTTGTTAATACAGCAATTCATGTGATAAATCGCACAGGAACAAGTACCGTAAGTGGCAAATCTCGTTTCGAATTATACTATGGACAAAAATCCTCTATCAACGATTTTCAAGTTTTTGGAAGTGAAGTTTTTGTTCATGTACCCAAGGAAATGCGACGCAAATTTGATGCCAAAAGTTTAAAAAGGATTTTTGTTGGATATTCAGATAATACAAAAGGAGATCGAGTTCATTTGCCCCAAAAACGCATAATAAAAGTTTTTCGTGATATCATCTCCAAGAAACAAGAATATCCAGTTGTATTTAATTCACCAGTTACGGATAAAAATGATAAAGAAATTGAACATGGAAGAAACATAGATGAAGAGGAATGGGTCAGCAGTCGAGAACAACAAGGAAGAATGATCACCGAAAGCGAAGGGGAAAATAATGATAATGGAAATTCATCGAGACAACTGAGAGATCGAACAAAAATTCAACAACCCGATAGATTTAATGCCTTGAAAAAAAATGGAACATGGAAGTTGGTTGAAATTCCGCCCCACAGGACTGCAATAACCAATAAGTGGGTTTACAGAAAGAAAGTAGGAGATATTTAAAGGCAAGATTAGTAGCAAAAGGGTATAGCCAGAAATATAGACGTGACTATAATGGAACGTTCAGTCCGGTAGCTCAATACAAGTCAATTAGAATGATTCTGGGGATTGCAGCAAAAGGGAATGTGAATATTGCACAGTTCGATGTGAAGACCTCATTTCTCAATGGAGATTTGGAAGAAGAAATTTTTATGCAACAACCAATTGGATTTGATGACAATTCGGGAAGAATTTGTTTGCTCAAGCGGAGTATCTATGGCCTGGAACAATCGCCACGATGTTGGAATAAAAAGTTTGTTTACATTTTGGAGTCTTTTAAATCAAAGCAAACTGAAGCAGGTCCTTGTATTTTGATCAACTCTAGTGATGAAAAGTTGGTTCTGGTGATTTTTGTTGACGATGGGCTCATTGTATCTGAAAATTCCACAAAATTGAAAATTTATTGAGACATCTAGAATCCAAAGTTTAAATAAAAAGAGAAAAATTGGAGAGATTTTTAGGAATGGAAATAAAGAAACAAGAAGATGGTTCGATTTTCATAAGTCAAAATGATTACATCAAAAAGATTTTGAGAAAATTCAATATGGGAACGTGTCAGCAAGTTTCGACTCCAGGACCAACACTTGATTAGGAAAAAGGAGACTGTGAAACAGTTACAGTTCCATATAGAGAAGCAATTGGAAATTTATTATTTTTGGCTTCGATGACAAGACCTGATATTGCTTTTACAATCAACCAGTTGAGTAGACATTCATTGGGAGGGAGTAAAGCGAGTATTTCGATATCTACGGGGAAAAAACATTTCGGATTGTTATTTGATCGAGTCTTGGAGGGAGATACTTTGAGAAAATATAGTGACGCGGATTTTGCAGGAGATTTGCAGACAAGAAAATCTACATCAGGATTTGTCATGACATTTGGCAATACTGCAATAGATTGGTTTTCAAGGAGACAGTCTGTAGTAGCGCTATCTACAGCTGAAGCCAAATATATTGCAGCAGCAGATGCAGTGGAAGGAATAATCATCATGGCCAATTTGGCACAGGAGCTTGGTATTTTTGAGTTGCCTTTGTCTCTGAAAGTCGACAATCAGAGTACCATTCGCATGATATTGGATGAAACTGCACATAAGAGAACTAAACATATAGATGTTCGATACCACTTCATAAGAGATGCAGTTGGTAAACAAATTCATCTGGAGTATGTATGCAGCGAACGTCAACTTGCCGATGTATTTACAAAATCGTTTTCGAAGGATAAATTCAATTTTATGATTGATTCCCTGAATCTTAAAGGAGGGAGTATTGAGAATATTAGTTAATTGATTTAACATTCAGTATATATTTGATAAAAATAATTGTTTTAAAAGTTTGAAGTTGTCAAATAAATTATAAAAATCGAATGTCAAGTGATTAATTTTATTTCACCGAAATAAGTTATTCAATACATTAATAACACGCTATAGAGAATAAAATTCAATAAAATAAAATTGATATCGACTAATGAATAGGGTGTTCAACTAAAAATAGATTTTTGCTTATGCATAACGGATAGTAAGTTTTAAAGAAACAAATTACATCCAGCCATATTTCATCAAATTTAATAGTGTATTTTTTGACATGGAACATAATTACCATGATAATGTACTCACCAAAATTGAAGGAGAAAAAACGAAGTTTTGTGATAGATGTCAAAATAATTTTATTTGTCATGGACATATACTGAATCATAGTACTGCAAACGAAGACTATCGATAACTTCACATTTACACTAGTGACGTATCTGCATTATGAGTTCCATAATTTCAGTGAATTTTTGTTTCCATTTTTTTTCTGTTAATCAGCAGAGAAAATATAATTTAATTTAATTTTTGGGTACCCCATCTACCACTTATTCATACTACCTAAAAAAATGGGGTCATAATTTGAAGTTGAACACCCTATTGGTTTTATGTTCATTGTTTTCAACCACGGTAGAAAAAAAAACTATAAAACATAACTTACTTTAACTTCAAAGCCTATTTTTCCAAAAAATAAATTGAACCTGTAATACATTTCATGTTATTTGTAAACCGGAGAAATGTTTCCATTTATCTTTTTTTTTATATTACAAGGTTTCCCAAGTTTCCTTGACATTTTTCCCCCAAATAATTTAAATATGAACGTTAAATATTCGCAAAAATGGTAATATTATGAGCGAGGAGATAAGATAACGATCAGAAAACTGCTATTACTTGAAAATTTAGCTAATGAATGAGAATGGAAAATGAGACAATACAAGTTAAAAGGTTGTTATCTTAATAACCATCCGAATGTTATTTTTTTTATCGTACTTATATTATCATACTTTTATTAGTATACCTGTATGTATATATGTGATAGGATCAAACATTTCGAAAAATACGGCCCAAATACGTGAGTAAGGATAATTATATTTTTTCTTCCCCCTCTTGTAAAATATCCATGTGGAAGACAAAGTATTGAATATTTTTCAAGAAGAGGCAGGCAAAATACCATGATTGTATGTAGTTGCGTGCTTTGGCCGTATTATTGGACCAGCGGTGTTTGATTCTAGCATAGTTTGTACAGTGTAGTTGACAGCGAGCAGCCGAGTAGATAGGTGTTAGATACTCAAAAGCAAGCGAAGCACATTCTGAGAAAGCGATCCGGTTCAACCGAAACGGCGGAAACTAATTAGAAGCCAAAAACAGCGTTCTTAAAAGCAAATAGTGTTTTTCAACACTATTTTCCTATTTTTGGGAAATTCAAAACAATTTTTAATCTTCAAATTTGTAAATTATAGATGCTTTGTATGTTTTAGGACCTGTGGAGGACAGAAACTATCGAGATGCCGAGAAGAAATGACAGCCGATCATCCAACGAGGAAGAGGAAGAAAACCCAGTCGAAGCAGGATTGAGAATAATGAAAAATGCGAAAGAAACAATTGATAAGATTAATAGAAAAGAAGAAGAAGCCGCAAAACAATTAGAAACATAGAAGACGAACTAACAGGACTGCGAAAAGCCATGGAGAAGATGGAAAAGACGATGGAAGCAATGCAGGAAGAGAAAAGGAACCGAAGCCGATCAGAATCCCTCAAAGAAGAAGAAGGGACCGAGGATATGGATTTCACGTAAGTGATATCCGTAAAGAAGATCCAAAAAGAACAGCGCAAAGGAAAGCCAACGAAGAAGAAATGATGGAACAGGTCATCAAAGAAAACCAGAAGACAAAAACACACCGACCACCACCCGTCATCCTCAGGAGTGTCCACCACTGGAACTCCGTGAGAAAGTATATACACAGACAGGCAATCCAAACAAGACACATCACAATTAGAGAAAGACTCGAAGTAAAGTTACCATGCATAGGACCAGAGGACTACAGAAACCTAACCAGGTACCTGAGAGAAGACAGAAAGTAAGTGGAGTGGTATACGTATATGCCACGCGAAGAAAGAAAAGCAAGGATTGTCATCCGAGGATTGACAAACTGCGAAGATACCGAAGAAATGAAGGAGGGAATTAAGAACGAAGGAGTCAAGATAGGGAAAATCAGCAAACTCCACTCCAGATTTGGCGAGAGGAGGAAGAGAAGGAAAAAATAAGAAACACTCAACACGTACAGAACATGAGGATGAGATGGGAAGAGCAAAGAAGAGGAAATGGGCCGACGCAATGTTACAACTGCCAAGGATTCCACCACTGACAGACGGCATTCAGCATATGCACTAAATGCGTGAAGTGCGGATTACCACACAGATCGAACGGATTCCGAAGACCGAAGAACAAGCCAGCCACCTGCGCAAATAGCCAGGGAGGACAACCGGCTAACTACAGAGGATGCCCACAGGCCCCAAACCTCTTGAAGACAAGAAAAACAGCCCCAAAAACAACGAAGCCAGGGGTCAGTTACTCCCAAGCTGCAACGAACAAAGCGACGACGACAAGAACACCGACGAAACAACAGATTCTCGAGCGGGTGATAAGTCTATTAGCTCAGCTAAAGTCACTTGTTAGAAATCTCAAGAAAAGAAGATCCACCTACGAGAAGTCCCGTTATATCCACAAAAAGATGAGTCGGGATTTCAACTAGGACATCAAAAATAAATGGATCCGCTTTATAAGGTCGTCTTTAGCCGCAGTTCGTCGGCTAAGGATTCGCCCCTTGTAGAGGCAGCGCAAAAACAGATACAGCGGAAGACAAAAGCTAGTTAGAAGACCGCTAAAGAAATAACCACCGTGGTTACACAGCCAAGAAGAAGACAGCCTGACCCCATTCGCAGCTATTTGGATGAGGATGGGCGCTACGCGAAAAACGCGAACGTTGACGATGAGGACCCATCGGATGAGATGAAGGGTTGGTGGAAGTTCTCCCCGAGATGCATTGCGTTTAGAGCTATGCATTCTGGGAGGAACGGGCTCATCTCGCATGTGTGTGTGTAGTTTGTATGTAACGGAAATTTCAAACGTGATTTTCATTGCAAAACGCCAAATTGAATTGAAATTTTTCACACTTATCCTTGACCCATGACAATATACAATAATCCATTAGGCTTATTTCAATATCCTGTCCAGGATTAACGGTCAATTTATCATAGTCTGAACACTCTCCGTGCTGTAGTTCAAACTAAGATTAAACATGTTGAGCAATTGGCGAAGAGGATTTTCATGGAAAATATTAAATGTAAATTCGTTTGGAGCCAGGTCTCATATTTTTTGTCTCACCTATGATTCGAGATACTGTTTGGATCATATTTGGCACAAACAAAAAAGTTAAAAAAATGTATTCACGGAGTAATGAGCAAAATTATTCCGCGATTGAAGAGAACAATGATAGCGTTGTGACGTCAGCTGCCTGCTGCTGGTAGACGTTAAGTGTTTTAGTATGTTGTTTGTGTCTGGATCAAATATACGTGATGTTTCGTGCTTCATTATAAGAAAACGTTCCATATAACACCTGATTGAATATTTGTTTGGAAAAATTCTGAAAAGCGGAAAAGAGGGATTTGGGGCACCAAGACTCGATATGTATATAACTGTCTTCTGACGATTATTAGGGTAAACCACATAAGAATCCATAAATTAGTTCTTTACTGGTTAAAAAGACAGTACATAGACAATTAACGATTTAGGGTTGGTGTGATCATTGCGGTTCTGTGTTGTCACCCTTTGTTAACATTAACTTTCGTTCAATGAAAAAATTGTATATAACCATTGGTATATTATATATTATCGCCACACATTTCATACTCGTTTACCAATCCATTATTTACAGAATAAGTATCGATGTGGATTTCAAAAGAAAAATTATAGATACTAAGTTTTCATGCACAAATATAAACGAGATAGCTGAAGGTAGGTAAATACCTACATGACAACTAAAACTAAGTGCAATATGGGAGACACTCAACCTAGGATTTTGTGAATTTAGCATGGTGATCAACAAGTATCACAATTTGCTCCCAGAGAAAACTGGGTGCAGAGTGCCACAAAATCGTGTAGTATTTCAACGTCTACACTTGATTAATTGTGTTTGTTCGCTTTTTGCACCTCCGGTACCATTTTTTTCGTTTAAATAATGCGAGCAACTGACGTCAAGCCAGTATAGGCCAAGCAATAGAGCATCAAAATAGAGAGTTTTTGACAAAAATCCTAGTAGAAAACGGACTGTGCCATCATGTAGAAGACATTGCGTAGTATGAACCTGATATGTTTTCGACTCGCAAATGTTGCACACGAAATTGTTATAAACATTTAAAACGAAAAAAACGTCCTTTTTTTAGTTTTTTGTTAATAACACGAAAGTTTCTCAAGTAATCGTAATGGTGTCAAAAGATGAATTGTAGATGATGAAAATACATATAATTGGATTGGGTTGGGAGCGAAGAAAATTCGGAAAAACTCGAAAATTCGTCATTTTTTAAAAATTCATATCCTTGTCGTTTTTAGATATAGCGTTGAAACTTCGCAGAGAACAAGTCCTGTATGCACTTTTTGTGCGCGAAGAGCAGGTACCATGGGACAATTACTTTTGTTGCAATTGGAATTACAATTTTGTAATGCAATATTTTGCAGTAGGTCTGGATGCGTTATAGATAGTCCGATTTTGAATTAGAAAACGGTTCTGAAAAATACAGATATAGAACAACAAAACGTATATTTTAGATTTGTGATGAAATGGTGCGAAATAGGTCAAAAACGCTCGGGAATACGGCCGAAAATGACTGGTTACGCCGCGCGCCAGCAGTATATCTATTTTCTGCCTTTTCTAGTTTCCAGCTGTCCTTCTACTCCGTTACTTTCCGGCGCTCGGTCATTTTTGGCCGTATTTCCGAGCGTTTTTGACCTACTTCGCAGCATTTCATCACAAATGGAAAATATACGTTTTGTTGATCTATATCTGTATTTTTCAAAACCGTTTTCAAATTCAAAATCGGACTATCTATAACGCATCCAGACCTACTGCAAAATATTGCATTACAAAATTGCAATTTGAATTGCAACATAAGTAATTGTTCCATTGTAGTTGCTCTTGGCGCACAAAAAGAGCATACAAAGGACTTGTTCTGTACGAAGTTTCAACGCTATAACTTAAAAAACGACAAAGGTATGAATTTTTGAAAAAATGACGAATTTTCCAGCTTTTCCGAATTTTCTTCGCTCCTAATTATCCAATCACTTCGCTGAAAAATGCGTTGTATTCGCATTTTCAACATCTACAATTCACCTTTAACACCTTTACGATTACTTGAGAAACGTTCTTGTTATTGACAAAAAACTAAAAAAAGGACGTTTTTTTCGTTTTAAATGTTTATAACAATTTCGTGTGCAACATTTGCGAGTCGAAAATATATCAGGTTCATACTACGCAATGTCTTCTACATGATGGCACAGTCCGTTTTCTACTAGGATTTTTGTCAAAAAAATTTACCTATTGCTTGGCCTAGTATGGTAACGTTTTCTGAAGCACTCCGGATATTTGAACTCCTATTGGTTATTTTCAGAAATGCTTCCATTTACTAGTTTTGGACAAATATTTTGCTGATTTTGATACAAAAAATAGAAATATAATTTCTTTGAGACCTCTTTATAGCTTAAGAAAAACACGCTTTTGTAGCAGATGTAACTGGAAATTAAAAAATAATTTTTAATTTATTACAAAAAGCGTAGGGTGGTCGATGTCATGATTAATCGATAGCTAACACTTGAGCAGGATAAAAATATAATAACAAATACTCCCCGTTTTTTGTAATATACAGCGTTGCTGAAAAGACTTGCATCAATGGATTATCTTTGAAACGGATAAAGAGAGGTTTATGAAATCCTAGGACGATGAATGAGACGTTATTCTGCATATTTCAAGGCAAATGTCGAATGTTTTTGAAGACAGTGTTTAACGTACTGCCGGCATCTTGAATTTTTTTAAATGGCAGCATAGGTTGAGTAACGGATCACAAATAAGCTTATTTTTTTCTCTTTCCAAAAATAATAGCAATTTATCACTTTAACACAAAATGTCACATGAAATATCAGTTTTATTTTTCTAAATTAAATTGTACTGTACTAACGACATGACCTTGTACTTTTTCAAGATTGAACAAAAAACAATAGTAGGCATTAAACACGTCAACCATATCATTATTTATGTTCAAATTGTCAAAACTGATACTAATTTCAAAATATCACGAAGGTAAAAAGTATTTATCGGAAACACAACGAATCGAAATCTTAATGCTAATTAAATATGTTGATCGTAAACGTTCCCATGGCGGAGCAGCCCATCTTTTGAACGATTTAAATATGAATGCCCTCCTATAAGTTGATCTACAGTGACGAGATTAATAGACAAATTTAATTAAACTGGCAGTGTAAAGGATATTCCAGGTAGGGTCTGGTAGGCCGAAAGGTGCAACCAATGAAGATAAAACTTCAGAAGTTCAATTAGATTTTCAAAAAAAACAAAAACATCTAAAATATAGTGGCAAGAAATCATGGTATTTGTAGAGAGTCTATACAACCTATTCTGCATGAAAATAACTTTTATCCGTATTAAGTTCAAAATCTCCAAGAATTGGTTGAGGCTGATTTTGATTGACGATTACAATTTTGTGAAACAGTTACAGAGAAAATTAGGATGCAAAACAATTTTTTAGATTTTTTGGTATTCAGTCATAATGCCACATTTTTGCTTTTAACAGTCATAATTGCCGGTACAGGTCAAATTGTAATCCGCACTGGTTCGAGGAGGTTTGTACACAGCGTCCACAAAAATTTTATGTGTGGGAGGGTTTGGTGAAAAACCATTGGATCGGTCCTTTTTTTATTGAAGGTACGCTTACCGTTGCAGAATATCTTGACTTACTCCAAAATAAAATTATACCTGAAATAAATAATCGATTATTTCCTAATATAAATGTATACTTTTAACAATATGGCGTACCTTCACATTATCGAAGACATTTTGGGCAATATTTAAATACAATTTTCCCTCAGAGATGGATTGGTCGAAGAAGTGCAATTGAGTGGCCGACAAGATTGACTTGACAACACTTGATTTTTTTACTCTGGGGCTATCTGAAAGACCGCATTTATGTTAACTGACCAACTAACTTCTACGGTTTAAACGATCGCATTAAGTCTCGAAATGCAGGGAATTATTCAACAAATGAACGATTCAATTCGAGATTGATTGTATCATTGTCAACACACAAAAATGACCAGCAATTTGAGCACTTATTGTGATAGAGAATTTGCAACTTAAATGAATGTTTAGTTTATAAATTTTTGTAACATCCACTTTTGTTTAATAATTAATTAATAATTAATTCTAATATTTTTGTTAAATTTCTATTATAACTTCCGAATAAAGTGATACATCGCTGTTATTTTTGGAAAGAGACAAAAATATGCTTCCTTGTGATGTCATTCGACTCGTTGCCACTTCAAAAAATTCAAGATGGCGGCAGTACGCTAAGCGCTGACGTTAAAACACTTCACATTCGCTCTAAAATATGCAGAATAAAGTCCCTTGGTGCGAGACTTCTTAGCAACGCTGTATTTTACATAGAATTTTACATACCAAGCATTAGACGAGAATTTGCCTCCTCCTCCGGCACGAGCTCAATTCTCACTGTCGACCAATATAATTTTTTTCAGTTTAAGTCCTACTGAATTCAAATTCGTTCGAAGACTATCAATGAAAAAATATATAATAATTTGAAAAACTGAAAAACTCGCTTCCATGATAGATCGAACTTGAAACTGAAAAATAATTTTCAAAAAGCGTGGGATGCTTAGGTACCTATATACATCTTTATACTAACTCAAGTTTTGGAAATATGTGGTTAAGAAGAATATCCTTGACAGTAATTATTGGATTCCACGCCTTTTGTGATAAATGAACGATTTCTCACTTTTTGGTTAGATTTTTCATAAGAGTGTGTTTTTCAGTTTCTTAATATCACTTTCTGGAATAGATTCAAGTCTCTCTTCATCAATCGTCCGCATGTGTCACCTCCGTTTCATAAAAGAATCAATCAAATCTCTTCAAGATACCAAATATCACTCCTACCAGTGATGCCCCATCATAGCAGCAATTCACCTCCCCCTTGGATGTCGCATGGAATGCAATACTGAACATGTGAAGATGAACAAATATGAATACTCTAGACAATTAATTCTGAACAATTTCAACAGTTTGATACTACTGTAACGGAATTATGGGTTACAGATTACCAGAAGAATTCACCCTACTAAATTCCATAAAAAGTACAAGCAGAAAAACTCTGATAATAACAGATAAAGCTACTGTGTTAGCGAAGCGCGTCACAAGTTTAAGTTGAACATAGGTTCAAGTATAATGATGCTTTGAACAAATTGAATTGTTTCATTTCATCGTGTCAATAACAGATTCCTTCAATATAATGGATAACACGAAGCAATGGTATCCAACCAATAATTTAGTGCTAGAGATCAAAGGGCATCCTCAAAGACTTCACACTCTAAGCAAAACAATCGAATTTATTTGGGTACCCTTTCATGTGGGTATATCTGGAAATGAACGTGTTGACGAAGTCGACAAAGAATATCCATACAGTAATAACAAAAGACAAAAGACAAAAGACAAAAGACAAAAGAGCGAAGCTTGGATTTTCTGGTAGTGCAAATGAACAGCTTCACAAACCAAACTAAGGACAGTCAAAACGTCGACACTATCGTGGATATGTCTACCAACAATGAGATCACAAACTATTCTTGTTAGGTTAAGAGTAGGTCACACAAGATGCTTCCATGAGTATTTTCTCACCGGAAACCATCCTTCAAGGTGTAGAGTGTGCAACAGTTACTGGTGGAGTGTCCTAAATATAACAGAAAAAAACGAATATTCGCATCTCGGTGTACCTTGTTGAATATTCCAGGTGAGAAGTACAAAATTGAAAATATCAACAAGTTCCTAAAGCACACAAATATATGTATTCCCAAATTTAACTATTAAAAGGTTTGTAATAAATGATGTACCGCTGCTAATAACCCTCAGTGGTTGGTGCAAAAGAAATTTATTGGAAAAAAAACTATTATTGCTTAGTATATGAGTGAAGTGAACTCATTCATACCCTAGGTATTAAAATTTCCTATAAGAAGGTAATATCTATAAGATAAACAATCGTTTCGAATTCTACAAAGACTATTTTGGTGTGAAATTTGCATAAAGGATCAAACTCATTCCACTCTTTGGTTCAAAGGTAAGTCTGGCAAAGGTTAACGTGACACTAGCTGCTTTTATACATTTATTTTAATGGTAGATTCAAAATTCCAGACACACACTAACTACTGAGCTAACTCTTTATTTCTAACAAATTAATTGTTTCAACCCTAACTTCGTGGAATATTTCCATAATTATCAAATTAAACCAATAATTAAAAATTCCACTGAAGAAAAATAGCATATACAGGGTACCACGAAGTTTCGACATCTTTGAATAATCAAGAGTATATCTTGAAAAAAACTCTTTCAATCTGGGAAATGAAAACATAAAAAAGATTGTTGTTTAATTTCCCAAAATAAATAACAAAAATAATAATGAATATACCACAAGGAGTATACAGAAGAGTAATATATATTTCTGTGATAGAATTTGTTAATGGGAAAGACAACTAATTTTCAAAAACAGTATAATCGTAATCTGCATGCCCAAAAAACTACTATTATGAAGTATTCATATAATTTTATTTGTTTTATAATATGAATAATACGATTAATCACATAATTTTAATACCAAACAATTTTACGAGTGTAAAGGCGCGTCCACATTATGTCGATCGCCCTTGTGGATCGACAAGGGCGACATTTGTCTCGTCCACACACATTTAAGCTGTCTGGACGTCTGTCAACTGTGAGTTGTTGTTGATAGGAATGGAGAACTATCGATAATCCCGACTATCGATATTTATGGATAATTCTATTTTTACTATCAATTATTATCGATAATTTTCGATAGTTTTACATCGGTAAAGTTGTTGACATCTGACATCTCTATCACTCTGTTGTTCACCTTGTTCGATTTTAATTTGAAAGCATTATTGTTTAGCTTTTAGGTGTTATCAATTTGTGTTATTTTGTGTCTGATTTTTTCAATATTAAAATTTGAAAAATGGTCAAAAATTGTTAAAAATATTGAGAAATGGTCAAAAATTGTTAAAAATATTGAGAAATGGTCAAAAATTTGAAAAATGTTCTATAATTGCCTAAAATGGTCAAATATGGTCAAAGGTTGTCAAAATTTTTAATAATGGTCTACAATCAGCTAAAATGGTCAAAAATGGTCAAAAAAATGGTCAAAAATGGTCAAAAAATTTTAAAAATGGTTAAAATTTTTGAAAAATGGTCAATAATTGTCAAAACCAATGGAAATTTATTGAAAAATTTATCAAAAATGGCCAAAAATTGTTAAAGATTGTCAAAAATTATCAATAATTGTAAAAATTTTGAGAAATGGTCAATAATTGTCATAAATTTGAAAAATGGTCAATAATTAACAAAAATATTGAAAAAGGGTCAAAATTTTTGAAAAATTGTCAAAAATATTGAAAAATGGCCAAAGATTTTGAAAAATTGTCAGAAACAGTCAATAATTGTTAAAATTTTGGAAAAAGGTCAAAATTTCGGAAAAATTGTCAAAAACAGTCAATAATTGTTAAAATTTTGAAAAAAAGGTCAATAATGGTCTTAAATTTTGAAAAATGGTGAAAACTTTTGAAAAATTGTCGAAAGCTGTCAAAAACAGTCAATATTTGTAAAAATTTTGAAAAATGGTAAATAATCTCTCTCTTTCTCCCCTTCTCTCCCATCCCTTTCTCCCCCAACCTTCTCTCTCCCTCATCTTTTTTCTCTCTGTCCCATTTTTTGATCGCATTTTTATACCATATCAGATTTCAAAATATATATTTATATTCTTCACCTACACATCTAAACTATATCGATAAAGCACGGAAAACTATAGATTCTTTTCGATAGTCAAAAATATCGATAGCTATCGATAGACCATCGATAGTTCTCCAATCCTAGTTGTTGAGTGCTGTTCGTAGTACAAGCATCGTCGAAGAAAACGCAAAATGAGTGATGATGAAGATGCTCTTTCAGCTGCTGCTACTGCCATTTTAATGGCCGCTGTTGTACATCGTTCGAGAAGGTTGTGAATTCGACCCAGCCTTGTTAATGGGAGAAAAATGTTTAGCACAACTGAATTTATGAAGGATTTATTGTTGGATGAAGCAGATCCGTTGAATTAGAATACAAATGCGATGCTGGATTCAGACATTTTTTCCGCATGAAGAGTTCTGATTTTAAAAAAATATTGCGAATGATTGCACCTATAATTTTCAAAAAAGACACAAAATTCAGAAAAGCTATCCTTCTAAGTTAGCGATTTGCAGTAACCATGCGCTTTTTGGCTAGTGGAGATTCATATTCGTCCTTGAGCTACCTACTGAAGATGTCGAAACAAATAATTTCTTCCATTATACCAGATGTTTGTGCTGCACCCTTCTCTGTACTTCAAGATAAAGTTGAGGTAAGGTAAAATATATTAAATAAATAATTTCTGATGACAATTAGTATGACAATTATTTTATTAAGATAATTATTTTTCTCCACGACTATATAATAATGCACACATTTTTTTACATATTTAGCTGAATAATGATGTAAATTCCTGACACCAGTGAAGAATGAAAAAGAATTCACTCTCGTTAGCCAATCACATTCTATGATTATCAGAAATCACGCTAAAATTAACAAATCAAATCGTCTCTTTCAAAACGTCAAATGTCTAACTACACAAAATAAGCAATTGTAATAACTTTACCATAAATTTTGCAAAATAATGAATCTAAATTAAGTACCAATATTTATGGTATCTCTATTATTATTCCTAAAAATGTTATAATTTGATTTAAAAATGTAAATACAATATATTATATTAAAAATATGAGTTACCTGTATCTATGTTCTTTACATTTTAACAAGTAAATGTGGTTGATAGCTAAGTGGTATAGATACTTGACTCCCACCAGGGTTCGATTCCCATTGGAATTTTTTTTTTAATGCATAGTCGTAGAGAAAGTATAGTCTTTTACTTGTGTAGAATGGGTATTATTCACTTGGATGATTCCAAAACTCACTCGCTGCGCTCGCTCGTTTTGGAAACTTCATCCGCATGAATAATAGCCATCATTTTAGACTCGTTAAAGAATGTACTATTCTCTCAAAATAATCATATTTGAATATGAAAGTGAGTAGGTACCATAGTTAAGGTGTTTACGATGACAATATATCGTCTTATTCAGAACAGTTCGATTGACTTTTAGCTTCATCATATGAAGGACTTGGAGTGGACGAAGGAGAGTATTCAGATTGGAAAGAGGCTCTGTTATAGTCCGAAGCAGGTGTTGGTAATGGCGTTGCTGTGGTGTACTGTGGTGGAGGGTGGTAGTTATAGGAAGCGGGAGAGCTACTATGGGAGCACATGCCTATTTCTGCCTGGTACAAAATACGATTTATTGCATTTTGAGCGGAAGATCGTGCTTAGAGTGAATTAACCTTCCGTAGCTTTATTGCTACTTGCTCACCAAAAAGGGAATACTCATACTTTTCTGCAGTTTTTCTGATCAGGATTGACTTCATTACATTCAAAATTGGTGCCGTGTTTGCGTTTTACCGTCTTCTTTTATTACCCAATTTAGGAGGCTTTAATTCCCTTTCCTTGGGTGGCTTTGCTACTGAAGACGCATCCTATTTTTCCTTTCTCCATCATTAGAAGTGTCCTTGTGTTCTTCACTGTCTCCATCACCATTAATTTCTTGATTTTGTGAAACCTGTATATTTCAAATGAATTCATATATTTATATTTATTTTCAGAAACCAGAAAATGAATCTGAGTGGAACATCACTGCTCTCATGATGTACTAGCCCCTATACACCTATCGACCTTGAGCCGACCAATCATATCAGTTCTATCACAGTGAACCCGTATATCTGATGTAGTTCCGTGTATGACAAAACAAAACCCAATAAAATTTGAGATTATGCTTCATTGTATTTATATGCTGTTTTTAGAAAAAAATTTGAAATACAACACAAAAATGGCAACAATAACCTTACAAACATACGACAAACAGACAAAACAAACGAGATGCGCAAAGCCGACTAAGGTCACAGATCACAAAACAAAACGTCAATCACGCTGAGAGTGCTTCTGTGAACAAAATGTCATAAGCCATCTCATCTTATGAAATCACATATATTCAAAAGCCAATGATGAGTAACTTTGCCAGCACTTGTAACATGTCTATCGACCTGTTTCGATTTTACAGAATAAATCCTTTTAATTAGCGCTCGTCGTCACTAGCCACATCCAATTATAGTTCTGTGACCCCAAACTCTTCTACCCCGAACGTAAGACAATTGACGCCTGCCAACGGACGCTTCCATATTTTTTTGCACACCGCCACGTTAAACACCCCTTTTGTTAACAACCACCGAAGGCGACACATCTTCCGCTATCTTTCATATCTCAAGTACCTATCTTATGAATTTTGCTGTGGTAAGTTCAAAATCATAATTCATAATTAATAAGCTCCTTCTAAAGTACTGTCTGATATAATTTTCGTATGCATTCTTTATTTTTTTACAGAGATAGACGAAATTAAATTCAACACGTGGTCATAAACTGTTCTTTTGTACTAATATGGTAGTTAAGCCAAATATTCTTTTATAATTCAGTTTTACTTTTATACAAGCATTTTCAAGCTTTTTCAGTTGCGAAATAACTCTTTTAATTATAAAATAACATTTTTTATAAATTACCGTTAACCTATAAAATATTCTTTCGTGACGCCAGTGCCGGTTTCATATATTTCCTAAGCACGATATTTTTTCATATAACTAAATAAATAACTTATTGCTATTATTAGTTTCTTTCGGATCATTAGTATATTTTTTTATTCAGCCGATAATTGCTATTTTTACTGTTTTAACATGGGACATATAATGTTGGAAAGCTTTCAGTAAATTAAATCAATTTTTTGACTTTCAAATAACTGCCTTCCTTTTCTTTAACCTGAAAAGCTGACCAACATAATGTGCCATAACATTCAAGTTCCTACATATCCCTGATCCACTTGTACTTCTAGGTAAGCACAGCCCCTAGGCGAGAATATAAGCCAAGAATATAACCCTAGGCGAGAATATAAGCCAAGAATACAACCCTAGGCGAGAATATAAGGCAAGAATATAACCCAAGAATTTAACGCCGAGAATATAACCCTGGGCTAGAATATAACGCTGAGGATATAAACCGAAGAATATAACCCCAAGAATATAGCCAAGGATAGAACCCTCAAACTACCGCCCTAGAACAGAACTCATCAGTTCGGATCAAGACCTGACTTCTTCTCCAGGAAACCACTTCATCTAAGCTAAGTACCTATAAAAGTACAAATTCCTTTAGTAAATTCCGTTGTTCATTTCCTGTGGCAGAATAAAATGTAAATTTGTTTTTAATTCTTTTTTTTTATTAAAATCCTCAACTATAAAAGTTGAGGGAGATATCGCCCGGGGTAATTTTTAGTAGTTTTTATTATTAACTTTCATTTAAATTCTACAAGGCGTTTCTACCTTTTCCGCCTTAGTTTTTGTAGTTTTCATCGTTAAAAAGGTAGTGGCGCCCTCAATTTTTACAACCCTTCTGTTATCCCTGTGTGACATAAACTTGGGGTCGAATCACCCTTGAGAGGAGTCTCTAGCCGGAGCCCTTCGAGCTGGTGCCCTGTGAGGTACAACTTTTACCGTTACAAATTGGCGCCCATTGTTTTTGTTGCACAGTGTAACAGTTGGGTTGGAAGGATTTTAGTTTTTTTATTTTTGCATATTCTCTTTAAAATTTTTTCTTATCCTTCAATTTAGAATTTTTGCGTCCAACTAACTTTTTTAAAAAAAATTTCACTTTTTCAAGTTACTATCTTGTACCGACCCTGGACGTTTTTTTAATTTTATCTTAACTACCTGCCTTATTTACAATATATGTTTTGGTCTACGATAACGAATATTCTCTGGGTTTATTTTTTTAAGAGATAACGAAGTATAGCACCATCTTTTGTTGTCCCGAAACGGAATTTTGTTATTGATTTTTTTTAGGAAAGGTGAATTACATCTGATTTGTTTGCAATGTTGCCACGTTTTAAGTAAATTCTTAAGGAGTCTGTTTTCTGATAAGTTGTTATATTTTATGTAGCTGCATAGTAAAATTATCTTTTTCAGTTGAATTGTGTCTGGTTACACAAACTGAAATATCTTACCGTTTGTATCTTGTTCAGTTGAATTGTGTCGAGTTACACAAACTGAAATATCTTATCTTACCTATTGTTAATCAAGTGCAGTGTTGCCAAAGTAACAATTTATCTTTAAACTCTCTTACTTTTTCTTGTCTATTGTTAATATAAAGTGCAGTGTTGCCAAATTAACAATTTATCGTTAAATATAAATATTTTGCAGTTCAGTTTTTTTGATAACAGAGATTGTGATGTGCTACAAAAATTTTAATGACAATTTATGATACATTTTTGATCTTGATCAGTTATATATTTTGATACTTATACTTTTTATGGAGTTATTATGCAACATTTTTATTACTACGCATGATTTGTTGAAAATATAGTACGGTTTTGTTTATTTTAATTGACATCTATCGGCAATAAGTATTTGTTGTTTTTATATCTACAGTCATTCACGTACATACAGTTTCCATATCTATATCTCGTTGCCAGGCATTTATGTTCATTCGGATTTTAGATCCTTTGCTTTCGCTAGTGCTATTTGATTAGTACTGTTGATTTAGATACCGTTTTTTATTCTTTTTCTCTCCTTTTAAATATTTTCAAGATGCAGGCCAATCATTTGAAGTCCTTTGAACTTTCATATGAAATTCAAATTAGAAATATTCCTGTCCCGGATACTGTCGAACAGAAACGTAAAGTTTTAACAGGTCTTCTTGCTAGGGAAAATGCTAATAGAAGTTTTTCGTCCCCAGTCAATTCATATTCTTTTGAGGACGATATAGTGGAAGTTACAGAAACAATCAATGACTTAACAGACATTATCAATCAATTTAGTGGAAATAAAAATGAACCAGTATTTTCCAGAATCAATTCAAGACTGACACATTTGACAAGTAGAATTGATAGATTAAATGCCGAAAGTAATGAACAATTACTTACACAACAAGCCTTGACAAATACGCTGATACTTTTAGAAGCTGACCTTGCGACAAAAACAACTCCCACCAACAATAGAACAGAAGACACTTTACCTTCAAACACATTTCCTTCCCCCACTCTTTCTGAAATCCCCCATCAAAAACACGATCCAGTTTACAAATGGAATGTTTCCTTCACTGGTAAAAATGAATCACTTCATTTATTTTTGGAAAAAGTTGAAGTCCTTAGACTTTCTAGAGCAGTTACAGAAAATGAGCTCTTTTTGCAGTCATGTGAACTTTTTAAAGACAATGCCTTCACATGGTATCTTAATAATCGTAGTAAATTTCAATCCTGGAAAGACATTGTTGCCAAATTAAAAGCTGATTTTTTGCCATATAGTTATGAGACTGATTTAGAGCTAGAGATTTCTAATCGCACTATGGGTGCTAACGAACCGGTTGCTGTATACATATCTTCAATGATAGGATTATTTAATCGCTTGTCTAGTGTTGTTGACGAACGTACTCGTGTTGCAAAGATTCGTAGAAACCTTTTACCTTCCTTTATATCGTCATTAGCACTTCATGACCCCCAAACAGTTGACGAACTAACCGAGTTGTGCAAAAGAATTGAGGAATCCCGTGTTTGGTCAGACAGATATAGATCACCATCTTATAATAATCCTAGACTGCTCGAACCAGATTTATCGTGCCTTTATGTTTCCTCCTCGTCGAATCAAAGACAAAGAACTCCCGCAAACGTTTCAGTATTAACTTCTTTGGTTTGTTGGAATTGTGACAAAACTGGTCACTCATATTCTCAATGTTTCTCGCCCAAATCTATCTTTTGCTACGGTTGTGGTGCAAAAAACACTACAAAACCAAAATGTCGTAAATGCAATCAAAAAAACTCGAGACAGACTGGTCCACCGAATCTGGCCACTGTGTCCAGTCAAGCACAATCAACTACATCCCAGCCAGAAAACCCCAGAAGACAGAACAGACCTCCAAACAGATCTTCAAACAATCACAATCACCCAATAAACCAAAACTAACTTTTTCAACTTCTGCTGCTGAATGGCAAAATTATCTTATTTTCGTTAAAGGTTTCCTAGCGTCCAATCATTCTAAAAATACAGACAAACCATTACCTTTACCTATCGAACGAATTCCAAATACCGTACCGAACACTAGCGACATCCAGAAAACTGAAGATAATGACAAAAACTTCTCGATTACTGACAATACAACTCCCGTACCTGTCTGTGACATGCCAGTTGCCTTACCTTCAATACAGCCAAGTAATGTTTCAATCTCCAGTAATACTTGTCCCTTATTTGCAAAAAAACCTAATGATAACAGACCTTACCTTACCGTGAAAATTTTAGACCTACCCGTTTTAGCTATGGTCGACACAGGCAGTAACTCTACTGTTCTTGGAAATCAGGGTTTCTCTTTGTTGCATTCCTTACATTTACCTATACAATATGATTCTTGTTTAAATATTACCACCGCTGACGGTGTACCTCAACAATATATGGGCTATATTTCCGCACCAATGACAGTGAATGACATTACCAAGACAATCAAAATCTTGATAATACCGTCAATAACTCATAACCTTATCTTAGGAATGGACTTTTTAAGCTTATTCAAAATAGACATGAGTTTTCATGATTTGTCATACTCCCTATTATCTTCCACTTGTGTTATTAACACAATACGATCTGCTTCTACTCTCTCTATTGAAGAAAAAAACAAACTTGAGCAAACTGTAAGCTTATTCTCTTCTCTTGCCCCTCCTGACCGAATTGGTCGAACGAATTTTGTCGAACACGATATCGACACTGGTGATGCAAAACCGATTGCACAACGCCAATATCCTCTATCCCCAGTCATGCAAGGACTTTTAGTAAAAGAAGTCGACGAGATGCTACGATTAAATGTCATACAACCTTCGAACTCCCCTTGGTGTTCACCCCTTTGGGTAGTCCCAAAAAAGTCTGGAGAATGCCGCGTCTGCTTCGATGGCCGAAAGCTAAATAAAGTAACCACTCCTGATTCCTATCCCATGGCTCAAGTAGACGTCATTCTTAGCAAACTCCGAGACGCTAAATTTCTTACCTCCATTGATTTGAAAAAAGCCTTTCTGCAAATACCCCTTACTGAATCTTCTCGTCCCAAAACTGCTTTCGCTGTCTATGGCTTAGGTTTATTTGAATTTACGACCACTCCTTATGGTCTAATTAACGCCCCCAAAACTATGGCACGTCTAATGGACATTGTTATAGACCCTTCTTTAAGGCACTACTGTTTTTGTTATTTGGATGACATCATTATTGCTACTCCTACCTTCGAACTTCATTTAGAAATACTTAATAAGTTATATCTTCGTCTTAAAGAGGCAAACCTTACCGTAAATCTTCAAAAATGTGAATTCTGTCGAGATTCCCTTAAATTTCTTGGTTTTGTAGTCGACAAAGCTGGTCTTCGAACAGATGAAGACAAAGTTTCCGCTATCCTTACCTACCCTGCTCCCAAAAACACTACCGAAGTCAAAAGACTTATTGGCTTAATTGGCTGGTATCGCCGATTCATCAAAGATTTCTCTACCGTTTGCTCCCCAATAACTGACCTTCTTCATGGCAGAAAAAAAAGGACAACCAATTTCTTGGACCCCTGAGGCTGAAAATGCTTTTATCGAAGTCAAAAAACGACTTACTTCTAGCCCCATTCTTGCAAGCCCTGACTTTTCTAAAGAATTCATTATACAGACTGACGCTAGTGACACCGGACTTGGTGCAATCTTATATCAACAATGTGATGGTATCGAACACCCTATCGCATATGCAAGCCGTACATTGAACAAAACCGAAAGAAAGTACAGTACCACTGAAAAAGAACTTCTAGGTGTAATTTTTGGTGTAGAAAAATTTAGAGGTTATGTGGAAGGAACTCATTTCACACTCGAAACTGACCATTCATCCTTACAGTATCTATCAAAACTTTCTAACCCCTCTGGACGTTTAGTTCGTCTTTCACTCAGACTATCGCAGTTTGATTTTGAAATCAAACATAGAAAAGGAACCACTATGGTTGTCAGTGATGCACTTTCCCGTTCATTTCCAGATATTTCAGTGATTGATGTCACTACCTTCAAGCCAGATACTTGGTATACCGCTATGATTGATAAAGTCAATAATAACCCCGAGTCATTCCCCACTTTTAAAGTAGAAAATAATGTCCTCTACAAACATGTCTTCTCCCCAAACCCTATATCTAGTAATTTATCCAATTGGAAAATTGTAGTCCCTACCCCAAACAGGATTGATGTCCTAAAGACTTTTCATGACGATCAAACTAGCGCACATCTCGGAATTTCCAAAACCATCGCTCGAATTTCTGAAATCTACTATTGGCCAAAACTTAGAAGCACTGTATCTCGTTATATCAATAAATGTTCCGTTTGCTCTTCCTGCAAAACCCAAAATTTACCTAAAGCTGGTATAATGGGCCAGTATAAAGACATTAATTTCCCTTGGCAATGGATCTCAGCTGACTTAATAGGTCCATACCCCAGATCCAAAAATGGCAATAGATTTGTTCTCGTTATAACAGACTGGTTTACTAAATTTTGTCTCGTCCATCCCATGCAAAATGCCACAGCTGCTGGTATTGTTAAATTTATCGAAAATCAAGTTTTTCTTATTTTTGGAGTCCCACAAATATTTTCCGTCGACAATGGCACAGTCTTTACCTCATCCCTCTTTAAAAAATTGATGGATCAATATAAAGTACAAAAAATTTTCTACAATGCACGCTATCACCCACAAGCTAACCATACCGAACGGACCAATAAAGTTATAGTCACTGCCTTACGTTGTTACATTCATGACAATTCCTCTCACAAAAATTGGGATGCATCTTTGCATAAAGTTGCGCAAGCAATAAGAACCGCAAAACATGACGTTACAGGTTACTCTCCCGCTTTCTTGAATTTTGCCAGAAACGTACCGTTAAGTGGAGATTCTTATGGTGCAATTTCCGAAAATGCTAACAATTTAATCAATAATGCAGACAAATTACAACTCATTGACGACCTACAAACCCTCCCGAAACTTTTTATTGATGTACGCAAAAAACTCAAGCAAGCCCATGACAGAAATACAAAGTATTATAATCTACGAAAAAGAGATGTAGAATATCATGTCGGTGACCGCCTATGGAAAAAGAATTATGTACTTTCATCCAAAAATGATAACTTTGCAGCAAAATTTGCCCCTAAATTTATTCCATGCATTGTCCATAAAGTAATTTCTAGACTAGTTTATAATCTGAGAGACCTTTCAGGTAATGATCTTGGAAATTGGCATGTTTCAGATCTAAAAAACCAATTTATTGACATTGACGAAAACCTTCCAGATGACTTAGACAATAAACAAGACAATAATATTGACACAGTCAATCTAGTATAACCATATTGCCCACTAATTCCTTTTCCTATCCCGCATTTCATTCATTCTGTTCGAAATGGATTTTACGTCATTCAAATTTTTGGCTCCTGTTGTCAAGTACCTAACTTTTTGCTACCTGAGTTTTTTTACCGTTTCACAAACAAATGGTAATTTTGCTTTTTATAACTAACGTAGAGTCACTTACTTCAGAAACCGTTCCATTCTCTTGGAGTTTCGCTATCGTTCTCCTAAAAAACGGTACAATTGTGTTTTAGTTCATTATCGTTTTCGTTTTCTTCCTTACTTTAGGCAACCGCGCCATTCTCTTGGAGTTTCGCTATCGTTCTCCTAAAAAAACGGTACAATCGAGTTTTAGTTGACCATTATTTTTATTATTTCCGTTTTCGTTTTCTTCCTTACTTTAGGCAACCGCGCCATTCTCTTGGAGTTTCGCTATCGTTCTCCTACAAAAACGATTCACTAGAGTTTTTTTTTCTCTTCTCTTTCCGTTTTCTTTCTTTTAGGCAACTGTGTTACTTACCGTCCCGATTACTCAACCCATACTCAACTTGGTTCCCAACCATTTTTACCCTCCGCGTAGAAAAGGAAGTAGACCAAGCTACATTGGAGTTTATACCGTTCTCCGAACAAAACGGATCCATTTCTTATCCCGCATTTCATTCATTCTGTTACAAAACATAAAAATACCGGCTAGACACCTTGAGAGCTCTCCATTGCGGAAATGGATTTTACGTCATTCGAATTTTTGGTCCCCCTTTTTGTTATATGTCTTTTTGTTGCCCCGAGTTTTCCTACCGTTTCTCAAACAAATAAACGGTCAATTTTGCTTTTTATAACTAACGTAGAGTCTCGATTGACGTACCGTAAGACGTTAGGCCCCAATTGGACTGGGTTGGCCTTTGCTGAGTGGCGGATTGCGCTCGGTTTACAAACATAATAGGTTTGAAAAATGACTGCTTAGTCGCTCTTTCTCTTCACCCTGGCTTCTATAGCAACCTCTTCCTTTTCTTTGCCTTCAATGGCAGTACTTCCGTAGCTTTTAGTGTTTTTTCCTTATTTTACCAGATTGGCCACACTCTTGTAGAGTTCTGGACCGATATACCGTATTCCCTGACAGAGTCATGGGTGTAATTTTAGTAACAATACCTTTGTTCGATTTAACAAAGAGAGCATATCAACGGACTGAATGAATGTAGCTGGAATGACTTTCGGATCGATGACCAATGGCTACTGTGGACGCTAACTGGCAACCTCACCGAATGTCGATCGCGCTGCTGTTTCTGCCCTCTTCCTGTGCTTTCGGCGTATAAACCAGAATACCTTTTTGTCCGATCACGTGATAAGAATCTATCGTCTTTCTTTTTATAATGTCGCCACAAACTATTCCTAACCACACATAACATTATTTCGACCTCGATTTAACTTTCAGAATCACCCCATATATCTTCAATTCTCTTTTACCGTAAACCATTCAAAGTAAGTATCTATGTATTTCTTTCTCTCCCTTAACATACCTTTTGCGTTGCCGTATTGTGATATTTGTGAACTACCTACCGTTATCGTATATTTTAGAACCGTTCCTTGTGGAACACTATAAGTGTTGTCGCCCTGCCAATAATCTTTGCTAAGTCAAGTAGTATTTCACCCCTGGTGACGTCATTATGACAAATCTTTACTCTTTGCTCGGTGAAAATTAGGCTGATTTACGAATTAATTAGAATTCCGAGGGAATTGCATTCTAAATCAATTTTAGGCTGACATCACTCACCGTGTTTATTTTTGTGTCTCTCCCGGAGACATTGGTTTGGTATTTCCTGGAATTTTTCGCTCTGCGTATCTGAGATCCCAGCGTTTTATCAAAACACACCCTACCGTACCTTATCTTATCGTTTCGCCTGCACTGAGAAATTATCGCACCCTATCGTTACCTTTCGTTCTCAGTGTATGCTTTGTCTTATACGATGACATAACTACATGATAATCACAAGATGACAAAACTGCCTTACCTTTACCTTTGACAAATGCCTTACCTTACCTTTGACAATTGCCTTACCTTTACCTTTGACAATTGCCTTACCTTACCTAAGATACATAGATTTTGCAATGATACTTCACCCCTCCTCTTATCTTATTAAGCCCATTTTTCACAAAAAAAAAATAATTCTTCGAATCATTTTTTTCCCGGAGGAGAGGGGGTGTAACATGTCTATCGACCTGTTTCGATTTTACAGAATAAATCCTTTTAATTAGCGCTCGTCGTCACTAGCCACATCCAATTATAGTTCTGTGACCCCAAACTCTTCTACCCCGAACGTAAGACAATTGACGCCTGCCAACGGACGCTTCCATATTTTTTTGCACACCGCCACGTTAAACACCCCTTTTGTTAACAACCACCGAAGGCGACACATCTTCCGCTATCTTTCATATCTCAAGTACCTATCTTATGAATTTTGCTGTGGTAAGTTCAAAATCATAATTCATAATTAATAAGCTCCTTCTAAAGTACTGTCTGATATAATTTTCGTATGCATTCTTTATTTTTTTACAGAGATAGACGAAATTAAATTCAACACGTGGTCATAAACTGTTCTTTTGTACTAATATGGTAGTTTTAAGCCAAATATTCTTTTATAATTCAGTTTTACTTTTATACAAGCATTTTCAAGCTTTTTCAGTTGCGAAATAACTCTTTTAATTATAAAATAACATTTTTTATAAATTACCGTTAACCTATAAAATATTCTTTCGTGACGCCAGTGCCGGTTTCATATATTTCCTAAGCACGATATTTTTTCATATAACTAAATAAATAACTTATTGCTATTATTAGTTTCTTTCGGATCATTAGTATATTTTTTTATTCAGCCGATAATTGCTATTTTTACTGTTTTAACATGGGACATATAATGTTGGAAAGCTTTCAGTAAATTAAATCAATTTTTTGACTTTCAAATAACTGCCTTCCTTTTCTTTAACCTGAAAAGCTGACCAACATAATGTGCCATAACATTCAAGTTCCTACATATCCCTGATCCACTTGTACTTCTAGGTAAGCACAGCCCCTAGGCGAGAATATAAGCCAAGAATATAACCCTAGGCGAGAATATAAGCCAAGAATATAACCCTAGGCGAGAATATGAGCCAAGAATACAACCCTAGGCGAGAATATAAGGCAAGAATATAACCCAAGAATTTAACGCCGAGAATATAACCCTGGGCTAGAATATAACGCTGAGGATATAAACCGAAGAATATAACCCCAAGAATATAGCCAAGGATAGAACCCTCAAACTACCGCCCTAGAACAGAACTCATCAGTTCGGATCAAGACCTGACTTCTTCTCCAGGAAACCACTTCATCTAAGCTAAGTACCTATAAAAGTACAAATTCCTTTAGTAAATTCCGTTGTTCATTTCCTGTGGCAGAATAAAATGTAAATTTGTTTTTAATTCTTTTTTTTTATTAAAATCCTCAACTATAAAAGTTGAGGGAGATATCGCCCGGGGTAATTTTTAGTAGTTTTTATTATTAACTTTCATTTAAATTCTACAAGGCGTTTCTACCTTTTCCGCCTTAGTTTTTGTAGTTTTCATCGTTAAAAAGGTAGTGGCGCCCTCAATTTTTACAACCCTTCTGTTATCCCTGTGTGACATAAACTTGGGGTCGAATCACCCTTGAGAGGAGTCTCTAGCCGGAGCCCTTCGAGCTGGTGCCCTGTGAGGTACAACTTTTACCGTTACACACTGCACTACGGTCTCCAGAGGATATACAGGCTAGACAAATATTTATCTTCGATATGTAGTGTGATGCCTTTTGGCCCAACATAATAATATAATAATAAATATTTAAAATAATAATTAAATTCCCTTGATCTTATTTCAACAAAACGTTCGAACATTTCATTATCATATAAATAAATTGAGAAGGTTATTGTCAAGTTCAAGCGTGAGGAAACACTAAACAATTATATGTTTATTTGGTTTACTCGAACTTGACTGGATTATATAAATATACATTTAGTATTTATCATGGGGAGAAGTCGATGCAGAATGCTTGAAGAGAACTATTATCTATAGTTGAATAATCAGCTAGTAGTAATTAGTAACTGTAACGCATAAGTATGCTATACGGCTAGGTACTTATGCATAGCATTAGTTTAGTAAGTAGTTTAATGTATTTAGTAGATAAAACAAACATATCCCAGTGCAAGAAGTAGTTGTTTCATTCTCTTGAAATGATCCTCCATGTGACCTGCAACACCACCTATTCAGAGGCCCTTCCACACCTATAACCTAACCAAGTATCCATCGACGACACATATATTACAGTAGAATCTCGAATAAGAGTAACAGTTATCACTATACATAAAATTATATATGTCTAAGAGAGAACAGCATAGTTCCCCTTCACAAAACGCCCACTTCTCTAAACATTATCTCTCTGTTAGTTATTCTATAGCTTCCTCTTTTCCACTCACAGAATGACTCTACGGAAGATAATTATTTGCCCAGTCTGTATAATAAAAGCAGACAGAGACAGATAATGTTAGTGGCTACTACGTCTTAGCACCGCTCACTTGTTCCGGATATTTTCCAGTTTTGAATTAATATGTTGATTTCAAAATGCCAGGAAATCCATTTAATACTATTTTGACACATGATATTGTCTGCACACTGAATTATTCATTTATTGAAATATTTTTTAAATAATTCCATCTCTTAGTGGTCTTCCCTATTAATGATTTCTTTTTATCGGAATTATTAATAAAACACGTGTTTTACCTTGAGAAGAGAAGTAGATTCGAGAACAGTTCAAAAAACAATATCGCAAGAGGTATGGAGGGTAAAAGAAAGGAGAACCGTTTGAATGTATTAAAAAGTGTTCATCGAAAGGGATCAAATTAAGGTGGCGCCATAATAGCAAGTGGAAAGATTTTAAAAACAGCACCATGAATTATTAGAGTAAGATACAAAATTAAAAAAGGAAAGAAATACTTCAGGTTTATTACAGCGCGTATTTTTAAATTATTATATCATAGACAAACATACATATGAAATGTAATTCTAAATTCACATTCACATGCTAAATTCACATCATTTCCATTAGCTACACGAGCGCCATTTCGGTGAATCTTCGAATTATAATTTGCTGACAATTTTCAACTTGTCCCCCATACAGGACGGTTCTCCTTCCTTCTACCCTCCATAACAAGAAGTCAGTAGATTATAAAACATGTAAGCGATATAAGATATAGAAATTGACCCGAAACTTTTCAGTCATAAAACTTTTATTGTTGTATCGCATTTAAAATCTCACTTCGTCATCTGTACACTTTTCTTTAAGTCCGTGACAGTTTAAAATAAGGCAGAAATTGTAGATAATATCAGTCAGGTATTAATGTAAAGAATAATGTGTATCAAGATAAAAAGAATATTTAAAATTCCGCATGAGAATATCAAATTCATTCGTGTCATGTCGTAGGAACATTATCGGAATAGTTTGTTTCCAACCTACTGCCGCACCTTATTAATATAACAGAATTGGAATTAATTTTAGAAGTCATGTAAATATGGTTGACTTATGATTGAAGAAACGGATGAAAAATATATTTAAACATAGAATTGATAATAATATGAGTCAATTATTCTGTTTCTCCAAAGGACCACACATATGGATCTAGGCGTCTAAAGTTATGTCACGGATACATTCATACATATTGAAATCCTCATAAATCAGTTGTACCAAAAACACCGATACCTATAATACAAATCAAGACGTTCAAATATATGTTACATTAGTAAAAAAATGCTAGAATGACACCGATGAAGTGAAATTAATTCCTGGATTTCAATCAAAAAGTGGTAAAATTGCTTGTGACCTTGACGGAAAAATTATCATTTCTCCAATGATCTCCATTCTTATTTGTAATCAGTGCACACAACTATTAAGAATTCAGTCGGAGAAAATGAAAATTATACTCTTAGACAAACGAACCAACTTTAGGCTAAGTTGAAGAAATGAGAAATTTATCCAAGTGGCATGGCTACAACAAAATATTTTCTCTGCCATCAGAACGAACAAAAAATACTGAAAAAGGTAAGTCGCACAAGGAAGTGGGCTGTCCGATCAATTTTTGGTTTTACTTATATATTTTGGCTCCTTACCACGCATGTTGTACCCGAAAAGTTTGGAGGTCTTTTCAGTTTGGGGTATTTTACATCTTACAGTTGACAAAAAAGGAATGTCAGCTGCCAACACATATACGTATCATTAAGATATTAAGCATTATTCAGCATTCTTTGTTCTGCTTTGTTTGTGTTTCTGGTATTTGTATATTACTGATTTTTATTCTTCTACCTTCATCTGTTTGTGATTTATGTGACTTTGATCTGCTTTTATTATTGCAAATACCATCGAGAAGAGTTATTCTACTCTGATTTATATCTTCGTTGTGATTATACAAATTGCGATATGTGTAGCGTTCTGCTTATCAAAGCTGTAAAAATAATGCAAGACTTTAGTTAAAGGACAGATACGGAATATCATTGAGTTCATTCCGTTTCCCAAACTCAAGAGACGTCCCAGCAGATGCCTCAAGTGGATTAAGTTATGTGGCAACCAAAATCTGAATTTTGCCACAATCAACAGAACCGCTCAGGTATATTTGTAGTGAGCATTCCGATAATAATTATGTAGACCCTAAACCATATTGTAGTGATGGGTCTACTGAAGCTGAAGTAAATTTTGAATTGAATTGAATTTCCAATTACACCCACTACAAATATTTTGGAACACAGTTATAGCTCTACCAATTTTGTAATGCAACCACAAAATATAACCAAAAATAAAGTACAAGTATATTCCAATCTTCATTATGGACCGAAATACTCGTATAGGGAAAACTAATTTCCATACAAGAACCTAAAAAGGAAAACTACCATGTTTGAATACTTTATTGGACTCAATCGTCCACATTATGAAGCACTCTATTCATTATTATATAAGAATGTTATGATAGACTTAGAATACCAATTTGAATATAAAATGCAGCTCAGAGTTGGGAAGAATTTCTATTCAAAATTTTCTAATAGAGACGTTATGTTTGGTGCTACTAAGATTGAGGCGAGAAACACTTTACAAGGATTAACATTTTTTTGTAATGCAAATAAATTATATCTATCGGTGATATATTTTACCTGGGTGCAATTTATGTACTACCAAATCATTGGAATGAGAAGCGATTTATTTTTAGCAGCTGGAAATATAGAGAACAGTCCTTATTGTTTCAAACTTTTGAGGATAAAATTCTCGGGGTTATGGATGCCACTGATTATCATTACAAATGGCAAGAAACTTCAAGCTGCAATAAAATACTTACTTCAGTTACTAGTTTTCTGCAGTTAGTGGTGCAATAATATACTGTAGTGAAGGATTTGAAGACTCAATATCTGATAGTGAACTGTTTTAATTAGCGCTCGTCGTCACCAGCCACTTCCAATTATAGTTCTGTGATCCCAAACTCTTCAACCCTGACCGTAAGACAATTGACGTCTGCCAACGGACGTTTCCATTTTTTCCAACGCCACGTGAAACACCCATTTCCGTTATCGGCCGCCTACGGGGAAAGATCATCTTTCGCTATATTTCATCTCTTAAGTACCTATCTTATGAATTTTGCTGTGGTAAGTTCAAAAACATAATTTATAATTAATAAGCTTCTTCTAAAGTACTGTCTGATATAATTTTCGTATGCATTCTCTATTTTTTTACAGAGATAGACGAAATTAAATTCAACACGTAGTCATAAACTGTCCTTTTATACTAATATGGTAGTTTTAAACCAAATATTCTTGTATAATTCACTGTTTTACTTTTATACAAACATTTTCAAGCTTTTTCAGTTGCAAAATAATTTTAATTATGAAATAACATTTTTATAATCTGTTAACCTATAAAATATTCCTTCGTAACGCCAGTGCCGGCTTCATATATTTCCTAAGCACGATATTTTTTTCATATAACTAAATAACTTTTTGATAGATGTCGAAGAATAAAAATATATTATTCTACGCTTCACAACTAGTTTTGAAAAATATTTTTCAAAAACAGTGACCGTTCAACGAAGAAGAAACAACTACTTCCTGGGCTACATGCCCCGACAGATATTGAATTACACTTCTAAGTCAAACGGGGTTGGTAAATCTACAAGATTTAAACCAACCATTCTGGTTTGCAACTAGAAGGGATAACACAACTTGTAGACCGGTTTCGGCGTATTGCGCCTCATCAGTACAAGGTATATGTTATCGTCCGAGAGTTAATCTCGGACTGAAATGTGAACTATAATCAACAACGGTACATATTGTCCAGTTACGGAAATATTTTTGTTGCGAAAATAGCGACATCTCACCTCTATGTCACAAACCAAAATTCGAACGAGACAACAAACCACGTGGATTTGAAACAAAAATGAATTAATACAGTTTCCTGTAAAATTGTCGTATTTAGTAAAGCACATTTCAGTCCGAGATTAACTCTCGGACGATAACATATACCTTGTACTGATGAGGCGCAATACGCCGAAACCGGTCTACAAGTTGTGTTATCCCTTCTAGTTGCAAACCAGAATGGTTGGTTTAAATCTTGTAGATTTACCAACCCCGTTTGACTTAGAAGTGTAATTCAATATCTGTCGGGGCATGTAGCCCGGGAAGTAATTGTTTCTTCTTCGTTGAACGGTCACTGTTTTTGAAAAATATTTTTCAAAACTAGTTGTGAAGCGTAGAATAATATATTTTTATTCTTCGACATCTATTGTTAAAACGCTTTACTAAATACGACAATTTTACAGGAAACTGTATTAATTCAAATAACTTTTTGCTATGATTAGTTTCTCTCGGATCATCAGTATATTTTTTTTAATTTAGCCGATAATTGCTATTTTTACTGTTTTAACATGGGACATATAATGTTGGAAAGCTTTCAGTAAATTAAATCAATTTTTTTCACTTTCAAACAACTGCCTTCCTTTTTTAACCTGAAAAGCTGACCAACATAATGAGCCATTACATTCAAGTTCCTATATATCCTTGATCCACCTGTACTTCTAGGTAAGCATAACCCCAAGGAAGTAACCCAAGGATATAACCCAAGGAAATAACCCAAGGAAATAACCCAAGGATATAACCCGAGAATATAACCCAAGGATCTAACCCGAGAATATAACCCAAGAATATAACCCAAGAATATAACCCCAAGACCTAGGGTATAATATAAGCCAAGGATAGAACCCCAGGATACAGCCCTAGATCAAAATACCCCCCTAGACCAGGACACATCAGATCAAGACCTGACTTCTTCTTCAGAAAACCACTCCATATAAGCTAAGTACCTATAAAAGTACAAATTCCTCTGTTGATTTCCTGTGGCAGAATAAATTATAAATTCGTTTTTAATTATTTTTTTTTCATTATAAATCCTCAACTATAAAAGTTGAGGGAGATATCGCCCGGGGTAATTTTTAGTAACGTTTTTATTATTAACTTTTATTTAAATTTTACAAGGCGTTTCTACCTTTTCCGCCTTAGTTTTTTCATTAGTATTTTTATAGTCAAAAAGGTAGTGGTAGTGGCGCCCTCAACTTTTACAACCTTCCTGTAACACTTGTGCAGCATAAACTTGGGGTCGAACCACCCTTGAGAGGAGTCTCTAGCCGGAGCCCTTCGAGCTGGTGCCCTTTGAGGTTACAGCCATTTACCGTTACAGTAAGTACAGTGTGATATGGAGAACTTTTTGCAAGAAAATGACTATCTATTAGCAGATAGGGGTTTTCTACTACAAGATGTCGTAAATGAACTTGAAATTAAAGTGTTCACTCCACAATTTCTTCTGAAAAGGGATAAACTGACAGCAGAAGAAAAACGTCCGACATTGAAAAATTGCCAAATCCAGAATTCATGTTGGATTGAATAGTACAAAATATTAATCGTTGTCCTATCACTGTGTTACCAATATTATCAAATATTTTCAGTATTGTGTGCTATTTGAAAAATTGGTTGATTTTGTAGATTGAATTGATATGTACCCATAAACTTTTTGCTGATATGAATAATTTCATACAAATCCAATAGTTGGAGGTGTAATTAAAATATACTGCTTTCGCTAACACTTTATTTTATTTACCTTCTTAAATCATAAATAGAAGAGATAAAAACCTCACTATATGAATACATATAAAACAGTCCAGACACACAAATAATGGTGAATGAATAATATCTTATCCTAATACCTTAATGATACGTATATGTGTTGACAGCTGACATTAGTTTTTCGACAACTGTAAGATGTAAAATACCCCAAACTCAAAAGACCTGTAAACTTTTCTGGTACAACTCCAGACTTTTCGGGTACAACATATGTGGTAAATATTGATTCACTTCCTTATGCAACTTACCTTTTTCAGTAGCGTAGAATGGGGTGAATAGGATCACTTCTATTCTTTGAAGCGATGCCTTTCCCAAAGTAATAAAGAAAAAATTTTGATATCAAAACATATCAAAACATCAGTCTATACCTGGGCTATCCATTTTTGAGTCCCAATATTTTTTATGCCGACTTGTTGTCCATATATATATATATATTTGTTGATGGCTGATCCTATTCACCTGCCATTGTGGTGAATACGATCGGCAATGATTTTATAATGCCTTATCGTATTCACCTTCTTGTGGGGTGTATAGGATTGCAGAAATCTTATATGTGAACTCTACAGATTTTTATTTTCATTCAAAAACAGGGATCAAACGCATTTTTTATTGGTACAAGTACATGTTAACAGGTATATCTATTATCTAACAACAAAATCTATTTAAATTGTTTATTATATTCACATAAACGAATTTCAAATCTAAGAAGACCTCTTCCATATCTTTTAAGAGGATTAATTTTTCCAGCAATTTGTTGGAAAATGAACTCGTACTCGTCTTTCACATCCGGAAAAGTGTAAACATATCCTGAATAGTCTCTTGTGGTTTTTTCGCGTAAGAAGCTTCCTTCGCACCCGTCCTTGTTTATTTTCACAACTTGAGCTATATAATATTTGCTAAAGGCCTTGGATGTACTTTGTACTATGTCATTGGAGAAATAAGGTAAGTTTATGAGTAACCAATATCAATTGGTGACGGGCAAGAGACCATCTGAGATTGCTGGGTGGGGTGAATTATTCGAGATCTGAGGGTCAGCAGATGGCAGAAAAATGTTTTCTTTTTCAGCTCCATCGGAATTTCCATCAATTTATTTTTCAAAGTCGGACATCGGATCCATATCTGAATTTGAATCGTGAGTGCTAAAATGTTGGCTACTTTCGTCAGAAGACTCAGAATCTACGCTTTTTCCAGCAGAAAACAGAGTTTTTTCTTTCGATGTTTAGGTTGATTTTCATCATACCACATCGACTTCAAAATGTGAACAAATGAAGTGTTGATGTCATCTTCCCTATCATTCGTTGGATTCTCCACAGGCATCATGTTCAATACCCTATCATCATTCAAAGGTATAATGCCGCATTTATCGAATCCATTTCACATCTCTTGTCTTCAATCGATTCTAATAGCTTCCTTAATAAACCCTGGAAAGGAATACCAGATTCCTTTCTTCCAGGTCCTTTTTGATAGAATTCAACTATCTTTCTCCATGCAACCTTAAATGGCTTGAAAAAGGAAACGTCTAAGGGTTGTGTCAAGTGGGTGGAGCTGCTGGGTAAAAATATAAAACTAATACTGTTCACTGAGCACTCTTGTATCGATTGTACTGATAGGTGCGACGATAAAATGTCACCAATTAATATCTTTTTGCCAGGTAACTTCTTCAAGTATGGTATGGCGATTGAATGTACCCAATCCTCGAAACAATAGCTGTCGAACCATCCCGATTCACTACGATTATATCTAGTACGGGGTGACCCTCCAGTAGTCCAAGAGTCATATTTGTTCAAGGCTTTGTAGACGACATAGCATGGAAGTAAATCTCCACTACCAGAATCAGCGAACATGATTGAACTTGACGACTTACAGTGGTTCATAATTCGCTCCGGATGGTTGCATCCTCTCTTGGAAATTATTTTTTTTTCGTCCTGGGCCATCGCAAAGGTTGGTCTCAACGTAGTTTATGATGTTGCTGGCTGGAGTACCTTCCAGTTCTTCAGAGAGGCGTTCGAAATACTCTGTAATTGTTACCCTCGTAACACCAGCCCGGGCTCGTTTTATATTTTGGCACATTCTCTTTGACAACATATCCGAATTTCGTTTCAAAAAGCTATATGCGAACTCTTTACCAGGAAGATTGTTTTTAAAACCACCCTACCAGCTCCATTTAAATATTGTTGGCTAACCAATCTTAAATCATAGGTATCTAAGGGGTAGCCCCACTCACTGAATGTAAGTAATTTTTCCGCAATACATTTCTCTTCGGCTTCACTTAACACTGTTTGACCACCTTGTCTTTTAACATTCACATTTTTGAGGTATCTTTGCAGAACGGTGTAAGCAATGTTGTGTTTCATAGAGGCTTGTCGAATACTATACCTGTGGTTATTAACATCATTTTTAGCCTCTTCAATGATGTTTGGATCAGGTTTCCTGTAACGTTTTCGTCCTGCTTTGGGTTTATATTCTCTAGGCATTTTGATCCTATTGACCCCAGCCCTTAATCCTATTGACCTCAGTTCTTGATCCTATTCACCCCGATAACCTGAAAATCGTGCAACGGAATAGAAAATATTTTTCAATTTTGTTTTTGCTTACGAATAAACTGAAATAATTTTTTGTGCCTCAGTTACTAACCTGTTGGAGTTAATTAGGCCAACTGCCCTCAATATATGCTTCTCAAATTCGTATTTACAGACAAAGATTTGGCGACAATGAAAACAGTTGACTGACAGTACTTCTAATTAAGGCCTGGTTTACAGTGCTACCAACTGCTGAATGATAAAATATTGGTAACCTTGATGAGATATAGAGTTATGCAACCAGTCAAACTCAAATAGAAAGCATTCATTACGATATTAAGGTTTTGTGAACTAAACTGATAAACTCCTTCTTTTTGATCCTATTTACCACAGCGAACCTATCACCCCATTTTAAGGTATTTTTTATTCGTTATGTTGGCAGCATTTGCCTTGTATAGAATTCGTCTGTTGGTGTGGAAATACCCCAGTCCCATTTCCTTTCTCTATTATATACATATTACAAAATGTATTAAACAAAAGGTTACTAGATTTGAGCATGTCGTAAAATATTATGCATTGATATTAAAACTTCAATTGACAGAATATTGTTGAGCTATTTAAAACATTATATACTAATTTTGATATAATTTGGAAATGTGTATAGTTTACAGCAATCAAAGCAGACAAAACATATTATTCAAAAAAGTGTCCTAGATTGCAGTTGCAAGCCGGTCACAAAACATAAATGTTGCCAAAATAATTACCGACGAAGGAAAAATGTTCATACGGAGAGCCAAAGCTTTTTTCGAGAAATACATCGATCTTGTGAAAAGTTCAAATAAGTCAGCGACCGAACTAACAAAAGAACGATTATTAACTGGATACATAAAACTGTTTTAAAATTTGAACAAACTAATAATAGACAAATTTTAATCAAGTTCCCTGAGGAACGATCCAAGAAGTTATAGTTATAGGGAAAATATTCCCAAGAAAATGGTCACCATATATTTCCTTTTTTTTTCTTTCGATTCTGTCGAAGGGGCTTAGTCCAGAATACGCACTTAGGTATTGAAATACCAAGATCGATTAAAAGACGTCATGCTACACTTTTTCGACCGCACGGATCCTACTGACTGCGCCAGTTTTATTTTTATAAATTTATTGTTTATTTATTTATTTATTTTTTATTTATGATACAGGTTGTTACTACACTTGTACTTAATTAGAAATTTAACTGAACTTAGGACTGAGGACTGGAACATAGAATTATCAACCAAATAAACCGTTCTTATATGACTATTATCTTGTATGAACAATGGAACTATTCTTGGTTGTTTACTGCAACACTTCTTATCTTCGTTGATTCTGCTATTTTGGATACTTAACTCTCGCGGATTTTTTTTTTTGGAAATGATAAGTACTATAGTACATTATTTATTAATTAATAATTCATGTAATTAGCGAAATACTGGAAATATGATATAGCCGCTTATATTGTAGCGTTTTATAGGTGGAAGAATTTTTAAAATCAGTTAAGTAGTTTTTGGGTTTATCCATTACAAACATATAAAAAAAATTTGTGCCATGAAAAATGCTTAAAATTCGTAATATGGGGTTTTATGGGATGAGAAATTGACTGGCACAGTCAGTTTTTTGATAAATTCATTATTTCGTCTTCAAATACAAGTATCATGAAATTTTCGAAAATTCACTTTCGAAAACCAAAAGATACTCATAACTCGACTAATTGAAGGGTTAGAACGTTCTATTGATCACTAATCGATTCAGGGGGAAAATTTTACATATTAAGTATAATTGATTCGATATTTCCAAGTATCAAGGGATTTCATAAAATTAAAAAGGTGAACTAATAATAATTATAAAGAAAAATTTAATAATCAAACACTTTCACAGCACATAAAATATATAACAATTTTGGCGCCCAACGTGGGGCTCGATCTGAAAATTCAATTGGACTAACTAAATAAAATAAATCATATTCTGTTTCAATATATCATTTATTAAATCATAAAATTACAAAATATTAAATAAAACTATAATAAATAATAAAGACTAACACATAATAAACAACAATGCCTAACACAAGGAATGAGAAAGACAATACAAATACAAGAAGTGAAGAACAATCTACATCCACTACAGAAGATATTGGAATGGAGGAACATACACAACAACAACCAGGACAAGAAAAAGAAAAGGAAATGGAAAATTTACATAATTTGATAGGAAACATAATGATTAGTATAAAGGAAAGAAATGCCGAATTAAATAGGAAATTAGAAAAAGGACATGCAGATTTGCATAATGGAATGGTAGAGTTGGAAAGAAAATTAAGAATCAATTCAGAAGACAAATTTGAACAATTAAAACAAGAATTGGTACGAGATAGAGATGGATACAGAAGACAAATGGAGGACAAGATCCATAGAAAAATTTAACAAATGGGAAAAGTAATGGGAGGTATAGAAGATGAAATGAGACAGAAGGTTGATAGATTAAAAATCAATACTGAACAAAAATTACAAATTTGTGGTGAAAGAATCAATAAAAACGAAGAGGAAATTAAACAAATGGAGAATAGAATAATTCAAGAAATACAATTGGAAGAAGGTAGCAACAAAAACGAGAGGAGGGAATATCAACGAAAATTAAAATAAATGGAAGACAATTTGAAGAAATTAGAAGAAGAACAAGAAGAGAAAGAAAGGAGAATAAGGAGAGAAATGACACGAATAACGGGGGAAACGAGAATGATAAATTGTGGAAGTGATAGCAATATTAAAGATGGAGATTTCAAGAAAATACACCCCGCAACTTTTATTAAAATGCTAAGGAATAAGATAAGAGGAGAATATGAAGCAGGAGTATTAAGGGAAAGTATTCGAGAACATTTAGAGCAACATGCATTAGTTTGGTTCACAAGCAGAGAAGAAGAAATAAATGACTTGAAGCAATTTGAAAGAAAGTTTATTGACTATTTTTGGGGGAATAATGTACAATCCAAAATAAGAGAAAGACTCTATTTTGGAAAGAAACAAGAAAATAGAGGTAATACACTGAATACCTATGTTCTACAATTGTATGCAATGGAAATACATTTGAATCCTCGACTCCAGGAGGAAGAAATTGTGTTGTACATGTCCAGGCATTTTAAGGAACAAATAACAGAAACCATTGCTATTCAGAATATTAAGACGATAGATAATTTATGTCAATATCTGCAAGGAATTGATAGGAGAAGAGATAAATCAGAAGGAAGCCCAACAAAATAGGGACAGACAAAATAATATGAGTAATGGAAATTTTTTTTTTAATAATTATAGGAGGAACAGAAATATGAATCAAAATGGAAATGTACGAAGGAATGACAATTTTAATAACCAAAGACAGGAAATTAATAGAAATAGTTGGAAGAATTATAATTATAACAATGATAATAATAATGACAGATTTAGAAACAATCAAGAAAGAAGAAATGATAACAATAACGACAAGAGAAACAGAAACGGACAATATAATCAAAACAACAATACGAACGACAGACAAACCAGTAACTAAAACAACAATAGAAGACAGATAAACTACACGAGATACAGACATGGAAGAAACATAACTAGAAGCCTGGAAAGAGAAAATAGACATTCAGGAAGAAACCAACACAATTATGCAAGAGGAGTTAGTGTTGATAGAGAGAGAAGATACGATGACAGACAAGAAATAAGTCAAACAAGTAAGACATATAGACAGAGACAGATATCATATATTTGTATATTTTCGACGAATTACAAATATTTTATTTATATAATGTAGTAAAAGCTATTCTAATCAATGATTTCAGCTTATTTCTTATAATTTGATGTTCCCAATTAAATACTAGAACGTACCGTTCATAGCAAAACAACAATTTACATTTTCATCAGCCCCTGTACCAAACACTCCATCTACAAATCAACAAGCTATGAAGGTAGTAATTGGCGCGACCCCTGTATATACGATACATGTGTCCGTTTTTCGGCATGTCTTTATCAGCGCTACATGTAAGTGCCGACGTCAAGTGATCCTACTATTCATTGTATATGTACGGTGGCCTTTGAATTTACCCCTACTCCGCGGCCGGCTGTAACGCGACATGCGATAGATGGACGAAAAATTTTGAGGCGATGTAACGAAAGTTTCACTTTAAAAGTTTTAAAGTATAGGCAATATAGTTCTTAAAAATAATACCTAGTAAAGGTGAAATTGAAAAAAAAACATTGTTCACCAAAGTGAGTTACTGAAATTCAATTACATATTCAACTCATCTTTCAACAATATTACAGAAATGTTTATATTTATCATACAAGATATTCTGATATATTCCTTAGAGACATCTCACACATGAACAACTCTCATATAATGATCGTAAGATTGAAGGAAACTTATTAATTTTCAAAAAAGTTGTCGAGACACATCTACAGCGTTTATTAACTCGGATTCGATAAGATTTCTCACATAATTTCAAAGGAATTGGAAGAAAATTTCATTATTCATTTCGTTAGCAGCTATTGAAGATATAAAAATAATCTGAAACTATCCGAGCACTGGGCCATTGAAATTTATTCATTCATTATTTTCAGAAGGACGATGGTATCACGATTATACTATGTTTATAACGATATACTTCATCAACTTATGCTGGGGATGAATTGGTCTATTATTGAACAGCATCGACCACACATCAACGTGATATTCTCCCCATCAAACTATATATATCGATTGAAATGTACATTAAAGCAGAATATATCTCATGCGTATGTAACATTCCCATTTGGGTCAGACCTTGTTCTGTCCATTAACATAATTAGCTAAACTGCTTTGCGAGATACAAACTTCGAACAAACCGATGCGTATTAATTATCAAATGTCAATCGGTCAGACGTCGATGTCCGAAAGCAAATCTCCCTTTTTATGTACAAATAATTTTCAATCCTATAGGAATGGCATTCCATTTAAAGCACATGAATTTATCCCAGGAAAATAATTGAATGAAGTAGGGAGACAAAATTTAGAAAAGAAAGGAGTAGCCAAGCTTGTCTCAACATAACAGGTGCCATGAGAACCCCACCCACCAGGGCTTTAGGGGTAATTCTTAATCTCACTTCCCTTGTTGTCCATGTATCGCTTCATATTCTTGGCATAGACACAAGGATCGGAGTAACGAGACGTCAACTGTGGCGGGTATCTGTCACTTTGATCCCAAAGCTACAGGCGATGACAGTCTCCATTACTCCACGATTTATTTTCAATAACCCTACAAAATGAGTAAAAATCACTAGTGGTAGGTACTATCAACATCTACAGTGACTGATCACAAACTGAAGAAGGATCTGCATGCGGAGTATACTCCAATTCTTTAAAACTGAACATAAAATGGGCTAAGGGCATATACCAACGAAGTTTAAACTGAACTCAAAAAGATTTTCGGTAAAAACTTCTCGGAAAAAAATGTATATATGTATACAGATAGCAGACAAGCACTACTTGGTTGAGCCAACAAACAACAATGTAGTCACACTGACGTGGACCAAAGGCTATTTTGAGTCTTAAGGTAACCGCGCGGCTATTGCCTAGGCAAGCTCAAAAACTTGAAAAACCTGCTAATGTAACAGTTTTAGCAGTAGCAAGCCTAGTGCGCTAACATACTCATAGTGAGTTCCAAAAAAGGTGGGATGAAACAAAATACTGCAAACTATCTGAGGAATTACTCTACTATCCTGACAGTGCAGCAGCAGAAATATTATTGACGATTACTTGGCGTAACCTACGTTTTGCAGCATATTATTAACAAAATATTGGAAGGTATCCAGTGCCTATATAGTAATAAGAAAACTCAAAGTGAGCAAAGACAACCTGAAATCAGACATCTATCCGCGGCCATAAATCTGTGCTCTAGTACTGGAAACGTTATTGTGATTTATGCAACATGCATTGGGGATTTAGATGCAAGCCCAAACAAAAAAGCCCTAGCCCCCTCATCAATCACAGAACAGTCGAATCTGGTGTATGTTAATATTGTCCAAACAATCCAGGAAACTAAGCAATGGCTAACCCACTTGTGTTGAGCCTCGACCTGGCGTCTTTTATTCAAACCAAGAAAGTAGGATTTTGTAATGAATGTAAAATACGTCAATGGATACGTTGGTAGACTAAAGGTCTAGAAGGGCCTTTGAATAGGTGGTGTTGCAGGTCACATGGAGGATCATCTCAAGAGAATGACACAACTACTTCTAGCACTGGGATATGTTTGATTTATTTACTAAATACACTACACCAATTACTATTACTAAGGCTATACATAAGTACCTAGCCGTATAGCGTACTTATACTTATTGGTTAAGGATTACTTATCCCTGACCATTCGACTATATAGAATGTTCTTCATGACTTATTCTAAATCAACTTCTTCCCTGAAAAATATTGAATGTATATTTATATAACCAGTCGAGTTCGAGTAAACCAAATAAACATATTATTGTTTTGCTTTGCTTTACGCTTGAACTTGACAATAACCTTCTTAATTTATATTTATATAATAATGAAATGTTCGAACGTTTTGTTGAAATACGATAAGATTGGGCCAAAAGGCATCACAATTTCCTGAATACATACCCATACAATAAAATACGTAGAAACTGATTTAATGCAAGTGAAAAGCATCTCCTACTTGTACATAGCTGAGTTTGCTATAAAGCACGAATTTGGACGGTTTCGATTCTAAAGCTACTTTTCAAATAAGATTTTAACATAGATATAGACAGACCGGTAGAACCTGACATTCGTAGGCTTTATTATTTCTAATGGAAGCCGTTTTAATCATATGTGAAACACAGGGAGAATAAGGCTATTACACACGACACAAGCTGGATAATCGACAATTAACTTATGAATACCGTGAATTTGGATGCATTCCTTGGATACTACTTTTCAGCCGAAAACAACAAAGGATACATAGTGATACTAAGGGTTGATGAACGGGGGTTAGAAATTGGTAAAAAGGTGCAAAAAAACAATTAACTTATGTAAGGTATGCCGGAGTTTAGATTTTGTTATCTTAGTAGATGTTCAAAACATTAGTGGCATACATTTTGCAGCGATTCTTCATTTGTTAGTAATTTTCCAAATATGATGTTGTGAAAGTGATAATTAAAAACAATTAACTAATGCTTGAAGCTTTTTGTACAGTGAAACATTTCTATTCTAGTGCTAACTGCAGACTGACTTCCAATTCCTAATGCTACTAATTGTTATAAACTACTGTTAATCAATAAAAATAAATGAGATGAAAATAATTTTTGATATATACGTTTTTGAAACGAACTAAAGAGTAAAAATAGTTTTTTTATTGGTGAAACATTTTACCTATTTACAGCACGCCTCGGCGTGTTTAAATCGAACTTTTAAAACTGCGCGTTTTTTAAAGTTACCATGGCAACATCAACAATTCGAGAAACGAAGTCTAAATGACAATTTTTTTATCATTGATCTGACAGGAGTACTTTGTAACGTTGAAACCTTGATTCGAACAGTATTTAACAATTTCAATTCTATAAATGAAACTGGAAAGTACAGTTGGTATTGTTTGAGATATTAATATTTCGATTTTTCAAATCGGAGGAAATGGTATTTAAATTAATACTATTAACATTCTCAGAACTCAATAAGGTTATGCAAATTAGTTTATGTTTTTCTCATTTCCATGACAATGCAAGGTATACTGTGTAGCATCACGAATTCAACCATTTTACATTATTAGTTCTTATTTCCATTTCTTGTTGTACTAGTAATATATACCAGTGTTCATAATTTCACAGTGCACCAATAAAAAAAAAATAGCGTAAAGTATTCGTGGATAAGTGCTCTCTAAAACACTTCCTCGCGCGTGTTTTAAAGACCTTAATATTCACTTATACTTTATTATATTATATTTGTGTATGTAGAGCGTAAAGTAACAGATTGCCGCTTGAGAAAGAATGTTGCCGCGCGACGCGGAGTGGAGCGCGGCGACCTTTCGAAAGCGGCAATTTTACCTTACGCTCGAAAAACACACATAATTTTTTCTACAGTCGCCCTTTTAATAATTAAAACAGTTTTTCATATTATCTTAGGTTATAATTGGAGTGCTAGAATAATCGTCATTTTCGCTATTCATCATGATTAACCTTAAACAGATCTACTGACTAGGGATGTTAAAAAATAACCGATTTTTATAAAAATCGATTATTATTTTCTTATAAACGATTTTTATAGTAATATTAATTAATCGATTTTATAAATTACGTGTTTGAATCGATTTTCGGAAACGGCTCGTATTATTTATTGACTACTTTTGACTACTTTTCAAAATTTTGACAACTTTTGACGATTATTGACCATTTCTCAAAATTTTGACAATTATTGACCATTTTTCAAAATTTTAACAATTATTGGCCATTTTTCAAAATTTTAACAATTATTGACCATTTTTGACAATAATTATTGACCATTTTGACTGTTTTTCAAAATTAGTGACCGTTTTTCCAAGTTTTTGATAATTTTTGACCATTTTTCAAAATGATGACAATTTTTAACCATTTTTGACAGTTTTTGACAATAATTGTCCATTTTTAACAGTTTTTAACAATAATCGACGATTTTTAACCATTTTTGATAGTTTTTGACAATTTTTCAAAATTTTAGACCATTTTTCAAAATTATTGACCATTTTTAATAATTATTGACAATTGTTGACAATTATGGACCATTTTTCCAAATTTTTGACCATTTTTGACAATTATTGACCATTTTTGAAAGTTTTTGACAATTTTTCAAAAATTTTAACAATTTTTCAAAATTTTTGACCATTTTTTAAAATTCCTGTCCATTTTTGATAGTTTTTGACAATTATCGACCATTTTCAAAAGTTTAACAATTATTGACCAATTTTGACAATAATTGTTCATTTTTGACAATAATTGACAGTTTTTGACCATTTTTCAAAATTTTAGACCATTTTTCCAATTTTTTGACAATTATTGACCATATTTCAATAACTCAAACAATTTTTGACAATTATCAACTATTTTTCAGAAGTTTGACAATTTTTGATAGTTTTTGACAATTAACCATTTTTGACAATTTTTGAAAACGTTTGGCCATTTTTCAATTTTTTTTAAAATTCTTGACAATTGGCCATTTTTGAAAATATTTCACCATTTTCGACAACTTTAGACAATTTTTGACAAATATTAATAATGTTTGACAGTTTTTTTTCAAAAATTGTCCATTTTTAACAGTTTTTGACAATTTTTGACCATTATTGATCATTTTTGACCATATTTCAAAAATTTTGACAATTTTTCAAAAATTTTAACAATTTTTGACAATTATCAACTATTTTTCAAAATTTTGACAATTTTTAAAGATAATTGTCCATTTTTGACAGTTTATGACCATTTTTCAAAATTTTTGACCATTTTTCAAAATTATTGTCCATTTTTGATAGTTTTTGACAATTATCGACCATTTTCAAAAGTTTAACAATTATTGACCAATTTTGACAATAATTGACCATTTTTGACAAGTTTTCAAAATTTTAGACCTTTTTCCCAAATTTTTGACCGTTTTTGACAATTATCAACTATTTTTCAAAAGTTTGACAATTTTTCAAAAATTTTTAAAATTTTTGACCATTTTTCAATTGACCATTTTTGACCATATTTCAAAATTTTTGACAATTTTCATATAATTTTATTTGATTTTTAATCTGATAAATTGTTAAATATTCACCAATTGAGTAAATTCGGAGGGCGTGGTTTGATGAAATAAGCGAGCGAAAAAGATTCCTTTTTTGTGTTAGAGCGTAAAGTAACAATCCTCGGCATTTGTCGACTTTACGATTTCATTTGAATATAGTAATTAGTCATTTTACGCGCGACTGTAGAAAAATAATATTTCTAAGTCTCATGTAGAATAAAACGAAGTACAGATTCTTAATTTCTTACATATACGTCGTATTATTGTACATAATACTTGGAAAAATTATTTTTAAATGGTAGGCATATACGTAGTATATTAAGAAATATTTTTATTTCATCAATTATTTTCTTTTTTAGTATTGTGAATATGGTTGTAGTGGTTAATTTTAAATACTTTAATGAGATAATAACAGAGACACTTGGCAAATTTCACAGTTATTGTAAATCCTTTAAATTTTATTATATCCCAAACATTTTTTCTCCATTTTTTTTTAATTATTTCTATATTTCCTTAAATGCCATCCCATTCTGAATTGAGTTGAAAATTTTGAGTCTCTAAACCAATCGAAAAATGAGTTTTAAATCTTGTACAAAGTTCCACCCGAACAGACATACATGACAGCGAGTTAATAAAAACGTGGTAATATTGAGCATTTTCCAACAATTAACTGTATGCCATTAAGTATTATTAATCAACTGACTATTTCCATGTAATCTTTCATCGTGGCATACAATTTAATGCGCTAATAATAAATAAAATCAATAAACAAAAATATATAAACATGAGCGTTGAGCTGCGATAGCCGCGTAAAGTAGCTGTCACTATACCTGGTAAGCTAAGACTACTTAGATTGTCATGGAATTTATTTGACGTTTATTAGCAAATTGGTCGGATCATAAAGCTAAAATGTAAATGACTTTACGAATTTTGAACAAGTGAATAAGTATTTTTAGTAATGTGCTCTGTAAAGAGAGGCAAACTGTAGTTAATTATTGTTATTACATTACACATCGAAAATGTATGCCACTTATTTTTCAGTCCTCTTACTAGAAAATTATTTTTAAAAAATGGCATCCATTAGTTTATTGTTCTAAAAATTATTAAATTTCATATATCAACCCTTAGTTTCACTTGTATTTGTAGGCCATGTTGTTTTTGACGATAAAGTAGTACCTACCCAAGGAATGCATCCGAGTACACGGCATCATCCATAGGTTAATTGTTCTAGTTTCGTGAAAATTCTAAGATTTTCAATGTCCACCGTAGCGTCGATTATTCAGTTTGGGTCTTGTGGAATAGCCTTATTCTACGTGTTTTTCACATTAAACCTGATGGAGGAAACGGTTTCCATTCGAAATAATGTAATGGGCTATCGGTCTAAGATATACAGCAAATAAAATGACAAGGAAAGTGTAGAGAATGAGCTTGAAGATAAATTCAAAAAAGCCCAAAGTCAGAATAGGACAAGACCAGATATAGAACAGGAAGAATTCAAATATCTAGGAATTTGCTTGGACAAGGAGGGAAATATGGAATCTAATCTGAAATGAATGAAACGAAAGTATACTACAGATATACACAACATGTGTACAAAACAATTTCCATTAAAACACTTGTGCATGTGCGAGGGAAAAATGGTTACTAAATCAATCCCAAAAAAGCAGAATACGAATGGTATATACTTAGATTTGAAATACCTTAGAGCTGTCAATGGAGTCACTCATCTAGATACGACAAAAAACGACCAGATTGGAAAAGAGTTAATAATTAATTTTATCGAAAAAAGCCAACTGAAATACTCAGTTTAACTACATCAATAGGATGGATCCGCAAAGACCAGTAAATCGTATACGGAAGTCAAGAGTTCAGAACAAAAGAGAGAAAGGGAGACCGAGAAGAATATGGAATCAAGAGATAGCACTAATTCGAAATAAACCAAATGAGACTTGACCAAAGGCAGTAAAAATGTCAAAAAACAAAGAATAAGGATTGTATAAGATTAATTATAATTAAAGAAATACATTTTCTTCACTCATATATACAATTTTCCATCGTACTTCTGTAGAAATTTTCCTTGAATACATCGCAATATTGATCTGTAGTCCAGATAATGGAGAAATTTTCAATTTGTAATAAAAAACCGAAGCAGCAATAAAAATATTTTATATTTAGTAGGGCCCTTAACTTGCTTTCAAGGTATATAGCCAAATACCATTCTTCGACATAAAAGTTTATTAAAATTAGTTTTTTTCTGAAATGGCGAATATTAAGTACCCAGTATGTACTATTTCTAGATAATTCTTAAAATAGATAGATATGAATACTTCATTTCTGACATATTTTATGTTGAATATTTTTTTTAGTGTAGTGGAATGAAACGAAACATTCAAAGCTAAATAAATTTTCTGTGATTAAAACAAAGCTAATAGCGGAATACCCGCTGGACTAAAAATGTTTTATAAGGGAAATAAGGGCAGCTGTTTGTAACAGATAAGTGGAAAGGTAGCTTGAGGCTCTTCGGGACAGAGTTCTCCAAGTTAGATTAGAACTTCCATGCAGGTAATTTTAAAAGTGAATGTCTTTTTTGACCGTTACTTTTCTATAGGGACTTACTTATTTAGTTGGGATAACTTTTTGATAAAAAATACGGCCTTTAAAAGGAATGTAAAGAGAAAAGCGATAGGGAAATGTTAAACTTTCTAAGAAATTTTCTAATTGTGAGTATTTATTCTGTAAAATCTATTTTAAATTCAATCCAACTTTTTATAGAGCAGAAATCAGGTTTCAATTTTCGTGAATTAGGTACTGTAATTGTTGGGATTTTACCGGTATATCCCAATATCTCTCAATTTATTTAAACTATATCCCAAGCTATGTCTAGGATTCGTTTGGAATAATTTAAAACGAATTATTTCATCCAATAAATTCATTGTGTGCTACTGTTTTGCTTAAAAACAGAAAGTTCGAGAGCAGGTAGATGATGTGAAAATGATGTTTAAATGAATTTTTGTAATACAAGCATTCGTTTCGTAGTTATAGGCCTCTAAAGTTTAGAAATAAAAACTTATTTATTTAATTATAGTTGTCCATTCCAGGATTATGCTCTCAGAGCTTCTGGACGGATGGCATCTACCTTGTACTGATGAGGCACAAATTCGCCGAAACCGGACTACAAGTGATGTTGTCTCTTCTAATTACAAAACAGAATGGTTGGTTATATCTTGCAGATATCCCAGCCCCGGTTAACTTAGAAGTGTAATTTAATGTCTGTCGGGGCATATAGCCTGAGAAGTAGTTGTTGCTTGTTAGTGAACGCTCTCTGTTCTTTGAAAAATATTTTTAAAAACTTTGTAAGGCGTTATAATAAGTATTAAACTATTATCTTTGACATCTAAAGAGTGTTTTGTTTATATGTTTCACAACAAGAGTGGGGGTCAGAACCATTTTCTATTATAATATTTCTCTGAATGCTGTTGTTCCAGTTTTTATTTGATATTCAAATAAATGTTGACTTATGATTTCATTCCTCGGAAATTGAAAATGAGAACCTTGCAAGTGTAAACTGTGGATGAATTCGACGAAAATGCAGATTTGAGTGCCTCATATTTTGTTGCCTATGAAATATATGGATATTCTAACTTGCTTGTGTTCTCCCGAACACTTTAATATACCATTCAAACCTCTTCTGTTTGAGGCAAAACTTTGTTATGCAATATATTTTCCATTCAATTATGAAATAAATTTTTTATTATTCCCCGTCATTTTGATATTAAAATATGGAAAAAGATTCTCCATTTCTTTAGTTTCGCTTGATAAGACCTGATAATTAAAATTTAGAAAAGTGTTTGTAATTGTACTTTTGGTCATTTTAACAGGTATCAAAATATAAATTTGAAATGATAGATTCCGATGTACATGCTGAATAGTTCTCAATATTATAACAAATAAACATAATGTCTTTGTGCAACACTGAGTAAAATGAGTTCAAATGAAGGGAAATCTGAAGATCAAAGTTTTTGTTTATGGATTGTTCCAAAATATGTGAATTCAGATCATTTTTAGAAATAATTCCAAGATTTATATTAAATGAGCTGTATTTCAGATTTTCCTCCAATGTAAATTATAGAGGGTTAGTTTAAAGTATGGAAACATCTGAATATATCACTAACGGAAGAAGATAAAAAAAGAGATTTTAACACATGCTGCTAGGTTGCCATATGAGCATATTTTCACGTTACGACAAAACTTACAGGGTGGTCGTGAGAAGCGTAGTGACTATAATGAATGCATTTTATATATCATTTTATGAATCCTTTCGACTTCTGGATAAGCTTTGTTATAAGGTACCCTAGGCCCAAATTCTATTTTAATCAATAATTCAAATTGAATTAATAACACTGGAATATCAATTTTCAACCATCTTTTATTCTTTATGTAGCCCATTACAGTAGCTACTTGAAATTTTTGTATTTTTTCAAGCGTTAATCTATATTTAACAGCTCTGTAAGATACAGTGCAGATAAGAAGTTTCTGCTTGTTCACCCGCAATCCATATTACAATGATTTTTAAAAAGTTTTTCGTTGAAGATGAAATTTTTGGATTCCTTTGCCAAATGTTCACTAACAAGATCTTCTTTATATGCAAAATACACTGCTTAATTCGTTTTTTTTGTCAATAATTATGTATACATTTTTTCGCAGTTTGAATTTTTTTTCCAACTTAATACAATAGAAACATTTCATATCATAACAAAAATACACATCTTACTCTTTAACTGGATAGAGATGAGATTTGATGAGGTGGCTAATCGGCCTATTATACTGCGATCTCCCCAGATCTATTGTGGTCCTCTGAATCTAGATTACATTCTCTTTTTTAGTAGCCAATCAGCCTCGATACTGAATCTTTCATGTAATTTCTTGCCGGTGGCTTCTCATCGCATAGTAAAAGAAGTCGCACATTCGCCAGGAAGTCGCACTAGCATAGGATGTGCTCTGAAGCTTCCTCTTATAGGTGACAGAATATGCACATGACTCCGTCTGTCAACCCCATTAGCTTTGCGTGCCTGTTTAGCTTACAGTACCCTGTTAACATACCTATATATACAGTGCGACCATAAAGTAACGCATAAATTAGAGATTTTTGATTTTAATTTACTATTTTTTCAAATTATAATCTAATATACAGGGTGAACCACCTTCGTGTGATGTCGTCACCACCATTTTTTTTAAATGGAACCCCCCTGTTTTCTCAACTTCCGGATTTCCCTTGCTGAGCTGATTCCAAAAGTGTATAATACATTGCTTCAAATTGGTACAGGGCGGGCAAAAATACACAAAAAATGGATGAAAATTGTTTATGGGAAGTTACGTTACGTAGTCTTACAATTACTGTGATACACTACCAAAAATAAACAAACGAAAATTTACAATAAATGTTCGAATTGTTCTCCATTGATCGTTAGACAATGACTGGACCGGGCATTACTTTTGTTTCTAACATTCTGTAGCATAGCGGATGTTATGTTCTATATTTCTTGTCTAATTCGGTCTTGTAGTTGACGGATACTTCCAGGTCTGTTTGTGTAGACTTTAGATTTTAGATAACCCTAAAAAAAGGAGTCTAATGGGCTCAGATCAGGTGATCTAGCGGGCCATTCCACTGGTCTCCTTCTTCCTATCCATCTGTTTTCAAAAATCGCGCACAGTTACTGTGAAATGTGGCGGTGCGCCATGCTGTTGAAACCAGATTCTGCGGTCTAAATTAGTGGGTATTTGAATATCAGGAAAAAGCTGGATCAGATCAGAAATTCATGTCTTTTTTAGGAAATCCTGTTATTATGAAAAAAATATGGACCAATAATTGTATTTCTCACAATACCAGCCTATACGTTGATTTTTTAGGGTCTTTGCGTATGGTACTCTTGCACCCAGTATGGATTTTCATCAGATCAATAACGGGTGTTTTGCCGGTTAACATGACCGTTCAAATAAAACGTTGCCTCGTCCGAAAATAAAACGTTATCAATGAAATTGGTATTTTGGTTCATCATATACTCGCAGAATTCAGTTCTTCGGTCAAAGTCGTCTTCAGCCAATTCCTGGATAAAACGTACTTTATAAGGATGGTATTTTACCTTTTTTAAAAATGTTTGATATTAAAAACTTTCCAATACCAAAATCCCTAGATAATCCTCGCACTGTACAATGTGGATTTTCTACTGCCGACAAATTTATGTCTTGTTGAATATTTTCATTAATTTTTTGTCCACCTTGCTTTGCTGCATTCCTCACATGTCCTCATTCTCTGTATTTTCGCTTTATTCTGCTTACTGTAGATTGCGAAATAGGTTCACGATCTGAGTGCATTTCATGGAATAAAGAGGTTCCACATCTTAACGCTATTACCAATCATCATTATTATTTCAATCCTATCACTTTCGGTTGAAGGCATTTTGTAAAAAAAGTTGCAAATGATAAATAGCTTGAATAGTTACCACGTAAACATACCTTCTCTAAAGCATTAACAATACAGAATTGTACTTTAATGTTTCTGACAGTTTCTAACGTCAAATGAAAAAAGTGGTAAGAAATACTGTCAAACAATAAAACTATTTTTATGGTTCAGGAGCTTGCATTACTAATAAAAGCTGTTAGATAAAATGTTAAAAATGATGCAGGGTGTTTTTAATAGTTCATTAAATTAGTTGTATAAAAATACGTAATTTCATTTAATGTGTTTATTACGATTATTCTTTATTTATTATTTTCTAAGTTGCTTGAAATTTTTGCATTTTTGCCCACCCTGTACCAATTTGAAGCAACGTGTTTTACATTTTTGGAATCAGCTGAGCAGGGGAAATCCGGAAATTGAAAAAAGGGGGGTTCCATTAAAAAAATGGTGGTGACGTCATCACACGAAGGTGGTTCACCCTATATATTAGATTATGATTTGAAAATATAGTAAATTGAAATCAAAAATCTACCATTTCGGGAATATCTAATATTATTGTTTATTTAACTACTAATGAAGTTATGAGTTCCTTTATGGACGCTCTGTATATATAGTGCCTTCAGTGCAGCTTGATTGTCGGTGAAGGTGGTAACTGATGGGTATATCCTTTCCTGCCTTTCAATTTCTTCAACGCAGTGGTGAATAGCTGTCACTTCCGTTTGGAAATATGAGAAGTCCTTATATAGGTTCATTGGAATAGCCGTACAATTCCGGCTCCTACACCTACTTCTGTCTTGGAGCCGTCCGTATACCAGGTTGCCTCAGCCTGTATCGGTACACCTTTCTTCCAGTCTTCCGTACCTGGTATAGTTATTTGGAACTAAAGCTATATCTCGTGGCCGTTGCGTCAATGGGTTGCCCCATTAAGACATCCGCTTTTAGCTCCTCGATAAGCTTTCGATAGTCAGCACCGTGCGTTTGGCTTTTGTGTTGTTGACTTTACATCAGTCTGTGCGTTACAAGATAGATACTGGATAGACCTGTATGTAGTTTTCAAATGTAAGAATATATCAACTTCATCATTGTGAATTTTAATCGAACATTTGTTGTTTTTATAAAAGCACGATATAGAAAATAAATGTAATTAGAAAAATACATGAGCTTCCCAGGAGGATTACGATTGTCACGAATAGTAATTTTTAGGGTCACGAAAATGTATAAAAGTGTAAGTTCTTTCGGATACATTTCGTACAGATTTCTAAGCGCCAAATCGTATTCCTAGAAAAAATTTTCATTTGTGACACCAATCCGACTAGATTGTTATCTCTTACCAGGGACGGATGTACAGCGTGTTCCAAATTGGATGGTTTTGCAGAGTATTTCGATAATTAGAGGACTATTAACTTGATTTTTAATTCTTGACAATAAAAAAGACCATAAACTCGTCTTGATACATAAAAACAGAAAAAAAAATGTCACTATAATATTTTATTATTACCCTTTTATTATTACTTACTTAAGCAAGGGTCGCGAATATTCATTACTCTGTCACAATAATGAATATACCACAATGCATCCATTTATTGTACAAGGAAATTCAAAACTGCACGATTTAAGGTATGAAATGTATATACAACATTGACAAATTCTAAAATAGAATTTAAAAAATGGTCTCCTACCGAAGGGGTACAAATGCAACTAAGTAGAGCATATTTCCAGCTCCAATAATGGTTTGGAATCGTGAAAAGTCCTACAAATTTAGGTTTGAAGTACACCGAAGAAACATTTATTCCGGAAAGTTTTCTTTAATATATTCTTGTGGTTGTGGATATGGCTGTAATGGAGGCTGAAGGCTGAGATGTACTTGTAGGAAATATGGTTTGCAGTGATAAAATTCATTTTATGATTGCCATGGGTTATAAAATTGCATTAATGACTAAAAATAGTATATTATGTTAAAAGGACGAAAAATGAAGTTTTTGGGACGATGTCGGGGATTACATACGATATTTTTTATCCGATTGTTTTTTATCCAAATCCAGGTTGGTTCTTTTTAAAGAAACATGTATTTTCTGGAAAAAATTTTAATTCTTAAGATTTATGGATTCAGATTTTATAGAAATTTAAAAGATCTAAATCATCTCATCTGCTTCTTCGATTTGGAATTCAGTTTCTTCGCCAAATCCATCAATATCGTCTTCAAATTGTTTTTGATTCAGGTTTTTATAAAAATGCTGAACGTCTTTGGGAATTAGAGGCATAAGACTTTTGAAATCGGCAAATTTTTTGTCGGAAATGGGTTTTCCTTCTGGAAATAAAACAGATAGATAAGATGTAAACTTAGGCTGCGAGGGTCTTCCTCTAGTAGATTTTTTTAAGTCAACTTCTTGATACTCTCCTTCGTTATGTGTTGTCATGAAATATATTGAAAATGGGTTATCTTTAGTTACTTTAATTACTCTTGCGTTTAACCAGCTTACTTTTCATCACATCAGTTTTTCTATTAGTGATCATTTTTTCAATTTCTTTAGTGCATAAAAACTCTTCTTTTTCCATCTCATGAACTATAAATTTACGCCTTTTTGAGCAGTTTACCATGACGTCTTTAAACTCTTACAGCGTGTAGATTCTAATTCAACGTTTTAGTGTAAATAACTATGGTCAGGCATAAGATATTTTAAATAGATCTGTTTCAATGATGTGTGTTATTCTAAAATGGTTTTTAAAATTAAAACAACTTTTATGTTCCGATTCTGTCTCCCAGATGAATCCGACCATGAAATTAGATCTTCTGTGTCCGGTGGTACATACTTCTCAATCATAACATTTAAACAAGATCCAACCTCTTGGGCTCCTCTACCTGCTGTATTTTCTTTCCATACAAAACAATATGGTTGTTCATTTGATCCTTGGTGAATACCTTCGTTATAAATAGAAAGTTGTCTTTTGTAATACACTATATGGGTTGGAATTTTTTGCCACCTGCTAGACATAGCTATATCGTCAACAAATATGATGAAACACTCAAATTTTTAAAAGCCGAATCGAAAATGTATAAATAATTATTATTATTACGACTGCTCCGTTACACACACCAAGAAACACTGACGCACGCGAGACGAATAACTTGTTTATTCAAAAAGAACCAAACGACTTGGATCCCTTTCTAGAAAATACGAATCTGTTTCTAACGCTCTGTCGGTTGGTTCTCTTACCAACAGAGGGAGCTAAACTATTTTTAACACTTGGATCTTTTTGTAGTAGCTAAATATGTTGTTTGGGAGTCGTTTGGTACCCATAAGTGAAAAATGAGGTCCCGTCCCATAAGTGAGGGCGGGAAGTAGAGGTGTGTAATATGACACTTTCTAACCTTCAATGACGTTAGAAATGACAGCATTGCATATATGGTTGTAAATAGGAATATTTTTTGACTTAGGACGAAGAGTGTTGCCTAGGTAACAATGAATTATTTAATACCTTACTGAAAAGGTTACCTTTCCGTCCAAATATCTAAAACGTAAAACGATCGGATAAAAACATCTTTTCAAGAAATTGACTCTGAACCAGTAGAGCGAAATAATGACAACAGATGATAATCTGAACGAGAAAACGAATAGAGAGAAAAATAAAGACAACAGAGAGAAAAATACGAACAAAAGTGAAGACAAGAATTAGTTCAACAGAAAAGTGGGTTTGATCCAAAATTTTGGAAGTAACGAAATTGTTATAAATTGTTTCCCATTTCAAAATCGTTATTCTCCGTTTTCTGTAATTAACGAGTCATTTAATGCAAATAATAATAGTTCCGAGGATCAAATCAAATTTTCAAGTATAGTGGGAAAATGAATATGTGCAGAGTTCGATAGCTCAGTTTTACCACTTTACACAATATTTCTCTCCTGAAGTGGTATAGTTTTTGTTTTTATATGAAAAAATAGGCCTTTTCGAATTCGCTCTTCAAATAAAAAAACTTTTTTCACGGACTTCATAAAAAGAAATTTTTCTCAAAAACTACTAAAAGTTTTGACAAAAAAGGAAACATCTGGTTATTCTGCATTTGAAAAGCTACGATCGTATCAAGTTTAACAATCCTATGATCAGTTTCTAAAAAAACAGGATGGATAACGTAAAAAACTGGGGTACACAAAAGTTGTAGATTTTTTGTTTTTAAATCAAAATCTTTCGACAAAAAAACAGTTTCAACGCTACAAATTAACACCCACATCTCTTCGACTGCATCTTGAATTTTTTTTCGGACTCATTAATTTATCAAATGAGTTTTATTTTTGTCGTATTTAAAATTTCAGAATTAAAATAACTCATATATTCTATGGATATAAAGCATATTACGGATGTGGAAATTAATTCCCTTTCAAACAATATATACAGAAAGTTACATTTCCACCTTTTATCTCTTTGTCAAGAACATTCGGCTTTGATCCTGACGTTAATGGCTTTGGAAATAATTTCACTAACACAAAAAAAAACAGCAAACGTTTAGAATAAGTGTAAATAGACGTTACCAGGATAAAAAACAATCTCCTTGCGAGTTGAGTAGTTCGCTTGGGGTATGAGAAGCGTACAGGAAAATACTTCTGGGACATCCAGGACGGGCAATGTTACTGTTGCAGATACTTCGAACAAATGATCTTTTTTCTTAGATATGATGTCAGTCTCTGTGATATTCCTGTAATCAAAATAATTCAATTTAATTTTATTGTACATTATTTAGTTTGTTTGATTAATTAACCGACTTATAATTGTACAAGACATTTTATAGGGTGAATTTGGGTAGAAACTGTTGCCTAGTAGTTAGACGAGGAAAACCTACATAAAAGGTAGGACCAATAATATTCAATTTGGCGCGTAATTCAAAAATGAAGCAGCGTCCGCTATTAAAACGGTGGCAAACTTTTAATGAAAACCATTTGGTTACTGTGAGTTTACTCGAAATTTGTGACTATAAATTAAATTAAAAAAAAAATATTTATTTTCCCAAACAAACTGGTATGACATAAACGTTTGTATGCACCACGGGTACTAATAGATATATCCCCTCGGGCAACTAGGACTGTCGCCCTCAGGGCATCATCATATACTTAGTACCCTTGATACATAAATAACTGTTGCGAGGTCACCAACTCAAAGTCGGCACTAACTCTCGACTCTAAATTTTGGTGGCTGCGACTCCTCTCCCCCCCTTTCGAGAACATTCGAGTACAATGGTTTTGTTTGTGCATAGGGCGAGCGCGGAAGGTTATAGAATTTCCTAGAGTTGAGAAGGACTATATATACCCGGGTTTTTGAGTGCGTGAGGAATTATTGAAACAGTTAGTTCGGAAGAATTAGTGAAACGGACAGTAGAGAGTTAGTTCATAGAAGTTCTTAGTAATCGGACAGTGAATAAAATAGTGAAGATAAATAGTGTAATATTCAAGTGGTGAAAATTAATTAGAACTATTATACCAAGTGTAAATAAATTAGTAGACGTTAAGTAAAGTGTGTATATAAATTAAGTTTAATACGGTGTGTGTTTCTTCAAATAAATAAGTAGTGATTAGCCATAGTAGTGTGTAGAATTTTATAAATAACAAAAACATCACATAACTATTGTTAAACTTGAAAAATAGACAGTGGCAGTTTGCTTCGAACGCACGCTTATTGACCTTTCCCAAGTACGTCATCGTGACGAATATATATTATAATATAACCTCAAACCGAATAATAAAACACGATAAAACTCATAACAAATCGCTTTTTCACACTTTTAAATTATTATAGTATCAATTTAATACACACTAGTACACAAATTTTCCAAAACTAATTAACTTTTATTATCGATTTATATTTAAATCAGCTTCTATGTGGAGGTTGTCCGTGATCAGCTGTTCAAGACAACATGGCGCAGGTTGATGACGTCACTTGGAAATACTCCATTGTTACAGTCCGTATCAATAGAGAATGGGACACCTACGTCACAGCAACATGCGTGGAAGTGACGTCATAGCTGAAGCCATGTTGGAGATTTGACGTTGACCTTAAATTCATAGGTGTAACGATCTTATTATGATTGGGTATCAGGGATATGAAAGTAAAATTTTAAGTTAATTTGAATAAAATGTTTGAATATTTAGACAAGCAGCTAGTTTGTTATATTAAACCAGCATTTATTCATTCATATAAATATGTATTGAGAGCAGTGAGTAGGATGAAGAAGATATTGAAACAATTATAATAATGAAAATTTTTATTCAGTTTACCAGATAACAAAATAAAATAGCGTAGTAGGAGATGTCAGTTAACCAGCAAAAAACTGTTCAATGGAGACCAGATGAAAAGGTTGACACTTTCATCATTACTTGGGGAAATACGAATTTAAAAATAAAGAAAAGTAGAAAATAGATATTTTGTACCTACTTACACAATATTTTTTTCCAAGGAGATTATAAAAATTAATGGGGAGGTACTTCTTACCTTGAATTATCTATATTATACAAGGTAAATATACACAGATTTCCAAAATTAATTGGGAAATATACTTCTTACCTTGTATACACACAATAGTTATTTTCTACTTTTTTTCATAATAACCTAATAAGCGAAATTTACATAAATAATAATACATTGCGTCATTCAATTGGATTAATTACTATCAGACTCGCTGAATAATTCAGTTTCACTAGAAGCACTTCCACCATTATCTGGAATATCTTCATCAGATGAACCTGTATTTACAACAATCACAAGGGAATCTTCAGCCTCATAAAATAATTTTTTTTCTTTATCCACAAATCCTCACATTTTTTAACATGTTGACATATAGAACACCACTCATCAACTGCAACCTCGTCAAATTTTTGCCTGACCAAACTGTACACCACGTCGTTATCGTTCAACTCATCCATTGCTTACACTTTCTATCCAAGGCAGAAGTAGGTGTAGGAGCCAAAATTGTAGGGCTAAAACAAAGAATAACTATTCCAATAAGTCTATATCTAAGGATGGCGATTCTTCATTGCGTTGAAGAAATTATAAGGCAGGAATTGTCTCACCTTTCAGTTGCCATCTTCACAGACAGCCAAGCTGCACTGAAGGCAAACGATGCCATAGAGGTCAAATCTAAGCTAGTATGGCATTGCATTGGTGCCTTAAAGACACTTGGAGACCATTGGAAGATCATGGTAGCCTGGGTACTAGACCAGACCAGTCAAGGCTCATCAATGCCATTCATTGGAAAACTTTCCACAGTTAATTTAATGGGCTGCCACCCAGTTTCATGCCGATGCCCACATATTTTCTATCGGTTTAAATTCTGGATGTTATGGTGGCAATCGTAATAGTTTATGACCATTTTCCTCCAACAATGTATCTAATTTATAAGTTACTGCTATACCTGAGTGTAACCTAGAATCTTTCATTGAGTCATACAGGCCTGGTTTTGTTTGTAATTTGTCATGTGCAATATTATTTGCCTCAAGCAACTGTATCATTTCAGCCTTAAGATATGCTGAAGTGATACTTTTTTCCAGTCTAACATTATGATATAATGCATTATCAGCTACCAAAACTGATTTTGGAGGCATATTAGGTAGAAGCTGTTCCCGAATCCACTTCATAAAATTAATATGATTCATATCATCGTGGTAGTCACCACTTTGGAAATCTAAAATAAAAAACATTGATGTTGATTTAAGTAAGTTCAAGTAGGTTATTAGCTTTTAAAATATGAGACTTCAGATGCTATGAATATAGACCTATAATAATAATAATAATAAAATATAGTATGGAAATATGCAAGCTAGTAACTGCTATTGTCTAATAAGACAAATTTGCATCTCTTACAGTGTAATATACAGGGTGTCCCAAGATTTTTTTACAGGCTGTAACTCAGGAATTAACGAATGGGTTCATTTGAAAATTGGGTAATCTTTTTGGGACTTACAGTAATTTCATCCGAAGTATACAGGGTATCTGATGTGATGTCATCATAGAAACAGGGACGTCATCGCAATGAAGAAAATTCAATGGAAGGGGGGATCAAACATAGCTCAAATGAAAGAGCTTTTTATTTCAAATTCAACAGTGTATCACAGTGGGGGTACTCAAGTGGATGATTACACCAAATTTTCAGTTTAATGTTTATTTGCAACAATAACCAGAACATTTTTTCGCCTTTACAGTTATTTTATAAAAGATGTTCAAAATGGCTTCCGTCTGCAACAACACAAGCATCAAAACGCCTAAGTAGTTCACATATACATGCCGCATGTATCATCTCTTGCGTAAGGTTATTACAAGCTTGTCTAATTTTATTTTTTAAATCGTTCGTTTTTCATTATAAACAAGCTCGTTTAAGTATCCCCATTCAAAAAAATCTAGGGTTGACAGCTCCGGCGATCGTGGAGGCCATTGAAAGGGTCCATGAGTTCCAATCCATTTGTTTGGAAATCTAGCATTAAGATAATTTACTACTATACAGCTATTATGTGGGCGTGCGCCATCCTGCTGCCATATCATATCTCTTCTTTCATTCAAAGGAATCTTCTCCAGTAACGCAGGTAGGTCATGGCGATAAAGGTTAATCTCCGATCCAGATCGGTGGGTAACAACTCATGAGTCAAATGCCATTTAAATGGATTGTGATGGTGGATTTTTGAAATTATATGAACTGAACTTGAAGAAACCAATTTTTGCAGCAATGGTTCGGATGGACACATGGGGATTAACCGCTACATATTCTGAAACATTCACCACATTATGTTCGGTCTTTATTGGTTTGTTATGATCACTATGCTTTGTGTTTGGAAATGAACCTTGCTGCATCTTCTCTCCAACCATAGCAAAAGCCACATTAGAACGTGTTCCTCTTTCGGGAAAACGTTCCTGGTATAAGGCCTGAGTATTTCGAGAATTTTTCCCACACTCACCATAGATTAGTGAGTCTTCGGACTTTCCACACTATGTATTGTTTCAAAACGGTACTAGGTATGAGTATTTAGAAAGTGACCACAATAAATGTAATAAATGTAATGTAATAAATTTTACTAATATCAATCAAAAAGCGATTAAGGTAGAATTCCAACGCCAACTGCTTTTATAAAAACTAGTCAAAACGTAAAAATAGGCCTATCCGAAGTAAATCCGGACATGATAATTGCGGCATTTAAACGATCACTGGTTATTGTTGCAAATAAACAATAAATTGAAAATTTGGTATAATTATCCACTTGAGTACCCTCACTGTGATACACCGTTGAATTTGAAATAAAAAGCCCTTTCATTTGAGCTAAGTTTGATCCCTCCTTCCATTGAATTTTTTTCATTGCGATGACGTCCCTGCTTCTATGATGACGTCACAGATTTATTTATTTATTCATTTATTTGAATCCAAACAAGTTTTACAACTTTATTACATGGATTTCCTTAATTAAGATTCATAATAATTATAAATAATTAAGGTAATAAGAGACCAGTCAAATATTATATGTCAGAACTGTAGAGACGCCATAAATTATACAGATATTTGTAGTATGTAGTTTACAATTTGTTTATAAAACATACAATGAGATGCACTCCAATCTATAACTATAAATTGGTTAAATTGATTAACAAGCTTCAACATGGCTGCCAGAGGTGCCCTTGGTATATTTATATCCTTCAATATATTAAATACTAATGTATTACGCGTGTGTCGAGAGGGTACATGAAAAGGTAAAAGTTTTAGTACCTCTGGCGCGTCAATTTTATTGTTAATAATTTTAAATATAAACATTAATGCTATCAACATTTGTCTTTGATCTAACGCTATAATATTATATTCAGTTCTTAATAGAATTGATCGAGTCTTATTGTAATCTGGCCACTGTTTGTGTTTTTTAAAAAAATAGGTAGCGAAGAAATTTGTTTTGTATTTTTTCAATGTTTCTCAATGTAGAAATATATTCCCCAAACCAAATTACTGAAGCAAACTCTAACTTACATCGAACCAGGGTATAGTAAAGAAGTTTAATTGTATTTAAATTTTGGAAGTCCCGTGCTTCCCTAATTACAAATCCTAACGTTCTATATTAGCTGATCTTGTTATTTAATATGACTCGCAAAGGAAAAACCAGTATCATATGTAACTCCTAGATCCTTGACTTCAAGTTTCCTCTAAAGGACCGCACTCTTCATTTGATATTCAAAAATAATACTATCTTTCGATCTAGTTATCGTTAAAATGCTGCATTTTTTTATATTGAAGTATAATTTATTATTATCACTCCATTCAATTACACTATTTACATCTTTTTGGAGTGAAACGCATCAGTCTCTTACTGTTTGAATAGTTTTAAACATTTTTAAATCACCTGCAAAAAGTAAACATTCTGAATATTTCAATACGTTGGATAGGTCATTTATAAACAGTAAAAACAAAAGAGGTCCCAGCTTGGATCCCTGAGGTACGCCTGAATTTGCAAGAAACTTTCCTGATGTGTTTCCATTATGCCTAACGATAAATTGTCTATTCATTAAATAACTTTTAATTAACTCTAAAAAATTATATGTTACACCAAATTTGTTAAGTTTATACAGCAGAATATCGTGATTTACTTGATCGAAGGCTTTCCGGAAATCTGTAAATACAACATTTAGTTGAGATTTGTTATGTAAGGTTTTAAATGCAAAATCACTAAAAATTAAAAGATTTGTATTAATAGATTTCCGTTTCATGAAGCCATGTTGCTGTCATATTATGGACCTATTTATAGCATTATATAATTTGCAATAAATAATTTTCTCCAATATTTTAGCCGGGGTGCACATAATTGATATCCCTCTATAATTCTCCACTTCAAACAGACTGCCAGACTTGTTAATTGGGGTTGTAATAGAAGTTTTCCAAAATTCAGGAAATTCGTTACAAGTGACTATTAAATTAAAAATATGCAGTAAAGGTATTTTTAAAATATAGGGAGGTATATGCCGTCTAATCCTGTAGATTTTTTTGGTTTTAATTTCTTTATAGCTTCATTATAATCTATTTGGTTTATTGATTTTATCTGAAAACACTCATTAACTATATTACAAGTTCCACTACTCCACTGAATATTGTATAAAGCTTTTTCTTCAGAATAAACAGAACGAAAGAAAATGGCAAACGATTCTACACTCCTACTATCTTCTACTATTTGTCTGTTAAAAGTAAATCTGCCTAAGTTTGTCCTATATTTACTATTTACAAAATTCCAAAATTTGTTAACATTTTGGGCTATATTATCATCTTCTAAGTTTGAAAGTATTGTCGTTGCTCTTTTCTAATTATATTTGTGGCACTTTCACGTATTTCCTTATATTTTTCAAGATGATAATTGGAGTTATTTTTGAGTTTTCTATACTGATTCTTTTCTTTTAACAACATTTTTATTTCACTTGTAAACCAAATAGGATATTTACTATTATTCTTGATGACTCTATATTTTGGTACACATGTTAGAATTATTTCATTCCACATAGCATAAAAATTATCCACTGCTATATTTACGTTATCATCAGTTAGTACTGAGTCCCAGTTAGCATCCCTCACTTTTGTACATAGATCTAGAAAATTCGCCTTTTTAAAATTATACCATGATTCGTGTACTACTTTCTTATCAGTCTTATTATTTATATTTAAGTTCAAATTTATATTCATAACCGGATCTTCTATAACAAAAGGGAATAGATCCCTACTTACCCCGGAAGTATTTTGGTTCCATTTAGGCCCCAACATTCTTCCCTGAGTGTTTGGGATACTGTTAAATAGCCGAAATAAATTAAAATCAATAAAGTCACATAACAGACCTGTTTTGTCCTTATATTTGATACCCTGTATACCTCGGATGAAATTACTGTAGGTCCCAAAAAGATTACCCAATTTTCAAATAAACCTATTTGTTCGTTCCTCAGTTACAGCCTGTAAAAAAAATCTTGGTAGCAGCATCTAGTAGTAGCAGCTATAAGTATAAAATACAATTTGATGCAAAAATATCTTACCGCTGACTTTGTAGAGAAATTTGAATTCCACTTTTAACTTCCATTTCCATAAATTTTGCAGCATTTTGCACAATTTGTCTTCCTTGGCTATGAATCACTTTTCCTTTAACACCCATCAATTTTTTTGGAAGCATGTTTGATTCAAATTAAATACTTGATACTTTTAAAATGAAAAACTGAGCTATCAAGTATTCATAACAAACTAACACTTCCAAACGTACTACTTCAGAGAATTAAATTGAAAACTCAAACGAAGCTTGGAGATTGTATGTATGTGTGTGTATTCACTGAGTTCTAAAAGATCTATTGTCTCCCCTTACTTCTACTCAGTTCTCAGAGACTAGTAGCTCCTTCAGACCTATTTCGGGGAGGAATTAAGGAATTCAACTTAGGTAAGTGTCCCTCTTCTATCCAGTAGAGTTCTAGGTTTTGTGCCCTAGGATTCTGAATTGCTATGCAATTAGCCAGTATGTGGATGGAGGTTTCTTCTTCCATGTCACAGTATCTACATTCTTCTTCCTCCACTATTCTGAGCTTTTTCAGGTATCCATTCAGGAAACAATGTCCCGTTAGGATCCCTGTTAAAACTCTTACTGCAGTTTAACTTTGACTTAGGCATTCATTTGATCTCAAGAGGTTGTAGTTACCTAGAGGTATCTTTGATTGTCTAAGCCCTACTAAATCTTTCCAATGGTCAGAATTTCTCTTTTTTTGGGCTTTGCCTATTTCTTCCGGGTTCCGGCCCCTAAAAGGGTGTTTCAGTACACCTCTTTGCTAGTTCATCTGCAATTTCATTTCCCTCTATTCCAGTGTGTCCTGGAATCCACAGTAAGGTGACTAAATTGTTCTCGCCTAGTTCATTGAGTTTGCCTAGGCATTCCCTCGCCATTTTGGAACTGATTACATAAGAGCTCAGTGCTTTAATGGTTGCTTGACTATCCGACATATGCTTATGCTTAAAGTTTAGGTTCAAATATAAATATAGACCCGTTTTCAATGCAACCCGTTTGGTAATGTATAGCAGTGGCACTGATCATGTTGCACCGGAAGCGTAGTCATGGCAATGACGATTTTGGATTTCTGCAACTTGCGTCACCTATGACGCAGATGGGTCATTCTATGTTGAAACGGACTCTACCACTTCTCCCTCTCATCTAGTCAAAGAGAAAAACCGACAACTATTACAAGATTGGCAGTTTTGAAAATCCAGATGTTAAAGTTTGCTTTGTCATCCGTATCCAAGGATACGTCGTTGGAAACAACAGCTGTCTTTGGTTTGTGATTGATCAGATATTATGAGAAAATTTTTGGATTAATAAAATAGTTATCCCAATCACCAAAAATCAAGCGAGTAGGACATTGTTGAATATGTACATGAGGAAAATAGTCATAATGAACCCACAAAACTGGTTGAAAACGGATAAAATTTATAATAACTCACAAATTATGAGTGAGCTTCTTAAAGCAAGTCAAATAAAATTAATTAAAAAGGTAAATGATTTTAATTTCTCTTCTTCGGGTAATAAAGTTAAATGATACAACGCTGGTTTTCTTCGAACCTCATTATGTAAACGCCTCGACAGGGCAAAAGAAACTTGAACATCAAGAACAAAAATTGAGAATAAGCGAAGTGGTAAGCAATAAACCAAATAAGCAGTTTTTATTTTCATCCTATTGTTACGATCCTCGTCAGGATATAAAGAAAAAGTAATAAAACTTAAATTTCCAAAGTACACATTGGTGACACACATATAGAAGTTCGAGTTTGTAGTGGATTCTTTGGAGAAGACTGGTTTATTTTTATGACTTACGTTCATATAAAGCACAAATTGAATTTAAGGCAACAATGAAAAACTCTTGAAATGGATGCGGCTGAAAATGATACGACTGTGTCAAAAAACTTTTGGAAACTGGTCAATAACACACCAAAGACGTATTATTAATCCAAATTTATTATATCGACATAAAAGTAGGATACTTTCGATATAATACACTCACGACAACGAATGACACAATTTTTGAGCCAATTTTCAGAAATCGCGTTCGCTGTAAATTTACTCACGATTTTTACGACTTATAATTCTGTTTTTATTAAAAGTTGTGCTACCTTAAACTGAAGCACACCTTTTTTTTTATTTTCATTCGATTTCAATAAAACCATTACTGTTATTTTGTGCAAATTATTTGCTCAATTCACGATTTTTGAGCACTTATATTTTTGTTTTTATTAAAAGTTGTGCTACCTTAAACTAAAACTAGCACAACTTTTTTTTAATTATTATCTGATTTCAATGAAACTATTTCTGTTATTTTGTGCAAATTATGTGTAATTTTTGTGTAATTTCTGGAAAGAATAGATTGTAATGCATTGGGTGTGACCTTCTCTTGCCAAAATGACTTCATTTAATCGACGTGGCATCCAAATAATAAGGTTAGTGATGGAAGGCTAACGAATTGCATCAAATTCTTTTTGTAATGCTACTCGATGATCTTGGAGGCGACGAATGCGTCTCTGCAGTTGGTCTCAGAGATGCTCAATAGGATAGCGTCTTGGAGGATATCTTTTATACATATATCTATGTGCATTTATATCCCCGGTTCCAAGAAAGATTAGTTATGTATGAGTATTACTGGATATCCCCGTCCACATCATTACAGATCCGTCATCGTAACTTTTGCACGCCTCCATACTCGTTCTCGACCATCTTGAGGTCCCAGACGGAAGCACGATTCATCTGTGAAAAGGAGGTCATTCCATTGCTGCATTCCCAATTCACATGAAAGCGCGCAAATTGAAGATGCGCTTGTGGCAGGCCTGCTTCGTCGTCTTATTGTGCTTCCACTTACATCAACCCCAAGTATAATTCGCATCAGCTGTAGTTCCAAGATTTCTTAAAGTATTCAGGTCAACCTGCCTGGTGTCATTTCCTGTTCCCATATACGGATTCTGGTTAGCTTCAGCACGTTGACTTCGAGCATCGTTTATCAATGCAACAATAGGCGCAGCATCAGTTGAATTCAAGAGCATTTTTTCAAACTTGATTGTTACAAGAAGATTTTTGCATGCGACTACTTCGTTAGAAGGGTTTCATTCAAAAGCGTGTCACTTCTTCAATAACATTCATTATAACGTTAGTAGAGAACCAAAATGTTCAAAAATCATCGGCCTACATTTTAGCTCTAGTTGACTGCAACCTACAGGGTGTTACAAATTTAAGGAGGAAAACAGCTTGAGATTCATGCGCCCCGTATATTTTCAAATCAGAATTTCAATCACAGTATTGCTAAAGAGGCACTAACCTACACCCAAACCACAAAAAAAAAATCTTTTGAGAATGTGTTAAATTTTTGTTAGCCAGATTTTTTAGCGGACATTGTATATTGTATTTTTTATTTATCCCTAGTCCATTTTTTTAAATTAATGTTATTTGATTTCACGTGGAAAATAAAAATCCTTGTGTAAGCTTCGCACTGTATCCGATACCTAAATGTATCTTCTACCAAATTGTTTTTCATTTTGATGAATTCCAGTAAATCTTCGTTGGAACACACCGAACAAAACTTCCATAAAAGAAATAGGTCCTGGAAATTTTTCCACCAGCATTTCAGTTAGAAAAGTAGTCATAAAAAACAGAGCCGAACAAAGCTTCGCCGAGTTTGAAACCTCCAAAAGTTATTTAATTTTTTCCATTCTATAAAGTCAGTAAATTGTGAAATTCTTCCTTCGTCAGTGGTAATATTTTTCTTGAGTGAGATTCTCTCCCGCTTTATGAAAAGTCGAATCGGTGGTGTGTGAAAAGATAAGGGTTTCTGTTGGTCATCGAAAGTGCTCTTGCTTGCGTCACGTAATTTAGAGAAAAGGCTATGGGTACAGGAATTGTGAAAACACCCTTGGGCTCGCCAAATGTGTTTCCTGGATAAAGGGTGATGCTCCAGATAGTCGAGTAGCTTGAATAATAGACCATTCTCATATTTGCTTATTATATATATCATATTCGTCACCGCAAAACAACATATTCTCTCTCACTGGACTTTTCTTGCGATTTTCTCCAAATATTTCTGTTCAGCATGAATATATTAATTTTGGATATTTTTTGCTTATTAGGAAATGAATAAACTTGTTATGAGTGTGTCAAGTATATTTTTTATAGTTTTAAATTACAAAAGAAACGTTTAATCTTATTATCAACGTAAAGCCCATGAAAAAACATGCAGCACTGATTGTCTTCTGCAGAATCATAGCTACAAGACACACGTAGAGGTATTTTCAAATTGGATTTCAGTAATCGTGAAAAGAGACAATGATATGAATGACATGTGAGTAGATTGACTCGGATCAATATGCATATAGACCAAAAGTATCCGAAGAGACGGACCATCATCCCTTAGTACAAAAGATAGAGTATGCTGTCAAAAATGAGGAATTATCAGCAGCCTTCCTTGATGTAGAGGATGCCTTTGACAACAGCTTTCATGAAGGTGGTTCGTCAAATGCAAATTGACGAAGCAGGCTGTATGCTAAAAGACCGAATGGAGGATGTCCTCGGGGAGCAGTCCTCTCTGTCCTACTATGGAATGGGCGGACTAATAAAGAGACTCAAAGAGGAACACCACACTGTCTTGGAATATGCGGAGAGATTTGGTCAATATATCAGAAGGCAAACTCAATATCATAGTAAAAGAGCGCGTGAAACAGGCTCTGAACATAGTCACAAAATGGACGGAAGAGGTGGGTTTGAATATAAGTTCCACCAAATCTTACACAAAAAAGGAACCTTATTAACCGTTCACGATGCAGAAATTCCAATTATAATGGATGTTGAATATCTCAGGAGACCACATTAATGATGGTAAGGCAAACTTGTGGTAAACCATAGTGTAAGGGTTGAACCCATAATACCATATTATGCGTTTTTGGTATGGCTGACAAAGACAACACGAAATAATGCAATTATGAAACTAAGCAAGGTGTAATGATTTGCCTGTCTCAGTACTGCAGGGTGAATAGGAAGCACTCCAACCGCAGCACTACAAACCCTGGCCTTTCTCCACTAAACCTCGTGATATTTGGAGTAGCAAGGATGGAGTTATGGAGGGTGCAAAACAACCTGAGCAAAAAAACAGCTAAATAAGGTTACATATTGATCGATATCGTAAGTGGACTCATTTTATATATTATGAAAACAGACTATATGGCTACTCCTCTCTGGTCGTAGATATGGGAATAATTTACAGAAGGAACTGGCAAGACTTAAATGGACTGACGCTACCCCGAGGTGAGACCTTGTACACTGGTACACACCGGTTCAAATACTAGGGAAGAAACAGAATCAGGAGTATATAGTGAAATGGGGAGCACAAGATGTTACCTCTAACTAGAAAATCATACCTCTCTATTTCAGGCGGAGATTTATGCTATCCAACAATGTGCCAGAATGAAAAAATACAGGATTGGCATTAACTAAGAGCTAAGCAGGCTTTGAATAGACGCAAGGTTTGGTTTGGTGGAGGAATGCCAGGAAGAACTAAATGTCCACACTATTAGTGTGGACAGGGATGATAAAAACACGATTTTTCGAAAAATTACAAAACATGCTGTTTTTATTTAAAACCGTTTTTTTTGTTTAAAACAGTTTGAAACACCTTGCAAAAAAAACATGTTTAAAACAGTTTTAAACAACTGTTTTGAACATAAAAGAAAGCGCGAAGGCAGATACCTCTACAGACGCGTTAGAGAAGCATGTACCTATTTTTTATTTGGCTAACGTACACCAGAGGTCAGTACTAATCATTTAATACCTCCCCTAATTCGCTAGCAGATAAAATCCTGTGTCTGGGATTAGTTTTGGGTTAGTTTAACTTAACAGCAACAGCCAGTTTTACTTTGTGTGTTTGTCACTTAAATTTTGTGAATACTGGAAATGACTGGGCGAAGAAAGGTTGCTGTTTGGAATTACTTCATTTCGTCTACTGGGGCCAGTACCATTAAAACAGCAAGAGTTCAGTGCAAAAAATGTAATAAGGAACTTGTTGCTTTAGTAGCATCCACAGCAAAGAATATTTATGTGTCGGCTACTGATCCACAAAACTCTGTAACGGCTACTCAGTTTAGAGAGCACCTCAGGTGTAGATTCTGAGACCAAACTAGTAAAAATTCAGAGAGTAGTCTTACCGGTTCCCGGGTAATCCTACTTGAAATTTATTTCAATTAAGGTACTGAAATCAAGTTACTGAAATTAATAATTAAAAATGATGAAAGTTAAGAAAGGTAAGTGGGCGCCACCCTGAATAATACTAGTCTATTTGTCTATTTGTTACTCACATCAGCATTATAGCGACAAATCCTGGAATATTGGAAGGGAAAATAAACTTTATGAACAACGTTATTAAATTTACAAGTTGTATATTGACTTTTAGAAAAACAATTGAACAAAAAGAATAAATTACTAGCTATTTTTATTGAAGTGTTCTATGTTGAAGAAGCGATCGGTGAAATATATATGTTACTTCCCATGGTACCAGATAAAGTCCTGGTAATATTTCAGATATAGGTAGTGATATCCATACAGATGAGGTTCTGGTTTCAGATGGAGTCCTGGTTAAAGTTCCAGGTAAAGTCCCAGATAAAGTTCCAGGTAAAGTGTCCCAAGTAAAGTTCCAGGTAAAGTGTCCCAAGTAAAGTTTCAGGTAAAGTATCCCAAGTAAAGTTCCAGGTAAAGTGTCCCAAGTAAAGTTCCAGGTAAAGTGTCCCAAGTGAAGTTCCAGGTGAAGTGTCCCAAGTAAAGTTCCAGGTAAATTGTCCCAAGTAAAGTTCCAGGTAAAGTGTCCCAATTAGAGTTCATTCACATGAATTCACTTTTATAAGATAAGATACGTTTGCTTCAATAGCACATGTTCACAGGAGAGAAGAATGAAACCTCTTTGCCACTGTTTAAATACAGGAAATCATATGAAAGATAACAGACTTACGTCTCATGTTCATGTCAAGCTCAGACGCTTTGACCAGGAAAGGAATTAACATTGTTATAGTGAATTCTTGTTTCACATTTAATTAATAATTGGTAGAAGAAGAGTTAAGAACGAGGTCGAAGTGGGAATAACAAATAGCAGTGGCTGTTTTCATGACAGACGGAACTCGTTCGGCCCGTATGGAAACGTTGATTTCGACTCTCGCCGACAGTAAATATACTCAGCCTCGAAGCATTTCTCGGTGTTGGCATTAGAAAGGACTGGCTAATCGCCGCCCATACGATAATTTATTATTAATTAACTGGAGGAAAGTGAAGTGAACGAAATTAACGTTACAACTCCAAGGAAAGAAGAAAATTGGACTCATTCGTAGTAGGAACCAAGTTTGTGTATGCGACAAATTTGCCCTTTAAAATTGTTGAGCATTCTCAATTTAAGAAGATGATTGAATGCTTGCGCCCGGGATACCAACCACCAAACAGAATTGTTAGATGAAGTGTATAATTCCAGTAAATCCGAAAATCTGAATGACTTAGCTGGTAAAGTAGTGTGTATGTAAGTATAATGTAAGAAATGATTCCATTGTGTGAATCTCTGGAACTGACGTAAATGATGGAAAAGTTCATTAAGTGAGTACTATAGATATGGAAGACAACAGTCATACATCAGAATATTCGCTTGCTCTAGCCATAGAAGCGATAAAAGAGTGCCTTAAATTGAATTATATTTCATGTGGTCTTGTGACTGATAATGCTTCGAATATGACTAAAATGAGACATTCTGACGATGATATGTCAATATCGAAATAATTATCAATATCCTTCAATCATTTTCATAATTTTTTAATTGAATAGTGGAATTAATTGAAAACAGTTAGTTTCATTTATAACATTAAGATATATTATGTGTAAGTTGTATGTAGAGGGTTTTTGACCTAAAACCAGTGGACGATCAGCACACGTTATTTTGTTTGGTCTTAGAAATTATTAACAATAATCTGGTGCCTGCAAGCAAAGCCGCGAGCAGCACGTAACAATATAATGGACATTTTTGAAACGTGTAAATTAGGCTCTTTCATTTGGTACCCAGCATGGCATCATTTAGAGAGAAAATATTCAATGACGTTATGTCCTCTAGAGGGCGCTCAAGACACTCAAGACAGATCAAAAACATAACCCTCCTTTTTGCTTCACCGTGGTCGGGTGAAAACAGCTCCCTCTTGTGAAATGCTTTGAGGCAAACAACTAATGACAGCAAATAATTTATTCTAGTAGGTATAATTTTAATGTAAGTTAACAAGATACAACAATTTATTTTCCGAATTAACCATCTTCTGGCGAATGATTAAACTTACATAAGCTTATGAAAGCCGCCTGACTAAAGCAGACCAGTCGTATAAAATATTCATTGGTGAGTGAGTTGAGGACAGAATATAAAATCCAGATCGGTTGCGTAGAGACGCTTTTACAGACGTCAATGGAATTTTGTTGTAAGAGCGGTTTCGTGAATTTTATGTTGTTGATGTTTATACAAAAGACAAGAAACGAGAGCTCACTTTAAATATATTAATTTTCATTTCCTTGAGTGCTGCTCTTTATCAAACTGCTCTTGGAAACTTTTGCTTATAGAAATAAGCAATAATTTCTGTATCACATCATTCTTGCTGTCCTCCCTCCAAAGCCGTCCCCAAAATTTTCTGCGAAATAAACTATGTGTTATTGCGTGGCTTCTTCAAGTAAATATATATTCCCTATTGCCTAAAAAAGAAGTTTGTATATATGTATAGGCTCTCCAAACAATGGGGTTTCACCCTAACAGAAATTTATTTTCATGAAATATTGACCACATGCGGATAATGTTTTCTGTTTCCTTTAATGCTTTAACTGCGCCAAGCCGACTATTATTTTGCTAAAGTTTAAGAATAATACGTTACTACGAGGCTAAATTGAAAAGTCAGTGACTTGGAATGATGACAGTCACTATAGATTACAGGGATTCTAAGTGAATCACTGATTTTTACATTACAATAGGAAACTTGACTGAAATTTCAATAAAAATCATAAGAATCAATTGCTTGAAAACGACTGGCATGAAAAAAAATATTTTGCTTTTGTCACAAACAACCACTATTATAACGAATTTAACATTCCAAAAAATTAAAAATATTTGTAGCTTTTGTAAACGCATTGCCATTGGTTATGACGTCGAAGAGTATGTTTTCGGTACTGCGCATGCGTCTATGCGACAACGATCGAAGGTATGCCGTTAAAACAGCCAATACTCCCTTGTTTACTGGAGTGCTTCCACGAGTTTCAAACATTGGAAACAAAAGTGCTTTTTTTAGTTTTTTTCATATAACGTAAAAAGTACTGGAGCAATCTCAATGGTTTGTATAGATAAATCTCATTTCAAGTCGACTTCGCATCATTTTATTACAAATAGGGAATATAAGTGAATCTGTTGCTCTAAATCTATACTCTTTCAAGCATATTTGGAATTTAATATAGGAATATCGATAACGAATCCAGACACGTTGCAAACTAACGCATTAAAAATTGCAGTGACCGTCACCTGGCGTCTGATCTTCGCACAAATGAAGTGCATATTATGACAAACTTATTTTGTACAAAGTTTAGTCACTTAAAATTTAAAAATGGAAAAGAAATAAATTTCCAAGAAATTGACTCATTTTCAGATTTTTCGAATTTCCTCAGTTCCCAATCATCCGATCAAGTCGCTCGACCCCACATTTTGTATGTATTTTAAGTACCTATGATTTATCTATACATACTATTGAGTACGTTTTTTTCGTTTTAAATGTTTATAACAAATTACTGAAAAACAATCACGTGCTACAAAAAATGAAAATTTTATTCTCTTTTATATCAGGCATCATTTGTTTTATACTAGGATTTTTATCAAAAATTACTCCACTTATATGCTCTATTGCCTAGCCTGGAAATATATCACAAATCCGATCTCCTTGTGCAGTGTTGCCAACACAGTACAAGAAACTATACCTCGTACAGGACTGAAAAATCCCATATTTGTGCATAAAATCCCTCCAGTTTCGAATAATGTTACAGCTTCATCATATATATTATGTACTAACGGACACGACAGACGTTGTCATGTGCTAACCTCTTTTTGATAGAAGGAATATATTTCCTGAAAATTCGACTTTCCTGGTTTTTTTTCTTACATTTTTACGGGCAAACATATTTTTTTGTGAGAATTTGACGCGTTTTTTTGAAATTATCGTACCAAAAAAACTCCTTTACAAAAAGTCAACAAAATCGAACCAACCGTTTAAGAGAAGTTCAGTATTAACCTCGATTGCAGCGCCATCTATTAGGACTAATTGTGAATCTAAACCGTCCAGTTACTCACTCAAACACACAAAATTTCATCAAAATGGGACCAACCCTTTAGGAGTTGTTCATTATGAACCCGATTGCAGCAATCAGGAGAATCGTATCTATGATATTTTGTATACAGGGTCATCCGGAAGTGAATAGTAAGAGGTTAGGTCATAACCGCAGAGTTGAAAATAGAAGATGAATCAATGATGTTTCTTTGAGGGTATACATTGAAATTTCTGTTTTCTAAACTTAGTTATCGTCAAAGGTATGGAAGGGTGAAGGGTATCATATTGCGAAGAGATGAAAATAGAGGAGTGATTTTCAAACGTTATTTTTATAGAAAATACGCATATTAAAGAGCCGAAAAATACTCTTTTTTGAATTTGACCCGCTTTTTAAATGATCGCACCAAAAAAACTCAAATGCAAAATGTTAACAAAATCGGACCGACCGTTTAGGAGAAGTTCAGTATGAACCCGATTGCAGCAATCAGAGGTCATCCGAAAGTGAAGGGTAATGGGTTAGTTCATAACCGCAGAGTTGAAAATTGAAGAGCGTTTTTCGGCCTTATGGAAACTTAAAGCGCCACCTACTGGGACTAATTGTGAATCTAAATCATTCAGTTACTCACTCAAACACACAAAATTTCATAAAAATTGGACCAACCGTTTAGGAAAAGTTCAGTATTGACCCGATTGCAGCACACCTACTGGGACTAATTGTGAATCTAGACCAACCAGTTACTTACACAAACACACAAAATTTCATCAAAATCGGCCTATACATTTAGGAGCCGTTCATTATGAACTCGATTGCAATGCCACCTACCGGAACCAATTGTGAATCTAAACCATTCTCGAATCCACTTGAACACACACAAAAAATTTCATCAAAATTGGTCCAGCCGTTTAGGAGGAGTTCAGTGACATACACACACGTACATTAGAATTATATATATAAAGATACTACGCCGTAGTAAAAAAAATAATTGAATATTTGAAGAAACTTCTCATAAATATACAAAATTTACAATATGTCTGTAGTTTCAATAGATTTTGCGGCACAGGATAATTTTTTTATTATTTTGACGTAAATTATTCCGAATAACACACATTGAATCATCAATAATTGGTGATAAGATAAAAATGCCCATAATAATTGTTTAATGCAGTTTGAAAAGTCCCTCGAAAATGTTTTCCTTAGAAACCCCAAAAATTCGTTGAATTGGCATCACTGTTGTGGCCGGCGATCGATACACGACTACACTGCTGGGCATCATACTAAATGACGTCGGCAGCTTTGGCGCTCTACAGAGGTCGTTTGAAATGATTTCAAATAACACGAAACTTTAAACTGTTTTCTAAGTTGACATTAATTTAAAAAAAAAGCCTTTGGGGATTAGGTTTTTAGACGCCACTTAATTATATTATTGAATAAAAAAAATGGAGAGTTTCCTATTATTGAGTGAAATAAAAAATTGTGACCCTGTTTTTCAATAGATTTTCAGCGGTTAAAAAACAAAAACTACGAGTGAATATTAGCTGTCAGGCTCGACTGGATCGATTATAGGTCATAATTCACCGAATTTAACGGATAATGCTCGACTGCAAGGAGCCGTAATTGAGAGAGATGAAGATGCAGCTTGGAATAACGGAGCCAGACCACCGCCATAGCGACAATGTAGCACTATTAATTATGCGTGCATAATATAAATTGTTTGTTAATCCAATCATGCACTAATGTAATACCAAATTATTGATAAATAAAGATTTATATGTTAATGGTATTATTGAATAAAAAAAAATTGAAAAGTCCCTTATTGTGATAATATTTATTCTAATTGATTTTACTGTTTGGACCTTCACTTTCCCAGATAACACATGAACATACAATGGATGTCCAATAAATATCCACATTGGACATGTCCAGAAGGAAGTCCTATGGACAACCATCGGATATCCATTTGCCACAAAATTGGATATCCCGTGGATGTCCGTTTCGTACAAAGAATGGATACACCTTGGACAAATATAGACATTCACTGGACATAATAAATAAACCATGGACCTATCATGGACTTTTTCTGAACCTGAACTGGATGTTCATGACATGAACTGGATGTTCAGGACATGAACTGGATACGATTTGGACATCCCATGTACTTGTTATGGACGTGAACTATATGTTTAGGACAGGAACTGGATATATTTTGTACATGAGCTGAATGCTATGGACATCTCATAGCTATAGACGTGAACTGAATGTTTAGGATATGAACTGGATACATTTAGGATATGAACTGGATAGGTTATGGACGTAAACTGGATGTTATATATTATATTTTATTATATTAAGTCAATCGCAAGATAGGTCACTATTTGGTCTAGCCAAATATTAAACATCAAATAGGCATTACATAACATGTAACTTTTGTCATTCTGACAATTATATGCAAATATCGAAATAATTATCAATAGTTTTTTTAGAATTTTCATTAAATAGCCGAATTAGTTAGAAACAGTTTATCTAAACTGGTTCAAATAGTTAAAAGTCATTAATGTTGCCTTGATATGCACCGAACGAAGATTAGTTAAGCCTGAAAGAAATTTGACAGCGTCGAAAAATTTAGTAACTTTTTTATATGAAAAACGTTCGTTGGTGACAATGCTTGACGCTATTTGAGTTTTGAGTACTCTAGTTTATAGTTACGGTTGTAATTTGAATTCAAAAATGATATACAGTTTGTACAAAACGTGCAAAAGTTTAAATAATTAGAATCAACAACTTTTTCTTGACAGTCACCTCATTAAATCTAATCAACCTTTTGTGCGACATCGACATAATAAAGTTACCCAAGTGTCAAAAAGAACAGTTTAAAGTTAAACCTCCAATATTGGGCGATTAAGTTTCAACTGGTTTAACCTCCATAGAATCGATGGTGCATACTAATTCAAAATTATATACTAGTTTATTGTTTAAACTAGCTTAATACTTAAACGAGTTTAAGTGTAAACGATGCATATGACTATTACAGTTCAGTTCATGTAGTACTTTTGTCCCTTTTCGATTTTATTCAAATTTCATATCAGTTATCATTTAAAAAATGTATCTTTGATACCTTCCACTGTTTTTCAGATTGAACTACATCTTTTTTATTTGAAACAGTTTTTGATAACATCTGCCAATTAGATGAAATGAAACAAAGCATATACGGTGGGCCACCCTGTATGTTTCAACAGTTTAATTTGTTTTCAAAAAATTTAGTGATTTCTTTTACAGAATAAATTTAATTTATGTTTCAGTACCTATCTAAATTTCACCGACTACGGATCTGTTACTGTTTACCGTTGAATGAGGGGTTTATAAAGTTTTATAATTAAATCCCTTAGGCCAGATGCCGAGTCAACGAAATATTGTGAGATGTTCTTTACATCGATATTTGAAAACTAACAATATTTATTCGATTCATATGTAAGTACTGTCAAAAATAGATCATGACATTGAAATGTCACATCCGGTTGCCGGTTCAAATGTTACTGTTCTCGTTTCTCTTGAATTCTTTTTTGGATGTTTTAACACTAATATTTATTATGGTTTTGTAGAATAATTTTATAAAAACGGTAGGTAAGTAGGAAAGTAGAAGTCTTCTATACTAGAAGTCAGTTTTACGGCATTTAAAAAAAATATTATTGTATGTTTGGTTGCCTATACCACAAACGTTTATTAATGAATGATTTTGTGAACACACGGTTGACAGAAGAATTCTGTATTGTTTTCTCCTGATGCATGGCGCACCTGGATCTCAAACTATTTTTTCTTGTTGTTGAATCCACGAAATCGTCGATAAAATACATGCAATGCTTTTGAACGATTGTAGAATATAATGACAGTGCCTGATATGGAGACTATATAAAGATATCGGATTCGATGTATTCCAATTGTAGAGGGCGTCAGTTTAAATCCAATACTAAAAACATCTGACTGCAGAACAGTAACAGCCAATCATAATCCTTGCATACACTTTTAGTTCATTGTATTTTATTGGTTGCTAGCTTATATGACAGTATGTGGGGTAAGTGAGGTTAGGAGACAGAAATGATAGAAAACCACAAGCAAAAGTGAATTACAGTTTGACGCCAAACATTTATACCTCAAGAATGACTCCCCCAGGGCTTCCCAATGTCCCATTTGCTCTACAATTTATCTATGCTATTACAGCTATGATTTAGCGCCAGAACATTTGAATTTGTAAACATACGTATTGCAGTATGTAGATGACATCGCTTTGATCAGTCATTATAATATCAAAATAACAGTGAATGAGCTACAAAAACTTGTAACAGAATAGTGAAATGGTTTAAAAGGTGTAGGATGAAGCCCAAAGCCTTAAGACTCAATGCATAATCTTCAATCTGTTTAATAACAATAAAAAATACTATTGCGGGTTCTGAAGGGGTAAAATAATAAAGGGTGGTACTTTACCCAAACTAAATATATTGATATGGTTTTATTGAATTTGTAACATGTCTATCGACCTGTTTCGATTTTACAGAATAAATCCTTTTAATTAGCGCTCGTCGTCACTAGCCACATCCAATTATAGTTCTGTGACCCCAAACTCTTCTACCCCGAACGTAAGACAATTGACGCCTGCCAACGGACAACGCCTCGTTAAACAGCCTTTTCGTTATCGTCTGCCTAAAGAGGCACATCGTCTTTCGCTACCTTTCATATCCCAAGTACCTATCTTATGAATTTTGCTGTGGTAAGTCCAAAATCATAATCTATAATTAATAAGCTTCTTCTAAAGTACTGTCTGATATAATTTTCGTATGCATTCTTTATTTTTTTACAGAGATAGACGAAATTAAATTCAACACGTGGTCATAAACTATTCTTTTATACTAATATGGTAGTTTTAAGCCAAATATTCTTTTATAATTCAGTTTTACTTTTATACAAGCATTTTCAAGCTTTTTCAGTTGCGAAATAACTCTTTTAATTATAAAATAGCATTGTTATAAATTACCGGTAACCTATAAAATATTCTTTCGCAACGCCAGTGCCGGTCTCATATATTTCCTAAGCACGATATTTTTTCATATAACTAAATAAATAACTTTTTGCTATCATAAGTTTCTTTCGGATCATTAGTATATTTTTTTATTTAGCCGATAATTGCTATTTTTACTGTCTTAACATGGGACATATAATGTTGGAAAGCTTTCAGTAAATTTAATCAATTTTTTGACTTTCAAATAACTGCCTTCCTTTTCTTTAACCTGAAAAGCTGACCAACATAATGTGCCATTACATTCAAGTTCCTACATATCCCTGATCCACTTGTACTTCTAGGTAAGCACAGCCCCTAGGCGAGAATATAAGCCAAGAATATAACCCTAGGAGGATATAGCCGAATATAAACCGGAGAATATAACCCCAAGAATATAGCCAAGGATACCGCCCTAGCTCAAACTACCGCCCTAGAACAGAACTCATCAGTCCGGATCAAGACCTGACTTCTTCTCCAGGAAACCACTTCATCTAAGCTAAGTACCTATAAAAGTACAAATTCCTTTAGTAAATTCCGTTGTTCATTTCCTGTGGCAGAATAAATTGTAAATTTGTTTTTAATTCTTTTTTTTATTAAAATCCTCAACTATAAAAGTTGAGGGAGATACCGCCCGGGGTCACTTTTCTTTATTAACTTTTATCTAAATTCTACAAGGCGTTTCTACCTTTTCCGCCTTAGTTTTCTTAGTATTTTTATCGTTAAAAAGGTAGTGGCGCCCTCAATTTTTACAACCCTTCTGTTATCCCTGTGTGACATAAACTTGGGGTCGAATCACCCTTGAGAGGAGTCTCTAGCCGGAGCCCTTCGAGCTGGTGCCCTGTGAGGTACTACTTTTACCGTTACAAATTGGCGCCCATTGTTTTTGTTGCACAGTGTAACAGTTGGGTTGGAAGGATTTTAATTTTTTTATTTTTGCATATTCTCTTTAAAAATTTTTTTATCGTTCAATTTAGAATTTTTGCTTCCAACTAACTTTTTTAAAAAAAATTTCACTTTTTCAAGTAACCATCTTGTACCGACCCTGGACGTTTTTTTTAATTTTATCGTAACTACCTGCCTTATTTACAATATATATTTTGGTCTACGATAACGAATATTCTCTGGGTTTATTTTTTTTAAGAGATAACGTAGTGTAGCACAATCTTTTGTTGTTCCGAAACGGAATTTTGTTATTGATTTTTTCAGGAAAGGTGAATTACATCTGATTTGTTTGCAATGTTGCCACGTTTTAAGTAAATTCTTAAGGTGTCTGTTTTCTGATAAGTTGTTATATTTTATGTAGCTGCATAGTAAAATTATCTTGTTCAGTTGAATTGTGTCGAGTTACACAAACTGAAATATCTTATCTTACCTATTGTTAATCAAGTGCAGTGTTGCCAAAGTAACAATTTATCTTTAAACTCTCTTACTTTTTCTTGTCTAATCCTGTTAATATAAAGTGCAGTGTTGCCAAATTAACAATTTACCATTAACTATAAATATTTTGCAGTTCAGTTTTTTTGACGACAGAGAGATTGTGATGTGCTACAAAAATTTTAATATCAATTTATGATACATTTTTGATCTTGATTAGCTATACATTTATATACTGATAATTTTTATGGAGTTATTATGCAACATTTTCATTACTACATATGACTTGTTGAAAATATAGTACGGTTTTGTTTATTTTAATTGACATCTATCGGCAATAAGTATTTGTTGTTTTTATATCTACAGTCATTCACGTACATACAGTTTCCATATCTATATCTCGTTGCCAGGCATTTATGTTCATTCGGATTTTAGATCCTTTGCTTTCGCTAGTGCTATTTGATTAGTACTGTTGATTTAGATACCGTTTTTTATTCTTTTCCTCTCCTTTTAAATATTTTCAAGATGCAGGCCAATCATTTGAAGTCTTTTGAACTCTCATATGAAATTCAAATTAGAAATATTCCTGTCCCGGATACTGTCGAACAGAAACGTAAAGTTTTAACAGGTCTTCTTGCTAGGGAAAATGCTAATAGAAGTTTTTCGTCCCCAGTCAATTCATATTCTTTTGAGGACGATATAGTGGAAGTTACAGAAACAATCAATGACTTAACAGACATTATCAATCAATTTAGTGGAAATAAACATGAACCAGTATTTTCCAGAATCAATTCAAGACTGACACATTTGACAAGTAGAATTGATAGATTAAATGCCGAAAGTAATGAACAATTACTTACACAACAAGCCTTGACAAATACGCTGATACTTTTAGAAGCTGACCTTGCGACAAAAACAACTCCCACCAACAATAGAACAGAAGACACTTTACCTTCAAACACATTTCCTTCCCCCACTCTTTTTGAAATCCCCCATCAAAAACACGATCCAGTTTACAAATGGAATGTTTCCTTCACTGGTAAAAATGAATCACTTCATTTATTTTTGGAAAAAGTTGAAGTCCTTAGACTTTCTAGAGGAGTTACAGAAAATGAGCTCTTTTTGCAGTCATGTGAACTTTTTAAAGACAATGCCTTCACATGGTATCTTAATAATCGTAGTAAATTTCAATCCTGGAAAGACATTGTTGCCAAATTAAAAGCTGATTTTTTGCCATATAGTTATGAGACTGATTTAGAGTTAGAGATTTCTAATCGCACTATGGGTGCTAACGAACCGGTTGCTGTATACATATCTTCAATGATAGGATTATTTAATCGATTGTCTAGTGTTGTTGACGAACGTACTCGTGTTGCAAAGATTCGTAGAAACCTTTTACCTTCCTTTATATCGTCATTAGCACTTCATGACCCCCAAACAGTTGACGAACTAACCGAGTTGTGCAAAAGAATTGAGGAATCCCGTGTTTGGTCAGACAGATATAGATCACCATCTTATAATAATCCTAGACTGCTCGAACCAGATTTATCGTGCCTTTATGTTTCCTCCTCGTCGAATCAAAGACAAAGAACTCCCGCAAACGTTTCAGTATTAACTTCCTTGGTTTGTTGGAATTGTGACAAAACTGGTCACTCATACTCTCAATGTTTCTCGCCCAAATCTATCTTTTGCTACGGATGTGGTGCAAAAAACACTACAAAACCAAAATGTCGTAAATGCATTCAAAAAAACTCAAGGCAGACTGGTCCACGGAATCTGGCCACTGTGTCCAGTCAAGCACAATCAACTACATCCCAGCCAGAAAACCCCAGAAGACAGAACAGACCTCCAAACAGATCTTCAAACAATCACAACCCCCCAACAAACCAAAACTAACTTTTTCAACTTCTGCTGCTGAATGGCAAAATTATCTTACCTTTGTTAAAGGTTTCCTAGCGTCCAATCATTCTAAAAATACAGACAAACCATTACCTTTACCTATCGAACGAATTACAAATACCGTACCGAACACTAGCGACATCCAGAAAACTGAAGATAATGACAAAAACTTCTCGATTACTGACAATACAACTCCCGTACCTGTCTGTGACATGCCAGTTGCCTTACCTTCAATACAGCCAAGTACTGTTTCAATCTCCAGTAATACTTGTCCCTTATTTGCAAAAAAACCTAATGATAACAGACCTTACCTTACCGTGAAAATTTTAGACCTACCCGTTTTAGCTATGGTCGACACAGGCAGTAACTCTACTGTTCTTGGAAATCAGGGTTTCTCTTTGTTGCATTCCTTACATTTACCTATACAATATGATTCTTGTTTAAATATTACCACCGCTGACGGTGTACCTCAACAATATATGGGCTATATTTCCGCACCAATGACAGTGAATGACATTACCAAGACAATCAAAATCTTGATAATACCGTCAATAACTCATAACCTTATCTTGGGAATGAACTTTTTGAGCTTATTCAAAATAGACATGAGTTTTCATGATTTGTCATACTCCTTATTATCTTCCACTTGTGTTATTAACACAATACGATCTGCTTCTACTCTCTCTATTGAAGAAAAAAACAAACTTGAGCAAACTGTAAGCTTATTCTCTTCTCTTGCCCCTCCTGACCGAATTGGTCGAACGAATTTTGTCGAACACGATATCGACACTGGTGATGCAAAACCGATTGCACAACGCCAATATCCTCTATCCCCAGTCATGCAAGGACTTTTAGTAAAAGAAGTCGACGAGATGCTACGATTAAATGTCATACAACCTTCGAACTCCCCTTGGTGTTCACCCCTTTGGGTAGTCCCAAAAAAGTCTGGAGAATGCCGCGTCTGCTTCGATGGCCGAAAGCTAAATAAAGTAACCACTCCTGATTCCTATCCCATGGCTCAAGTAGACGTCATTCTTAGCAAACTCCGAGACGCTAAATTTCTTACCTCCATTGATTTGAAAAAGGCCTTTCTGCAAATACCCCTTACTGAATCTTCTCGTCCCAAAACTGCTTTCGCTGTCTATGGCTTAGGTTTATTTGAATTTACGACCACTCCTTATGGTCTAATTAACGCCCCCAAAACTATGGCACGTCTAATGGACATTGTTATAGACCCTTCTTTAAGGCCCTACTGTTTTTGTTATTTGGATGACATCATTATTGCTACTCCTACCTTCGAACTTCACTTAGAAATACTTAATAAGTTATATCTTCGTCTTAAAGAGGCAAACCTTACCGTAAATTTTCAAAAATGTGAATTCTGTTGAGATTCCCTTAAATTTCTTGGTTTTGTAGTAGACAAAGCTGGTCTTCGAACAGATGAAGACAAAGTTTCCGCTATCCTCAACTACCCTGCTCCCAAAAACACTACCGAAGTCAAAAGACTCATTGGCTTAATTGGCTGGTACCGCCGATTCATCAAAGATTTCTCTACCGTTTGCTCCCCAATAACTGACCTTCTTCATGGCAGAAAAAAAGGACAACCAATTTCTTGGACCCCTGAGGCTGAAAATGCTTTTATCGAAGTCAAAAAACGACTTACTTCTAGCCCCATTCTTGCAAGCCCTGACTTTTCTAAAGAATTCATTATACAGACTGACGCTAGTGACACCGGACTTGGTGCAATCTTATATCAACAATGTGATGGCATCGAACACCCTATCGCATATGCAAGCCGTACATTGAACAAAACCGAAAGAAAGTACAGTACCACTGAAAAAGAACTTTTAGGTGTAATTTTTGGTGTAGAAAAATTTAGAGGTTATGTGGAAGGAACTCATTTCACACTCGAAACTGACCATTCATCCTTACAGTATCTATCAAAACTTTCTAACCCCTCTGGACGTTTAGCGCGTCTTTCACTCAGACTATCGCAGTTTGATTTTGAAATCAAACATAGAAAAGGAACCACTATGGTTGTCAGTGATGCACTTTCCCGTTCATTTCCAGATATTTCAGTGATTGATGTCACTACCTTCAAGCCAGATACTTGGTATACCGCTATGATTGATAAAGTCAATAATAACCCCGAGTCATTCCCCACTTTTAAAGTAGAAAATAATGTCCTCTACAAACATGTCTTCTCCCCAAACCCTATATCTAGTAATTTATCCAATTGGAAAATTGTAGTCCCTACCCCAAACAGGATTGATGTCCTAAAGACTTTTCATGACGATCAAACTAGCGCACATCTCGGAATTTCCAAAACCATCGCTCGAATTTCTGAAATCTACTATTGGCCAAAACTTAGAAGCACTGTATCTCGTTATATCAATAAATGTTCCGTTTGCTCTTCCTGCAAAACCCAAAATTTACCTAAAGCCGGTATAATGGGCCAGCATAAAGACATTAATTTCCCTTGGCAATGGATCTCAGCTGACTTAATAGGTCCATACCCCAGATCCAAAAATGGCAATAGATTTGTTCTCGTTATAACAGACTGGTTTACTAAATTTTGTCTCGTCCATCCCATGCAAAATGCCACAGCTGCTGGTATTGTTAAATTTATCGAAAATCAAGTTTTTCTTATTTTTGGAGTCCCACAAATATTTTCCGTCGACAATGGCACAGTCTTTACCTCTTCCCTCTTTAAAAATTTGATGGATCAATATAAAGTACAAAAAATTTTCTACAACGCACGCTATCACCCACAAGCTAACCATACCGAACGGACCAATAAAGTTATAGTCACTGCCTTACGTTGTTACATTCATGACAATTCCTCTCACAAAAATTGGGATGCATCTTTGCATAAAGTTGCGCAAGCAATAAGAACCGCAAAACATGACGTTACAGGTTACTCTCCCGCTTTCTTGAATTTTGCCAGAAACGTACCGTTAAGTGGAGATTTTTATGGTGCAATTTCCGAAAATGCTAACAATTTAATCAATAATGCAGACAAATTACAACTCATTGACGACCTACAAACCCTCCCGAAACTTTTTATTGATGTACGCAAAAAACTCAAGCAAGCCCATGACAGAAATACAAAGTATTATAATCTACGAAAAAGAGATGTAGAATATCATGTCGGTGACCGCCTATGGAAAAAGAATTATGTACTTTCATCCAAAAATGATAACTTTGCAGCAAAATTTGCCCCTAAATTTATTCCATGTATTGTCCATAAAGTAATTTCTAGACTAGTTTATAATCTGAGAGACCTTTCAGGTAATGATCTTGGAAATTGGCATGTTTCAGATCTAAAAAACCAATTTATTGACGTTGACGAAAACCTTCCAGATGACTTAGACAATGAACAAGACAATAATATTGACACAGTCAATCTAGTATAACCCTATTGCCCACTAATTCCTTTTCCTATCCCGCATTTCATTCATTCTGTTCGAAATGGATTTTACGTCATTCAAATTTTTGGCTCCTGTTGTCAAGTACCTAACTTTTTGCTACCTGAGTTTTTTTACCGTTTCACAAACAAATGGTAATTTTGCTTTTTATAACTAACGTAGAGTCACTTACTTCAGAAACCGTTCCATTCTCTTGGAGTTTCGCTATCGTTCTCCTAAAAAAAAACGGTACAATTGTGTTTTTAGTTCATTATCGTTTTCGTTTTCTTCCTTACTTTAGGCAACCGCGCCATTCTCTTGGAGTTTCGCTATCGTTCTCCTAAAAAACGGTACAATTGAGTTTTAGTTGACCATTATTTTTATTATTTCCGTTTTCGTTTTCTTCCTTACTCTAGGCAACCGTGCCATTCTCTTGGAGTTTCGCTATCGTTCTCCTACAAAAACGATACACTAGAGTTGTTTTTGCTCTCCTTTTTCCGTTTTCTTTCTTTTAGGCAACCGTGTTACTTACCGTCCCGATTACTCAACCCATACTCAACTTGGTTCCCAACCATTTTTACCCTCCGCGTAGAAAAGGAAGTAGACCAAGCTACATTGGAGTTTATACCGTTCTCCGAACAAAACGGATCCTTTTCTTATCCCGCATTTCATTCATTCTGTTACAAAACATAAAAATACCGGCTAGACACCTTGAGAGCTCTCCATTGCGGAAATGGATTTTACGTCATTCAAATTTTTGGTCCCCCTTTTTGTTATATGTCTTTTTGTTGCCCCGAGTTTTCCTACCGTTTCTCAAACAAATAAACGGTCAATTTTGCTTTTTATAACTAACGTAGAGTCTCGATTGACGTACCGTAAGACGTTAGGCCCCAATTGGACTGGGTTGGCCTTTGCTGAGTGGCGGATTGCGCTCGGTTTACAAACATAATAGGTTTGAAAAATGACTGCTTAGTCGCTCTTTCTCTTCACCCTGGCTTCTATAGCAACCTCTTCCTTTTCTTTGCCTTCAATGGCAGTACTTCCGTAGCTTTTAGTGTTTTTTCCTTATTTTACCAGATTGGCCACACTCTTGTAGAGTTCTGGACAGATATACCGTATTCCCTGACAGAGTCATGGGTGTAATTTTAGTAACAATACCTTTGTTCGATTTAACAAAGAGAGCATATCAACGGACTGAATGCATGTAGCTGGAATGACTTTCGGATCGATGACCAATGGCTACTGTGGACGCTAACTGGCAACCTCACCGAATGTCGATCGCGCTGCTGTTTTTGCCCTCTTCCTGTGCTCTCGGCGTATAAACCAGAATACCTTTTTGTCCGATCACGTGATAAGAATCTATCGTCTTTCTTCTTATAATGTCGCCACAAACCATTCCTATCTTCACACGCCCTTATTTCGACCTTGATTTACTTTTCAGAATCACTCCATATATCTTCAATTCTCTTTTACCGAAAACCATTCAAAGTAAGTATCTATGTATTTCTTTCTCTCCCTTAACATACCTTTTGAGTTGCCGTATTGTGATACTTGTGAACTACCTACCGTTATCGTATATTTTAGAACCGTTCCTTGTGGAACACTATAAGTGTTGTCGCCCTGCCAATAATCTTTGCTAAGTCAAGTAGTATTTCACCCCTGGTGACGTCATTATGACAAATCTTTACTCTTTGCTCGGTGAAAATTAGGCTGATTTACGAATTAATTATAATTCCGACGGAATTGCATTCTAAATCAATTTTAGGCTGACATCACTCACCGTGTTTATTTTTGTCCCTCCCGGAGACATTGGTTTGGCATTTCCTGGAATTTTTCGCTCTGCGTATCTGAGATCCCAGCGTTTTATCAAAACAGACCCTACCGTACCTTATCTTATCGTTTCGCCTGCACTGAGAAATTATCGCACCCTATCGTTACCTTTCGTTCTCAGTGTGTGCTTTGTCTTATACGATGACATAACTACATGATAATCACAAGATGACAAAACTGCCTTACCTTACCTTTGACAATTGCCTTACCTTTACCTTTGACAATTGCCTTACCTTACCTAAGATACATAGATTTTGCAATGACACTTCACCCCTCCTTTTATCTTATTAAGCCCATTTTTCACAAAAAAAAATAATTCTTCGAATCATTTTTTTCCCGGAGGAGAGGGGGTGTAACATGTCTATCGACCTGTTTCGATTTTACAGAATAAATCCTTTTAATTAGCGCTCGTCGTCACTAGCCACATCCAATTATAGTTCTGTGACCCCAAACTCTTCTACCCCGAACGTAAGACAATTGACGCCTGCCAACGGACAACGCCTCGTTAAACAGCCTTTTCGTTATCGTCTGCCTAAAGAGGCACATCGTCTTTCGCTACCTTTCATATCCCAAGTACCTATCTTATGAATTTTGCTGTGGTAAGTCCAAAATCATAATCTATAATTAATAAGCTTCTTCTAAAGTACTGTCTGATATAATTTTCGTATGCATTCTTTATTTTTTTACAGAGATAGACGAAATTAAATTCAACACGTGGTCATAAACTATTCTTTTATACTAATATGGTAGTTTTAAGCCAAATATTCTTTTATAATTCAGTTTTACTTTTATACAAGCATTTTCAAGCTTTTTCAGTTGCGAAATAACTCTTTTAATTATAAAATAGCATTGTTATAAATTACCGGTAACCTATAAAATATTCTTTCGCAACGCCAGTGCCGGTCTCATATATTTCCTAAGCACGATATTTTTTCATATAACTAAATAAATAACTTTTTGCTATCATAAGTTTCTTTCGGATCATTAGTATATTTTTTTATTTAGCCGATAATTGCTATTTTTACTGTCTTAACATGGGACATATAATGTTGGAAAGCTTTCAGTAAATTTAATCAATTTTTTGACTTTCAAATAACTGCCTTCCTTTTCTTTAACCTGAAAAGCTGACCAACATAATGTGCCATTACATTCAAGTTCCTACATATCCCTGATCCACTTGTACTTCTAGGTAAGCACAGCCCCTAGGCGAGAATATAAGCCAAGAATATAACCCTAGGAGGATATAGCCGAATATAAACCGGAGAATATAACCCCAAGAATATAGCCAAGGATACCGCCCTAGCTCAAACTACCGCCCTAGAACAGAACTCATCAGTCCGGATCAAGACCTGACTTCTTCTCCAGGAAACCACTTCATCTAAGCTAAGTACCTATAAAAGTACAAATTCCTTTAGTAAATTCCGTTGTTCATTTCCTGTGGCAGAATAAATTGTAAATTTGTTTTTAATTCTTTTTTTTATTAAAATCCTCAACTATAAAAGTTGAGGGAGATACCGCCCGGGGTCACTTTTCTTTATTAACTTTTATCTAAATTCTACAAGGCGTTTCTACCTTTTCCGCCTTAGTTTTCTTAGTATTTTTATCGTTAAAAAGGTAGTGGCGCCCTCAATTTTTACAACCCTTCTGTTATCCCTGTGTGACATAAACTTGGGGTCGAATCACCCTTGAGAGGAGTCTCTAGCCGGAGCCCTTCGAGCTGGTGCCCTGTGAGGTACTACTTTTACCGTTACAAATTGTAGAGCTATATCAATTCCATACCTTTTGTAAATTAAATTTTATTTATTATCTTTGTTTTCATCAATCTAGCTTAGTCGAAAATGATCAAAATATTTCTTTTTTTTAATTTTATTATTTTTTTATTTGATTGATGATTATTATGAGACTCTTCATTATATTATTTTGTAAATTTATTTAAACTATCTCAGGGAATTATATTTTTATTTGTGAGTTCAAATTTTTGTGAGGCCAACTCTGTCCTTTGACCTTCAAAAGGTTCCAATGTTGATAGCCTGTGTTGATTGTAAAATATATCATAGATACAAAAACAAACACATTCAATTCTAAATAAATGTTCAACAAATGAAACATTTGGTTTATTGTTTAACTTTGCTTAACTGCTTAATTAACTTTCCAAAAATATCCAAAAAATCATTAACACTATTTATTTCTTATCTAAAATTCATTCACTCTCTCATTCACAACAAAATTGAGATTATACTCATCAGAGTCTATGGTTTTATATTTCTATGGTTTTAAAACTACAGAAAAGATGAATAATTTTATACGTGAAGAAATGACATTGGACAACGTTCTAGAATAAAATGGAGTCAGTGATGGTTAATACCTTTTTGATTCTTTTGAAAATTTTCATCAGTAAGTATAATCTTATGTAATACTTTTACAATTTAAATTTTATACAACAATAAATACAATATTGAATTATATAGAAAAATGATACCTTTCGTAATTAAATTATTCATTTCTTTTCTTCTCTTGAAGTTCTCACTGAATTTCAATGTTCGGTAGCCCTGGACAGACATTCTGGGCTACTTGAAAAGTTTTTTCTGTGCTGGATGAACAATTTCGATATTTTTCTGCTTTTCACTTGTGATTTATTGAAAATATCCCTTAGATATGGGTATATTATATGGCTTATACCAGTAATCACTTAGCAACAAATAATCACTTTATATTTACAACTTTTTATTTCTTTTTGAATATTTCCTCATAAATTTCAATTTTAGTTTCTTGCTCGAACAACCTCCTCCTTCCTTCTCAAAATCTCAACCCGTTGTTGATTTTTTCCTTTGTTTATTCAACAAACAAACTCTTAGATTTTATTTCAAAATTATTTCTACCAATGACTGTCTTTGAAAGATTTAGTTACTAAATTATTATTTCTATTTTTAATTATATTATGTTAAGTTATATGATTAATTTTATTTTATCTATATTTCAATTTTAGGTTATAATTTTCTATATTGTGGTGTTCAATTCATTTCTATTTCAATTTTACAATAATCACTTTCTTAGTTGTTACTCTGTTAATTTTTTATTCTAAAGTTTCTGTTCCTGTTTTACAGATTGTCATTGTATGACTTCAATTATTCAGTATAAAGGGTGTATCAAAACTAATTTTACATATTATTCTTTTTGTTTCTAAAGGTTTCTAACTTTCGTATGTTTATTTTAGGCTTGTGACGGACTTATTATATGATTATTCAATATTTGAATTTATTATTAAGTAACTATTCATACCATAACAATATATTGAATTTGAATTATTTAACAAAGTGAAGGTGAAAAGTACGGTATTCTGATTGCGCCCTGTCATCTGTCACCATTTACTCTTTGAGGAAGGTGGTCTCGTTGGTGAGAAATACCAGCCAACAATGGCTGGTTCTAGGTGAGGGCGTTACAATACAATATATTTTTAATCAATAGGAAAAACTGACTAATGACATCAGTTTATGTACAGGTTTTCAATATAAAATATATTTAAATGATTTCTTACTCTGGTAATCTCAAATCAAATTAAATTCTCATCTTCGTTCCAAATAAGCTTCAGTACCAACCACTATTGCAATAATTTTGAACAACGTACACCTTGCCCGTTTTTAATATTTCTAGTTCTCACTTTTAGTTTTGGTCATAAGTAATGTTTACAATTTGAATACTGTCATTCATGGAAACTGAAGTTAGACGGCATGGGATTAGCAGTGGCGACGCCGCGGTGAGAAAACAAACTGCTTAGATAGATGATTTCGAGGAAAATTATATACCAATCAGATGCTTTATTTTGACATTGTTGCTATGGTAACCAGCAAATTACCTGAAAATTTTTCTTCCACATAAGCATGTAGAAGTAAGATTAATGAGTGGAAATCTCCTGGCACATGACAGCTATCATCCAAAACTCCAAAAACTGAGTCCACACTGTTGCCTCAGACTTTTTGGTATTTGATGGAGTTGAATTTTCCACCTCTGTTCTAATTAACTCTGTATTTTCTTTTCCAAATCGCGACATTTCTTTTCAAAGTAAAAATCCCACAAAGTGTCGAATAACTAAAAAAGTCAAAACTCGCGTTACACAAAGACTTATCTATTTATTTATAGATGACGTCTAAGTAGATATTTGCCTAATGTTTTCGTTTCAAATATTTCTGGTATACAATTTTCTTACCGAATCCTCCTAGTGCTTGAATTGATTGCGAGAAATGAATAAAAAAAAAACTCATGTACTCAAAAAATATCGTATGTAGGGAGATTACAAGTGATAGGTTTTGTAAATTTTTTTAGTATGAGTTTGATCTCCTTATTTAGTCTCCATGGTGCCTGAGGTGGTTTGGGCTGTAGGTATTTCAAGCTGCTCAAAATTTGACAGTATTTTATCAATAGATGGAAATTGAGAGCAGCAGTGTAGCATTCAAAGTAACTACGCAATAAATTAATTTCCCAAATTCTATAATTTCACAACAGCACTACGTATTTCAATACCATCTCGATTATTCATTGTGCCTCCGAAATCATTCATTGAAAATACCCATAATACGATTGATTTTAATTAATGCTAGGCTCACATATACAACAAACAAACCAAATCGTCATGGAAATTACAATTTTTTATAAACCGAATATCCAATTAAGTCGGTTGTTCCGTTTCATACGTATCAATGAACTAGCAACTAAACTCATAAATTTTATCTGATATTTTATTATGAACACCAAATTAAGAAAAAAAGTCTAGCAGCTTTCAAGCTTGCCTGATAATTTCCCAGAGTTTGATATACAATTTTGTCAAAAGTCTACGTATAAAAAGGAATATAATTGTAGAAGATAGCGATAGAAAATAATATATGTTTTAGTGGTGCACTGAGACGTGACAGAATTTTTTAAAATTTAATTTGTTTTGAAACTCCAATGGACAATCCGGTCGGCACGTGATGCTGTACTTTTCTGTCTGGCTAGAGAGATGAAATCGGAGCTTAGTCTCGAAAGACTTTTCGTTATGCATTTGTTGTGTGTTGAAAGTTATTTTCAAGATCTAATCGAGAGATTAACTTTTTTCGATATAAAAACAAGGAAATTTTCCCAGAAATTAAAATAAATGATTTTATTATACGCTGACGAAAAACATAAAACGCAAGGTGATGATTGTATCGTGAGATAAACCAACCGCTTTCATTTTTTGTCCAGTTTTATCAACCCTGGAATACCATTGTTTAAAAAAAACTGCATAATACCACCTGAACGTACAATTCACTTATAGGGGAAGGCGGGGCAGAACGGGGTATTTATCGTTTGATGGTTTACTGTCACTACAATATTAATCAAAAAAAATTTTTTTTGCTGACGGTGTATTACTTAATATGTAAATTAAGCATTCTCCCCTTTTTCAACAGTTGAATAAATATTTTAAAGAAAATACTTATGAGAAACCAAAAAAGTGCATTTTGCCCCATTCCGTCCCATGGGCGGGGCAGGATGGGGTTTTCATAAATTTTCTCGTAAATTTTACAAGAACTCATTAATATCTGGTTAGATTTCCTCAATATAGTGTTAATGGTGGAAAATGGTATTCAAAATATTAAGTACACACAATTTTATTATTTGTTTTATTTAAAGAGCTAAAACCTTAGGACAAAATCAGACAAAAATCCACTTAGGATTGGCACTTCTCACAAACAAGCTGAAATTCGTCTTCATCGCTATCAACGCCGGCACAGGCGTTGTGTGCCCATTTGTGACACGCTGAACAGGCAATCCATCCTTCAACAGACTTGGACCAGTATTCACAACAGTAGAGTAATTCTACGTCACTATTTCTATTTTCATCTGAAGATTAAAGAGAATCTACCTTTTTAATCGACACTTTCGCTTCTCTTTCGTAATGCTACTTGCTTTATTCTCATTGCCATCAATTTTTCTTTCAACGCCTTCTTTCTTCTTTTGCGAAAGCTTTTTCGCAGCTGCTGCTGCCTCTAGTTCTTCCCTATACGAAGTTGCGGTTAATATTGCTGATTTACCTCTCCTGCGATTAGCTCTCTCAGCTGTTTGTTGAATTTATTTTTGGAATAGACGACAAGCAGGGAAAAGAAGACTTCTTGTTGACATCAGAGGAAGCAAATCCGTTTCACGCTTTCCATGAAGAGCAACCTGGTACGGGATTTAAAATGTCACTTGCTGATGCAGTTGGAGGAGATTTAGTAGATTTTCTTACATCCTTTTTTTTGTAGCATGAAGTACTATTGAAATTGAAGGTTCCGTTGGCGTCTCAGCTCTTGGTGCAGTAGAGGGATCATTGGCTGATGGAGGGGTATTGTTTGTAATGTCCGTGGTAGCAGCTGGTGAAAAATCAACTTCGGTAAAAACGTTACATTGGGAGGAAAAATCCCAGTTTTGCGAAATCCGTTTATCGCTGTTTTCATAGTGGCTGCGTTTGAAAAGGCACTACCAAAAAGCGTGGAAATTTGAAATATGGTTGTTTGGGGCACCCCACTTGACCAGTAACAACGGCATAAAGTGCTGCGTTCATGGATTCGGTACTCCATTCCTGACGCTTTGTCTTCCGAACATAATTTCTAACCATCTAAAAAAATACTAAATCAAGTACGACATTTAACGGGGCAGAACGGGGTACCCCATCGTACCCTACCCCATGCCGCCCCATGTGCAGCGTTTACTTTTCAAGTTAAATTTTTGAAAAAAAAAACATGACATAGGGTTAAGCTAAAGTGATAAAAAAGTTGCTTAACAAACATTCTTTGCATTACATAATTGAAATAGATTAAAATTGGATAAACAAATTACTTACGGTGGTTAAAAATCGGCAAAGTTAAGAATCTACACGAAAATTCCAGATGTTAACGAGACTAACCTTTTACTCGACGTTTTTCGGACAACCGGCGTACCTACAAGTAACCGATGCTTTTAGGTGACCTTCAGTGCCTTTTCGGATATTTTCGTTCACACGTTCGGTTTTTTACTGGCGTACCCCGTTCTACCCCACCTTCCCCTAATACCCTTTATTTTGTACAGCATTCAAAAAAAGTAGCAATCAAATCAGATTAACATTTTTTCGACATTCATCTCAAGATTCAAAATACGCAAACTTTTCACGTATTTCAGTGGTGGACCTACAAGTCGGTTAATAATCATTAGGTTGTATCGAGGCCACTATTGTTATAAAACTGGTTGTCCAGAAGCTGTGCTATAAACGGTTTCTGAGATATACCAGAGCCATTCTTATTGGAACATCCGGTACATGTGACAGTTATTGAAAAACTCCACCTCATACTATATGCGAGGGTTGTCTTTTGAGTGTTGCATATAACAGCATAGTAGTCGCCTGCCAACAAATATGAAACGTCAAAATCAACTGTCATGTTCAGTTAACTTAACGCCATATTTACAGACCGCTTCGTTTGAAGCTGTATCTAAACTGATTTTTTCAAGTTGATGAGTCAGCCGAAAAATGGAATTAAGCCGAGAGAATTTTCGCGCAATAATTTTTTAAATTTTTCGAACACAGTTGTTTCAACCGGAATGTGCCTTGCTGAGATGGTTTCCGTTTTATCAAAACCGACGAAAGCTATCCGTTCTCGAAGTATTTCCAATGTAGCGACAATTCATCTGCACGATCAAAGAACTGTTACTGCTGATTGGTACATATCGATGTGTTTGCTGAAAGTTATTGCCGAGTTTCGAAAAACGAATCGACACGTTCAAGTCGAAACGAGATAAGGGCCAGAAATTTTGAAAATGTGCTATTGGTATCTATAATTAGTCAGGAATGCAATGAAACACTATGTTGCTGAAAAAAACGTAGGTTTCTATTTTAACAAAGTTGCTGGCTATTGCGACGAATTCTTTAAGAATTTTTCAGTGGGAATGTGGAAATCAAAGTGTGACCATGCACAAAAATTTGAAAAGGAATACATGGAAAAGGAGCCTCTACTAGATCAAGCCATAGATGAGTTTATCATGGACATAGAAGATGACTCTGATTTTAATTTTTTTGAAGTCAGCCATGCTGAAGATAGTAGTTTAACCAGAATTTCAAAGACATCGAAGGAACTTAACTCGAACTAAATTAAAGACAACATAGATGAGTGCTTGATAAAATGTGAATTTTGTTCGGAAATTATATGAACGGAACTCAATTTCTGACACTTTATTTACTGAAGTAATTTATGGCATTGATGAAAGGTTACACTTTTAATAAGTCGAACTGAATACTTTTTTGAGATATTAAATCAAATATTTGTACACAAGTAAAACTTTTATTGGATCAAAGGAAGGCAAAAGAAAATTAATTACTTCTAAACGAAAACCAAAAGCTTTCCAAAATAGAGCTAAATATAATTTCGATAAAGTTATCATTCGAATTCAATCAGTCTTCATACCACGCCTACTTAACCTCACTTCTGACATAAAATACCTGACCGACTTCCTGACGCGCGTATTGTTTCGGAAGGAATTAAAACTTCCTCGGACGCGCTCTAAGTAGGCGGTGGAAATGTTAGAGTCATAAATTAGTCGATCACGTGATTTTAGCCGTAGGCGAAGGACCATTGGAAGCTTTTTACCTCCCGCTCTCTTCCCTCCTTCAATCTTCACCTCTATTTTCCGCAATTAACTTCCGAGTATCATCAGGGACGGAGCGGCGTTTGTAATATGTGTCGACCAAAAGAACAAAATAATGGGAATCTCAAAATGTAATAAGAAAACAGTCCAATATACAACGTTTCTATTTGTTAAAATATGCACAGAGAAAACACGTCCAAATGAAAAAAGTTTCTAGAAAAAAATTGCTTGCTGCAAATAAATTTTTATTAGTGGTAGAAACATTATTCATTAGTAGTTGAAAAAAACAGATAGCTAGTTTTGTCCGTTAAAGCGATCGACAAACCTTAGTCACCAGGTAATTTGTACTTAGTGAAAAAAGTTTCTAGAATTGAATCATTTACCCTTAACTGTCTATCGTTTATTCTAAGTGAGCTCAATAATTATCATTAGCTATCTAAGTACTTGAAATCACGTCTTCGACTCATTCCGGTAACATCTCGGGTTGTTCGGCGGTTTCAGACAAAAAATTGCATCATTTAATTTTTGAAATTCGGGAAGACAGCACGTGTCGAGTGTAGTGAACGTTTCTTTGTGCGGTGTGGTATATGATTGGTTTCACTATTCGGCCTACAATGGAATACAAGCAAAGGTTAACCTAATGGGGTTTAGGTGATTTTATCCCATCATTTGAAGGTAAGACCCAAAAGTTCTAAGTATTCTATTATTATATAAGGTCGAGCCGGAATTTCAGGCGGGAAATGCTTGAACTTCTATTTTCTGATTCAGAAGGCACGTGAAAACGTTCAGTACCAAAATTATCGTTATAGTTACTGATATACTTAGTTAGGGCTAATGTCCGAATTTTGGTTAATTTTAACATTAACCGGCTAAACTCTAACATAAGTATATGTTTCTTAGCTAATGTCCAAAATGTACAAAACAAAATATTCTGATTTACCGGTTAGTTCTGTCTAGTCAAAATTTACATTAAGTTAAGTCCGGACAAAACTTTCACTCCTTTTACTATAACCTGTAGATAAGATAATTATTACTTATTACAAATTTAACAGCTTTTATTGAGTATTTTAATCGACGTTTACCAAAATGGAACATTATAGTGGTGACACTAAATTTTGCTTATAAACCATTTCTAAACATGAAAATGATCTACCTACCTAATTTGCTTTTCTTATTTTTTTTTTGTAAAAAGGCATATATTTTTCTTAATTTGGCTTTAATGAAACGATTTTTTTAATTAAATTTCCAAATATTTATTGAAAAAAAAATTCCCATGTGCCTGTTATTTATCCAGCCTACCACATTTTTAATCTAAACCACCAATTCAATTTTTTGTTGTTTAGAGTAAAATGAGTGATATAATATTAGGCCATTCTGATTTTAACCTATAAGTTTTTATATTATAAAAATATTTATAGGTACATTTTTAAACTCTTCTCTATATCACTATATTATTTTTCACTGCAGTTTATTTAAATTATTTTGGAATATTGAGACAATAATAAAAAAACATGTTGGCAGTTGTCATACCTGTATTAAAAATATATTATTTATCCTTTATAATGTGTACCTAGGATCCGATCAGGCGTACTGATGAGAGAGAGAGAATACATCATTCTATAGTAAATTTTATACCCATTTAGAATAAGACCATCCTTATTTATTATTAATAAATCGGTTGAAACAAAAAATTACCAACAAAAATGAACGTCGTAACTAATTTATTAGATGTCACGTTTTTGAAGTTACGTCAAATTTTGATTTCATGTTAATGTCATAACGCAAAATAAGATATAAAAATGCGATATTCTGATGAATCCAAAAAACTTATGCTTAATGTAGTAAACTATTTTCAAAACGATTTAGGATCTCGATTTAAGGCAATTCAAACAGCGTCCGAAGCACTGAAAGTTCCAGAAAGCCATTATATAATATTGAAAAACCAAACAGAGCTACAGATTTCGAATTTAGAAGAAATATGTCTGCAAGCGTTTCCCGGAGCAAAACCCGAATTACAAAAAATACCCTGCATTGTTTGAGGGAAGTAATTTATAAAATGTATGCGCGAAAGGATAAAATCACAGTAGAAACTATTTTACGGCAATTTATCGAAGAGTCTCCAGAAACTAAGATTTCCAAAGGTTCGTTATATTTGGGAATTGAAAAAATGGGTTTTCATTTCAAAAAACAGGATGGAAGAAAACATTTATTGGAAATGCCTGCAGTCAGATTAAAAAGAATATTATTTTTGAACAAATACCATGCTGCTAAAAGCGAAAAGCTCTTTACACCTGTTTTTCTGGATGAGACATGGGTTTTTAGTAAAAGCGGGGACAGAAGAATGTGGCAAGATGGTACTAAACACAGTGATTTAAAAATAACTGGAAGTGGGACACGGTATGTAATTGTTCATGCCGGTAATAAAAAAGGTTTTGTGGCAAATGCATCGCTTATTTTTAAATGCAATAAAAAAACAGGCGATTACCATGATAACATGAACACCGAAAATTTTGAAAATTGGTTTAAACAGCAACTAATTGTAAACTTGGAAGAACCATCGTTAATTATAATGGATAACGAAACGTATCACAGTCGCCTGGATGAAGAAATCCCAAGAAAAAGTTGGAGTAAAACACGCATGTTAGAATGGCTCAAAAAAAAGAATATTCCTTTTCCAGATCACATTTTAAAGGATGCTGTTTGGAATATAATTGAAAAGCAAGTTTTGCCAGAAAAAAATTATCATTTAGACAAATACGCTGCCGAGCATGGTCATTGTGTTCTCAGGCTACCACCCTATCATTGCCATTTTAATGCCATCGAAATGGTATGGTCAGAAACTAAAAGGCATTATGACCAAGCTATTACGAAAACTGCAAGGTCACCTACTGAAGTCTTAAAAGTATGGAATGACGTTGTAAAAAATGTACCGGAGCAACACTGGCAGAATTACATAAATCATACAGAGAAAATTATTTCTGAAGCATGGGAAGTAGAAAACAAACTGGACCTACTAAACATCGAACCTATGGTGATCTCTGTATCCAATGAATCCGATGATGAACTATCACTTTCCGAAAGTTATTCTAATTTAGAAACTAATTAAACTTTGCCTTGAAGATCACGTTGTCATTTTTTTAAAATCTAGAATTTGTACTTAATCGAACTCTGAATTGCCATATTTTTTTAAGAAAACTATGTATCTAGTTAATAAAACAATGTTTTTAAAATTAGTGCGCTTCTTTTATATTCTTTTATTATGTCAACATCTTTAGAATTTTATGAATTTCATAAAATTAATTTGTATTATTACAAACCGCCACTGATAATATGAAATTTCAAGTCACTACGCCAATGCAATAAGAAATATGTCAAGCATTTGACATGACAAAGGTCATAACCTAATTTTTTTCATGCGGGTTCAGATGGTTCAAGAAGCGGCATACGTTAAGTTACTAAAACGGCTGGTACCTCTAAATAGGTATTAATTTTACTATACCTACACAACGAACCCTTAAAAACAGAGTATAAGAAAATTATATATTTATCAATCAAAGCATATTAACAATTTCATTTTTTTATAGGTTGAAGGCATTTCACTTTACGTGTACAGCAGAAGAAATAGAGAAATTATTTCCAGGGGAAATGACGGACACATATTTTATCCCATACTCGTTATTTTTTAATTACTTAAAAAATACAAATGTTTATTTTTTATAAGTTTAAAATAAATGTTTTTCATAAATTTGCTTTTTTTAAACCCATTTCTGAGTGTTTAGCAAATATGGAAAACTAATGATGGAAAAAATATGAAATTTGAACTTTGTATTCCATTCTGTTAATTTATAATTATATTTTATAAAATACATTTGACATACCTGGTATATAAAATTTCAACTTTTGTATTAGTTTTTAGTACCGGGTGCCCACTTATATTTTCCCCTATAAACTTTAAATGCTTATAAATTCTAAAAGGTGCAGGATAGAAATATGCGGTTTTTACAGAAATGTTTCATTTTAGTACAAGTTTTGGTCGAATAGATTGAATTTTTTCCATCTCTTCCTATTACGTCAAAACAAAAATGGCGGATTTTTACAATTTCTGTCATTTGCTAACCGATTTTCAAAAGTTTCCATGGCTGGATAGGTGAAGATCACTTAACAAACTACAAAAAATATACTGGTCGTTCCATTAACAAAGTCAATAAAAAAATTGTCAAAAATGCGCTATTTTTGTTGTGACGTAAACGAGAACGATAGAAGAGAAAATCAATCTATTCAAACGAAACTTGTAGCTACGAAAATCAAACAATTTCGTGAAAACCGCATACTTATCTCCTGAACCTTTTAGAATTTATAGGCAGTTAAAATGGGGGCAATATAAGTATAAGCCTAAATGCCAAGAATCAGGTTGATAAATAAATCGATTACTGTAAATAAGCTTTTCAATAAGTCCTAATAACCTGTACCTATTACTAAGGTAAATATACATTTTATCTATTATAGGTAATTAGAGATAAATAAATAAATCACTAAGGATTGGTGTACGATATGTCAGATTTAATAAACGATATTATATTAAATAGCTACTAGCAAGTTATCTAGGTCGATAACTGTAAGTGACTAAATAATTTATAGTAAATAAAATAGACAACTTGAAATATATCTATGATAAGTGATCTCTATATTAACTGTAAATGTTTAATTTTAGCAATAAGGTTTTTTCAGTGGTAAATGAATAAGTCATTTGTCCCCTATTTAATCGAATTTTTTTGCTACTGCAAGCGAATATTCTCTAATGGCTAGCGAATTTTTTTCTCTATGTGGTGATTTTTGTATTACTATGTTTGTCTACCTGAATTACGGTCTCAACTGAAGTTACGGTTTAGAGGTTAAAAGAATAAAAAAAGATGTCACATATATAATAGTTATTTATGTATCAAGGGTATATATCTATTAGTACCCGTGGTGCATACAAACGTTTAAGTCATACCAGTTTGTTTTGAATAATAATTTTTTCAAAAATGGAAGAGTACCACAGTTGCTGAAGGATATTTAGAGGACAGCATTTCCTCATAAAATGAGGTTTCAAGGATGTTGGCAGGAGTACTCAGACAATGAATCATGAGTCAACCTTTGCTGGAAATTAAGCTATCAGTGGAACCCTCCATGATTGCCAATTCTATGTAAATACAACCAAATAATATATAAACGTAAATTTATATTTTGTTATTTTCTTAAAAAAGAAAGTTATTCGAAAACTGTTTTTTGTGCCTGAATGTCCGCTCGGGCCATAATGTGTACTTTATGCCCGCACGGGCATTATGTAGATGGTATCTCAGGTATAAAAACACAATAATATTCTGGTATGACATAAAGAATATTAATAGAGCGTGTTCAAGTTTATTAAGAAGTATCACTAAAATAGATGGAAAAACTTATTAAAGCCTCTTTTCCCTAACACGTTAACTGCCACCTGGGCAGCTGGCTGCCAATTAGTATGGTTCTTACGAAGCCGAGCGAAATATACGACGTATTACGAAAACGTCTTAATGTTTTCTTCGAGTATAAACCAATATATTTTTATCAGACTAACAAATACATAACATATTTTTGATTGGTATATTGATTTAGGCAATATTTTGCATTGTAAGCCGGCTGTACAGGTGGCGTACAAGTAAAGTTAGTGATCAGAATTTTCCATTTGTACAGCCGGCGCACATGCATTATCCCTCCTACAATGCGTCAACCGCGTGAGATTTGAAGACGCGAAAGCGAGTTGATCGTTTGTTTACTTTGTTTGGGGCAGAGTTTGCATGCGGTTTAGTAGTTTCACAACCAATAAGCGTGTTTAGTTCATTTTATTGTAGTTTTTGTTACTACAAAGTAGCATTTTCAGTAAGTTGTGTACCATATTACGATATTCTTTGGGTAAGTGAGCGATTTTTAACGATTTTATCACTCAATAATACGTTTTTTGTTGTTTTTAGCAGTTTGAAGGGATATGCGGAAAGTATTAGGAGGCCATTGAGTGACCAACAGCTATTGGAAGAAGCTGAAAATGTTTTTTTGGAGCCAGAAAGCAGCGAAGTCGACGAGGATTATGGCAGTGATAAAAGCGTCATAGATCCGGACTTTCAGGACCATTCTTCCAGCTCTTCAGAAGACGCTGAATCCGAAGAAGAGTTGAGTGATGATGCTGCTAATCCTGGAAATACTGTGACAGAAGCATCTGAATGGAAAGAAGTAAGTGGAAATAGTCAGATATTCTTTGAATTTATGGAAAATGAAGGTATAAACCCAAACTTAGTTACAAGTAATTTTATAGAATTGACTGCTTATTCCCTGTTCGTGAAGGAAGATTTGTTAGAAGCAATGGTTATAGAAACAAATCGAAATGCACAACAGGTATTAGTAAAATTAGGTAGACCAAAGTTCAAAAGTCGACTGTCACTCTAGAAACCAGTAACTGTACCGGAAATGAGGAAATTTCTAGGTATTGTACTATATATTACTAGCCTGTAGACTAGCCTGTATGTGCATTACAGGAGCAATGAGAACATGCCCAACGGCAGCCATGGAAGTTATTCTCAACCTCACACCACTACATGTGGTGGTGGAAAGTGTTGCAGAAAGAACAAGATACAGACTAAGTAGAGAGGGAATCATTAAAAAAAAATCACCTCCTTACTTCTTAGAAATCAGAAAACCTGGGACATGCCACAAAATGGTATGATGAAAAAGTATAACTTTTCAAAGAAATCCGTTACGGAATTAAGCAACAAGAAGGAATGGGATCCAAATACCATTACCAGACTTGGAAAGAATGCCATTCAATGGTACACAGATGGCTCAAAAGCAATAGAAGGAACTGGGATAGGAGTGTACGGGCCAGGAACCAAACACTCTGAAAGCTTGGGAAAAACCCCGAGTATCTTTCAAGCGGAAATTCACGCTATAAGAAAGTGTGCCCAGTTCAATATTGATAAAGGATATAGAAGGCAAAGGATTATCATAATGTCGGATAGTCAAGCAGCCATTAAAGCACTGAGCTCTTGTGTTATCAGTTCCAAAATGGTGTGGGAATGCCTAGGCAAACTAAATGAACTAGGCGAGAACAATATAGTCACCTTACTGAGGATTCCAGGACACACAGGGATAGAAGGAAATGAAATAGCAGATGAACTAGCAAAGAGGGGGACTGGAACATCCTTTTGGGGGCCGGAACCCTTTTGTGGTATCAGCTCCAATGTAATATTGGAAGAAATAGGCAAAGCCAAAGAACAGAGAAGATCTGACCATTGGAAAGATCTAGTAGGCAATCAAGGATTCTTCTGGGTGATTACAACCTGTTGAGATCAAATGAATGCATAAGTCGAAGCAAAACTGCACTAAGAGTTTTAACAGGCATCCTTACGGGACATTGTCGCCTGAATGGGCACCTGAAAAAGCTCAAAATAGTGGAGGAAGAAGAATGTAGATTCTTTGGTATGGAAGAAGAAACCTCCATCCACATACTTGCGAACTGCACAGCAATTCAGAATCATAGGGCACATCACCTTGGAGATTACTGGATCGAAGAGGGACATTTACCTAAGTTAAAGCCTGCAGATATCCTAAAATTTCTCCGGGAAATAGGACTAAAGGAGCTACTAGTCTCTGAGACTTTCCTCAGGAACTAAGTAGAAGTAAGGGGGCCCAATAGATCTTTTAGGTCTCAGTGAATGTCACCGCAATTTACATACATACTATATATTATGGGTTTGGTGCGTTACTCGAAGATTGAGGCTTAGTGGAATACACATCCTATGTATGAGAATAACCTCATTCCAAATGTAATGCCAAAAAACAGATTTCAATCTCTTCTACGCTTTTGGCAGTTTTCAAATAATGAAGATATGGCAGCCGAAGATAATCGTCTTGAAAAAATGGAGCCTCTAATTTGTCACTTTAATTTGAGATATAGAGAGGTAATGCAGCCGGGAAAAGTGTTTGCTGTTGATGAAAGCACGGTTCCCTTTCGTGGCCGACTAAATGGCATCAAGCTTTTTATGATGTGCGATCAAAAAGGATATACTTATTCATTTCCTATTTATCAAGGCAAGAGGACAGATCAGGAAGGATATCTCCCAACAAGTACGGTGATGAATCTGTGTAAAGAATATTTGGATAAAGGAAGGGTTGTCGTAAACGACAATTTATATACCAGCATTCCTCTCGCAAAGCAACTTTTAAGTCGAAAAACTCACTCCGTTGGGACCCCAAGAAAAAATAGAAAAGGTCTACCTAAGGAAGTTGTGTCAGCAAAACTAACAAAAGGGGAAATATCAGGTAGAGAAAATGAAGACGGAATTTTAGTCTCTAAATGGAAAGATAAGAGAGATGTTTTAATGCTCTCTACTTGTCACACTTTGGACGTCGTGAATACCTACAGGAAAACTAAACAAAAACCGCTATGAGGTGAAAAAACCTGAATGCATTATTGATTAAAACGCCGGAAAAGCGGGAATTGATTTGTCCGACCAATTGGCCGCATATTCTTCTCCTGTCCGAAAATCGGTTCGATGGTACCACAAAGTTGCCATAGAATTATTGATGAAGACATTTGTGGTTAATGTTGTATACAAAGCGTTGCATCAAACATCAAAAATATCTGTTACAAAATTTCGGGAAGCTTTGGTGGAGTCACTTTTGGAAATTTCCCGTGAACGCAAAGTTCCACAACAGGATTGGAAGCGGAAAAAAATACAGCACGAAATGAAAGAGACTGAAGAGAAGGAATAGAAAAGTCAGAAAAAGATGTACATACTGTTACAAGAAACTAGCAGCGCAGAAAAATTGGAAAGTAGCATCAAACGCAGCAAAAAGAGTATCTACTTATTGCGACACCTGTGTTGAAATAGCTACTTATGATATTAGTGTTGAAAGTAACATTTTATTTTGTGAGTGAAAAAGTTTGCGAAACGAGCGAAGCGAGTGAAGCAATTTCCTGATTATTTTTGAGTTTATGTAATTAATTTTAGCTGTGTACCTGATAATGAATAAAAAATGTTGTTTCAATTATACTTCACTTTTTTTCACAAAAATTGTGTCTAGAGCCTCAAACCATGCGTTATATTATGCATTAGCTGATTGCGTAGAAGAGGATATGACATTTGAAGGTGGTTTGAAAGATATTGGTTTAAATTTTAAGGGTCCAATCAAAATAAATGAAGATCAAAACAAATTGATGTAAGTTTTTACTTCGTTAATGATTATGAAAAGAAAAGTTTATTTCAAGATCAGAAGATTTCGTCTTAAAATCAAACTGCGGATATTCTCATGAAGTCTTCAGGTCAAAATAAATTCCAATTTTTTCGTTCATTGCTAGGTTTCAGAACAATGGAAATTAATGATTCTGTTTTTTTTTTAAATTAATAATTCTGTTCAGTTATTTGATTCAGTTTTCTATTCCTTTTTCTCATACAAAAATCAAGGAGGATATGTTGGTGATTTTTGTATTATTATGTTTGTCAACCTGATTGACGGTCTCAACTGAAGTTACGGTTTGGAGGTAGAGAGAATAATAAAATATTTCACATGTATGAAGAATATTAATAAAGCGTGTTCAAGTTTATTAAGAAGTAAGTAACATATTAAAGCCCCTTTTTCCTAACATTATTCATCAAAACTGATAAATATTTTGATGGACGATGAAGTTTTGGAATTGGAGGTGTGCTACATGGTTTTGTTGGTTCATTAGTTGGTTGCGATTCAGTAAGGAAAATTTTGAGTATTGGACCCTTTTTGTAAAAGGGTTCACCTGTGCGGCCAGGGTATACTTACCACCCTCCAGATACACGCTTCGGGATGTTTGGAGTTTTACGTGGTAGATCGATTGTGATGTCTTCGGGAGTTTGCTGCTACTTCTCCACATCATCGTGAAGAAGACCACATTGAGGATAACCCGGTATCGGGGGTTTTCCTAATTTATTTACTTTTATTTATTGTTTCCCCTACCACAGATGGGTTTGAGGTTGAATAGGCTCTACGCCAACATGTAAATATATTTTCATAATTATTAGATAGGTAGTTCCTTATTGATTTATTTGTTTTCCATATAATTTATTGTAATGGTGGAAATTAATATTTTGCGGTAAATTTTCACAAGTTAATTTTCATAATTTAATCCACTTGCGCATGCGTCTCTACCTTGGTACCAACGCCTTGAATACGGTGTCGCCTTGTATGGAATTTTTTTTCCTATATACCGTATATTACTTTCCAGGTTCGCTTATAGCACATATAATTAATACGTTCGTATTTACTACTGGTTCACTTGAACAGCCATATTAATTTCACACTACGTAGGTCGATTAACTTTAGTATAGATGTTTCGGAATTTTATTGTCAAGACTTTTGATGTGTAACAGATGTTCACGCTATTTTTTTTAAGTGGGGGGGCTTTTACTAGTGTTTTCAGGTAGTTTATAATTGTGAAACACCCCTTAAGGGTATTAAATGTTTTTTCATTTAGTTATTATAAGGAACATAAGCTGAGGTTTGCCTTTTATTTTCATCCTTTGTTTTACTGAGTTATCGGGGGAAATTAGTTGCGCTAGGCCAAAGTGGAAAACTCAGTTGGCGCCCACACAAGTTGTCTACTATTTTGTCCGGAAGATCAATAAAAGGGATCCACCCCTACCTCCGTTCTGAGCGACGTCGAAGGCCTAAGGTTGTCACCGGAGCAACCGAAACTTATGTGACCGAGTAGACAAATTAATTTATAACCCTGCACTTGTTTTTTTTTTAATTATCATTTAAATTTTATACCTTAATTCTTATTTGGGCTCGAGCTCAATTTTTAAGGTTACAAGGTTGGGACAGTGACTTTTGAATTAAACTGTTACTATGCTTTTCAGTGGACTTTTAAAGGATTTTATCGTTTTAGACAAAAGTATATTTTTGAAAAATATAATTATATCTTAATTTCAAGATATCACCAACATACCTAATATTACCAACATACCTAATCACCAAATTACCATCAGATAGCATAAAATGCCGAAAGGGAACTACAGAAATTATCAAAAGCAAGATTAGTTCGAGCAGCCCAAATGGTTCGTGAAGAGGGTGTGTCATATACAAAGCATCGAATGAAATAGATTGCTTGGACATCTTTGAAGAGATATTCAAGTAAGACTGAAAATGCAGAAGGTAATCCGGTGATTCACGAAGTTGGGAAGATCATTTGCTTTACCGGCACATCTAGAAGTCCGTTTATTTAATTATATTACTGCCATGCAAGAATTAGGGTTTGGTCTTACTGTCGAGAATATTAGAAAACTAGCGTTTTCGGATTTGTTTTCGGATATTTGTTCATGGAGGATAATGAAATAGCTAGCAAATGGTGGTGGACAAACTTCAAAAAAAGATATGGGCTAACATACGTGTGCCAGAAAACTCAGCAGCATATCGATCCTCCATGGCAAATCCTACTATGCTTGCTGATTTCTATACAAAATTAGAAAATGTTATTACGAAATTAGGCATAAAAAAAACGCCAGGCAGAATTTGAAACAGTGATGAAACGGGGTTGTCTTTTGTAGTAAAACCCAGCAAAGTTTATGACGGTTTTAGGCAAGCGTTATGTTTATGAAAGGACTTACGCAGAAAGGGGAGAAACAACTACTGTTCTTGGATGTATTTGTGACAATGGCTCTTTTATACCACCGCTAGTAATTTTCAAAGGTGTGCGTTGGAATCCCGATCTAGACTGTGGAGCCATCCCTAACTCATTAATAAAACTGTCACCAAAAGGCTGGATAAACTCCGATATTTTTTTGGAATGGTTCCAATTTTTTATTAATTCCATACCAAAAGACACGTAATTCTTTTATTGGACTCTCATGCTTCACATTGGTCTTTGGCTGTCTTAGAACTACCAAAACAAAATAATATTCATGTCTCCACCTTCCCAGCACACACAAGCCATCTTCTCCAGCCACTTGATGTGGGCGTTTATCGTCCTTTAAAATCCGCTTGGACCAACTGTTTAAATTATTACATGAAAGAAAAAAACGGTGAAAAACCCAGCCGTTATAATTTCAACGAAATTTTTTCTGTAGCAATGATTAAAAGTTTTACCCCCGTTATTGAACACGCCTTCCGGAAAAGTGGAATCCGTCCTTTGAATAAAGATGCTATCTCGCCTGAAGCTATAGCCCCATCAAAGTTAACGGAGACTATTTTAGATGATCAATCCGTCAATTGAAGTGGTGATATTATCCCTTCTGATTTCTCTTTGGAAAAATCCACCATTGACAATTTATTTTTTTAGCCCTCTACAGCGAGCAAAGTTATACCACGGGCTTAAACCAAAGACTTCAGTGCAAAATGGCTAACTGATCCTGACTCACCTGCACCACCACAACCTGGACCTTCAGGATTGGTAAGCTCTAGAGCTTTTAACACGAAAAAAATGTGCTTCGAAAGGAAAGTCCAAAACAAAGGGCAAGAAAAAAGCTGACGATGACGATTGGCATTGTGGTGTCTGCGAAATCAGCTACCGAGAAGATTCGGAGGCAAAAATGGTTATGGGATCAGTGCTAATTTTGTAGCGTTCCGTATCACAGAAACTGCCAAACGAGACTTGACGATGAAGACGTCTTTATGAATGATAGTTGTGATGAGTATGCTTCAGACGACTCAGAATAATAATTTTCTTGATTTCTAATAAATTAAATTATTGTTTTGTAATATACCAACAAATTTCTAATAATTTTCCTTTCAATTGCTCCTAATCAGATATATCACCAAAATACCTCTCCACTATCACCAAATAAACTTACCTATAACCAAATGGCATTTTTTTCAAATGTATTTTCTGTAAAAATTGACTTAATTTTAGCATTTTTTTTTAATAAGCGATTGTCTTAAACAATGACCTTTTGGATAGGTGGGTCAAAAAAATTATATATCTTCAGGAATTCAAATTGCTCATGTTTAATTGAAAAGATCACCAATTTACCTTACTTCACCTTACCTCTCTTAAATAATCAATCTAAAGGGCCATCCAGTAGCTTTTATGTTCCGGATTAAAAATAACCACAAATAGAGTTGGATAAACTTATTTAGCTTCTTACGCGCAAATGAGGCTACAAACGTAACTGATAAGCATGCTTAATCAAGCAATTCATATCTGAGCTGGTGTATAATGCGTAATTGAATTCAAATCATGAGTGGTTGAACAAGCAACGATAGCGGAGTGTACCAAGAAGTGATATTTGTACACGTACTTGTTCAAGTATGCTTGTACCGTGTAGTGGCGAATGGATTTCACGGTTAATTTTACAAAATACTTGTCAAGCCTGCAGTTACGTCTGTAGTCTCCTTCTCCCCAAGTAATTGCATATAGGTATTTGATATTGAGCAGCAATCTACGTAAATATAGTACTGGCTTTCAGTTTAGATTGTGACAGTAACTTATAATTAGTTTTAAATAGATTTCTACATATCAGTTAAACGTAATACTCAATAATTACAGTTTCCTGTGATATTGTTATATTTTAGTGAAGCGTATCACCAAGAGATCGAAGATAACAAAATTAATATGTATTATAAGGCCTCACAAAGTTCTGGAGAATATTTTTCAAAGAACAATGGCCGTTCAACTAAGAAGGAACAACTACTTCTCGGGATATATGCCCCGACAGACATTGAATTACACTTCTAAGCTGAACGGGGCTGGTATAATCATTCTGTACTGATGAGGCACAGATACGCCGAAACAGATCTACAAGTGATGCTGTCCCTTCTAATTACAAACCAGAATAATTGGTTATATCTTGCAGATATACCAACCCAGTTTAGCTTAGAAGTGTAAATTTAATGTCCGTCGGGACATATAGCCCGTGAAGTAGTTGTTATTTCTTAAGCTTGAACTTGCGTGCGGTAATAAACTCCTAATATCACGTAAAATAAGTGTGATGATAAATTCTTTCATAACGATGATTCATCAACATTAAGTTCAAGAAACTTCCGATTCACTTATCATTCAAGATTGGGAGACGCATTTTACTAATAACAAGTGATGAGAAGTAGAATAAGAAGAAGCGGAAACGGAAGCAGAAACAGAAACAGAAGCAGAAGCAGAAGCAGAAGCAGAAGCAGAAGCAGAAGCAGAAGCAGAAGCAGAAGCAGAAGCAGAAGCAGAAGCAGAAGCAGAAGCAGAAGCAGAAGCAGAAGCAGAAGCAGAAGCAGAAGCAGAAGCAGAAGCAGAAGCAGAAGCAGAAGCAGAAGCAGAAGCAGAAGCAGAAGCAGAAGCAGAAGCAGAAGCAGAAGCAGAAGCAGAAGCAGAAGCAGAAGCAGAAGCAGAAGCAGAAGCAGAAGCAGAAGCAGAAGCAGAAGCAGAAGCAGAAGCAGAAGCAGAAGCAGAAGCAGAAGCAGAAGCAGAAGCAGAAGCAGAAGCAGAAGCAGAAGCAGAAGCAGAAGCAGAAGCAGAAGCAGAAGCAGAAGCAGAAGCAGAAGCAGAAGCAGAAGCAGAAGCAGAAGCAGAAGCAGAAGCAGAAGCAGAAGCAGAAGCAGAAGCAGAAGCAGAAGCAGAAGCAGAAGCAGAAGCAGAAGCAGAAGCAGAAGCAGAAGCAGAAGCAGAAGCAGAAGCAGAAGCAGAAGCAGAAGCAGAAGCAGAAGCAGAAGCAGAAGCAGAAGCAGAAGCAGAAGCAGAAGCAGAAGCAGAAGCAGAAGCAGAAGCAGAAGCAGAAGCAGAAGCAGAAGCAGAAGCAGAAGCAGAAGCAGAAGCAGAAGCAGAAGCAGAAGCAGAAGCAGAAGCAGAAGCAGAAGCAGAAGCAGAAGCAGAAGCAGAAGCAGAAGCAGAAGCAGAAGCAGAAGCAGAAGCAGAAGCAGAAGCAGAAGCAGAAGCAGAAGCAGAAGCAGAAGCAGAAGCAGAAGCAGAAGGAGAAGTGGAAAAATAAAGGCAAGAGACAAAATACCGAGCTTTTCAAATCAATCAACATTGGAGAAAAATTCTTTAGACGAAATAAAGAGAAGGCTGAGTTACCGTACTGTTATTAAAAGGTACTTCAACACTATGAATTCAACCAAATTGAATTTTAGGGAGATTTTATGATATAGTTATAACAAATGCAAGACCCAAGACCAATACCATCACCGGGCTAATTTTTGTATTGGCTTTTTCTTAGAGCTGCAGTCTACTAAGTGGTCTTGATCATGAAGATCCTGGCTTCGTCTGGCTCCAAGACTCATGCAGGTCTTGCACCTTTCTGGTTGATTTTAATTAGAGACAATTTTTAAAAAGGAAATTTGAAAAGAAGGTTTTCAAGTCATTCAAAAGTGATTATTGTTTGAAGAAAGGGACAGTCAGTGTGCTTTTACTATTATCAGACTGGGTTATGCAGACAGAAAATGGATTTTTGAACGAGATGGTCCTTTGGAGGTTGTAATAATAAGCTTATTTTGATAAAATGAAGTGACAATCTGAACTATTCATAATATACAGGGAGGTTGATATGGGGTATTAAGAACTATAAGACCCAAAAATAGGTTTAATGGACTCCTTGTAGAAATTGTAACATGTCTCTCGACCTGTTTCGATTTTACAGAATAAATCCTTTTAATTAGCGCTCGTCGTCACTAGCCACATCCAATTATAGTTCTGTGATCCCAAACTCTTCAACCCTGGCCGTTAGACAATTGACGTCTGCCAACGGACGCTTCCATTTTTTGCACAACACCACGTGAAACACCCCTTTCTGTTATCGACCACCTAAGGTGACAGATCATCTTTCGCTATCTTTCATATCTTAAGTACCTATCTTATGAATTTTGCTGTGGTAAGTTCAAAATCATAATTTATAATTAATAAGCTTCTTCTAAAGTACTGTCTGATATAATTTTCGTATGCATTCTTTATTTTTTTACAGAGATAGACGAAATTAAATTCAACACGTGGTCATAAACTGTTCTTTTATACGAATATGGTAGTTTTAAGCCAAATATTCTTTTATGATTCACTGTTTTACTTTTATACAAACATTTTCAAGCTTTTTCAGTTGCGAAATAACTCTTTTAATTATAAAATAACATTTTTATAAATTACTGTTAACCTATAAAATATTCTTTCGTAACGCCAGTGCCGGTTCCATATATTTCCTAAGCACGATATGTTTTCATATAACTAAATAAATAACTTTTTGCTATGATTAGTTTCTTTCGGATCATTAGTATATTTTTTTAATTTAGCCGATAATTGCTATTTTTACTGTTTTAACATGGAACATATAATGTTGGAAAGCTTTCAGTAAATGAAATAAATTTTTTGACTTTCAAATAACTGCCTTCCTTTTCTTTAACCTGAAAAGCTGACCAACATAATGTGCCATTACATTCAAGTTCCTACATATCCCTGATCCACCTGTACTTCTAGGTAAGCACAGCCCCTAGGCTAGGATATAACCCAAGAATTTAACCCGAGAATATAACCCTAGGCTAGAATATAACGCCGAGGATGTAAACCCAAGAATATAACCCTAGGCTAGGATACAACCCGAGGATATAAAGCCAAGGATAGAACCCCAAAATACCGCCCTAGAACAGAACACATCAGTTAAGATCAAGACCTGACTTCTTCTCCAGGAAACCACTTCATCTAAGCTAAGTACCTATAAAAGTACAAATTCCTCTATTAAATTCCGTTGTTCATTTCCTGTGGCAGAATAAATTTGTTTTAACTCGTATCTTTCATTTTTTTAAATCCTCAACTATAAAAGTTGAGGGAGATATCGCCCGGGGTGATTTTTAGTAACTTTTTTATTATTAACTTATTTAAATTTAACAAGGCGTTTCTACCTTTTCCGCCTTAGTTTTTTGTAGTTTTTATCGTTAAAAAGGTAGTGGCGCCCTCAACTTTTACAACCCTTCTGTTATCCTTGTATGACATAAGCTTGGGGTCGAATCACCCTTGAGAGGAGTCTCTAGCCGGAGCCCTTCGAGCTGGTGCCCTTTGTGGGGTACAGACATTTACCGTTACAAATTGGCGCCCAACTAAAAGCAACATTTACCGTTACAAATTGGCGCCCAACTAAAAGCAACATTTACCGTTACAAAATTTATTAATATTTTGGTGATTATAAGTATCATTTTCTATTTTCTCAAAAATTTTACTGCTCTTCACTTGAATACATTTTTATTCATTTACATACAATGTGGCGTGGCAAATTTTGGATACGGTACAACTTTCCCGACGTGTTGTTTTGAAAAACGTTTGCAGGAAGTTTTTTTCCGCATTTCGACACCGGAATGGAGGTGAAATGTAAACAAACAAAATTTGCGAAAACAAGCAATATCTGGAGACTTTTGCATGCTCTGCCTTGGTCTTGCATAAGTTTTGCAATGCGTCTAGGTATCGCAGACCTGGAACTGTTACGGTTCTTGCTTTTGCTCATTCTGAAAGACCAAAACAGCTAGACCAGTACCAGTTTCGCTCATTACTAATATGATACTATATTTAAAGTCATGAAATATGTAATGATAATGGACTTCAATTGAAGATAAAGTGGACTGGATACTCACAGTTAGGATGGAGCGCTGGTATGATACACCGACGGATACAAATCTGACAAAGGAATATGAGTAAGAGTTCATAGTGCTAAACCCAGAGTATAATGCTCACGCATTTTCGGGAAAGCCCGCATCTGTATTCCTGGAGAAAATCTACGCTATCGAGAATTTCTCTAAGAAGGAACTACTGGAGAAACTAAGGAGCCTGATAACGACTGCACAAACAAAATCACTGAAAGTCTAGAGCTTTAGGTGCCGAGGACTCGAAATCTAGACTGGATGTACTGTGATAATATAATCAATCAATGAGAAAATGCTAGGCTTAGTTTAATTATATTTAATTTTTTCGTAGGTTAAATCGCATTTTGCTATTATTTCTGGGATTGTAAGTTATTTCTGAGTTATTTATTCTCATAACCTCCACTGAGAAAGCCAGTTTATCGTCACGAACCTTCCCTACAATAAATTATCAAAACACTTCATCAAATTTTTTCCTACCCGAATGCATATTTGAATTTTCTTGCCACTTATTAAATTCCACACCACTGTAAGAACGTGTTCTGTTTACTGCAGTTGATGCATAAATCTGTCGTGGGTATAGCGAACGCGGAATGTTCTCTCTATTTCGATTTAGAGCTCAGATTTTATCTGAGGAATGTGAAAGGCATAAAATTGTACGAAACACGGCCCCCATTATCACTGTAAATGATTGTTTACTCGAAAATTTATTTCTACCCGATAGTCCACGGAGGTGCTCACATATCATGGCCGGCTGTTTGCTGTTTCTTGTATAAACTAACTGTTCAAGTTACCGAGAAGAAACACGGAAAGCAATTAAGTACTTATATATTATTGTTACGTCCTTTTTGTTATTGTTAACTGGTAGTTGGATTATTTGAGTGTAGAGCATATAATGACTGAATTGGTGGGGAAATCCCTACAAGACTTATATATCAAAACAGATCGAACGATGGGAAATTATCGAGGAATACATGTCAAACATCCTCAGTTTCTGGACCACGGAAAAATTTTTACCGGCCAAATCACAAAACCATTCTGAAGTGATAAAATTCTCATTTTCAACCGATTGCAGACAACGTCTTCTTCATAAGGAATTTTGTCCAGTTTTAATAGTTTTAGAATAATATTGTGAGTGTATTATTACATTCTAGTTCTAGTAAGTTTTGATCACAAAACCGACTAGCCTATAGAAGTGAAGGTTTATAGAATGACCTTGAATAAAAAATGAGGTTTCAAACCCATCCACCTGGAGCACTAGTTGCAATGGAGTTGTAGAAATAGGCCTGGCAGCTAATGCCTTCAACCCGAAAAAAAAAAAATGTTAAAATGGTTCATCTTAAGGTGCGATTCCACCAAGCGCAAAATGATTGTGAATGTTTGCATATATTTGCAAACTCAATATTTGTTTGGTGGAGACGTTTAATCACGCGCATTCGCAAACGTTTGTTCGCATTCGGTCGTGTTCCGAGCAGGGTCGGTACATCAAAGAGATTTGTTGTTCGTGTGTACGCTTTGCTTTTTTAGTGGAGACGTTTGTCACGAACAGCGAGTGAGTAGACGACCAGACGATCTTGGTGGTTTATGACAATCTGGCATTCGGAGCCGAGTACATAAATTTGAACAACTTCCATCAATAATAATAATAATAAAATGGATTGGGACAATGAAAAGTGTTTGGAATTAATTGAATTGTACAAAATAAAGCCAGAAATATGGCAAGCTACGAATAAGTTTTATTACAACAAACTTAAAAAGCAGGACGCGTGGAGTAAAATTGCAAAAGATATAGGAACCACTGTTGATATTGTAAAGAGAAAACTTAATTCCCTGCTCCTATATTTTAGAAGGGAAAAACGGAAACAATAAAGTTTTTAAATAGACCACTGCTATCAGCTGTTCGTAAGTCAGTTAGCAGCTGCGTTGACCGTCTTGTTGTAACGGTTGAATTTGTCACTACGTCTATTGTATATATTAAGTATTTGTATATAGTAATTACCTGACCGATATTGTCTTTATGTTTCTAACATCATTTGTTCACTACGAAAGTACTTCAGTATAGTTATATAATTTCTGTCAGCCCAGAGTTTTAGGGACTACTCTGCCATCATCCTTCCGGTGAAGTGATGCAGGCTGTAACCACACCTGTCTTCACATAATTACAACAATTTTATATTTTGTCGCTAGGTAATGTAAATAATAAAACGTGCGCCTATTTGGTAGATGTCCGTATAGATAGATTCTTGTTAGTTGTTTCTTTTTGTTTGTTATATTATAATTCATAATTAAGGATAGTAAGGGATTTTCTCTTGTGGATTTTACTTTAGTTTCTAGTTACCGCGGGACTACTGATTTTGTTTCTGGCTTTGATGTAGGGGTGTAGCCACAGTAGTCCAAATACTTTGTCCGCTTCAGCTTGATAAACGCTAAAGTTTATTAGGGTTCAGTTATAAATAACTGACTCCTTGACTTGAAGTCTAAAACATTTAAAATAGTAATTAAGTTTGATAAAACTTACTGCAGCTAAGGAGACATACTTTACTTTTGAGTTAAATGTATATTTTCTTCATTTATCTACCATATTTTGGCTTAAGTAAAGACATACTAGTTAGAAATCTTCTGTGTAGGTTGGCATTTGAATATATTCTGAACATCTATTTATAATGTATTTTAAATCCGACTGTTTGATCTTGCTTTGTTTAATTTGACAGGAGGGTATTGTGGTACTATCTATTGCTCAAATTTATTCGAATAATTTATAATATATACTTTATTTTTCTGTCCAATGTTTACAAGTGGTTATTTGTTGAATGACATTGACAATTGGCTGTGACAGTCGTGTCTTGGATAAACGCGTTCGTTCGACAAGCCGCTGAGCGTAGTCGTATTTGATGTTAGGTTTTGCTCTGTGACTTTACGAGTCAAAAGACAAATGTTGGGAATTGTTAGAGCGTTTAATCGATGCTACTCAGGAGTGTAGGCTGTTTTACTCGCGAATGCGTATTGACTTACATAGGGGGAAGTGTAGCACTTTATGACTTGATCTGTGCGGAACATGCTCGGTGTAGTGAGCAGTGTAGTTCGGATGCATACATATTTCGGGTAGGTTTCTCTATGGTAGTATTCTGCATTGACGTTCAGGAAGTGTCAGTCACCCTTCTTTCCGGTGTGTGCTCCTACTTGATGGTTGGTTTCCAAAAGTGCATCGAACGAGAATCTGAATTTTGTTAATGACTGGGTAGTCATCCCCTGCTGGGATTTATAGGTTCTCGTTCTGAATGAGTTCTGGAATATACGGCTAGTATTTGGGTTCTACGGGAGTTCGTATTGTTGGAAAATTCCGTCCTGTTTTGGAAGCCGTTTCCACAAACCCTTATAGGGGATATATTGTACTAAAACGATTGTAAGTATTTTCTCTACTTACTGATTTCGCATCACTATGTATTTACCACTATTTAAAGGAAACTGCCAACGTTGAAGTTTTGGAATTGGAGGTATGTCACATGGTTTTGCTGGTTCATTAGTTGGTTGCCATTCAGTAGAGAAAAATTTTGAGTATTGGACCCTTTTTGGAAAAGGTATGTCTCATAAATTTGTAGTTTTTGTAGTTAAAACAGTTGGTGGTAAAATACTACCTGTTGATTGTATAATTTTGATTAAGACAGTCTATTCTGTACCCTGTGTATATTTTGTTTTCTTTGCCGCTTTAGTCTAACGAATACTATAATTCGTGGGTGGTTTTTCAAACCTACCCTGGCTATGACCAAAAACAGTTTATTTTAGATGCTTATCGTAATCTTATTATTTGATTTAAATTCAGTGTAGTATACTGTTGCTGACACTGTTGGTTGTGAGTGGGCCTTATGGTTACTTTGTGGGTTTAATTCAGTTAATTTGGGGTTGATTTTGATTTGTACGTTACTTGTAAATTCCTATAAATTAGCTTCTGGCATAGGCCGAGACAAGCTTAACTTGTCGAGGTGTTGGATTTGTTCATGTATAGGCTCAGTTTTTAGCTGACACCTGTTTTAAATTTTAAGGGTTCACCTGTGGGGCCAGATACACACTTTCACCTCTGGGGCCAGATACACACTTTCCTCAACTTCCCCCTTCATAAACCACCAAATCATACCTTTTAAAGGAAATTCCAAACTTCAATCCGAAATCTTCAGCCTCCAAAACTCAAACCTCCCAATCTTCAGCCCAAAAAGCTTCCGAGACACCCTCCAGCAGTTCTAAAATCACGCCCCAAATTCGAATCTGAGTTGACACTACCCTATCTAGAAAAGCTAGAAAGGCTCAATCCACATCTCCCTCAGGAACAATTACTTTCCTATGCAACAGCATACGACAAGTCAAAAGTTCTCGATAAACAAATGGCCTAAATCCTATCAAAATTGCCCAAACTCGGATCTTTAGTACACGCACCTCGCCCTCTTATGGAATCTCCGATTCCACGACCCTCTCCAAATCTTATCTTATGCACAAGTTTCTAAATCTCCCCCGCCTTCCATACATTCTTCTCGCTCTTCACAGGCCTCATCAATCAATGGAGCACAAAACTCACTTTTTAATGTCTTAAAATAATTAAACACTCTATATATCACTTGACGAGTTTGTCCTTCAGTACATTTACGATTTTCTTCATTAACGGCTGACATTTTTACAAACACTTTATTGTATAAAACAATAACTGCGTGACGCTACGCTACTGAAAATCTTAACACCTGATAAGGTTCCATGCAATTGGCGTTTGTCAAAATTTTACCACCAATAGCAGCCGAGTAGGCAAGGCACTATTACTCTGTCTCTCTTAGTTGGTAATTTCTGGGACATCAAGTTAGCTGACGAATACTGTAGGTATTCATAATCAAAATATTGTTTGTTTTGCAGTTGAAAATAATGATTCCTCAAAGATTTTTATAACACTAACACCCATACAAACCATATTAGGGGTCTACCCGAGGAGCCTAGGTTTGTTAAAACAAAAAATATAGTCAAATGAGTTTTTATTAGTGGCTGTTCGAGCAATATTTCCATTTGCCATTTTATTTTACTTTGTTCTTTAAACAAATACTGTAATTTATTCGATTATTTGCTTAAGACTGTGTTTGCTAAGATGAAATCTTGTGCTTTTTGTAGATAGATATTTAACCAAAAAAATTTTTTTGATTTATTTTAATAATCATTTCTTTTCCATTTGTTTTTAGTAAGTATGTTTTTATATTCAGTTTTCTTGGGATAATATTTCACTGTATAAAAGATTTAAAATTAATAAATTATAATTAATTGCGAAAGGTTTTTCATTTTATTCTCCTATTATTATTCCTCATATTATACAATAAAGCTGGGCAATTCAACACATAATACTGTTACTATTAAAGTGCAGAATCTTTTACGTGTATTTTTAATTTAAAGGTAAAAATTGAAGAAACCGCCATTAATTAGTTCTGTACCCATCCACTGCGATCGCTGAAATTTTTCTTTCATACCTTGGCCAGGACTTTCACTTCTATAGGTTTGTTTGTTTTGTGGTTTTGATATATTGATTGCCTGTCACAGTAGCATATACAGGAGAGTTGTCTCCCCCCCAGAACAATATATTGTATCATGCAACTTTTGTTATTAAACCTGTAATAGATACAGGGTCTTCAAGTTGGTACTATTGATAAGTTTGTTATTGGAGTTTAGAGTTTGGAATTTAGTTAAACTAGCAGCTCTAGTGACATTCATATCCAAATTGCAGTACACGGCTTAAGTTCTGCTAATGTAAAAAGAAGCAGGGCCGTCTCTATATCAGAATATCGTTCATTCGAAAACGCATTATTTCTAACACACTTTTATCATGGCAACTGTTCACATAAATTCAACGTTTCTATTAAAACTAGTCCGTACACAGAACCTGCTCCACTGCTTGTTTTAATAACAGACGGAAGATATTATCGGCATCGCTGTCACTATACAGCGTTGCAGAAAAGTCTCGAAAGGGATTATATGTGAAACGGATATAGGGAGAATTATGAAGTTCTAGGACGATTCTTAGAAAACTCTTTAAATTCCTGGTAAAAAAGCGACATTGGCAACACTGCAACGGCCACAATATCATTCCTGATTACCAACATGGGTTTCGTCCGGAACACACCTCACAAGACCCTTTACTAGCCTTTCACACCACCATCAACCGAGCCATAAATGCCCGAGAATGTTCTGCAGCCATTCTTTTTGACGTCCATAAAGCCTTCGATCAAGACTGGCATGCTGGACTTTTAAGAAAACTCATGAGCATAAATCTCCCTGCTCACTTTGTTAAATTAATCTACTCCTATCCCACCGAACGTACCATTAAAGTTAAAGTTGGCTACTCAATCTCCGAACTTTTCACCCCTCTATCAGGCGTACCCCAGGGTTCTTTCCTCGTTCCTCTACTTTACCTCATCTACACTTACGACACACCAACACCACTAAACCAACAGCAACACAGCCATCATTAACACCGCAAAAGACATTCACTCACTTCAAACTAAAACACAAGCCTCGCTCAATCGGTTTTCCGATTGGTGCTGCAAATGGCTAATCACACTAAACCCACACAAAACACAACTCTTCGCATTTAAACACTCAAACACCAAAAAAATTGAACTAACACCTACACCAACGAATTTCCGCATTTTACTTTGAGGACAGAGACTCGATTTATTGAGGCAGGTTACCTACTTTGGGGGTGAGATTCACTCACAACCTCAATTAGGAGCCTGACTTCCTTGCTACAATCAGCAGGGTGCGAAATCGAGTTAATCCCTTCAGATTGTTGTGTGGTAAGTTCGGTTGAACACACCCACAAACACTTCTGCACAAAACATTTATACGTCCGGTAATTGACTACAAATACCTCGTATATTCAACATTGCACCCATGGTTGATGAAACGTCTTCTCGAATGCGAGAGACGTATTCTGAGACATCGTCAATACAAGCAATTCCGCTCACCTCGTAACGAGGTATACACAAACACAAACATCACACCAATTTCAGACAGAATACGCAAACTACAATCAGGCTACGTCACTCGTACACTCACTTCAAATAACACAAACGCCAAAAAAACACTCAAAACTTCATGGAAAACCCGACTTCGACGTCCACTCTTTAGATACCCCAAAAATAAACCTCCTTTACGAATTCTCCGAACAATTCCCTACGACGAACTTCCCCCGGACTATCAAGACTTCTTGGACACTTCACCTCTAACAATTCGATAGAGCTGGAAAAAAAGTGGCCAAAAGTCCAAAAAGGTGCACCGTAAACAGTTGGATACGGGGGCTACAAATGTACACGAAAATCAGGCAACGAAACGACATTAAAAGTGCACAAAAAGCTGTCGAGCGACGGCAACAAAAGTGTACAGAAAGCAGTCTAGGAGGAGCACCTTCGACGTTCAAAAAGCACTTTTCAGAGTATTGTTTCGGGAACTTTTCAGTTTCGAGACTATTTTAAAATATGGAATACTATCGACAATAATAAAAAATTCCGTTTTTAATTATTTATCCATTTCCTTTCCTTACCGGGATGATGGATGCAGGTTTTCTGTGGTTTTTCCCTGCATCTTAATTTCTGAAATGATCGGAACAGCGATACATTGGGGAAATTAACCAAATGGCCATCCTTTGGGTGCTCAGCCACAGCTTTCCCTACCGCGACCTTCAGCTTCACTTGCAATTTTTTCAAACTAAACTCTGAAGAGGGTAGAATTAAAAGAATTTTGTTGAAAATTGTTTTGAATATTTCACTCATACATGTTGTTACATCAATGCAACGAATGCTAAATTATTAAATGGAAATTCCACGTTGCCATGACAACCCAGCGGAAACTCCACGTTGCCATGACAACCATTGTCAGACAGCATTAAAATAATAAACGTGAAACGTCAAAGAAGAGTTTCTTAGAGGTCATGAATCGATTCGGAGATATAATAGAACGGGAAATTGACAAAAATGTATTACGTTACTGTTTCAATAAATAAATAATATGTTTTTTATTGAGATTTTCAAGTTAGAGACGTTACATTATCTATCTGAATATAGTGGAGATATACAGTAATTTGTATTTTTATTCGAGAAATATTCTCTCTAAATTCCGCTTGTGCTTAAAAATTAACCGGATAATTTCCATTCAAGCTTGTTGTTAATAATTCCACGAGTTCGAAGAACGAGCCTTCATGGAAATTGTCGGTAATTTTTGAGCACTTGTGGTATTACCCCCGAAAATTCTTGAAATTTTCAAATTTTTTTCTTGAAAATCCAAAAAAGGATTAATAAAATTTCAATAGTAAAATCATGTTCGAACAAAAAAAAATGGATAATAAATTTGGGTTTATCCAGACGTCGGCCATAATTATAGTTTACGTAGCAAGCCTCGAAAGTGACCGTTCACTAGCCGAGTAGGCAAGCTCCAGGTCGTATCGCAAGCGAGTTCTGGATATCTGTTAGTCCAGAAAAAGCACTTTCGGAACTGTTTGCGTACAATATTTTTTGTAAAACAGACACGTTCTTGTACAACTAATATTGTTAGGAGTAGAGTGATAGAAGAAAATGCTGAATACATGTTTGTTTGTATCGTGTTCGACGATAATAATTCAAACGTTGCTTTAATGGCCATTTTAACAATTTTATCCGGTATATTTGGGTCTTTCTGCAGCTTCGTTGATTTCAAAATGCATTTTACTACTAATATAAACCATTCCAGAACACGAGACTTTGACAGGTCGGCGATTAAGCGCTGGAGGGCAACCAAACCGATTAGTTGTTAGCCTTGTGTGTTTTCGCATGTGCTTATGTTTAAAATTACTAGTGAACAATGAAAACTAAAGAGAATGTGTGCCCTCCAGCACAAAATGGCCGACCTACTAGTGACGTCATTCAGGAATGGTCTATACAGTAATATATTAGACTTTGTTTAACCATCCTTTGCCGTTACGTCATAATCGGTGACGCATTCTGCCGTTTTACGTTTGTCTTATATTGGTTGAATGTTATTTCACACTTAACCTCAAAATTATAATCAATGACTTATGTTAAATGACCAAAAATACTGAACAAATCAAAATATGACAACTGAACTGTCAAAAGTAACAAATAAAATTTACGTCGATATTTGTTAAGAAATACATTAATGACGTCATAATTTCGTCTCATCCATTTCATGAGAGCAAGATAAAGTGTGACAATGTATGACGTAACGGCAAAGGATGGTTAAACAAAGAATACCAGTTTATAGGCTACTAAATCCATGAAAAGTCAAAATATTGCAAGAATATAATCCAGCCGATAAAATATTTTAAGTAAATAACTCAGTTCCTATGGGAACAACGGGCGACTGAACTGACGTTATTATTGATATAGTGATATAGACCAGATAGTCCTGAAAGTAAATAAAATAAGTACGGCAAAAGTTTAGCAAGACATCATTTTCCTATTAATTTTTGTAAAATCCCATTTGCCGACTAAACAACAGGCAGGAAAACATCACTTTTGGACCGGTCACTTTCTCACCCTTGCCTTACTTCGCTTAAGTCATCAAGGTCCTCATGTTGCACACGCCACTGATCTGTGATATGCTTATCTGTCTATGTTTAGTCGCATGTAACCAGCAGTTTCACTAAATCCATTTCAAATCTCTTTTTTTTCTTATGTTATTATTCCAACTTTCAACTTGTTTCATAGCATTTTTTATTAGAAGAGAAAAATAGATATAATGTGGAATAAAATAACTCACCGTATGCGTGATTCGATGATTATTAATGGCATGGGGTAAACATCGTCCGCTAAGCACTCAACTTTTATCATGCCATATTCAGCATCGACTTTTTTCAATATCAGCTCTTTGCCAGGCACTGAAATGAAATAAATAATTGTTAATAAAATCGAACAGTATCATTATTATAAAAACAAAAAAACTCATTTTCACAAGATTAAAATCAAATTGCAGAATTTCACATCACCTTTAGTTATTCATTTTTTCCAAAAATAATATCAGAATATCAGGCCATTGTCGACATAGCTATACAGAACTACTTTCCACTGAAATGGCTAGAATATCTCAAGAAAAACATTTCATGAATACCAAAACAGACACTGATGGACTAAATTTGATTTACTCAAATCTTATAGACTTATGCCCGGTTGCAAGAACGCTAATTAAATATCTCATCATGTGATGGTTAGTTAAAAAATGATGAACCATCAATGGGAATCCGGTTGCACGAAAAAAATTAAACTCTTATCAATCATTCTTCATGTGATTGATCATTAATTGTTGGAAGATGTGGCAACATTGTAAAATGTCACCGTTTGCTGTCATAATATTGTTATTGTTACGCGAGCTACTGCATCAATATGCTCACTTAGTGCCCCCAGTGAAATCCCCGTATGAGACGACTATGGCTCCTCCGCCCAATTTTCGAGAAGCATCCAGAATACGAAACATCGAGAATATCCAGTGAACCCGCCAGAACGTCGAAAGATTTCTAGAATTACGGCGCGCGAGTATAAATAGGCCACAAGCATCGCTGCAGGCAATTAGTCAATCAGTCAGTGTTGATACCGAAGGAAAGTAATCGCGCCTCGATAAAGTGTTTATTAAGTGACTCTCATATAAATTATAATTAGTGTGTTTAGTGTATTACATAAATTATTGAATAAGGACTGAATTACATATAAATCTGTAAATATAAATTAATTGTAAATATAACTTAGAATAAACGTTACATTATGTTATATTTTTATATTGAAATAATTTGATTGTTTTCATATTTGATTTTGAGGTTTTTTTTTTGGATTCTACAGTTATGTGCAATTTTCGTTGTATTAAATACTAACCGTTCCGAGAATAATTTACTAATATTTTGATTAATGAGTGTATTTTTAGCCAGTGGAGAAAATACCAAAGCGCAAAAACTTCACCGAAGTCGAGAAGCAATTAGTGCTTTGCTTGGTTGGAAAGCGAGTACCTTTTTAATACAGTATACCTAATACTACTATTATATACCTTATTATCAAGGATTATGAGATAGTACATGCTTATTTAAATTTTTTTTTCATTGTATAGGCACAGGGACACTTTATAAAATAAGTGCACAAAAGCCCTGTTTGTTAGTGAAAAGGATATGGTTTGGCGGGAGATCTGCCAAGATTTTAATAGTACTGCAGAATCAGGCGAGAGATCTGCAAAGCAATTCTCTATGAAAATTTGAAAAGGATCATTAGAAAAGATGTCGCCGAAGGAAATGTGAGCACTTAAGTTTCATTCATATAAATTGTTAGTTAAATACCAATATTATTTCTAACAAAATACTTATAGAAATCAGTTAAAACTGAAGGAGGCTCAAAGTGCAGCGGCTGAGTATAAGGTATACTTACTAAAATACACCACAATTAATTTAAAATTATAATTTTAATATATATTTGTAGCGAGAGACATTAAAGACGGGAGGCGGCAAAGCTGTCGCTTCTATTGGAAGTGAGCAGGAGCTGCTGTTGGCTGAACTGCAGGGACAGGGAAGCCGCTTTCGAATCCCTTCGATCAGGCAGCTACTTATTTCCGTAAATATGTTTTTGTTTAATATTATAATATGCTCTTTTATCAAATCATTTTAATCATTGATAGATGGAGCTTCAGTTGGAGCAAATCAAGAGTCACCTCAGCCATCGACCTCACAAGAGGCTATGACCGTGGAGGATGAAACCGAGGAGGTTGAGGCCAACAGCAAGAGGGCAGTGCTGACATCGCAGCCAAACAAAAGAATAACAAAAATTATTAAAAAGAAGAAAATGCCCTTCTGCAGAACAGTACAAAAAATTAAATTTTCGACAAAAATATTTCAATAGTATTGCGGAGGGGAGGGTCATAAAATCGTAAGAAATGATAAATGAACTAAAAATAAAAAATTGAAAATAAAAATAAATAAGTTGAATCAATAATTATTTGTGTTTTATTTAATTAAATTAATTTTCAGAAAATCAGAATATCAAAAAAAATTTAAAAATTATTATCTGTTGAAAACACTTTCAATTATTCCGTTTCGAACAGCGTAATTGGCATTATTATTCGGATTATCCGCATGATCCAGTTCTTCTCCGTACATCGGATCTTCAAACTGTTCGTCAACATTTTCCACAAGATCATTTTGTTGCTTGCAAATATCGTGCAATACGCCACAAGCTACAATCACCTCAGGGATAAGTTCCAGTTTCTGTAGGCATGGAAATCTTTTAAAGACTCCAAAGAAACGTTCAACGTAGTTGTGGGTTAAAATATGTGATCGATTGTAAGCTTGTTCGCACGGTCTCACTGGATGCAGCAATGGGGTCAATAAGTAGTTTTTACAAGCGTAGCTACTGTCTCCCAGTAAAACGCTATTGCCATAAATTCCCATTTCAAATTCGACGGGAAGAGGAGAGTCGTTGAAGATGGTGCTATCGGGCACAGACCCTGGCCAACGAGCAACTAGATGTCGCAAATTTAGATCAGCATCAACTGTCGCTTGAACACTAATACTACCTACGACTCGAGGAAACCCATCTATGGCGTAGAATTCCCTTTTGACCCGAGTAATTTCATCCTCCGAGGTTGGCATTTTTATATACCTACTCAAAGGATAGCATTGCGATTTGCCTGGTGAGTTTTTTAATGATTCGACAAACAGTGGACTTATGGACATTATTGTGCTCACCAATCACATTTTGAAACGCACCCGTAGCGTAAAAACGAAGACATTAATATTTGAATTTTCGCATCGATCGGCTTACTACTTTGAGTTTGTGGTTGTAATTGCTCTCCAAATAAATTAACCAAATAGTTAACTGAATATGTCGGAGAATATATCTCCAAATACCTGTGTCTCCAAAGCTTCCTGCTGGAGATAATTTTCGCAGTTTTTATTGATAAGAGATTATAAGCTTGAAAATCCAAATTGTAAAAAAGGAAATTGGTACAAAAACATGCTCATTGGAATCAACAGTATGTCAAAATGGACCAAATTCTCGGCAGAATAAATTGGCGTAAATACCAAAAAATTTAAAGTAACAAACCATTCACATCGCTGTTCCAATATTTCTGCCCTTACAAAAAAGGTATTGGTGAGCAAGAAATGATCAAATTAACAGGACATTCCCATGCCAACTCTTTGAAACCTTATTTGCAGTTGGACTGTGAACATCATTCAACCTTAATTGAAAACTTAAGAGAAAAAGCACCAGATCAAGTACATTTTCCTAGTGAGAGTTCAATCATACCGCAAGTACATGTTCTACAATCACATAATAACGATAAAAATAATGAACAAACGTAATTATCATAACTGTAACTTTTATATAAATAAATAAGTTTTTTTTTGTGTATGCTTTATTGTTGAAATAAAGTTCTCTAATTTTATTGTTTTTTGTCTTTTTCTCGTGAAATAGTCATGTCGAATCCCACTCGGGAAAAAATTGTGTTGGCAAAATTGTTCTTAAGGTTTTATTCAAGTTTGTTGCTTTTCGGCGGCGAGGCGAGTGATTTTATCAAAAATTTCTTGAGCGAAATTGCCATGCAACAAACTTTTCATACCTTTTTAAAATTTTGCCGTCAAAATTTTTGGTCTTGTGATATTATATATGAAAATCGTGCTAAAAAGTGAAAAAAAAATACGGCGTCATTTTTTAATAAAATACTATCAAATAAAGCAATGAAACAAATTTATCTAAAAGGCCTATTGTATTTACGTTTGGTAAATTTATAATAATTTGTAGTTTCCTTTAAAAGTAACTAAAGGTAACTTCATCGTCAAATCAACGTGGAAATACCATAATATGTATTTATTTATTTTACCATATTTTTAATAGCACAAGTGATAATATTTCCCTTCGGAATTTTATTAATATTGATGGTAAGCTCTACGTTAAAAATGAGGACAGCATAGTAATTAATGTCAAATGGGGTCATTGCTGATATTTTCCCCTAAGTATAAAATAATTAGTAGCCACTCCTACTCATATTGCGTTTAGGGACATTAATACGAATACTTATCATATTATGATTTTTATCGCTCGTGGACAAGTACTTGATAAATTCGAACAAGATAAACATTATTATGATAAATTAGTTTTCCTATTATTATAAAATACTGCTATATCTAAATTCAAACTTTCATATTTCATTATATAGCTTTCTGTATTTTTGTCTACAAATCTACCACAATTCACAAGATAAGAATATTTTTAGATGACTTGATGTTGAAATTGATTATAACCAGCGAATATAACAAAAAAATAAAAATTGAGTACCTTCCCATCATTCCCTCAATATTTTTTCCTAAAAATCAAGCTGCGGGTAAAATAGAGGAAAGTTTTGCCTTAAATAACTACAAGGAAACTTTTGATAAATTGATTGCTGCAAAGCTATAATTTACATTCGGACATGGGAATTCTGGAACTGCTGGCTGGTGTTCTTTGAATTGATGCCCGCTACACATACTGAACAATCGTACACATATTTCGCTTTGTTGGAAAAACACTAAAAATGCTTTTATGAATAACTGAGGAATTCTATAATAAACTTATAAATATTGTATGGAATGAGGCCTATAAACAATAGCTATTCGTATTACTTTTTGTATTCACATGCTGAAATAGGTGAATTGGATGGAATAAAAGCGTTTTCAGCACCGTACACACGTCATAGAAAATATACCGAAAACTTCAATTCCATTGAAATTTAATAAATATTGTTCATTTATCTTTATATACAGAGCGCGGCTAAATTATGGAACAAATTCATTGTTTTAGGTCGATTTTTAATTTTTAATGGTGTGCGAAAATAATGACGTCACCAGTTTTGTCAAGGTATCGTAAATGTTGATTCTTTTAAATTGAAATGTGGTTCTTGTAATACCACATTTGTGAGATATGTTATTAATGTATTCAGCAGTATAATTCTGAACTGACTTATGCTTATACAGGGATAATAAAAAGTAATTCAGTTTAATCAGATAATAATTTTACAATAAGCGAACTGCGATATCAAATTAATTAATACATAACACTTTTCAGCTAAGTTAAATTCTCAAAATGCCATCTACTGGTCTCTTGACAATGAGCATATCGACGAACACATTGTTCTTGAACATTACGAATAACTTCCGGAGTATTCCGAGTCTAATCCTGTAGGTTTTGCGGTTTATCTACATAAACCATAGAAAAAAATCGAGAGGTATAAGATCTGTATATATTGGGGGCAACTCTATTGGTCCTTGTCTACAAATCCACCTCCCAGAAAAACACTCGCGAACATCTCTTGCATAATGCGGGGGTGCACCATCTTGTTGTAACCAGATACTATCATCTGGTATGTTAGGATTGTTGGCGTTTGGAAAAATATTGGCAAGGATTGGTAAAACTTCTGTTCGCAGAAATTGCAGATAACGTTCCCCTGTCAGATTTTCTTCTAAAAAATAAAAACCAATAATTGTCTCGTTAATTATTCCCGCCCAGACATTCATTTTCTGATGGTGTTAAGTACCTTCAGTCATCCAGTGAGGATTATCCTTACTCCAGTATCTGCAATTTTGACGATTGACTGAACCATTTAGGCAAAATTTAGCCTCATCAGAAAACATAATTTGTTCAATAAAACGTGGTTTGTGGTTACATAAATCCTGCAAAATGTCACAAAACTGCATACGACGATCGGGATCATCATTTTCGTCTTTCAGAATCCGTAATACCGACCGTTGAGATATGCCTGTGTTCACTGCAATTTGGCGTGAAGTATTATCCTCAACACTTAATACAACATCAAGTTTCACGTTTTCTGATACCTTAGGAGGTCCAGCATTTCGAATATTTTTAACATGACCAGTTTCTCTAATTTTTTTCTCAATCTTACTGACTGTTGATCGGCTGATAGGTCTGTCTGGTATATCCGACAACACTTCAACTGATATTTTAATTGACATCATGAAGGCAACCCGATTTTTATCGATTAATAGGAACTTGATTTTTGACCATTAATTGTTGTGTTCTTGTGTATTTCTTTAGCTTTGTCCTCTCCTATTAAAAGATAAAGTGCATAAATACCGGGTGTGTCACCTAAAATATTGAACTACAACAGCTTATTGTTTAAAATTTTTAACAGAAGAAGCAAATTCTCATACCGAAAAATAAAATAAATAATTGTTCACTCCGTAGAGATTGTAATTGACAAACTCTGCCATTACTAAATTCAATATTAAAAGACCTTTCAAATGAGGTATTACAAGACCCACATTTCAAATTAAAAAAATTAACAATTACGTCACCACGTCAAAACTGGCGACGTCACCATGTTCGCATAATATTTAAAAAACCGGCAGTTAAAATTAAAAATCGTCCTATTTAAGGATTTTTGTCAAAAATGAATTGTTTGCAAAAAAATGTATTTGTTCCATTATTTAGCCGCGCTCTGTATATATTTCTTCTGTCCGTGTGTATGTGACTGAACTCCTCCTAAACGGATGGACCTATTTTGATGAAATTTTTTGTGTGTGTTCCAGTGGATTCGAGAATGGTTTAGATTCACAATTGGTCTCGGTAGGTGGCATTGCAATCGAGTTCATACTAAACAACTCCTAAACATATGGGCCGATTTTGATGAAATTGTTTGTATGAGTTTGAGTGAGTAAGTGGATGGTTTAGATTTACAATAATTAGTCCTGGTAGGTGGCGCTGCAAACAGGTTCATACTAATTTTCTCCTAAACGGTTTTTCCGATTTTATTGACATCTTGCATGAGAGTTTTTTAGGGACGGTCATTCGAAAAAATGATTCAGATTCACGAAAAGAATTGTTTGCCCGAAAATATGAAAAAAAAATCAGGAAAGTCGAAGTTTTAGGAAACATATTTCTTCTATCAAAAAATTGACTATACTATCTGATTTTTCCACCCACAATACGTAACAATGTGATATTTTTTAATCAAAATGAAAAAAGTTAATATTTGTATGATATGATGAGACAATAGGTTAGCACAGGACAACGTCTCTCGGGTCCTCTAGTCATATATGAAAACTAGTTTCACTCCGTTATCCAATTGTCAACGAAAGTTACAGGATAGTTTTCGTACCGATATAACCATTATTTACCATTTATTTAGTAGTTTCAAGTTACATGAGTTTTTGATAGTTGACGGCGTAGTGCATCACCACATCCACACTCCTTTTATTATCTAGGTTGGATATTCAATAAATGTGACCGTGTATCCCTTTCAAACGTTTTCTCAGTGCTACGATTTAATCCTGGTCACATTAAAGGTCGAAACTCACTTATCAGCACCTCATAGGACCAGCGACTGATCACCACCAGCAGATTTTATTTCTTATGTATATTTAAATGTAAGCGCGCCTACCTAACAACATCAGCACAGCACCGACAACGCCTTGTGGCGTGCTTTTCCTTTGCCGACGTCGTACACTTACTTATCAGCACATTTCTGTTAGTACAGTACAATAATTACAATATCTCCGACAATATAAAGTGAAAACTATAGTCGGGTGCTGATCCCGTGTCGATGCGTTAAGTGAACCCATACACAACTGTTAAATTGACCTCTCGACGTTGTTGTGACGATGCTTGTCAGGTGCTGTGCTGTTGAGTGAGTTTCGGCCTTCATACGACATAATTAACATTAATATGTTCAGTGTTTTGCATATATTAATTCTATTTTTATTCAAAGTTTTACTAGGTTTTTTCACAATTTTTTCATTCCGATTTCACGTCAATTGTTCTGTATATAGCTTTGTATGTCAATTTTGATATCCAGTAAAATGTCTCGCAGGGTCTCTGACCTCGATAACGCATATATACAACTGAACCACCGCAGCGCGTGGCTGGCACAAAACTGAAAAACTAGTGAAGGGCAATTCTGTTTCATGGAAGTGTATTCCTGGGCGTCGACTCAGCTCTGTAGTAGAACGCCTCTGATGCGATAACAATAGTCAATAAGAGTCGAGCGAGGTTAGTACTTGGATGAGTGACCACTGGGGAAACACCGTCGTAGAGCCCCGTACAGCCTGCAGCGAAACACTTTAGACTACTAGGGTGAGTACCATATCACAGCCGCAGGCATTATACAAATGAGCACGAGGTATAATGTAGATATGCCGTCTTTCGGATGGGACGTAAAGCCGAGGTCCCGAGTCCATGGATGTTGGGCTCGATTAAGATCCCTACCTGATGTAATTTTAATACCTTGTAGGGTGGATGCAAGTAAGTAAACAGAACTGTTAGATTCAATCCAATGTAATATATTGTATTACAACGTTAAATATATATACAAACTTGAAGTATGAAAGAAAGGCGCCTAAAACAAAGTATGGAGAATAAATCTCCGGGAACCTAAAATACTTAATAAAATACACAACATACCGTTCATAGTATAAGCAATACCGACAGACTATCAAATGCTTATAACTGACTAATTCTTCTATTTAATAGTTCAGACCAGTCAGAATAAAAGAATCTTATGCAATAATTATCTTCTCTGACATTTATTTAAAGTATTATAACGCTCCCCTCTATTCAATACCTCTCAAAGGGGTGTTATTAGTGAAAAAGTAAAGATTGTCCCAGTTGTCAATCTATGTCCGCGGCTAAACTTCAGAGGAGATAGGCGTGGTCCCAAAAACTACTGGGATAACAACTACCGTATACCCAATAAGCATGCCACATCCTAGGGACGTACATTTTAGGTCCATTTTACGACTTATGTCCCGGGGACTACCAGGGACGTACATTGTACGTACATGAAGTAACGTATAATTACGTTTTCTTCCGGACGTAAATGTGTTATTAGTTTTGTATAAGGAAGACGTTTCACGAGAACGTTATTCCTTACACAGCATATTTTTTAATATGTTGTATATAATACCTATATCTAAATACTAAATAAATCTCCGATTTTTAACAATTAACCAATTGAAATGAAATTATAAAGTAGAAACAATGAAGCTTATTACAAGAAACGTGATTTAAATGACTTCGGTAAAGGCTAATTAAAATATTAAGTTTTGCCATGATTTGAGCTTTTAAAAAAAACTTGGTTGTGTACATATAATTGACAGTATTGACATTTGAAAGTTCGGTTGCGTCATTTTGCACATGATCTAACCCAATCATAACCTAACTTTCAGTAAAGCGTTTCTGCCACGTAATTCAGTGTAATTGTGAATTGTTATAGTTGTTAGACCTAGAGTTTTATAGTATTTTAACGGTAATTACTGCATTTGTTTGTCTGATAATATTCAGCATCCCTATCATTACATTAAACATATTTTTAATATGTGGAGAAAATCGAAATCCAGTAAATATTATAAAAGAGCAAACAAACATCTCAAGAATTTACAAACTTCATTGAGTTCTAAAAGTGAATATTAACTCCGCTCCCGGTGTGTCTATAACTGTTCAGAAATGCAACATATGGTGTGTATAATTGGAGCAAACTACTTGTCTTAATTGCTAAATTTTTATATTATTAAAAATAATGTTTTTAGAGAGCTATGAAATAGCCAGGTCAAAGGCTGTATTGGCTGAAGACACCAGTGACCTTAATTCTGATGCAGAACTAAATAAAAAAAGGAAACGGAGGAGAATAATATACAGTTCCCCAGAATCACCAGATGGCTCTAATGAAGTTTCTTTTATGAATCCTCCTCAATATAAAATTAAAGGTGAGTTTGTTTGATTACTCCTATAAAGACATACATCCATTTATTTTTATGGACATTTTTTTACATACTGTATAATTTATGAATATCAACAGCTGGCCTTTGTTAAACTTTGGAAATTAATTAATTATTGGAAATATTCACTATTAGTATAAGTCAGCAAGTATTCTCATTTTATTAGTGCTCTATTAAAATTTTTAAGAATGTGAATTGTATGTTTGGTATTACTTAATCAAAATTATTTACAGTATCAACACTAATTATTGCTGAATATTTATGTAATTATATGAATTATTTTCAATAAAATATCTGCAACATTTTTAAAAATATTGGAAATATAAAAAGTACATAAACCTTTTTGTTATTGTTTCAAGTGTTTTATAATACATTGCATCAGAGTACTCTTTTTAAAACACTTCATATTTTATTGATGTATTTTAGAAACTATGATAGAAAGCTTCATCTTGAATTAACACCTGAAATACCGAAGGCTCAAGAACATTTCGTACCAGAGACTACCGAGTGAGTACATAATAATATTCAGAATTTAGAGTGCTATACGCAGGGTGTTTAGTTATGAATTGAAAATATTTTAACTCTAGAATCATGGACTCTAAATATTAATATTTAAGTCAAGCTACTTAGATAAAATGTGACTCCTTACTGAGGTACAGGCTGTTTTATTTGAAAATTTGAAAATCCGTATCCGTATCATATTTCGCAGGAATTGTAGATACAAACCATACGTTTTTTAAGGTTTCTGAGCTGATTAAGATAGGGGGAAAAGATGGAATTCGTAAAACGCTGTATGTGCTTTTTCTTCACCAATAAGCTAGCCTGCAAATATAGCTGGCTGGGGCGCAGTCAGAAGAAGGCTTTCAACAATTTTAAAATTGTCAATTTACTGGTGGGTAAGTGAAATAATAAGTATTTACATTAAAATTTATGATCGTAACATATTTTTCAATATCACTTTTTCTCATAATGGCGTTTCAATTATTGCCTAAAATTTTGTGAGACAACCTGTAATGTATACCTACATAACTTATTTAAAATCTAGCCATACATAATTGAGGTTCATATTTCACAAATGATATATTAGTGATCAAACAAATAATTAAAATACCAAAAAATCACTACTGACTGAACTGTAAACTTTAAGTAAGTAAACAAAAATATTTAATTTGAATTTTATTTTTCAATTTCAAGGTGCTGCCGACAAGGGGAATTTTTCAAAAAATGCCAAGGAAACTGAAGAATGTATAAAGCAGTGGCTTCGTAGGGCTGATGAAAGAAAAAAAAAGAAAAACAGATTTAAAAAGTATTCAGAATAAATATTTGAAATCAATTTTTAATTGTTTTATTTAGACGGCCATTGGACGTAGCCTTTGTTTTCAGTATGTACGAGTTCCGTCCCTCGTAGGTCCAGTAAGTTCGGAATTCGTCCGTTGTTGGACGTACATAGTACGTCCTAACCGTTGGAAAATGTACGTCCCAAATACGTCCTTCGGATGTAAATGGGATTTGAGTTTACGTACCTGGGATGTAGTTATGTCCCGACAGTTATGAACGAGGGACATACATGGTACGTACTCATGCTGTTTGGGTATTAAGATACTCATACAACCTCTGCTAATCGAATTACCCAGACGCCAGCTGATTTCTTTTGCCTAAAACGTTCTATCTTCTACCTAAATCAGCAAATGGAAAAGAAAAATAAAAGTCCAACCTCACTTATGATCTTCTATTCACAAATAGTGCCAAATGTGCAAGCGTTCACAACAGTGTGAGTCTAAAAATAGTAAAGTCATTTGTAATAGAAATAAACCCATAAACAACTCAATCCTAGACAATATGAATAATACCACCCTTCTGAATGAAGTTGTATTACCATGTGTAAATCCAGGAAAAATAATAACCTATATAACTAGAGACTTGTTCAATATTGTCTAAAGTTTCGTTAAAAAAAATACATATATACCTAAAGTTCCTTTAGAAGTAGAACTACATAAAAATAGTTAAATGTTGACCAAGATTATCAGTGAAATTTTCAAATGTCAAAGTATTAGTGTACGCTACCTAAATAGGAAGAAATCAATTGTTTATAACATAAATGTTGAGATGAAATCATATACTGGTCATCAGCATTGGTACCAAGGCGAAAGACATGTGTAATTGTGAAAACCCTATGTAATAAAGCAAACTGATATGCATTCAAATTAAATCGCTATTAATTTCAACCTTCACAATAGTAAATTGTTAAATTTTACTTGATTACTATACCATCTCGAAACACCTCTTAAAAAGCTATTGCGAAGCTATATTTAAAACAAATATATATAATATGTGAAAGCTATATGTGTTCAATAAAGATCATAAGGATTATAAAGTGAAACTAAAAGTTCATCACTCCATTCCTGAAACTAAACCACTAAATTATAGATTTTTATGGTTTTTCAGAAACCATTAAAAAAAATAATCAACTAAACAAAATTTATCAAAATAGGAGTGTGCGTAACTGAATCACTCGTCCCTTGGTCAAGTTCTTGCCACCAACTATCACCTTCGACAGATGCTTCCACTCATTATGGATCCAAATCCAGCCCATACGGTCCATGAAGTTCTTCTGGTAACCACCACCCAGCTTCAGTTCGCTGAAGTACAAGAGGGAGAAAACTTCACCATCCACACTACCCTTCGATCTTGAAGGGCCGTTGGCCTAGGATACCAGCCATAATAAACATCCCAGATACAATAGGGTGTCAACTCCAATCTCATATATCATAGTAGACTCCCAAATCCACACACAATCCCATAAACCAAATGGTCACCGAATCTTCCACTCTTGCTGCTTAATCTTCCCAAAATTTCACAAAATATACCCCGGAAAACTATCCCACTCGATGAAGATAACTAGGGCGAGAAGTAAATATCCCCCAACCTAAGGGATGGCAAACGCCACTTTTGGATTTAATTTTTCAAACACCAAATCCACTTTCGACCCCCAATCCAGTGTGTGTCAAAGTCGAACAGTCGAACCAGTAGTGCCTCTCTTTCAACACTACTTCCTCTGTCATCTGTCAATGGTTGTCAGCCCACCTAATGACATTAAAATGTCACTTGCACAAAATGTTAGCAATTTAACATCACTTGAATAGCCTTGAACATATTCAATTAATATTCCCCATAATGCCTCCTTATATACTAAATCCTAAATAACCCCATCTAATCCCTATTTTACAAACATTTACAATACGCGAACAAGTCGCGAAGGTGCGAACACCCACCTACGTCATCACTAAACAGTGAGACGTTTGAGAAATTGCCTCGCCTTCTATCGAGGTTATCCGTCACTCCTAATATCAACTGTCACTATGCAGAATCATAACAACACGAAAAATGAATTATCTTAATAATACAATTCTCGAGCCTCAACGTTTGTCCTCGAAAATTGGGTGCACTAGACAGAATACAAGAATCACCAAAATATACCTGAATTGACCTGTAAACTGAAAACTCAATATTAAGAAGGTACTACCTTTTCTTTCCATATGTGAACTTAGAACTTGTAGTGTATATCAGACAATAATACCCATTTAATGGCATGATCTCCACTTATGCCGAATCTTGAAGTCAGAAACAAATAATATCAATAACTGAATATGGTGTGAAAACCGTTCATTGGGAGGAACTGTTATGTGCTAATAATGTACTCGAACAACTATCCCTCTTAGTTATGTCTACCTCAGAGACTACCTTTACAGTCCTATTTTAAGCTATGAATGGTTATAATTTATCAAACTACGGTTAGATATGACTTAATAACGCTATTTTAAAGAATGTACAGGGTGTACTAATATATTTATCCTGTTACCGCTGTGGTAGTAGAAACATCGGTTTATGTACTTTTAACAGACTCCCTATTCCAATCCTCTTGGGTTAGAAAATAGGTTTTCTTTTTTTATATATGTATATAAAGTTAATGCAATAAGTAACTGAATTTTATATTTAACCTTAATATACAGGGGAACTTACAAATTAACAAGTTCATAAATAAATAAAGCTGTATATGTCGCTCAGACACACTAGTTCAAAATTAAACTGTTACAGAATATCACTGACACATGATTTTTCTAACCAGTGAAGTTGGCCGAAAGCACTTGGCCTTAAGGCAGATGGGCTACACAAAATAATTATACTTTAACACTACCACTGGTTGGAACACTAGTGGATTGGCAAAATTTCCGGTTAGGGGTAGAGTGCTCCTGGCGTCGATGATTAGCCTCAGCTGCAGAGATAAACCGACGTTAAATAACCGAATGAAAAAAAGTGTTTTTCATAATGCGCGTCCATATTGGCAGAATAAGCATATGTGGCACATTTTATTTCAAGTAAACTTTTGCCAAATAGGGAAATAGAAAAGTTATTATCTTTTTTCTCGCTTATATAATGAAAAGTGTCCACACGTGTCGCCCCTTGAAAGATCACTGTCAACTCAGATCTCGTCGATTATCCAATCGCCGCTACAAAAACACAAAGCTGATTGTTTTTTTCACGCTGTGCTAGCCTGGCTGACGGCTAGCCAACAACATTGTTCATCTTAATTATTAATATTACAAACGGGCTTCACAACCATTAAAGCGAATACCTACGTGAAATTCTGGAAAAACATTAGAATTTGATGCTTAAACAAAAAAAAAAAAAACAAAGCAATATTATTATTTCACAGAGTGGTATGGAAAAAAAATATTTTTATTGACCAATGCGTGGTCCCGGATTTTTATAAGTGTTTCATTTTGCTGGAAATATTATATTAATACCATTATTTCTGTCTGCTTCCATACGTTATAATATACACACACTGCTTACCTGCCTAAAAATATCAAAACCAGCGTTTCCACATCCGAACAAAATTCCCCCTTTGTTATTTAAATCGAGTAATAACAAAAGTTTTATCTGCAGGATATGCAAACGGTAGACACTTAAATGCCACATGTGACATTGGAACATCGGAATTCCATTTTGTATAATCATGTAATAACATTTCGGAGAAACAGCTCACTCCATAGCATTTTAAAATCAATGCTTCTGCTTGATTAAACGTGGAAATATTGAAGAGTTCCATTCAACTTTTAAATACATTTTAACGACAGTCGTTTGTTGCTTTATAACGGAGCAGCCCAACTGTTGAATAAACCGGTGAAGACTAGAAGAATAAACAGGCGAATTATCTGATGCCAATATAAATAATGTCAAAGTTTATTTATTTTGATGGAATCCACAGATGTTGTCATTTCGTATTATTTGGGAGTAATAATTATCCAATGACTTCAATTCTTTTGTGGTTCCTTGATATATTGTCCCTAAATACTGTGTGTGTTTCACAGAAAAGTTCTGAACAGCTTCACAGTTCCGAAAATACCAGTCTCGTATCATTTGATATAAATAATATTCACCTTTTCTAATAAGAATGCACTAAGTTCTGTATTGTATAGTTGCAATATTGGTGTTGATTTGGGTAAATTTTGGGCTCCTCGAGATGCAAATAATCTTTAGCGATGGAAAAATATCATTGGGAAAGAGGATATTCCAAGAGAAGCTAGACTAAGCTCTAGCCATTTCATTTCAAGTGATATAATCGTTGAACCAGGTGAAAAAATGTCTTGGAGCAGGAGTAAACCCTGTATCCAATATTTTCGACGGCAACCAAAATTTATTCCTCTAGTGATAAATAAATCTCAGATAAGTATTTTTATCATTACTCGAAAATTGTGATATCATTATTTGGTCAATCTATTCCCTTCCTCACACAGCACGGTAATGATGTTGGAATCTATGACCTTTGATGTGTGTACGGCTATCCTTGTTTTGGAATTAAAAAATCGATTTGGATGGTTACAAAGAAAGTGTGTTGTCAGTATAGCGGGCTATTCATAAAGACTGATTAGTGATCGGAGATGTTTCTTATATTTCCTGACAAAAGCATCATTCAGGCCATGCCTTAAGCGCAGGTGTCAGTTGAGTTTACAGTTCCCTCTGGGGAAACCACTTAATATTCTTAGTTGGTTTTGTCTAGGCTTAACTGTGCTGTTTACCTCTTGAAGGATGACATTTTTGACTGGTTCGGTCCCGTAAGACTTTTCCAGAGTTATGCTCTGACTTTCTTCTCCTGCCTTCTTTTAGGTTCCGCACTGAATGAATTAGGGCCAATTCCATGGAACGGTTCAGGTCTCTTGGCAATATTATCTCATAATCCACCAGCATCCTGGTATCCAGGGCAAGCTCACTTTTCTAGTTCGTTAAATTTGCATAGGCAGTTCCAAACCATTTCCATGCTGATACAGTAATATGTGCTCTGCGCCTTGATATGATAGTACACACGTCTTCAAATATGTTGACATTATAAGTCATTCCTAGTTCGTTTTGCACAGATATGCTGCTATTGAAAGGAAAATGGATTAAGGAATTTGTATTCAATGTTGTCAGTTGACGAGTGTACTAGATGTGAAGAAATGTTAATAAGAAGTGGTACAAGCTCTTCACGTCATGCACGTCAAAAACCGATGAAAACGTTGAAGCAGTGAAGAAAATAATTGATATGAAAAACTGTCCAATCACTATTAGTTGGAATATCGGTTGGCTCATGATATTGAATTTAATATGATGTTTTGAGCATGAATAATTTGTCAGCAAAGTGTGGTTCGAAATTTTAACCAGAAGAACCGTAGCATTAGCATCGCCCAGGACCTGTTTAACTACGACAATGATGACTAAATCTCAATAGATTAAAACTGGTGATGTATGTATGTATTTAAATTGGGGTGACATTTACTGAGACCTAAAAGATCTATTGTGCCCCCTTACTTATACTTATTACCTGAGGAAAGTCTCAGAGACTAGTAGCTCCTTCAGTCCTATTTCCCGGATGATTTTTGGGACATATGATTAACTTAGGTAAATGTCCCTCTTCTATCCAGTAATCTTCAGGGTGTTGTGCCCTGGGATTCTGAATTGCTGTGCAAATCGCAAGTATATAGATGGAGGTTTCTTCTTCCATGCCACAGAATCTACATTCTTCTTCCTCCACTATTTTGAGCCTTTTCAGGTGCCCATTCAGGCGACAATGTCCCGTCAGGATCCCTGTTGAAATTCTTAGTGCAGTTTTAATTTGACTTATGCATTCATTTGATCTCAACAGGTTGTAGTCACCCAGAAGAACCTTTGATTGTCCAAGTCCTACTAGATCTTTCCAATGGTCAGATCTTCTCTTTTCATCGGCTTTGCCTATTTCTTCCAATATTACATTGGAGCTGATACCGCAAAAGTGTTCCGGCCCCCAAAAGGGTGTTCCAGTCCCCCTCTTTGCTAGTTCATCTGCTATTTTATTTCCTTCTATCCCAGTGTGTCCTAGAATCCACAAGGTATTGTTCTCGCCTAGTTCATTTAGTTTGCCTAGGCATTCCCACACCATTTTGGAACTGATAACACAAGAGCTCATTGCTTTAATGGCTGATTGACTATCCGACATTATAATAATCCTTTGCCTTCTATATCCTTCATCAATATTGAACTGGACACACTTTCTTATGGCGTGAATTTTCGTTTGAAAGATACTCGGGGTTTTTCCCAAGCTTTCAGAGTGTTTGGTTCCTGGCCCGTACCCTCCTATCCCAGTTCCTTCTATTGCTTTTGAGCCGTCTATGTACCATTGAATGGCATTATTTCCAAGTCTGGTAATGTTATTTGAATCCCCTTCCTTTTTGTTGCTTAATTCCGTGACGAATTTCTTTGAAAAGTTAGACTTTTTCATCATACCATCTTGTGGCATGTCCCAGGTTTTCTGATTTCTAAGAAGTAAGGAGGTGATTTTTTTTTATGATTTCATCTCTACTTAGTCTGTATCTTGTTCTTTCTGCAACACTTTCCACCATATGTAGTGGTGTGAGGTTGAGAGTCGCTTCCATGTCATCCATTGGGCATGTTCTCATTGCTCCTGTAATGCACATACAGGATAGTCTTTGAATTTTGGAGATGTTTTCTCTCGTTGTCAATTCGCTAGTTCTACTACTCCACGCAATGGCTCCATAAGTGATAATTGGTCTCACCATGGCAGTGTACATCCAGCTCAGGACTTTTGAGTTACAACCCCAAATTCTCCCTGCCAGATTCCTGCACACCACTAGAGCCATTTTTGCTTTGTAAATAATCTCCTTTTCGTGTTTGTTCCACAGGAGTTTACTGTCTAGAGTCAAACCTAGATACTCGACTTCTTGTCTCCATTCAACCTCGCTCCCATCAAGTTTAATGGTTTTGAGGTTGAGCTTTATTTTCTTAGTGAAGGCTATTAAGATGGTTTTGGTGGGGTTGATGTTAAGTCCCACTTGCCTACACCAGCTATTTGTATAGTTCAGACCCTTTTGTACGATGTCACAAAGGGTATTTTTGAATTTTCCTCTGGCTGTTATGACAATATCATCGGCATATCCTTGGCAGGATATTCAGAGGTCAGTCAAACCACACAGGAGTTCCTCAACCGTCAGGCTCCAAATTAATGGGGTTGCTACTCCTCCCTGTGGACATCCTCTGGTTGTACAGATGGAGACAATGTCTTTGCTCGTCCTCGTCTCTGCTACTCTAGTGGTGAGCAGTTCCGACATCCATTTGGATGTTGTGCTGTCTACATCTCTTCTATTTAATGCTCTTTTGACAGACTCATGAGAAGTATTGCCAAAAGCTCCTTCTATATAAAAAAAGGCGCATACTACGGCCTCTTGGTTGTCTAGAGCACCTCGGATATCCTCCGTCAGTTGTACCAGTGCAGACTCCGTAGATCTGCCTGCCAAAACTGGCGATGAAACATGTAGGTATATATGGTTAGGACGTTGGAACCTAAGCCCAATAATCCCAATGGTAGCGATCAAAAGAACCTTGACATGCAGTTTGGTCAAATGGAAATGTCTTGCCCATTTTTTTTTGGTTTATAGTGATGTAGTAAATCATGAGGTGGTGGGTAAGGTGAATGAAGAACATTATCTTATCTGCCTTTTGTGTGGAACAATACGAAAAATACGTTTGAAATTGTGGAGACAAACTTAATGGTTTTTGCATCACAACAATGCACCTTCTACCACCAAAAAAATTGGATTACAGAGTACGACTTTGAAATTTTGTTGAACATAATAAACTGCCTAAAAGCTAAAACCCAAAAACATTCTTTATATACATGTAATAGTTATCATTATCTATTATGTTTCAAATTTTGAAATTTCATTATAACCTCAATGCTTATCTACGACATTAACTTGGGTGATTTTATAAATGTAATCTTACAAATGTCAAGCAATTTAGAATTCTTTACACCTATTGAATTTTCACCTAAAAGTTCTGAGAGTAAAGCATTTACGACATAGAGAGATAAGAAAACTGCTTTTATCTATTTCAACACCATTTTCAACACGTTGGTCATACATTTTCATCCTAACCCTTCTCTATTTTGCTGGGGTTTTGAGAAAGACCTATTTTAAAATGACTTTCCCCTTTTCTAGCGGAATAGTTATTGTGTTGTTGGAAATGAGTTTGTACTTTGTTTGAATAGGGTTAGCGGTGAGTTATTTGTTGAACATGAAAGAAAAGCACTCGAAAACTGGATCACAATATTACACTAGCTTCCTTTGAATTCTCTATAGAATGCGAAACCTTCATTCCATTATACTTCACATATAGGTATATTATAGGGCATTTAAAATATAATTTTTCAAATAGACACGTCAACTTTGTAATGTGCCGCTATAATTTAAAATTAAACTGATATCATAGTGCAGAGACCAAATGAGATGATTTTATTCAATTCAATTTCAAATCTACAAAAAATATAACGTATTCTCGGATTTCCTACACAAAGGTAATATCTCAAGAATGGAAATTAAAGTACCGGTTATAAATGTATAAAACTTAATTTCCCCGAAATAAACCAGTTCTGACTCGTCGTAATTGCCGTTATTAATAACAGCCGCTTATTACTAATTCCTTAGGGTCCTACGTAGAGATAAAAAAGGTAAATTTCCATTGTGTGCTAAAAGAAGATGAATTTACAGTAACCGCATGAGGGTTATACAAAAAGGTATTAAAAAGTCATACTGTGTAATATGTCAAACGATACTTGAATTCAAATGAGAGAATATCCTGGGTAGATTCTATATTTCGGTGGAACAAAGGACAGTATTTTTTTTACTTAACAAAGGTATTATAAAAAAAATTAAGCCATTAAAGTTAAACAAGGCATGAAATAGAGCTGTAAAAAGGGATAATTTGATGAAAATTTAAGAGTATCACTGACTACCAGGCACAGTGAACAAGCAAATGAAATATTCCACACATTTCACAAAGAGGAATGATTTACAAATTGATCGAAGGAAAATTCTACATTTTTGTCGCATCACATTTCCAACGCCTCGTTATTATTTCATTCCTGTAATCCCAATGCCCACGGGTTGCTGTTGTCTATAATTTTCACCAAAGTAACTTGTCTGTATTCCTAATCCGCTTCACACTTTTCTCTCACCCATTTCGCATCACATTTCTTTTCATCTTCGTTCTGCGCAATTTTGTATTTTATTTACTTTAAATACCAATTCAGCAGTTGCATTGGATTGAAATCCACAGCTTCATCTTTTTTTATATCTATTGTCTTTATCAACAAATTTTCTTTTCCTTTCTTTCAATGGACTGTTTTTTTTCCTTTTTTGATTAGCTATTTTGCATGTGCTTCCTCTGAAAGTTTTTTATATGGTGAGTCTGTCAATATACTGGAATGTTGTTCTGTTCACTTTTTTCTCATCCACTTTTCGCCTTTCAGGGAGGGGCGATACTGTCGAAATAGAAACAGTGAAATTGATTCTGTTAGAGTCTGTGACTAAAGATTTAGATGTAGATGCTTGAGGTTCAATGACTTCAGTTGAAGTAGGGGTCTCAGCATCAACAGTTGTTCCAGGCTTTTGATTAATGTCATTCACAACTACAGGTAGAACTTCTTGTGTACCCAGAAAATCATCATCAGTATAATTTGTAGGGTAGGGGGGAAAAATTCCTGCTGCTTTAAAGCCCGATACTCCTTTTTCAATGGTTGTAACCCTCATATATGCTTTATTAAAAAGGCTTGCTATGTCATATGAAGTAATTTTGGGATTTTCGCTAGCTAAAGTCACTGCGTGTCTTAAAAATAGGTCACACTCTTTTGAAAATGCAGTTTTCAAATGTCCCTACAAGCAAATATCTAAAGGATGCAGCCTGTAACACGTGTGAGGGGGAATCGACACGACGTGGATGAAATTTTTCTTACAAAACTGGAAAGCCTCTGAAGAAATATGTTAACCATGATTATCAATAATTAAGAGAATAGGATCATTTTCATATGGTTTTGTATGGATTTTTAAAATGTTCCAACCAATCCATAAGAAGCTGCTCTGTTGTCCATCCATTAGCTGAGCACTTGTATATTGCACCAGAAGGGCCATCCTTTCGAAGGAGAGGAATCATTCCTTTCCGAGGATATATGAACATAGGTGGAATATATATCCCCGATTCACTCATGGCACAGCACACTGTTATATTCTTACCCCTCTCCCAACTTGTAAATGATCCAACTTGTTTTTGTCAAAAATTTGGAAAAATGATCAAAAATTGTCAAAAACTGTCAAAAAGTGTCAAAAATGGTCAATAATTGTCAAAACCAATCAATATTAGTCAAAAATTGTCAAAAATGGTAAAAAATGGTAAAAAATGGTCAAAAATGATCAATAATTGTTAAAATTTTGAAAAATGGTCAAAAATTGTCAAAATTTTGAAAAAATGGTCAATAATTGCAAATATGTTAAAATTTTTGAAAAATTGTCAAAAATGGTCAATAATTGTCAAAGACGGTCAATAATTATCAAAAACTGTCAAAAATGGTCAATAATTGTTAAAAATTTGGAAAAATTGTCAAAAATTTTTAAATATGGTCAAAAATTGTCAAGAATTTGGAAAAATCCTCAAAAATAGTCAAAAACTGTCAAAATTTGGAAAAAATGGTTAATAATTGCCAAATATTTTCAAAAATTTGGAAAAATGGTCAATAATTGTCAAAATTTTTGAAAAATGGTCAAATTTTTCCAAAAATTGTCAAAATTTTCAAAACATGGTCAATAATTATGAAAAACTGTCAAAAATGGTCAATAATTATTAAAAATTGTCAAAATTCTTATAGAAAAGACGGTCAATAATTGTCAAAATTCGTCAATAATTGCTAAAAATTTTGAAAAATTGTCAAAAATTTTTAAATATCATCAAAAATTGTCAAGAATTTGGAAAAATCCTCAAAAACTGTCAAAATTTGGAAAAAAAAATGCTTAATAATTGCCAAATATTCGGAAAAATGGTGAATAATTGTCAAAATTTTTGAAAAATGGTCAAATTTTTCGAAAAATTGTCGAAAATTCTCAAAATTTTCAAAAAATGGTCAATAATTATGAAAAACTGTCAAAAATGGTCAATAATTATTAAAAATTGTGAAAATTTTCATAAACATTGTCAAAGACGGTCAAAAATTGTCAAAATTCGTCAAAAACTGTCAAAAATGGTTAATAATTGTTAAAAATTTTGAAAAATTGTCAAACATTTTTAAATATGGTCAAAAATTGTCAAGAATTTGGAAAAATCCTCAAAAATTGTCAAAAACTGTCAAAATTTGGAAAAAATGGTTAATAATTGCCAAATATTTTCAAAAATTTGGAAAAATGGTCAATAATTGTCAAAATTTTTGAAAAATGGTCAAATTTTTGAAAAATGGTTAATAATTATAAAAAACTGTCAAAAATGGTCAATAATTACTAAAAATTGGTTAATAATTGTTAAAAAATGGTCGATAATTGTTAAAATTTGAAAAAATTGTAAAAAATGGTGAAAAATTCACGAAAAATGGTCATTCTATTGTGCATGAGAAGCAAGCTTCTGTCGACGGTCCGACGACCGCTCACCCTTTTTTTTATATGGTTATTATTATTATTTATTATATCTTGTTTTGTTCAGTTCGCTGTTACGGAAAGTAGAGGGGCATGCAAAGCACGCCTATTATCGTATGTGGCGGTATTCCCCGGGGTGGCGGTTTTTCCCGATCTCCTCTAATCCTTATCCCACTTAATATTTTCAATATCAAGGTTGAAAATACATACGAGTTCATTTTCAAATTATTCGGATCGGACTTTTCGTTTAGAAGTTATGACGGTTATAAAAATGCTAGAAGTAGAAAACATGCAAATAATGTGTGAGAGAAGCCTTGGCGGGGCAGGTCACTATCAGTAAACCGCCTTTCGAAGCGATTGATTACAATAATTGATGTTTCTTTTATATTTTAGTTTTATTTTTAGTGCCAGTGAGCACTTGATAACTATAACGTCTTTTCTGTGTTTGTTTTATTATTCACTGACAACAATAGTTTAGTATAAACATTTTTCTTGTTTATTTTTATTTATTGTAGGTAAACGCATGACTGATGCTCATTCAATATTTCATTCACAAACTTGATATTAAAATATTCAATATAACTCTGAATATTACAGGTACATACAATTTTATTATAAAACGACTAAAAACCATTTAAACTTCCTGTGAGTAAGTTTTCCTGGTAGTAGTAGTAGCCTTAACGAAGTTTTAAATTACATACGCAAACTCTACTAAAATATTTAATAGGAAAACCCTAATAATTAATGTTCGGTGTTAAGAGTTTACTTTACACAATTAGTTTAGATACGACTCGAGAAACTTCTGTCTCTAGTATATGTCTTTAAGGAAATGAAATCACCCTAAAACTTTTAGAACGGATATACCCGTTTCTTCGTAATTGGCTACGAAGTATCTAGTAATGTCCATGAAAACTTTATATTTAGAATCTATTTGAATTGGATTGTTTGGAGATAATTTTATGCTTCGATAAATTAAATACTTGAAAATTTATTACTTGTTTCTATTCATACAGTTATTTCCAGCTTAACTGAAAGAATAGTCCAAATTGATTTCAAAAATATTGTAAATACTATTAAAGAGTGGTCTTGGGATTTGCGATTTTCAATAACATTAAATTTTATTATGAGAATAAATAGTTTCATTTTTAACATGTGTATGAAGCTGATCGGATGTTTATCGATTTTGGGAATACATATTATAGTCGCCTCCACTAATATCTCAATAATTTTTTTACCAGAAACAAATTTCCATTAAATTTCGGAGTGTAATATTTAGCACAGCTTTGTGACTACAGTTTAGAGAAGTTAACCTATGGTAAATTAGTGTTTGTTTTATTCCAGAGTGATTTTTTTGTTGTATTGCAATGTGGCGTCCATTGGCTTGTGCTGAAGATGTGAAATCTTGTAGTGACATCTTCACAAGAAAACATTTACATCCCGATACTGAAAAAGTGATAACAAATTCTCACGAATCTTTGCTTCCAAAAAACTTCAATTTAAACGATGCTTTATCTGAGACATCTGCTGAGCAAAGACGCTTTTATTTTCAGTCAAGAATATATAAAAGGCGAAGTGATTCTGGTATATTTAGGATTGACTTGAATTCATGAGGAACAAAAATATATCAAATGCATGGAAAGCAATTAGAACTACCCCTGGTTTCCCTTAAAAAAAACTGACCAATGACGAAGAAGACATTTCTCGGAGCATTACAAGCCTAAGAAGAATAATGAAATGGGATTTTTATATCAAACTACTAATAAACTGCAAATCATAATGGAATCTCAATGTTTGCGGAAATGGAGTTATATTCGTCAAAAAATAATAGTTCAGTACTATTAAACGCTTTACAAAATAAGAAAAATTAATTTCCAAAGAGCAGACCGTCCACTAAGAAGCAACAACTACTTCTCGGGCTATATGCCCCGACAGACATTGAATTACACTTCTAAAGTAAACGGGGTTGGTATATCTGTTAAGATAGAACCAACCATTCTAGTTTGCGATTAGAAGTAATAACATCACTTGTGGACCGGTTTCGGCGTTTTTGCGCTTCATCAGCACAAGGTAGATGCTATTCGTCCAGAAGCTCTGAGAGCATAATCCTGGACTAGAGACTACTGAACTATTATTTTTTGACGTCTATAGATCACGCTTTACTAATATGACAATTATTTACAGGTGACTGTAATTAAGTAAATACATACAAAACGGAGTTATATTCATTCAACAGCTATTAAACAATATAGAGAACAGCATCGACCAATTGTCTACGTAAAAGATACGACACTGCACGAAAAGGATGAAATTATTTTCCAACAAAATGCCAAACGGGAGCTCCTTTAAATAAATCCAAAAGGATAACAATAATATATGCAAGTTCAGAACTCTCACCTATTTGTATTAACACGATAATTGAACAGAAGAATACTATTTTTGTGGATATCAATTCTAATAATTGTATTTCTTAGCAGAATATTGGTTCAATTTACTACACTCATAGATTACAATGTTTTATACGAAATATATTTATTTTCAGCAATGACATTTTATCGGACCCGCACGTATTATAGGCGAATTGCCTTTTTAGCCTGATCTATGTGTTTTTTGCCCATACTGTCTTTTTTTTTAGAAAAAAAGGCATTTCTTTAAATGCTCCTATTACTAAGCCATTCTGAAATAAAATTTTGGGTCAATAATAGTCAGTGGTTCGTTTATTTTTGGTTTTTTGAGAATATTTGACTGAAAGGCTCAAAACTTGAATATTGGAAAGTCCCCCAACCTCTTGCCTTTTTATAATGAACTATTATCAGTTGATTTATAAGAGTTTAGTTTTTTTGCCTATGCTGTAAACCAACATACTTTCCACCTTGAATGAAATTTAAGTAGCTACTTCTTATTGATTTTTTGTTGGAAATAAAATGTTTAATCATGAAATTGAAATATCACAAAAGATATTTAGTTTTGGTATAGGGAATACTCCATCAAATTTGAAGTATAGTAAAGTGACTACCATTTACCGATATAAAATACAGGGTGATTCAGTTAAAAAAAATGTCAAATCGATATATTCGAGTTTGGACTCGCCATGTATACGGTTTCTCAGATATGGAAGCAGTTCTACTGAATTATAATTCTAGAAGCAGTTTATTCAAAGTATACGGGGCGTTGAACTTATTACGATTTTCAGAAACAAGTGGTCAGAACTTTTGAAATATAATTCATAATCTACTACAAACTATAACCTTATATCATTGCAATAAAGAAGTCAAGTAAAATTCAAAAAGGAAAATACAGGGTCTCCCATTAAAAAAAATTAACTTTAATCTGGCACGGCATTCTGGAAATCGCTGTACAATTACGACTAATTTAAAAGTATGTGCCTTCAGGCTGGATAGAACTGGTCAGAATTTTATTTTAATATTTTTGATGATTCACAGGATATCGCTCTAATGAGTACAGTTTTTTGAATAGGGGCATTTTGTCTATATGTTGAGATTTCTGCCTTTTTCAATGAAATTATGCCTCTAACCTTTGATTTATGTTGCCCATAAATCCAAGCACAATTCATTAGTTTTGGCAAATTTTTGAAGCTTGCTTCTTATTGCACGACATAGGACTTTTGAGGAGGCTAGTGAACTCGTAAAACGTGTAACCGTTACGAAAAGTCCGTCACGCAACAGTGTTGCCATATTTCTGAAAAGGCTAGTGAACTCGTGAAACGTATAATGTTACGAAAAAGCGAATGAGGGTTCGTCACGCAACAGTTTTGCCAGATTCCTGAATAATCCACTAATCCAATGAAACTTAAATTGATGCTTGCTTCTTATTGCACGACAGGACTTTTGGGAAGGCTAGTGAACTCGTGAAACGTGTGATGTTACGAAAAAGCGTTCGTCACGTGATAATTCATCTAAGCGACTGTGCGCAATCTCTCTTGCCGCACTGAGCTCGCACCTATAGGTGTGAAAAATTGTCAAAAATGGTCAAAAATTGTCAAAATTGTGAAAAAATGGTTAATAATTGCCAAATATATTGAATTTTTTGAAAAATTGTAAAACATTTTCAAATATGGTCAAAAATTGTCAAAAATTTGGAAAAATGATCAAAAACTGTCAAGAACTGTAAAAATTTTGAAAAAATTGTTAATATTTTCAAAAATTGTCAATATTCGTCAAAAATTTTGAAAAATGTTTAAAATTTTTGAAAAATTGTCAAAAATGGCCAATAATTGTCAAAGACGGTCAATAATTGTCAAAATCAATCGAAAATTGTCAAAAATGGTCCAAAAGGATCAATAATTGTTAAAATGGTCAAAAATTGTCAAAATTTTAAAAAAATGGTCAATAATTGCCAAATATGTTAAAATTTTTGGAAAATTGTCAAAAATGGTCAATAATTGTCAAAGACGGTCAATAATTGTCAAAATTCGTCCAAAACTGTCAAAAGTGGTCAGTAATTGTTAAAATTTTTGAAAAATTGTGAAAAATTTTTAAATATGGTCAAAAATTGTCAAGAATTTGGAAAAATCGTTAAAAACTGTCAAAATTTTGAAAAAATGGTTAATAATTGCCAAATATTTTCAAAAATTGTCAAAAATTTGGAGAAATGGACAATAGTTGTCAAAAATTGTCAAAATTGTCAAAATTTTTGAAAAATGGTCAAATTTTTCGAAAAGTTGTCAAAAATGGTAAATAATTATGAAAAACTGTCAAAAAAGGTTAATAATTATTAAAAATTGTCAAAAATTGTCAATAATTGTTAGAACCTGTCAAAAATTGTGAAAAATGGTCAATAATTGTTAAAATTTGGAAAAATAGTCCAAAATGGTCAAAATTTTTGAAACATTGTCAAAAATGATCAATAATTGTCAAAACTGTCAAAATTTGTTGATAATTGTCAAAAATGATCAATAATTATTAAAATTTGAAAAAATTGTCAAAATTTTGAAAAAATGGTCTATAATTGTTAAAAATTGTCAAAAATTGTCAAAAATGGTCAATAATTGTCAAAGACGGTCAATAATTGTCAAAATTCGTCAAAAATTGTCAAAAATTGTCAAAAATTGTCAAAATTTTTGGAAATGGTTAAAAATTTACAAAAATGGTCATTCTATTGTGCATAAGAAGCAAGCTTCTGTCGGCGGCCGCGACGACCGCTCACCTTTTTTTTAAACAAAAATCTTTGATGAATAAGGTACTCATTAATAGTTGGGAAACAACATTAACGATAATCTCCTCAATTAAATGCTGGAACAATTTCGGAAAATAATTAACCCTGGATAATTATTCCAGTAGTATAAACATTGGTTGATTTTTTTTTCGTATTCATGTTCATACGAATTGGAAACAGTACCTAACTATTTCAGTAAACCAGTTAATTAGGCGATACGTTTTTTTTCTACTAACTGCTATCATTTCAACCCTCGTTTAACCCAGCTTAACAATTTCAGGTCACTTTAGACTAAACAAGTCTAAATTACCAAAAACCGTCATTATCCTGCTCTATACATACTCAGTGATCCTTGAAGTCCAAATTAACTAGAACTTTGTCAACGCTAAATATTCTCCCTTTATGTGCTTATTAGGGGAATGAGAAAAACAATTACTTGCTTAATTGAAGGTGAAAACAACCAACTAATGAAAGAAACTATTTAGATCAACAGTTTTAGGTAATTATTCTGTAATGTATTTTCCCAAATACATGCAGCACCCCGTATAATATATTTCTTTTGATCAATAAGTAGGTCAATAACTAATTTGAACAAAGAAGATTTGGATATAATTAATATGTATGCATACGTGATGACGTCGAATATAAATAGTTGATATTGACGATATTCATCAATACCTACGTTAGCCTAATGTAATGTCTGTAGTACGTCCAGTCTTGACGCGTGAGTTAAAGTAAAAAAAAAGTGAGCGGTCGTCGGACCGCCGACAGAAGCTTGCTTCTTATGCACAATAGAATGACCATTTTTCGTGAATTTTTCACCATTTTTCAAAAAAATTTACAATTTTTGACCATTTTTGACAGTTTTTGACGAATTTTGACAATTATTGACCGTGTTTGACAAATTGACCATTTTTGACAATTTTTCAAAAATTTTAACATATTTGGCAAACATTGTCCATTTTTTCAAAATTATTTTGACAATTTTTTCAAATTTTAACAATTATTGACCATTTTTGACAATTATTGATCATTTTTGACAATTTTTCAAAAACGTTGACCATTTTAGACCAATTTTCCAAATTTTAACAATTATTGACCATTTTTGACAATTTTTGAGCATTTTTGACAGGTTCTGACAAAATATTTGACCATTTTTCAAAAATTTTGACAATTTTCAATAATTATTGACCATTTTTGACAGTTTTTCATAATTATTGACCATTTTTTCAAAATTTTACAATTTTTGACCATTTTCGACAGTTTTTGACAATTATCGACCGTCTTTGACAATTATTGACCATTTTTAACAATTTTTCAAAAATTTTAACATATTTGGCAATTATTGACCATTTTTTCAAAATTTCGACAATTTTTTCAACTTTAACAATTATTGACCATTTTTGACAATTATTCATCATTTTTAACAATGTTTCAAAAGTTTTCACCATTTTAGACCATTTTTCCAAATTTTAACAATTTTTGACTATTTTTGACAGGTTCTGAAAATTATTGACCATTTTTGACAATTTTTCGAAAATTTTGACCATTTTTCACAAATTTTGACAATTTTTAATAATTATTGACCATTTTTGACAGTTTTTTATAATTATTGACCATCTTTTCAAAATTTTGATAATTTTTAACCATTTTTCCAAATTTTTGAAAATCTTTGAAAATATTTGGCAACTATTAAATATTTTTTCAAAATTTTTGACAGTTTTTGACAATTTTTGATGATTTTTCCAAATTCTTGACCATTTTTGACCATATTTAAAAATTTTAGACAATCTTTCAAAAATTTTAACAATTATTGACCATTTTTGACGAATTTTGACAATGATTGACCATCTTGACAATAATTGACCATTTTTGACAATTTTTCAAAACTTTAACATATTTGGCAATTATTGACCATGTTTCAAAATTTTAACAATTATTTTATAAATTTTGATTGGTTTTGATAATTATTGACGGTCTTTGACAATTATTGACCATTTTTGACAATTTCTCAAAAATTTTAACCATATTTCAAAATTTTTGTCAATTATTGACCATCTTTGACAATTTTTGAAAATATTTGGCAATTATTCACCATTTTCTCAAAATTTTGACAGTTTTTGACCATTTTTGATCATTTTGGTTTTTTGTACTTTTGATTTAATTGCTTATGTATAGAAACTAGTTGTCCTTATCAGAAAACATCTCCTTCAATAAATTCTTCATAGGACGCTCTAGTTCCAGGAGTTTATATCTCCAGAGAATCTCTTAGTATTTGAAGATATGCCTCGTCAAAGTTGACACAGTTTTGGTTCCGTAGACAGTTTGTTGATATTTGCACAAGAAGTATTTAGTAGTTAGTGAAAAATGTTCAGTGAATTCAAGAGTAGGTTTCCTGAAAAATCTTAAGAAACTTATCCTCTTAAAGAGGGATGATAGCAGTGCCTATTTATCTCAAGAGAAATATGATATTGATGTTGAGCCAATTATGATCAAGCGAATATGGGAAACGAATTCAAGCTCATTGTGTTTAAATTACGTGAGATCTTTAAATATTCATTAGATAAAGCAAATAGTTTTGGAAGGGGCAGGAATGGCAAAATTGCTGACAAAGACTCATTAGAATATTGTAGCCGTTTTAGCAGAGCTACAGGTACATAGTGTGTTTGAAGAGAATTATTGTAATTAAATGAGTTTTACGAATCATTACAGGTACAACGTATAATCAGTTCAACAAGTAAATTGATGATTTAAGTATGTGCTTCGATTCGTTTTCATAATTGTTCATATAAATTGTTGAAAACAGCGTTAATAATCGAAATGACTTTAACCGTGTAGTATTTTACCAAAAATAAGATAATAGCAGATAATAAGAAAAAAAGTTTTTACCATCGGCCAAAACAGGCGATAGTGTTGGACTGCCCGCTTCCGATGTTGATAGAGCAGTGCTAGGCGTTGTTAGGACAGATTTCAATTGTCATCTCTCAACTCCCATCACTCGACTGTCATTTTTCAACTGTCACATGCCAATTGGTGTCCGTCACGAGAAAAGGGGGCGTCGCCGCGTGGAGGGACTGGCCAAGGTGACTCTACCCCTGCTAGATTACCACAGCTATCCACAAAAAAAAACATTTTAATGATTGTCCAGTCCAATGAGGGAATCTGGCTACAGAAAAAGTCTCTTCGTGAAATTGCAGCTCCTTCAAATGAAATTACGCAGCCCCACAACAATGTTATGGATAAGATGCTCTTCCAACCAATATGTGGTTGAAAAAATGCCACTGTAGGGCAGCAATAGTATATTGTGTCACAAGGGCAGTAAATAAACTTCATTTGTCCGAGATTATCAGCTGCACGACCGAGCGTAACGAAGCGAGTGCAGCGGATAGCTAAGGTCTGCTAAAGCGTTTCCCGTGTGGTGCCACTCGTACCACATAATATTGGATAGATGTGTTCATCAACAATTATATAAAAGTATTAGTAAGTATAAATATATATAGTTTTGGTATTTATGACAATTAGATTTAGAAAAAAAGGGACAATTATAACTTGAACTCCACTAAGGTCAGACGCCTGGCCGGAGTTTGAATATTAATGTAGATTGTATGTAAAAATGTTATAAAGATATACAAGTTAATTTTAATGAGAGTTTCGATTAATAACAACCCGACACTTTCACATGGCGAACCTGCCATGATCAAAAAGTAACTATTATTCAACAAAGTTTTTATTCGCCAACTACGACCTCTTACACCCGCATGTGTGACACACAACTGATTTTCGCCTTCCAAATAAACAAAAAAATAGGAAAATATGAAAAAAAAAACTTCGATTTACACTGACGTTTAATAAAAATTAACGTGAAATGGCAAAGTACAAAGTTACAGAGGATAAAAAAACTACAAAATCGCGGCGTCAAGAATTTTCGGCCCTTGGGCTAGTGAATTATACTTTTTGCCCTATTTTTGGTATTCATATAATCGGTTTTCCGGTTAGGTAAGCGAAAAATGGTCTATGTGACTGGAAATTTTATGGAAGTTTATCTTGTTAGAATGAATGATAATTCTCTCCATAAAATTGGCAACGTTGCATCCTTTCCTAGTATTCTATTCAACATTAACAGGAAAAGATAGCTAGTACCCTTAAATTTTTTTTAATTTAACTGAAAAATTAGTATTTTATGTCTTTTCAACTCTAAATTCTGGCAAAAATCATGAAAAAAATTTAAATTCAAATGAGAATGTGTTTTTGAATTTTTTTTATGCTTACGCTTACACGCTTCCATTTGGTTCCAATGTTTTAAACTCCAGATAATCCGGGTAATGTCGATAGTAGCCAAATTCGAATTTCAACCATAACAAATATACATTATAATTTTCCTATTCGTTTCTTTTGGTGTGGGAATGTATTGATATGATATTTTATTTTATGTTTTATAATTTTTTTATTGTTTGATTTTATGATTTTTGTTTTACCCGGAATAATTTCAAGCTTAGGAATTTTAATTTACTACACAGTGTACTCACCTTTTCTTTTAATTAAAACTCAGCTTCTCTGGGTTTGGGTTCATAGGTTTAATGTGTAAGAAATCTAATTAGAGTTATTTTTTTAATTAGCGCCAAAATTCAATGATATTTAAATAAAGTTTTTAACATCTGGTTTGAATTTAAATACTTTCCTAAATACGGTCCTGTGTACTCACCCTGAAAGTGCCCATGTGATGTGTAACAGGTGTTCAGTATAGTTGTACCAACTGATAAAAAGAATTACTTCGAAATAATACTTGGGATGAAACAATTTTGAATTTATTTTATGAAAATCAATGTTGTGGACATAAATAAGCAAGATAAACGTTATTTCTTACATCAAATAGGAGAATAAAACTTAACTAAGATGGTCTTTCACTCAACAATCACATTCATACAATGAAAATTATTTTTAATACATGCAATTATGCAACTCTTTATACATTAGTGTATTCACAGTGATACCGTTTTAAAAAAGCCAAAACGAAACGCGAAATGGACGATACAGTTGTATCTGAATTTGCAAAATATCTATATTCCTTTTATATACACTCACAAGTAAGTTTTTTATTTTAAATATATATATTTATTAAATACCATTTATCTACTATTAATGTTGAAAAATGAATAATTACTTCTTTCCTGTTATAGACCGCTCTGGGCCTTTGTGAAGTAACCTCCAAAACGAAAAGCAAGACAACTCCAATGCAGAATGCCTCTTGTTGAAATTTAATATATGGTTTATTTAAATTTATTTACTTACGAATTTCCCTCGGTGTTTATTTTTTTCGGGAACCGTGTTACAAGGTTAGTTAAACTATTTTCACTATTAATTACATAGATATTTTATCAAATTTACAAACTTTTTCTCTGAGCGAAATAACGTGCTTCTTGTAGAAAATTCATTTTCGAAAAGGGACGACGCTTTCCCTATCAACAAGTACCTAACAACCCATTTTCTCTTTCTTCCTTAGCAACAAACTGCCTACTATCTCCAAAAGTAAATTCTTTGTTTGATTGTCATTGACCAATCAAATTACCTTATAGTTGTCCATTAAATAGATTTTATTATATTCTTTGATATATTTAATCTTTTTTAAAAGAAAGCATCATATTTTAAACTTCTAAATGAATTATTTAAGCTTAAATCTTTTATTTATTAAATCTTTAAATTATTTGACATATTCAATTTAGGTTGGTAATTTTCCTGTTCTAGCTGACAATTCTATGTTCAAACCTGTCATACATCAGATGATAAATACTTTCACAAGTGTCATAGGTCTAATAACTGTATTAAAAGTATTTCTATTTTAGATTCTACCATAATACGAATAAATTTCGTAATGCTTTTGGACAAATTTAATTTTACATGAAGAAATTCAAAATAATACATAAAAACCATAAACATTCCCGTTTAAAGGTAGATCTTATATTTGATACCAGGTGATTTGTTTGAGTTTTCTTTATATAATTGAATTTTAGACTTGATCCATTGTATGTATATAAGAGGTACATTATAAATTTTGAATTGCTTCTTTGAGTTTGATTTATTTCAATTTGAATCATTTAAATAGTTTTCCTTTAATATTCTATAATTATTGGAGCTTTTATGTTAAAAGTAACTCGTGTCGGTTATGTACAATGTGTAGTTATTATTTTTCGTATCAGTATATATCTCTTCAGTGAATCCACAAATTGTTACCAATCCTGTTCGTCACCAGTAACTTTTCCCGCGTTGGCAACACTTTTCTCACTGCTTTCGAACTCGCGTCGTCTCATAGATCATTCGACCTTTCTGGTCCCCTCTTTGTGCCGTCAATATCATATTTTCTGGTCTTTGGATTCCTAGCCTTTGTACATAGTACCATAATCACAACTGCTGTTTTCTATGTACTCTCAAATTAACTGAATTTGTAGTTCTTCTCTAATACCCATCAACATTTCTTGTTGTCTCCATTAAAGTACATTTTCGCACACCTATCAAATACCCTATTTCTACTCCTTGTATACTATTTTTCATTTTGTTAGTCAGTACCCAGATCTCGCTCCCATATAATATGATCAACCCTGTGAATCGTCCACATTCACATTCGCATGATACGTTTTCAGCGAGTTCCCTCCAATTGTTTGATGTATAAAAACATACAATTTTATAAACTGGTCTAAAGTTAACGTTGTTCTACCAAAACGCCGTTAGTCTTGATGGTTCACTATTTATATAGGCTAAATAGGTTGTTTACGTATTCGGACTGTTCGAGCTCAGCACGCAAATTTTCTGCTTTTCTGCTTACGAAAGCATTTTGACGAGAGAGAAAAACGCGTTTAATTCATTTAGCTTTGCTTGCGAAGGGAGTAATTGGACGGTTCTGAGCAGAGCCAATTAAGATGTGCATTCAATGGTTAATTTTAATGAAAATCATTTGAAGTAATAATTAAATGGAGGCTCATAATTAGTATTAATAATTATAAATATGTTTTGGGATACTTTTTTGTAGGTGAGCGATTTTTGTTGGTATTAATTTGGAATTTGGCTTAATCCCGACCAAAAAAGGGGCATATGGGTGATTCTGTTCTAACTGTGTTTTTTTTTATTAATAACTTTTGTTCTTTAAAATTGATTTTTTTTATTTGTTTATGCATATTATTACTCTACTTTATTGTAAAAATTAATGTCTGTAAGGATTTTGCTACAACTTCAAAGCATCGAGAATGATAATCAAATTTCAAATTGTCCGTTTCACGGTACTGACTCACATATCATCGGTACTGACATAAAGTAAATTTAGTAGACATTATTTGGAAAAATCGTTTAATTTATTGTTTTGTACACATTTATATACATTTTAATTTATGAGATAATTAGTTTGAATCATTTATTGCTACAAAAAAAATAAGAAATTTATCGAAAAATTTTAGATATCCACATGACACGGTACTGACATTTAAGACTGTAAGTTGCAAGTAATACTATAGAAAAAAAGTGATGAAATATGATCATGAATATCTAATTAACACAGAAATTCCATTAATAGATTGTTGATTAAGGGCCAGTGAGAACAAATAGTGAAGGAAATAAGAAATCACAGTTGGAACAGAATCACCCATATAACAATTCAAAACGCATATATTCGAGGTTTCCAAACCCGACCTGAAATAATTGTTGAAGTGCATGCATAAAATTCATTTATATTTCCATGAATCTTTTTTATTGATTCTCTGTGGTTTTAAAGATTTTCTACTCACTTTAACTACTAATTAAAGAAATTGATTTTTGTTTCAATAAGTATCTACTAAATGGCATTTAAATTAAAAGAACAAAAATCTCCTTTGGTAACAGCTTTTCTTTTGTGATTGGTGATTAAAATCAAACTTGTTTGTTTCGAAGGAAAAAACGACTCTTTCAGGCTCCTTACAGTAGCAGAGGTCGTAAAAATTTCTTTAGAATCAATGAAGATAAAATTTCCCCAGTTAACTTGGAAACCCAAGGATATCGATGTAAAATTTATTGTCCTAAAGAGAATTATAGCGGTGAAGGAGGGTCAGACTGGAACTAAAGGAATTCAAATCGCACTTTAGAATACATTAACAGGGTTAAGGCAGAACTTAGTATCATAAATTTAAAAAAACCAAAATACTTTTTTTGTTTCCTAGACATTTTGAATCGACCTCTACTACTGATTTTGATAAAGTGAGACGCTTATACAACATTCTTATAGAATAAAACATCCTAAGAGACGTTGAAATAGGTCCACAGATTTGCATTTTTATGAATTATAAAATATTGCGTGTGAATCAGTTGAATGAATATTTTTGAAATGGAGCATAAACAAATAAAGCTATTTCTATTTTACATTTTTAAATTATTGTTTGTTCGAAATAAATTTAAATGATATATTATTCGTTGCAACTAGTTTATTCGAACAAAGGAAAATACAGCGAAGCAAAATAGCATATTGTGAATAATAAAATTATATTATTACATTTTTTTCAGTTAACACTTATTGAAAGTTTACTGGAAATTCTTTGTATGCTTAAGAAAACGCAAGTCTTCTCTTTAGAATGACTCTCAACGGTTTTGATACCTGGTTGACCTTTTTAAGGATATATTTTTATCCGAAAATTTTTCTTTCAATTTCCTTATATACAATAAATTGATACAATATAAATGTTATCAAATACAATAAACAAATAACAAATTAATACATACATAATATTACTCCAACGGTTTCATAAATTATACTTGCATCATCACTGAATTGAAGGAAATGGAAAATTGATATTAATAAACAAGCAATTATTATTTTTTGTGAAATCAAACCACAACCTCTTTATATGTTTTTCATGTCAACGTTTTGGTAACGTTCCAGTTACCGTTATCAAAAATATCTGATTTTTTTTTCATTATCCGACACATGGAAAAATTCGACTAGACAAGCAAAACAATTTCGAAGTTTAAGACTGTACAAAATTGTAAGATAGATAGATAGATAGTTTATTCTTGTAAGGCCCGGTACTTCCACCATCGAATAGTTATTTATCTGACACTTTATTCTGTAGATAAATAAAGTACCGTCTCTTCACTGTCAAGCTGAACACAAACTTTCCTCATCAGTTGGGTACGCAGACGACCTGCAGAAGAATTCGCAAGATGGTGTTCAGATAATGGACTGCTGATTAATGAATAGAAAACTGTATTTATGATTTAACAAAAAAACTTCAGCTATGATTTCTGATAGAACAAGTGACTAACTTTAAATATCTAGGGGTGACCTTAGACCAGAAGCTTACATGGGAAGTACCTACATATTGACAAAGTGGTCTCCAAAATGAGTATTTTATGCTTCATCTTTAGACAACTGTATAATACAACTTCCCTGCAGGTATTAAAATCAGCCTATTTTGGACTGGTGAAGTAATTACTTACTCACGGACTAACTTTTTGGGGAAAATTTTCACATAGGGTCAAATTATATAGAATGCAGAAAAAAATACTGAGATGTATTAGCATTATGTAAAAGTCTATTTAAATCCTTAGAAATGTTAACACTGGCATGTCTCTATATACTCTTGACTACATTAGAAATTAAAAAAAATGAGCTCAACAAGTAAGAAATAACATGATTCGTGGACACGCGAAGAGGTAATGATTTGAGATTACCCTATCCCGGCTGACTATTGGACAGGATACTTTTTTTTCTGGAGAAAAATTTCTGCGGATTTCTTCTTAATTTTTATCTTGTTAAATTGATTTCATTTCCAAATTTACCTTTAAAGTGTATCTAAAATATTTATGGACTATTCTACTACTTTTTGTTGACAAGTCTCACAAATGGGATCTTTTGTGTGTAATTTAAACATGTGAAGTTGTCTCATTTGATAGATGACTGAAAAATTTATTTATTCATTTACTTATTTGAGGCCCGATCTCTTCACCATCGAGTAGCTATTTATTTGACACTCTATTCTGTAGATAAATAAAGTACCGTCTTTTCACAGTCAAATATGGTTATCTATCAGATCAATGCCGAATACTTATTTGCCAGTTCAAGTTCCAGATAAAACTTTATTTGACGGATTAGTAATACGTTTGTACACCAGTAATGCAATAGTTTATGTTAGTGGGTATGTTTTAAAAAAATGTTTGTTGCAACATTCTTGTCCAATTTGTGAAGAATTTAACCAACAAAACTTATTGGATAGAGGAGCCAGAATTTCACTAAATTGAAAGCCTATGTCCAGAAAGAAAATTTGCCTTTTGGGGAGGTTTGACAGTACCCCCTATCAATATTGTGCAATAAATAGTAAAACTTGAAAATATATTTTAATAAAATGGCTGGCAGAGATAGCATTGGAAATCTGTTGTTTGAATATGTACCTTTCAGCCACCCCTGTACAAATTTTCCAAAAAGTTATATGTTATCTCTTTGTAGTAGATCACGTATTTATTTTACAATGAAATTTATAAATCGCTACCTTAAAAGCAACAAATCAAATAAGCCTGATATAAAATTGTCAATATTAAATTTTTTTTTTAAATTGTCTGTGTTTATTAAATGCCTATTCCTGCTACTACTTGTTTCATTTCAGTCAAATAATTTGTAAATAATTCAGTACTAGTTAAACTTCTAGTGTAGTAATTAATATTCGATGGCTACTTACCAAAAGAAAACATGTATTCAAAAAAAAAGTTTTCTAGCAAGGTACGTTTTTACCGGCCCCCGTAACAAACACTCAATCTATAAATCAACAACTAATGACTGTACGACCCTCGTAAATAAGAGCCACGTGCTAATCTCACTGGCGACAGCGGCTTTACTTTATAACACGACATTAAAGACCCAAAGGGTGAGTTGAACTACTATTCTTGTCAATGTACGGTGACTCGGACTAGAACGATACGTAGTTTTGGAAATTATAAATGTTGCCACAGTTTACAAAAAGCAATGCCTTTGACACAAAATAAAAATGTCTCCGATTAAAATAAAAACTTAACAATAATAATGGACAAAAATAATGAAATGAATGACTGAAAAGCTAAATAAAGCCCAACAAACTGGAACGTAGCTAGATTAAGCTCATCACTTGTATGCAAATTGATAATAATATAATAACTCTTGTTGGTTAAAACAAACTTCAAAGCGACTATTCCAGTGAATCCAAAATAAAACAGTTGAATAATTATATTAAAATGAGTTTATACACACTCAATAAACGAATAAAACGCTTTTAACCTTCACAATTTTCGAACAATTTTTTCATATTCAAATAATGTTTTATCACGTCAATTAACAAAAAACTGAAAATCACAAATGTATATCGATGCTAGTTCATACCTTCGATCATTAAAAAGAATAATTGAATAACCCGCTATACTGACAACACACTTTGTTTGTAACCAACATCTAAATCGATTATTTTATCCCAAAGCTAGGATAGCAATACACACAGCAGATGTCGCAGCTTTAGTACCAACAACACACACTGCCGTGATGCGTGAGAAAGGGGTTAAATTGATTGAATCATCAGATTATTATTTTCAAGTAATTGTAGAAATACTTATTTTAGATTTATTTATCATCATAATCGCAAAGCGGATTTAGACCAGTAAGGAGTCTAGAAGATCACATATTCACGATAAAACAGATAGTAGGAGGATAAAAATACATATCTAGCTTTCATAGAACTTGAAAAGGCATTTAACGGTAACTAGAAATAAAGTATGGGAAGGATTGAAAGGCAAAGAAATAGGTAAAATAATAAAAGTTATCCAAGACATATATTAAGACAAATAAAAATCTCATAATAACTTGAAGTCAGAAGTATTTGAAACTAGCATAGGATTGAGACAAGAAGGAGGACCAAGCCCAACCTTATTCAATGTACATATGGACACCATTATAAAGAAAAGCGAACATAAAACTAAGAAAAGGTTCATTGGATACAGAAATTTAGAGAGTAGAAATACTGGAGATAATTTTTGCAGATGATGTAGTACTAATAGCAGGAGGCGAGAAAGAATTGAAAACATAAACATCTTGAAAGAAGTTATGGAATAAGAGGACATCAGAATAGACACAAATAAAACAAAAATACTAATGACAGGTGAAACTAATATTAATGCAGACATCAAAATAGATAACATAAAAGTAGATCAAGTTGAAGAATTTAAATACCTAGGAGTAATGTTTGGCGAGACGGAAAAACAAGACGCTGGAATAAATCAACGAATTGCAAAAACAATTAAACTGTACTATGCTAACAGAAAAGTTATTAATAAAAAAGGAATATCCAAACAAACAAAGATAAAAGTATACAAGAGCAGTACTTATTTATGGATGCTAATCTTGGACTCTCTCAACCAGACAGAAAAGTAAAATTTTAGGAGCAGAAATGAAGTATCTAAGAAGAGTGGCAGGAATGAATGGAATGGGCGAAATAGGGAATACAGAAATAAGCGATAAACTGGCAGTACAACCAGTATTAAAATTCAAACAACAACGACAACTCAGTTGGTGGGGTCATATCCAGAGAATGGATAACAGGAGGTAGATAAAACGAATATGTGAGGAAAAAGCACAAATGAAGAAGAGAAGAAGGAGACCAAGACAGACTTGGACAAAAAGGTGGTTAAGATATTACAAGAGATAGACAAATCCTGGAAAGAAGCTAAAACATTAACAAAAGATAGAAAACCATGGAAAAATTTCATATATGCAGACCTATGGCTACGAGGGTATAAGATTATAATATAAATATATATTCATATTATTTCCGTAGGAATACATTTTAGTTGCCGACGACCAGATTGAATAAATGAATAAAGGCTTTGCTCCTGCTCTAAGACATTTTTTCCACCTGATCCAAACATTATATCACTTGTAATGGAATGGCATAGTCTAGCTTCCTTCGCAATATTCTCTTCCCCAATGATATTTTTCCATCGCTGAAGTTGATTTGTATCTCGAGGAAACCAGATATTTACTTAAATCAACACCAACAATGCAGATTGAAAAAAACTCTTTTTACATTTTTGAAGTTTTGATTTTTATATTTGCTAATATACTATATTAATGTCATTCATGATACGAGTTTGCTGGGAAATTCTTCTCCAAGTTATGGAGAAAAATAGAGATTTCGCAATTGACAGGTTCATTGGTGCCTAGGGAAGGGAAAACAGAAAAAAGGTGACCTCCGACAGAAGCTTGCTTCTTATGCACAATAGAATGCGAGGTTGGGAAAACCATCAATAAAAATACGCGCAATAGAATGCAAGAACATCATTATCTTCACTTCTAAAAGGAATGTGCAACAAAACCATTTCTCGTCGATAGTCATTTAAATTATTGGCCATATTGTAATTGCGATATCTTATGACCTTTTTCAAATTTTAACAATTATTTACCATTTTTGACAATTATCGATAATTTTGACAGTTTTGACAATTATTAATCATTTTTGACAATTTTTCAAAAATGTTGACCGTTTTAGAACATTTTTCCAAATTTTAACAATTATTGACCATTTTTGACAGGTTCTGACAATAATTGACCATTTTTCAAAAATTTTTACCATTTTCAACAATCATTGACCATTTTTGACAGCTTTTCATAATTATTGACCAATTTTTCAAAAATTTTGACAATTTTTGACAATTATTGACCATTTTTTTCAAAATTTTTTACAATTTTTGACCATTTTTTCAAAATTCAACAATTATTGACCACTTTTGATCATTTTAACAGTTTTGACAATTATTGATCGTTTTTGACATTTTTTCAAAAATGTTGACCGTTTTTCCAAATTTCCACAATTATTGAACATTTTTGACAGGTCCTGATAATAATTGATAATTTTTCACCATTTTTCAAAAATTTTGACCATTTTTCAAAAATTTTGAAAATTTTCGGCATTTATTGACCATTTTTGACAGTTTTTCATAATTATTGACCATTTTTTCAAAAATTTTGATAATTTTTGACCATTTTTTTAAATTTTGACAATTTTTGACCCTTTTGTTAAAATTTTTGACAATTTTTGACCATTTTTTCAAATTATAACAATTATTGACAATTATTGACAATTTTTAATAATTATTGATCGTTTTTGACATTTTTTCAAAAATGTGGACCATTTTAGACCATTTTTTCAAATTTCAACAATTATTGACCATTTTTGACAGTTTTTTATAATTATTGACCATTTTTTCAACATCTTGACAATTTTTGGCCATTTTTCAAAATTTTAACTATTATTGACCATTTTTGACAGTTTCTGACAATTATTGACCATTTTTGACAGGTTCTGACAATAATTGACCATTTTACAAAAATTTTGACCATTTTTTAAAGTTTTTGACATTTTTCAACAATTATTGACCATTTTTGACAGTTTTTTATAATAATTATTGAAATTTTTTTCAAAATTTTGACAGCGGCACGCCTCTTTCTGCACTAAACGTACACTATGGCCTGCGTCTCTCTCTCTCTCTCTTTCTAATGAGTCATCGCGTGACGAACGCTTTTTCGTAACATCGCACGTTTCACGAGTTCACTAGCCTTCTCAAAAGTCCTATGTCGTGCAAAAAGAAGGAAGCTCCAAAAATTATGGGCTAAATGAACTGTCAATCTAAATTCATTGGGATTTGGAGGAAAACCTGCCGATAAATGGCAAAAAGTAAGTAATTTTGGTTGCATAAGTTTAAATATAGCTAGTTACTAATAATATTATTGTTGCTAGACTTGGACCGACTATAAATACCGAATAAAAAAGAAAGGCAGTATAATTAAAACAGACCAAACTGGAGGTGGACCACCTACTCTTGCCTCATTTAATAATGATGACTTGAAGGCACTGGATATATTAGAAGGCAAACAATTTTATGCAGGAACTGGAAGTGCAGGAGTTGGTGCATTGAGAATAATATACAAACCTGTGAATATAATCTAGTAATAAACCATTTGGTCTCTTTTGAGTCGGTCGTGCTTACATTTATTTGTAAAATGATAATTTACAAATATATTTGTTGAAGTTCAATGTTCGTTTCTCTTAATTGGAGTGAAATTTCATAAATTGGCTCAAGAAACTGTAGATAAATTTCCGAACACATCAGTGCCATTTGAGGTGATTTTTTGCCTGAGCAGAACGCGGACATACATTAGACTGAGGAAGCTTAACCAAAAAATCAATATTAACAACTGCCAAAGAAAACCTTTGTTCACAAACACCAAAAAATAAATGGTTTCCTTGGTTTTGCGTTTTCATTATTTTTTTCATGTACCTACCTAAAGCTGAATAATAAGTCAAATTACTATTCTAGCTCATTGTTTGGAGATTGGTACTACTTTAAATTGGCAGTAGTTGTACCTTCCTTTTTTTTGAGGAACTCATATTGATAGATAGATTGAAAATATACTCATTCAAGTAATAAAAATGTCTCAGAACAAAAAAACGAGCAGTATATTTTTCAATCTAATTAATGTAATTTCTGATCCTCTCCAGGAGTTCCAATTAAAACATTACCCTTACCGAACTTCTAATTTATATTCCGAATAAGAAACTTCCAAAGACTTTTTTTAGGTTCTGTAACATTTGATTTAAAAGTTCTCGAAGCTATCAAATTTCGAAGGGGGCTTCGATATAATATTTCATGTAATTTAAATAATTTACTCAAGTTCAGAAGAACGGCATAAACAAAGAGAATGAGGAGAATTATCAAGGGACGAGAAAGTGATGTTGCTTCAAGATAGCCACTCAGTTTATTTGTTAATACACTCCTGACAAAATCAACGCAACAGCATATTACAATAAACAAATTGCTCTATTGAAATGATTTTTTTGACACTAACTACATTTTCATGTAACTTCAGTTTTCTTTGAGTTTATGACGTTTAATTTTTCTTTCTTCACGTGATTCCATAAATGCTCAAACGGCTTGAACTCTGGACTTTTTGGTAGTCACCGCCTAATTGGTACCAAGTAGATTGAGAAAATCGAGTACCTCACAATCATTAACTTTCAACTTTCATTATCTGTGTAGGTGGCGTTATATAACGTTTTGGCCCATGCACACGGATTTACAATTTTTCTCTTTCATACCGAGAGTAAAAGCAGTTAGCCTGCACGTTATCTCCTCTAGCCAAGTATGATTAGTACTTTGCCCCTTAGTAGTAAACCCAATATGTTTTATTTCTTTACTTCATTTTGAATTGAGGAATGAAGGAATGAAGGAATGAAGGAATGAAGGAATGAAGGAATGAAGGAATGAAGGAATGAAGGAATGAAGGAATGAAGGAATGAAGGAATGAAGGAATGAAGGAATGAAGGAATGAAGGAATGAAGGAATGAAGGAATGAAGGAATGAAGGAATGAAGGAATGAAGGAATGAAGGAATGAAGGAATGAAGGAATGAAGGAATGAAGGAATGAAGGAATGAAGGAATGAAGGAATGAAGGAATGAAGGAATGAAGGAATGAAGGAATGAAGGAATGAAGGAATGAAGGAATGAAGCAATGAAGGAATGAAGGAATGAAGGAATGAAGGAATGAAGGAATGAAGGAATGAAGGAATGAAGGAATGAAGGAATGAAGGAATGAAGGAATGAAGGAATGAAGGAATGAAGGAATGAAGGAATGAAGGAATGAAGGAATGAAGGAATGAAGGAATGAAGGAATGAAGGAATGAAGGAATGAAGGAATGAAGGAATGAAGGAATGAAGGAATGAAGGAATGAAGGAATGAAGGAATGAAGGAATGAAGGAATGAAGGAATGAAGGAATGAAGGAATGAAGGAATGAAGGAATGAAGGAATGAAGGAATGAAGGAATGAAGGAATGAAGGAATGAAGGAATGAAGGAATGAAGGAATGAAGGAATGAAGGAATGAAGGAATGAAGGAATGAAGGAATGAAGGAATGAAGGAATGAAGGAATGAAGTAAAAAAATATGAGAAATAGTAAATTTAGTTCAAGTGCTTGTGCTATTGAGCGCAACCTAAACAAATTAATGGATGAGGATATTTCCTTCAATCTGTTCATATGTTAATTCAACTAAATTCATTTCTTATATCCAGAAATGGAACTTTACCAATAATAATAATAGCTCGTCTTATGATATCTTTTTAACCAAGCTCCATCCACAAGACCTGTTACTGAATGTTATTTTCATCCATATACAATGGAATAAAATGGTATCCTCGGGGAAAAATTGGTATGGCCGGTACTGCGTTATGAAATTTAACATTTTAGTTAGATTTCTTGAACTCGCGAATCAATAATTAGAAAATAAAGTTTTGAAACATGAAACGTTCGATCTATTTTTGTAATAACTGAAATTATGTTTAATAAGATCTTTTCAGCACATGTAACATTGTTGTAACATGATATGATCCACCTCAATTTGTATTGAATAAAAAATAATTATATCGTGTATGCTTCTATAATTATGTTTCATGAAAGCGAAATATTTCATTATCTATATTGCTTTTACATAGCATTTGATAAACAAAGCAAAAATATATTTATTTTTGAATGAATTCAGATTTGATTTTCAATTCTTTTGATTATAAAAATATTGGACGTTCGTTCTACACCATCACACTCGTAATTAAATTTGAATTCAACTGTAAATTAATTATAATTCTGTCTCTCCGCGTGATTTCATGTATATTTCGGAATTTAATTAATCCCTCCACTTGATGAGCTCTACTAACGTTTAATTGCCTTTATGTCTAATATAAAAAAAATCTTCTAAATTAAATTCTTATATAATGAGATCTTTGAATAGAAGAAATCTAATTAAAATCTTTCGATTTCGCAAAAAAAAACTCTTAAAATCCAGGTAACGTCTTTCTAATTAGTGTATTCTCAACATTATTAAATATGAAAAAGACTTGCTTATCGGATTTAGTGTCTTAAGATTAGTTTTAGTCTTATTTCAGTCGTAATTATTTTAATTACAAATCTAATTCGTCTTTTCAATTACGTTGTTTTTATCACCCACTCAAGCAGAAATTGTTGAGTATGAGAATCTGTTGTGAACTGAAGCAGGTAGCAGCATAAAAATTACTGGGTGAACATCCCAACACAAATGCATTCATAAAAGAACCATGCCTGATACGTATATACACAGCGCACAGGAGCACCTCATACTGAAATTTATAAAAAATTTCTTGACTTGTCACACTACTTTTAACCCTCGCTCGGTGACGTACGGTATGACAGACCGACGAATCGGAAGAAAGCGCACAAGTTCGTCTACTTTCGGCGAAGCGCGCTAAGACCCTAGGTACCTTCCGGGATCCAATACTGTAATTTACTCATCTAGTGACAGTTATCTCCGAGAACGCCTGTTAGCAGCACATCTATTTCGGTATTATGGACCTTACGTCACCGAAGTCATAAGCGGAGCGACAGACCCAGGTCACCGATCGAAGTTCAGATTTATCATCAATTTTGCAAGGGTAAGTTATTTTTTTATTTCGTGTCACATTATTTTATCAAGAAACGACGTTGAGAAAGAATTTTTTTGCCAGTTTGTTCTGTTTAAAAATATTTTATTTGTTTTTAGATCAAAATATGAGTTACGAAAAGGAACAGCGATGGTTGCAAAAACTTGCGCAGGAAGTACTTTGTGAAAACGAATTAGACATTCAACCAGAAAACGATGATAAAAGCGATGAGGGCGAAGAAGATTATGTTGAAGTCAGAACTGAAAATTCAGAGAGTGAGCAAGAGTTTGAAGTGGACTACTTTGATAATACCGAAGATAAACAAGAAATAAGTGAAGATGACCGAGTGAATAGCCAAGAAGGTGATGGCATTGATGTTCAGATGACAGAGGAAGCCGAAGTTGCAGAAGTAAATGTACAACAAATTTCTACTACTTCTCATAAGAGCGATCTATCTTTGATATTCTTTGCAAAAAGTGGCAAAACTTTTGTCCGCCGTCAAACCTAAGGTCCAGAACCAAATCAAAAAATATGTGTTGAGCTCTGTGAAAGATTGTTAAATGGACACAAGCTCACTCTCTTAGGGACAATTAGAAAAAACAAAAGGCACTTGCCAAAGGAGTTTGTAATTAATCAAAATAGGCCTATTCCATCAAGTATCTTTGGGTTCAAACAAAATTGTACCTTGGTGTCACACGTTTTGAAAAAAAAAAACAAAAATGTTTTACTACTCTCTTCAATGCACGATGTTGACGAAACTGACAACGATACGCAAAAACCTGTAATGATTTTAGATTACAATAATACAAAAATAGGAGTTGATATGGTTGATCAGTTGTCTGCAAACTATGATGTAGCTCGCAACACAAGAAGATATCCTTTGGTAGTATTCCATACCCTGCTAAATGTAAGTGGAATCAACTCATTCGTAATATCTAATTGCAATCTTTCCCAGGAAGATAATCCAATTTTTAGGAGAACTTTTTTGACTAGGCTTGGCATAGGACTTACTAAGAACCATTTAATTAGAAGGTGCGCCGATCAGCACATACCAAGACCATTGCGTGAAAGGATTAGGAAGATGTGGAACTTACCCTCTCAAAAACAAATTGCAAACCCAGACGAACCACAGCGTACGGGTCGTTGCCATATTTGTACGTCGAAGAAAAATAGAAAAACCAAATATTTCTGCATTCAACGGTTGTCTGTAAAACATGCTTTGGAGATAGACTTTAAGTTTTGTGTCTAGTTTTATTTTTTTCCAACCATTACCCCTTATAACACCAGTTATAAAGGATGTTAAACAGTGAAAGGGTATAAATGAAGATATTAAACACCCTTTGAATATCTCAGGGTTAAGGAAGGGGTTCTTAAGGGAACAAATAAAACTATCGAGTTATGTAGATATATGATAATTAAATATAATGGTTTTGCCTAACAGGTGGTAGGCCATACAGACTACAATTATGTATATGAAGGTACTCACAAAAAGGGGCTCTTACGAAAGGAAGCTAGGGAACACGTGGTTTATCTATGGTGAAAACCACCGATACAATTAAACTTCAAATATCAAATTTGGCGTTGACTTATGTCTAAAATTATAACCACGTGCAAATTTCAAGTTTAAATGAATATAATTATAATAGATATGAATTTATTGTAAATCACCCAAAGTATGCATACCTAGGGCTCACAGTATTTATGATTTATTTAAAATTAATATATCGTATATACAAAGATCACTGAAGGTGAATATTTAAAAAGGTATGAATATACAATTAATATTCTGTTAAATTTATTCTTGGTAGAATACGAAGTTGTCGGAGAGAAGTCCTAGGGATTTACTTGAACCTATGTTACCTGGGATAACCACTTGGAAAGGTTAGGACGTGTAGGGGTGAATACCAAAAGTATAGTCCTCGCACGTGTAGATAGGGGTAATAATTATCCTATGATGTTCCAGAGGTCCACACAGATTCTTAGAAGGTTCCGAACACCCTTCAGCCGATAAAGGGTGGCCTTTAAGTGAAAAATGGATATGAAGGAAAAGTTGAAATTGAAATGGAAGTTGGAAGATTGAAATGGATGGTGCAAGATGAAGTGGAAGGTGAGAGATGAAATGGAAGGTGAAAGATGAAGGCCTGAAATAGAAATAAACGTAAGTGAAAGATATTGAGCCAGTATTCAGAATATAATCACATAAAAGTGAGTGGTCGACAAACTCACCGTTGATGGTGGGTGGCCTTTAAGTGAAACAAGACAAGTTGGGGTGATTACAATTTGTTTGTGAAGGAATAATTCCAACCCACTGGTTGGGTTTCCAGTTCTAAGGAACCTTGGAAACTTTTCCTTTTTAAACTTTTTGTAAATTACAAAAAACCGTTGAATTAATGTTAGGTGCTCTTAGCTAGCATCCAAAAAGCAAAATAAATCAATATCTCTCTTCCCTTGATCACAACCTGTCCTGAATGGTTGGTTCTTTTCCTTTACCAGTAGCTCCTAAGAGTTCAAAATATATGCTATATGTGAATTTACAAAGGTGGAAAAGGATAAAGAATGTACTGAATTTGTAAAATTACCACTTTGTTAATGAATGATTGATTATCGGTCATCTCTGATTATCAATCAATTTATTTTATTTTATTTTCTTGGTCTGACAGATGTCAATTCAACCTAGATGATCCAAATGTGAACATTTGAACCTTTGAGATATATATTTTATTATTAAAACTAAATACCTTATATTCTGAAACTGATCTTGCTAGCAATCACTACTTAAGAATCATTTTCTATTTGCACATATATTTTTAGGGAATTGAAGTAACTACTACTACCGGGTAATTCCAACAGACACTTATTCTCTTCCAAAATTTCCTTTGTACTTGAATATCCGATGATGATTCTAAGCCACTGTTTAGATTGACCTACAAGCTGTAGATCCTTTAACATTATCTGTTTCACCTACTTAAATCCTGTAAATCATAAGTAATTCTATCGCTTGGAAACATAATTTATATCTACCCCATTTATGTTCTCAAAACTCTCCATATCGATTTCTAATTAATTCGGTAACACATTTTTAACATAAAAAGAAACATTTTCCAGCCAAAGCTCACTATTTAATTTGTTCGTAGCAATTTGAGGTTGATTCAAATAGACAATTCCTGAAATAACATTATACGAAAAGTAAGCACCCTACAAGTAAACATCATCAATTACAAACGCAATAACATTTCCCACAAAGCTTTTAAAACATATCGTTAACGAAAGCATTATCCCTCATCCACCCATTATAGCCCAGTGATGCCATTTGACATCGCTAAAACTATTCCCATTTCGCGGGCTTTTGCGCCCCGCCAGTGCCAAAAATTGTTTCTCTGGACACATTGTTCATCGAATGAGATAATGAAAACACTTCTTTTTAGATATTAGTTGTAAATCAACTGTTTCGTAAGTGTGTGAAAGTTGTTAAATATGGAGAAGTTTGTTAATATCAATATTTCTGTAATTGATAGCTCAATATTTTAATTCCTAAAGAGTTAAAGTTTATTTTAAATACAAAAAGAATAATGTTAATAATGTCAAGCTATGTCGCCAAAAAAAGCGACAATGTGCCGGTCGATATTTATGTGGAGCCACCAGCACCTGCTGTTTTGTTTGACGAAGAAAGCGTAAATGAAGAAGATGACGGTGATATACGTCATTTAACGGGTAATCAGCTGGCACCTGCAGAATTAGTTATCAGAGGTACCAGGATTGAAAACAATTCAACCCAAGATGTTGATACTGAATCAGAAGTGATAGATGAAGATACTACTGACGATTAGTTACAAATTTGGTGTAAAGAGAGGCTAAAAGAAAAAAATCAAAGAAATCTTGGTGCAGATTTTATGCAAGGAGATTTTAATAAAGATGAAGAACAGTTTCCAGTTGCTGATTATTCCAAATTTGAAGGTTCCGCTGTTGATGTTTTTGAGCAGATTTCTACAAAAGAAGTCTGGAAATTAATTACAGACGAAACAAACAAACACATTCAATTTAAAAATGCCACTGAAATTCCTAATATAGCTGAAGAGGAAATCAAATGTTTCGTTGGTATTTTAATTGTTAGTGGATATAACGTTTGAGGTGGGTTTGGTTGGTAGGCATCCCCTTGGGGATGAGTCCAACACTGTTTGAACATGAGTTTCCCATCTCGACCCGAGAAAAAAAAAAGAAAGGTCAGGACGGCAGGTAATCCATCCCACAGAGTCGTACTCTACTTACAACACTGTGGGCCGCATTGAGCTATTTTCTGAAGCTGTATGTATTATGGTTATCTTTCCGCCCTCATTTTAAGAAGGCTTTCCTTTGGCAATTTGATAGAAAATTATTCCATCCTTTTCGTTCAGGGTCATTTGTATCGAAGCATGTTTCGTCAAGATATACAATTGGTTGATGTTGTTCTTCATATTCTCTAATAGCTGTCAAATAAATTTGTCCCTCAAACGTTAAGATTCTATTATGATTTTCCGTTTATTGAATGTTTGATATTTAAAACCATAATTTTAACCAATAATCTTCTTAGACTTAGATTTTTCATTAACTACACAAGCCAATGGTCGCCACGTTGTTATAAAAATTTTGAAGATGAAATAAAACAATTTAATTTGTTTAAAACTTCATTTTTAGTTTGAACTGACGTTCAAATTAAAATTAGTGACGCGTTTCGCTACACAGTAGCTTTTTCAAACTAGTTTGACAAATTGTTTTATTTCATCTTTAGTATGGATCTTCATCAAGTAAAAGCCTCATCTATTCAATACAAATTTTGCTTTAAAGTGTTGTGAGGTTTTGACTGCTTCGGTATGATCTTTAAACAGAATTTGTTCATGGTGTTTATTTTCTGCATGAAAGAATGTAAAAATTTTCTTCTCTGATTTTTTCAGATTGCCTTTAAAAATATTTTAAAGCACATTCCATATATCTGATACATTTTTCGGTGGAATCGTATTCTACAAAAATACAACTAAAAATATCTGAGTTTTAGCTATAACAAGAAAATTGGTATCTCGATGCACATATCCATACATAAATACAAAAAGAAGTTTTCGGATAAAACATACTCTGTGGAGTATTCGAAGCATAATCGTGCGATGTTTCATGGAAGAGGAGAGCAAAAAGAAAAAGAAATATTTTATAGAGAACACACTTTATAGAAGGACTTTAAACAGAAACAACCAAAATGGCTATGCTTGAGGTGCATATTAAGTGAAAATATCACCAGGAAAAGGGACAATAAACTTACGATTTTATGGGAATGTCTGTAAATTCCGGTAGACATAAGTAAACGCGGAAAAGTGGATACACTAATGGGTTTGAGTATAAGGATACTTTTCATTTTATATTCTCCTTTACTATCTTTTTGAGTGAAATATTAGTCAAGAATTTATGACGTAATTATTCTGGTTTTATCTTTAATCTTTTTGCTTTGCGACTTTTATTGGAAGTAATACGAATGTACCTAACCATTTCAGTTTCTTGGTGATGCTGAAATGAACAATGCATAAAATAGTTTGGTTGTCAGCTAGAGACGTTTTATCTTGATACAAAGAACTTGCTTTATAAATTTCAAGTAGATATTCCCTATTGAGATGCATCTATTATAAAGCAAAAGTGATAGGTTGACGTTGTCCTGTTTTAACCTTGCGAATAACCTATTAGGAAAATGCAAGCTATTTCCAGTTTGATCAAAAAATATCATACTGGTACGCATTTTGTGTCGAAAAATCCAATAATAATGAGTTCATTTCTTAATAGAAGGATTATCTCTTCTGAAAACTCTACGTTCCCGAATTTTTATCCAAATTTCCGTTGAGCACATTTGACTCATTTTTTTGAATGACTGAACCAAAAAACCCCACATACTAAATTTAAACATTGAAATCAAAATGGAGCTTCAAATTTTTTCTTTAATAGCTCGTATTTGAATTGTCATTAGGGATTGGTTTATTTTGTGAATTCTGCTCTACACTTTCAGCTTCAAATGCTCATTTCTTTGCTTCGATTTTATAGGTGTAGGCGTAGGCGGTACGCTTTTCAAAAAAATAGAATAAATTTTGAAATTTTGACCTTGTATAGCTTTGTTGATTGTAAAATCGAGAAAATTATTTTTCACTATTTAGTTTATTTCTTTCTCTATCGAATGGTACAAAAATTATAGGTTTGTGGTGAGTGGTTCTACAAAAATGGTACTCATAACTGATATGGTTTTGTTATAGCAATTTCGAGAGGCAAAGATTTCTAGGGAAATTTGCAGTTTCTTAGCACAAAAATATTATAATTTAGATTTATTACTAAGAATATGGAAAAAGCTTCCAAATTGGTACGGATTTAAATTGAAAAAAAATCACTTTCAACTTTTTTCTTCAACTATTTTTAAATACTTATTTGGTCGCTTCGATTCTATAGGCGGTACAGTTTTTTATAGAATGTTCATGATCATATTTTGACCCTGTATAACTTTGTCAATTATGGGATTGCAAAAAACCAATATGGTTTACTATTTAGGGTAATTATTTCTTTATTGAATGGTATAAAAATTATACTCGTAACTCTTATAGTTCCGATGTTTTTTAACACAAAGGAATTAGATCAAAATTTAGGTTTATTTGTAAAAACATAGGAACAATATTAGATTGGTACGTACTTTGGATCGGAAAATCCGATAAAATTGTTAAATAAGTCCGACTTCCTTTGAAGTTGTACCTATGCAAAATCGGTCCAGCCAGTTAGGAAGGGTTCAGTGTGATCCTGATTGCAGCTCCACCTACCGGGTCCAATCATGAATCTAAAACATACAGCGACTCACTGATGTAAACAAAAAAATTTCATCAAAATCGGTCCAGTCGTTTAGGTGGAGTTGCCTTACATACACCCTTTTACAGAAGAATTATTTTTTTGAAGAAAAGCTAGTTGAAAATGTGAACATTTTTCATATTCACAAAGCCATTTCATTATTTTCCTGCCTGTACAAATATACTCAAGTTTCATAGTATAAATATAAGCGGGATTGAAAGATCCGCATAGGAGATAATAATGAATTTTTAAATAAAACAATTAACCTCTCTCTTAATAAAAACCAGCTCTATCCACAAAATCATAAATTCAGGTTCATAACCCTGAAACAATGAATTCTTTAACGCAAACAAGCAATTTGAAACCGCGGAATGGAGCAAAGTAGGATTTGTAACCCTCGCAATGGAAGGTAAATTTGTGTGTAAAATATTTTATGTGTATTCCAGAGGATCCATAACTGTTGGTCATAGGTCGAAAAAAATTTTATGGTTTTGTGACCATTTCCAATTTAATGCAGCAAGTTTGGATTATGTGCTGGATTTATTCACTGTTCGATAGATGCCTTTAAGTAAATGAGGTACTTTAGTTTTGAAAATCATATGGCAAAGGAGTTATACTATGTATATAATATTTTTCCATGAAAATGTTAATAAAAGATTCAAATTCTGTTGAATAATTGAAAATGTTACTTCTTGCCAGTAATACCAGATATAAAATCTGACCTTGTATGTAATTTTCGAAGAGATTTGAACATAACGTTGAGCATTTTTATGCATATATTTTTATCATACCTACTGATTTTTGAATAAATAACAGTTCAAGAAACCATAACACACACTTTCAAAGAAAATCGAACTGAAAAGTGCAAAATGATACTCAATTTATCACAAAAAGCGTGGGGTGCTTTCTGTCAAATATATAGTTACGAAACAAACATCTTTAACTATATACATGATGATAGTAGCTAAGAATCACTAAAATTCTGACTTCAAATAATTAAAATGGATACAGAAATACTGATTATACACATTACATGGGTGTCAATTTGAAAACTTTCAATGCGAGTATCTCTGAAAGTAAAAAAATTAGAAAAATGCAATTTGGTGCTAATATTATACAGGTAGGGGGAACTAGAATTAACATAGTTCGGTTGTGGGGTGAGAGAGTGACCTATAGCATCCCATCATGCAACCCAACCCCAAAATTTTAAATAGCACCACCCTTTTTGTGATACCTCATATTAAAGGTATTTTTGAGTAGTATTCACCTGCACAATTGACACCCTGTATAATATTTAGTGAAAATATAAATTGAAAAAAGATAACGATTCGCCATATTAACAAGGAGCAGAAGCACATGACGTCATGCTTTTGTAAATATCATTTGACATTTTGTATATCGTTCGATCTTTCATTGCGTTTGCTGGTTTCTGCTTGGTTTATGTGATATTTCCTCATAATTACTTGTTTAATTTCATTTAACTTCAACAGATATTCATATTTACGCTATACGTATTCCCAATCAAGTAAAAATCTCAAGTCTCAGTCGCTTCAATTACGAAAGTGTGAATTATTTTTCTAGCACGAGAGAATATGCTCAAGGTTTCTTTAGAATTATAAATTTATATAAAAATACAGTGCAAGTGACGTTTTCCATTCTATGATTTAGTGAGTCCAAATTCCAATTTAATAAATAAATATTTTGTACAATTTCTCAGTGAGTGACAAAACTGTCGAATATAAATTTTCAACCAAAAACATTTCCGGTATTTGAAGCCGGTGGTCCTTCGTTTATGTAACGACTTTTCTAACCGCAATCAGAAACTGTCAGAAACGATCATAGGATAGTCGACCATTGCAATCAGTGATAGGAATTACTAGTTGTTTGCTATGACCAGTTAAATTCTGATCGTTGCTGACAGTTTCCGATTGCGGTTGGAACAGACCTATAATCGTAAATATTATAGTTGTTTTGTTATATTGTCATGATAAAATAAAAAAATTATAATATCGTGTTGATTGATGTCTACGATTCCAACAATCTGTTATTGAACCAGCTTATGTAGTCCATTCGAAAGTGAGAAGAGTAATCAGTAGCTTAACCCGATGTTGAAGTTGATATGAGTGTCTCACTTCCCACAAAACTATTAAGAATCTGAATTTTCTATTACCAAAAGTACGACAAAAATATATTATCTATGATGACAATGACAATGACAAAATGTTAAAATTTTCATGTAAGTATTGCATTCATCGTTTTTCCATTGAAACGTTAATAAATATCTGGTTCGAAGTTTTTATCGATCAATTCATACATTGCGGAACCGCAAACCATCGATATAAATTAGAATTCATGACTATCGCACCAAATAGTTTAAATTATGTATCAGAATAAACTTGTAACTTGCAAACTGTTAAGTGTCTACGAAGGCGTGATGTCGTATACAGATGCCATTACTATTCTAGCGTTTTGGAGTGAAATTTAAATCGTATTTAGAAGAAGTAAATTTCTCCTTACTCACTTCGCCTAAAATTTTTAAGAAATAACCTTTATTTGTGATGAAGTATATTGGTATATTTTTGTTGAATGTCAAGATCAAGATTCATTCACAAAATCACTCACAATTCACAATATTCTCTTGATTTGTGAGTCAAACTTTATAAGAAATCATGACTAGCTAAGATTGATCCGTCCACGTTTAAATTCTCCATACCAACGAGAAATTGTCAACTGATGTGGTGTTTTATTAACGAGCACAGAAACTAACTCGGCAAGGCATTCTTGTTGAGACAACTGTCTTCGGAAATTGTGAAAAAATTATTGCGCTACAATGTTCTCGGCCTAATTCCATTTTTCGATTGACTCATCACTTTAAAGGTCGATTCTCACATAGCAGTGACGTGACAGTGCCGTGACCGGCACGTGATTTTAACGGCCGTAAACTCACCGTGATCTCTATTCACATTGGTCAGTGTTTCATCAGTGCTGTGCAGTAGCAGTGTAGTAAGTTTCAAAAATGGAAATATTTTCCGATGTAGAACTTTTGGAGATCTCACTGCTTTTGGATGAAGAAATGGAAGAAAAAGTTAAAGAACATGTAGCAAGACGTTACTGGGTTCATCAAGCATGGAGTAAGAGAGGGACCAAAGGAGAATTTAGTACATTGTACAAGGAACTGGTAGACGATGGAGAAATTTTTTTTCAATACTTCAGAATGTCAGAAAATTCATTCAATTTATTGTTTTGCAAGCTAGAAGTTTATTTGAAAAGGCGTAGCACCTATTGGAAAAAAGCTATCACAGCAAGGGAAAAACTCGCTGTTTGTTTGAGGTAGGTAAAATGTTTGTTTTCAATCTGGTGTAGACAACTAACTAGCATTTAATAAAAGCAGTTAAAAAATGAAACCTTTATTCTTAGAAAAATGTTAAAACGAACAAATTAGAAGAAAAGTAAATTTTAAACTCATTGTTTCCTGAATGTTTCTAAGGAAGAGTTTGGAAGTACCCCCTCAATGTTAAGTTGGATGCAGTATTCTCCTCAGTGTGACCACTAGATATGATTGAATTTTGGGCATCCCATAAAGACTGGTAGCTTCCTGTAGGAGAAGGGTCTCCAATCACACACATTGCAGAAGAACCCGCTGAGCCAGCATACTGTTGCTATCTATCCAGCAAATAAAGTTCAAACTTTTGAAGAGTAGTGAATATTTCAGCTTTTGCGTAATGCCAGTCTTGTTGGGATAAGTTTTTTAAAGATGTGGCTATTGCTGCTAAAAAGGCATCAACAGGATATTGTGTTGATGGTGGAAAGTTCATATTTTTATTTCGTTCAATAATATACTCCATAGCTGTAGCAGCGGCCGTTTTAGGGGGAAAAATGGGGTTTGACACTGACAGCTTTCGAGTTTTTCGGGGAATGCTACCTGTTTGGTGTTGATTTCGATAAACTTTGCCCTTCTACTTGTGTAGTCACGACATCTTTAACTTCTGCTGTGGTATAGTCTTGTGTTTGAGTATTTTGTTTCTTGTCGGATACCTCTTCACTTTTTCCATCACCATCGTCGCTATTTACGTCGATCTCAATGTTCGTTTTGGTCTCCCTCTCCTCAAAAAATTTCTTCAAAAAGCTCAACTGCTCTGAATATTTGTATTGCTTCACTTTTGTTGCTTGTTGTCCACTCTTAGTCTTTAGTTTATTTAAAGATTCTCTGAAATTATCTCCAATATTTACCCACCGACTTTTACAGACAGACCCTAATTCAGAAAATTTAGAATTAAGCTAACAATGTTGCTCTTGTTGTTGTAAATTTTTTTATCTCTACTGTTTTTTTTTCAGATATTTGGCCACTGGAGATGCCCTGAAGACAATTTCGTTTAGCTATCGTCTAGGACATAGTACAGTTCACAAAATTGTACTAGAGACTTGCAAGATTATGACTGGACAACTCAAGAAATAACTGATGCCTACTCCAACTCAGGAAATGTGGCAGAAAATCGCTATCGCATTCGTTATCGTAGGTGACGAGGCATTTCCTCTTGAAACGTACCTAATGCGACCATATCCAGGAGATAATCTAGATGATCGGAAACGTAACTTCAACTATCGTTTGTATCGTGCCAGGAGGACATCAGAAAACACTTTTGGTATTTTGATTCAAAAATTTAGACTTTACAATAGAAGAATTCAGGACTTTCCAAAATACGTAGATGACATAATTTTGAGCACTTGCTTGCTGCACAATTTCATTAAAAAATACGACAGTCATACGTATAATTACGTAACTTCCGAAGTAAATTTGAGTGGTCAGAATCGCACATTACAGAATTTACATTTGCAAGGAGGAAATGCCACGACAGATGCATTTCGGGTACGGGAAACATTCACTGACTATTTTAATTCTGATGCCGGATCTGACCCATAGCTACCAAATATCCGACAGTTAGTTAGTTTATATTACAATTCATAAAATTAACGTAATTCTAGTTGTCAACATTATTATTCCTATTATTACTGATATTAAAAGTAAATTAAAATACAAATTGTTTGTTTAAAGAATGCATATTGAAGGATTAAGGGAAAAAACAACAAATGTGACATTTTTTTTGTTTCAAGAAAACCGGAATTGGAGTTTTTGTTTACCTTATTTTTGTCCTTCATGCTCATATTTTAAACATGCCTATTAACTGAACAGTTCTAGTTTTTACCCTCTAATGTCCTGTAAATATTCGGTCTATTATATGAAAATCAATCATTACTGTATTTCATGTAATCTATGCTCAACTTCATGTCTAATTATGTTGATATATGAACACAATCCAAATCAAGTCAATCCACAAGAGATATTTTTCAAAGAAGAAATAACACAAGTCCAAAAATAAACACATTAAACTAGATCAACAGACGCAAACACAGTTAAATAAACAAATGTAATGGCTGTAAATGACTTAGAAGTGTAATTCAATATCTGTCGGGGCATGTAGCCCGGGAAGTAGTTGTTTCTTCTTCGTTGAACGGTCACTGTTTTTGAAAAATATTTTTCAAAACTAGTTGTGAAGCGTAGAATAATATATTTTTATTCTTCGACATCTGTTATCAAATGTAATGGCCCATAGCTAGATTTCAACTGTCACCGTCCGCGGCGCTGCAATCTTAACCCGAATCGCCTATCTCATATAAATAATTTTTGACGTTACAGCTGATGTCACAAATCACTTTTTGATGAAATATGCTTCTAAATGAGATGGCGCAATGGTTTTACAGCGCAACCGCTAGTGCCACAGACAAGTAGAGACGTCCTGATAGCCTTTCGTTCATATTACACAAGCCGCCATATCGTCTGTGTTTACAAGTTACAAGCCTATTTGAAAATTATTTATTTTATGATCCCGTTGGGCCAAAAATATTATTCCGAATTTTTCCTTGGTGCTGGTGAACTTTGAATTTAGCAATAATTTTAGTCAAGTTATCATCTTAGGTAAGTGAAAACATTCTAGTTTTGTTGTATAACCTTAAAATGGCGAATATTTAGAAACGTGTTCAGTTTATTAGGTGCTCTCATGACGAGGATACATGATGGTTCACTTATTTTTGAGGTGAGATGGCTCGATATTTTTTCCAATATGCCTACCAATTACAAGCACACTTGTTCCAGGGCTAGTTGGACTGAGCCACATTTAATCGAAGCCATTCAAGCCGTTAATGAAAACAGAATGGGAGTTAATGAGGCTGCTGGAAATTTTGGGGTACCGGCCACTACCCTAGGAAGAAGGAAATCAACACGAAATATAAGGAAAGGTCCTATTATACCCTCCTCTACATTAGGTGCAGCTGCCGAAGAAAAGTTGGTCAAACATATCTTCAAATTTCAAAAAACGGATTTTCTCCTACTCGATTGAACGTGCGAAGAATGGCATTCAAGATGGCCGAACAGATGGGTATTAAACATCACTTCAGTATGGAATCAAGATTAGCTGGTTTTCCGTGGCTTTAGTTATTTCTGTAGAGAAATCCAAGGCTGTCAGTGAGAAAACCAGAAGGAGTGTCCATTAATCGATCTTTGGGAATTAATAAAAAAGACTTTCAGGTTTATTTTGAGCTGCTAGAAAATACTTTGACCGAAAACAATCTTACGAGTAAACCTGGACATACCTTCAATATGGACGAGACTGGTTTACAACTAAATAATAGGCCGGGCCACGTAATTGTTGAAAAAAGGATCTAAAAATGTTGCAAGTATTAGCTCTGGTGAAAAAGGAAAAACCATCACGGTTATAGCTTGCTGTAACGCAGAAGGCGTTTTTATTCCCCCTTGCTGTGAACCTATCTAAAACACTAAAATCTCTAAAATATTTAGAAGAAACTCTCATTCTAAAAGCAAATATTTTAAAGGCCCGTTGAAATTATTTATTTTGAAAGAATAATCTAGAATTTAGTCTGATAAGTCTGGCAACACAGCAATTGTACATTTATATGTATAGTTTGGCAACTCTATCTGAAGCTACGGGGCATTGGTAAGGGGCGAGGAAACATGGCCGATATCTGTCATAGACGTACCAATAGCGTACGGTACCTATTTCATAAAAGTATTAAAAATATTAATTATTATTATATATAGGAACTGATTTATGCTTTGCTTTAAAGGTACCTAAGCTATTTTTCAAAACACTGTACCTATTTGTTAAAAACAAATAATGTTAAAAATCGTACTCGAATTCAATATGGATATGAAATAATAAGATACCAAGGAGGGCGTAATTATGATTTTCGCACGACGTTGCCGGCTTGAAGGAAACCCATAACATATTTGGAAAAGTGTTCATCTTTTGATATTCAGAAATTGAAAAAATAATGTCAATACACAAAATCCAATGAAACAAGCACATTAAAGAACTAACGTTTAATCATTATTGACATATTGTTAATAATAAAAAGTCATTTTTTTAATTATTATCACTACATACTTAGCACTTTAGCTTTTTCATAGTTAAACGTGGCAATATCGAATGTTTCCGACCGCATTTCTTTCACAGTTTCAGTTATGTTCGCCAAACTATAGGTGAGTTGTGATTGACACTACTTTTCATTCATTGGAGTGGTTTTGACATCACTTTTTTCCTGCGACTACCATCCAAAACACTATTTTGCACATTGGATATATTTCGCAAAATTAACAATTTCCCATAGCAACAAAAGTTGTGGGAAAAGTGGCATGAGGCATAGCGAAAGTGGCCTAAAGCATAGCCAAAGTAACATTAGGCATATCCAAAATAAATACCTACAGCAAATTGTCATTCTACTTGTCTGTAGTCTGTAGTATCTAAACAATAAACCCGCAAAACAATCCGAATTCTAATTCTTTGCTAGGCAACTGCTGCTTATTTATTTATTGTCAAACTGTCGAGCTGAAGCCGGCAGAAGATTATGGTTTTAATAGTTTTCCTTTGTTTTTCGTGCCGGTGATTTTTATAATGGATTCTGATGTTTCTGATTTTGAAAATACGCCCCCGAAAATTAAAGAACAGGCAGACTTATTTAGCCAAAATTTGTTGCCTGCTGTTTCAAGTGAAAAATATGAAGCTGCTTAAAGAAATTTCATGGAATGGAGAAGTCAACGAAAAACGATGTTTTTCTCTGAAAAAGTCTTGATGGTGTATAAAGAAGGCTTATCTAACACTAGAAAAGCCTCCACGATAATGGTCAATTTATTCAAAGCTGAAGTCAACTACAAATATCACACACGGTGTAGACATTTCTACTTATCCAAAGCTTCGTGCTTCATTAAAAAGGAAATCCGAAGGGCACACACCGAAAAAATTTAAAAGATGTGCTTGCTTCTTATGCACAATAGAATTACTATTTTTGACCATTTTATGAAAATTTTGACAATTATTGACCATTTTTTCAAAATTTTTGACAATTTTGACAATTATTGATCATTTTTGACTATTTTTCAAAAATTTTGACCATTTTAGATCATTTCTCCAAATTTTAACATTTATTGACCATTTTTGAGCATTTTTGACAGGTTCTGAAAATTATTGACCATTTTTGAGAATTTTGACCAATATTCAAAAATTTTGACATTTATTGACCATTTCTTCAAAATTTTGGACAATTTTGGATATTTTTTCAAATTTTAACCTTTATTGACCATATTTGACAATTATTGACCAATTTTGACAGTTTTGACAATTATTGATTATTTTTGACTATTATTCAAAAATTTTGACCATTTTAGACCATTTCTCCAAATTTTAACATTTATTGACCATTTTTAACAATTATCGACCATTTTTCACAGTTTTGGATAATTATTGACTCATTTTTCAAAATTTTGACAATTATTGACCATTTTTTCGAAATTTTAACAATTTTTAACCATTTTTGACAGTTTCTGATAATTATTTTCCATTTTTTCAAAATTTTAACAATTTTTAACCATTTTTGACAGTTTCTGATAATTATTCACCATTTTCGACAACCTTCAAAAATTTTTACTATATATAATGACTATATTTGACCATTTTTCAAAATAGTTAACAATTTTTGACAATTTCTGACAATTTTTGACAGATTCTGACAATTTCTGACCATTTTTTAATAATTTTTCAAAAATTTTGACAATTTTTAACAATTATCGACCATTTTTGACAGTCTTCTATAATTATTGACAATTTTTTCAAATTTTTTACAATTTTTAACCATTTTCCAAAATTTTTGACCATTTTCCAAAATTTTAACGCAGCATGTTATACACTGTGTTCATTTGAAAAGGACCCACCATTAATATTTCAAAAATGCAACATATTAGAAGGAAATGCCGAAACACGTCAACTTTTTACTTGAGGGGGACACTTTTTGGCGCTAAAGTCATAAACGTCAGATTCACCCCTTCCCTACTGGAGACATCCCTTACATTTTTTTCAAATGGCATTAGGTATCAAGTCGTCACACCTCATTTAAAATCTCTATTCAATCATTTTGTTTTGCCTTTGATACCAGCCTTCCATTGTTATTCAATCGTTGTTTAAAATTGGCTCTTTTCAACTTTTATTGCCTGAATGTTAACGGTGGTCACATTGTCACATGATTAAATAGCAGTTTTTTCTTGTTAACAGTTGTTTTGATAGAAGCACCTGGCAATGAATATTCATTAACAAAAGTAAATTTGAAGGATTTATTTTTTAAACAATTTTCTATAATCGATTTTGATTTGTACAGGTAGCGATGATCATCGGAATAGATGAGGCATGCCACAGATCTGAATTGTGGAAATTGAAAACCAGTGACATTGAAGATCTGAATTCCGCTGCAATTATAAAACTTAATGACACAAAAGCCAAAATTTCAAGGACCTTATTTACAGTCACAGGTGCCTTTTACGACGTCTTCAAAAAGTATATCTCCCTACGACCGGCTAATTAATCCACAACAAATTTCTTTTTAAACTATCAGAAAAGTTAGTGTACCAGACAAGTTGTAGGATTTAACAAATTTGGTAAAATGTCTATTGAAATTGCATCCTTCTTAAAACTACCAAATCCCAATTTATACACGGGTCATTCGTTTCGGGATTCTTCAGCAACCGTTTAAGCAAACGCGGGCGCTGATCTGTTAACAATAAAACGTCTCGGTGGTTGGCGTTCAAGTAGCGTCGCGGAAGGCTATATTGACGATTCTATAGTGACAAAGGCATTTCTCGAAAACTAATGCATTAAGTGCAATCAACTAGTAGATTCGATGAAACATTACAGAAATTTGATTCTGTTCCCTTTTCCTTAACATCTGCTACAAATAATGACTATTTACCTAACAATAACTGAAAAATTGTCGGAAACACCAACGCCAGGGATAAATATCCAGAAATGTTCCCATTTTACAATTCATTATAATTTTAAGTGAAAAATCCCATGCAAGGAAAGTTAAAATTAAAATATATTTCTTAATACGTGAATTTGTTGCCTACTGTAATTTTTAATAAATCTTTAAATATTATTTTATATTTATAATAATTTATTCAAATGAAATGTAGAAATTGTACTAATTTTCACCTCCATAAGCTATGTCATGTTAGAAAAAGTGCCGATAAAAAAGTACCGTGTGCAATACAGTCGTTTCTTTGATTTCTGAATGGTGGTCGTTTGGGATGATGGTCGTAGGAAAAATACAGTGTGCAACACGTGCGCAAATGCTAATTTCTCACTCGTGACAAATTAGCACTTTTGCGCATTTGTTACACAATATACTATTATTGAAGTATAACACAACCTATGTTCTAGTAGGTACTTCTAGTACTCTATACATATAGTCCACTATATACAGGGTGTACCAATCGTACGACAAAGCTCGGTATATGGGTTATTTTAAGAGATATCGAAAAGTATTATTGAGAAAATTATTAGATGTCTTCAAGGGCCATATTTAGAAATAATCTCGAACCATACAGAGTGTTGAATAACTCCGTTACAAACCTAACATATGCTTTTTTAAATGGGAACCACTGTATATTATACTGAATTCGGATTATTAACAGTTTTTTGAAGCTTTCGATAGAATGTTTTGTTACGTTATACAGAGTCCTTTAAAAGGCATGGCACTTTTATGTGAAAATCGTAGGTAAATCAACGCTCGGTATACTGTACGTTAAGGAAAATAGTTATTTATGTGAAAAGTGTGTAAAGTAGCCTTTTTTTCGACGAATGCGATAATCACATGAGTTGAAAAACGGCCTTTATACAATATTTTTTTCTTACCGAAAATTTTATCAAAATACAGAAGTTTAATAGTAATTTTCTTTAGAAGAAACTCTAACGCTTTTATTGATTCCTAACAAAATATAGTATATATTGATTAATTTGAACATTTTAATCAAAATTCGAACAAATTAACAAAACAACAGACGAATTCAAGTATTAACAATACTAATATTGAAGGTGCAAATTGTGCAGTTATTAAATTTTAATCCTCCAGCTTGCTCTAAAGAGTTGACATTAGATTCAGAAACTACAGTAGTATTGCTAATGTTAGCTATTCCATAGGATGAAGATTTGCTCTTAGCGAGCGTGGATGTAGTAGAAAGAATATTTTCTTCCAATAAAATACTATTATCATTATTTTGGGATGTACAAGGGATATTCTCATCATCCATTAATATTAAATTAAAAATATTATTTCTTTCACTTAATGTAGAGTCTACGTAGCCCTCTGCAACTGTAGACAACTTCCAGCCTCCGTGTTCCTTCACGGTTAGGAGGTCTCCTCCAGAGTCGCTAACATGGTTGCCGATGACCTTCTAAAACAATGTCCTGTATACATAGCTGGATCAGGTAAATTAAGGTACTTTGCTATAATAGATGGCATTTTGCCAAATGTGTTTATGCCCAGTGGTTGTTTTGTGCATTTATTATTTGCCCATTTTAAAAATAATCTGGCCATAGGAGGTCTTAAAGCAATATATTTTCTAAGACAAGCCAAATAATATATTTTTGAATTAGTTGGATTTAAAATAGTGGAGACCCTTTCTGTCCCATTTTTAGTTTCAGGAATTCTAATGATTAGGATTGTTTCCTTATTTTCAATATCTTCGATTCTTAGTTTTGTCAACTCTTCTCTTCGGCATGCGCCGGAAATACCAATTATAAAGGCCACCTAAAAAATAGTTATCAATAAATAAGTAAAAAAATAAAAATAAATAAAATGGCATGAGAGCGACTTGAACCTGAGACCACCCGCATGTGAATATCGCACTCTAGCCACTACGCTACGGAAAACTTAATAAAGTGTTTTCAAATTTGAGTATAAAAATGCAATAGGATAACATTTCGTTGAAGATAAAGTAGAATTTTTTTTTATGAAATTTATTGAAAACTGTTTATAAATAAAATATAGGTGCTTACTATTGTAAATTATATTTACTTCAATCATTAGAAATGTCGAATCAGGAGCCGTCTCAAGAAATATTACCAAGTGATATTTTTCCAAAATTTTAGATTTCTCAACTTTGTGCCCTTTGCTTTTATTTTTAATAAGTTCAACTAATTTATAAAATTTTGAAATATCAATATTATCTTGGATTTTTAAAGTAGTCTTCAACATTGAAAATATCGACCATGTTGTGGATGGTTTGTGGAGTTTCAATTCGCTTTGAAAAATATGCCAATAGGACATTTTCGGAATATTTTGTTATTTTGCGTGAAGTAAAGTTTTACGCACTCGAAAGTGTGTCTAAAGTAAGTACTTTACGCACGGTAGTAGAAAAAAAATTTATTTTGCCTAACAGACTTTCGTAATATAATGCAATAAAAATTATTATTTCTACAGTCACGCGTAAAATGACTAATTACTATATTCAAATGAAATCGTAAACTCAATTGGTGAATATTTAACAATTTATCAGATTAAAAATCGAATAAAATTATATGAAAATTATCTAAAATTTTGAAATATTATCAAAAATGGTCAATAATTGTCAAAAAATGTCAATTATTGTCAAAAACTGTTAAAAATTGACATTTTTTGTCAGAAACTGTCAAAAATGCTGAATAATTGTCGAAAACTGTCAAAAATTGTTAAAATTTTGAAAAATGGTCGATAATTGTCAAAAATTTTAAATTTTTTTGAAAAATGGTGAAAAAATTGTCAATAATTGCCAAATATGGTCGATAACTGTCAAACATTTCCAAAAATTGTCAAAAATGGACATTTATTGTTGAAAATTGTCAAAATTTTGAAAAATAATTGATAATTGTCAAAAATTGTTGAAGTTTTTGAAATATGGTCAAAAATGGTCAATAATTGTCAAAAATGGTCAAGAATTTGGAAAAATGGTCCATAATTGTCAATAGCTATCAAAAATGGTCAAAAATTTTGAAAGACGGTCTAAAATTTTGAAAAATTGTCAAAAATGGTCAAAAACTATCAAAAATGGTTAAAAATTGTCAATTATTTTTAAAAACTGTGAAAAATGGTCAATTGTCAAAAATTTTAAAATATTTTTGAAAAATGGTCAAAAATTTTCAAAAATTGTCAAAAATGGTCAATAATTGTCAAAAACTATTAAAATTGGTCAAAAATTGTTAAAATTTTGGAAATTGGTCGATAGTTGACAAAAACTATCAAAAATGGTCAATTAGTTTGAAAAAGGGTCAAAAATCTTGAAAAATTGTTAAAATTTTCGGAAAATTGTCAAAAATGGCGAATAATTGTCAAAAACTATCAAAAATTATTGTTAAAAAGTGTCTAAATTTTGAAAAATTGTTGATGATTGTCAAAAATTGTTAAAGTTTTTGAAATATAGTCGAAAATGGTTAATAATTTTGAAAAATGGTCTAAAATTTCGAAAAATTGTCAAAAACTATCAAAAATGGTTAAAAATTGTCAATTATTTTTAAAAATTGTCAAAATTGGTCAAAAATTTTGATAAAATTTTGGAAAATGGTCGAAAATTGACAAAAACTATCAAAAATGGTCAATTATTTTGAAAATTGGTCAAAACTTTTGAAAAATTGTTAAAATTTTTTAAAAATTATCAAAAATGGCCAATAATTGTCAAAAATGGTCAAAAACTGTCAAAAACTGTCAAAAACTCTCAAAAATGGACAATTTATTGTTAAAAATTGTCAAAATTTTGAAAAATACTTGATGATTGTCAAAAATTGTAAAAAATTTTTAAATATGGTCAATAATTACCAAAAATTGTCAAAAATGGTCAATAATTGTTGAAAATTGTCAAAATTTTTGAAAAATGGTCAAAATTTTTTAAAAATGGTCAAAATTTTGGAAAATTGTCGAAAATGGTCAATTATTGTCAGAACCTGTCAAAAATGGTCAATAATTGTTAAAATTTGGAAAAATACTCCTAAATGGTCAACATTTTCTGAAAAATGTCAAAAACGATCAATAATTGTTAAAAATGGTCAATAATTGTTAAAATTTGAAAAAATCGATAAAAAATTGTCAAAATTTATATAAAAATCGATGATTTTTCAACATCCCTAGTCAGTAGATCTTTTTAAGGTTAATCATGATGAATAGCGAAAATGACGATTATTCTAGCACTCCTATTAGAACCTAAGATAATGTAAGAATCTGTTTTAATTATTAAAAGGGCGACTGTAAAAAAATTATGTGTGTTTTTCGAGCATAGAGTAAAATTGCCGCTTTCGAAAGATCGCCGCGCTCCGCTCCGCGTCGCGCGGCAACATTCTTTCTCAAGCGGCAATCTCTTACTTTACGCTCTAAATACACAAATAACTATTCTCTTCAGGATAGAGGGTGAACGGAAACTCGAACCTTCCATTTTCTTCCTTCTTTCAAATGGAACACCCTGCATTTTATAGCACATTAGAATTTTCGGATAAGTAACTTTTATTTTTGCCAAGCATTCCCTTTACCCAAAGTTTATAAAAACTCTGTTACTCTCGCGCAATTTTTTTACTCGCATGTAATAAGCTTCTCACAACTCTAGTTATGTAATATACTATTTTGTTTATGCTGGTTAGAGCTGAAAGTGTAAAAAAATAAAACAAGTATCTTAGAGACTTTTATTTCGTCCACAAAACCCTCACCAACCACAATATAATAAGCTCTGTTTACCCCTGCTAAGACTTAACGGGAACTTTTAATGAAAATTAAAGTTTTAAGTATCATCTTAGATGATTGCTCTAACATTTCAACAGAAACTTCTTTGCCGAATACCAATAGTGTTTTATCGGCCGTTAAATTATTGAAATCTTCTAAAATGTATCAGAAAAGATACAGAATAGACCCCCATAACAGTTAATTTTAACATCTCATAGTTGTTGACAGGCGCCAACTATATTTTTATATACAACACTCAAGAGACAACTCCCGTAGTATATAAAGATACCTTAATAAGCACAAGAAAAGTTATTGTGAAAATGACCATCTCTAGACTCGTCAGCTAAACGTCAGCTGTGATAAATAATGGCTGAGCCGTCCGAACCTACACGTCATGATGTTAGTTAACGTTTTATAAATCGAATTGTCAAAATTATTTTAATTATCGTCGTATATAATATCATAAAAGCTTTTCCATCGATTAAATTTTCACCATGCGAATAATATATTACATTAAACCTCCCATCTAATACCACTTTGAACGAAAGTTAAAACTACTAATACTTTAAATTAGATCCAAACTTGACCTGAAAGAAAAACCAAAACGATAACGGAGTTGAAAGTAAATTATTAGCCTCCAGATCGAAGTAGTGAATTTGTCCAACATGAGCACACTTCTTATTTTTCTCTACAACTTAATCTTGAAGCCGTTGCTTCTACTTCGGAGAACAATTCAATTAATTTTAATGAAAATAGAGAGAGACGGCCGCCGGACTTATTTCATTAAAATGTGCCACTGTTTGCTTACTAAGTGGATGTTCTTTTAATATTGCGAAAGTTCTTTTCTTCCAAAACTAAAGCAGTGTGAATAACTGTAAATAGCAATTACTACTGAAAAATAGTTTTTTTTTCCACCAATTATCTCACTAGAAACAGCGTCCTTGTAATTTGTTATTTACAGAACAGTCTGGTAATCTTTTTCTTTTGTTTGTGTTCCCTGTTTAAATGTACTTACTCCATTAGTAGTGTTACTTTGTCTTTTTATTCAAATATTCTTTTCACTATTATTTGCTATGAGAATACTGGGAGAAAGTGAGCTAAATGTGTATTTCTAAATTCATGCGAAAAAATTTCCCGTATAAAACTATGATGGGTTTTTCTCATAACAAAGTTTTTCCAGTCGACCGTTTTTTGAAGTGAAAACTTCTTTTGGCGCACCGCACACAGATTTTTCCTTAGGTAGTAAGTTAGGCTGATCCGTCACCCTCTGAGGTGAAAGGCTCGATCGGGTGAACTCGTGACCGCCGAGTGTACACGAGCGAGAAAGATACAGTCAGCTGCACTTCACTGTTGTGTCGCTGTTTAGTATATTCAATTAATACCTAATAATTGTCTTTGTTAATTTAATAGTTATTATTGGTACGTAATAATAATTATTTTAACAATTGTGAGGTTAGTGTATGTAGTTATCGGTTTATCGTGCTAATATTATATATTAAAAAACATTATAAACAATAAATATTATGAAAAACACACTCTCGACTCTAAATTTTGGTGGCTGCGCCCCCCTTTCGAGAGCATTCGAGTACAACGGTTTTGTTTGTGCATAGCACGAGCGTCGAAGGCACTAGAATTTTCGAGAGTCGAGAAGTACTATATATACGCGGGTTTTTGAGCGGAATTAGTGAACGGACAGTGAAGAGCTAGTTACAGAAATTCTCAGTAATCGAACACTGAATGAAATAGTGAAGATAAATAGTGTAATAGTCGAGTGGTGAAAATAAATTAGTAGACATTAAGTATAGTGTATATATAAATTAAGTTTAATACAGTGTGTGTTTATTTAATTAAATAGATAGTAATTAGCCATTGTGTGTATAATTTATTCCACAAGTGAAAACTATTCAAATACATAACAAAAACACTACATTATGAAGAGTGATTCGATCGTATAGGTAAGTCACTTCATGTTTATATATACATATATATGCATACATTTAAATATATGCATAAGTAATATGATTAAAAATTAACTTATCTTTTATTCTCTATCAACTTTTACTTTCCCATAAGTATTAAAAAATAAATATGTTTGAGACACAAGTTATAATAATTGTCAAAAATTATCAAAAAATTTTGAAATTTTGAAAAAATGGTTAATAATGGCCAAATATGTTAAAATTTATGAAAAATTGTTAAAAATTTTGAAATATGGTCAAAAATTGTTAAAATTTTGGAAAATGATCAAAAATTGTTAAATATTGAAAAAAATGGTCAATGATTGTCAAAATTTTTGAAAAATTGTCAATAATTATTAAAATTTTGAAAAATGGTCGAAAATTGTCAAAATGTAAATAGTTAAAATTTTTGAAAAATTGCCAAAAATGGTCGATAATTGTAAAAGGCGGTCAACAATTGTCAAAACCAATCAAAAATTGTCAAAAATGGTCAAAATTATTGAAAAATTGTCAAAAATGGTCAATAATTGTTAAAATTTTGAAAAATGGTAAAACATTGTCAAAATTTTGAAAAAATGGTCACTAATTATGAAAAATGGTCAATAATTGTTGAAAATTGTGAAATTTTTTGAAAAATGGTCAGAATTTTTGCAAAATTGTCAAAAATGGTCTAATAAGAGAAAAAAGTCTTACAATATTCCGAGGGTCGCGAACCTTACCGAATCCGTCTCAGATTCTGACAATTTAAAATAATGATTGTAATCACACGCAATACACTTTCTTTCTCTCTCTCCCATATTTCTCTCCCATTTCCCTCTCTCTTCCATATCTCACTTTTTTAATCTGTTCTTTTTATGCATATAACTTATACAAAACCATGCAAACTCGGGACCGCCGAGTGAACCCGAGCGAGAATGATACCGTCAGCTGCTCTTCACAGTTGTGTCGCTGTTGAGTATATTCATTTCATACCTAATAATTGTCTTTGTTAATTTAATAGTTATGATTGGTATGTAATAATAATTATTTAAACAAAAAAGCGTGAAGAAGAAAATTGCGAAATAAACATTGATGACAATTCACCGCCACTACAAGTTCAAGCACATGCATCTGTTGCTCCCACTTCTCAATTTAACAGATCATCGACATACAGTTTTCACTTCTGACGTGCGGTCTTGAGCACACACTCTAATTTTTTTTTCTCAAATTTGAGTGAAGATGGAAACTTGAAATCTTGTAATCCCCGTGCCCGATATCAAATATTTTTTCACATATTAGGAAATTGCGTCTACTACACGACAAAAAGGCACTTTCATTACATTCACAACGATACCAGAAAATACAAATTCTCAGTTTGGATCTCTAATTCGTTCCCTAGAAGACTGGAAGTCTGCGGTCAGAGTTGCTCTGATATCGGCAGATTATTTCCTCGTCCATATACCTACTGCCAAATACGCTCGTCCTTTTATGTGGTCATAGTGTTGATTTATTGTTTAGTTCGGCACCACCAGTAAGATGCTCAGGGACCTCGGCACCTCAGCCTTAAGGATTTTTGTGCTCTTGGTTGTACCATTTATCTGAAGAGACCAGTAGCCCTTATCAGGCTCAATAACACTTTCACTAGGTCCTTCTTGGAGAAATATTCCCTTGGATCCTCTAGTCCTGGGAGTCTATATCTTCAATGACACAGTGCTTCACAACCGACAGATAGGTTCCTCCCTGTATAAGCCAGAACTTTTTGACCAGGAGTCTGCTGTGTTTCTGGTTTTGTCAGAGTGTACCAGTGTACAGAGAAATTACAATTTTGTTAGCAATGGATATCAATTCGCAACAATACTGCTGGAAACTAGTGTAATAAGTTCTGGTTATAGGATGAGCTGCTTCCAATATAAAACCATTATAATATGAATTACTTTATTGTTTACTGGGATTATCTACATACATATACTTTAAGTAGTAACCCAAAACATAACGATTGGCCACAATTCGGGCAGAGGTTGACTCTCAAGTTTATGTTTAAAAAGGAACCTCGTGAATTCTAAATATCTACTTATATTCTATCTCGGCACGTCTACTTGGTTTGTTGTAATAAGTCAAGGTGATATTTACTATCAATTAATAATTAAGCCTTGGAATTATTAAACAAACTATTATACTGAGTGTTAAATATATTATGTTAGAATTCAATTACACTAGTTCCCTACTAAAAGTATTAGGATTGTTTCAGCAAGGAGTTGTAGGATAGTTCTAACACATAATTTGAACTGATTTACTGCGCATGATAATTCAAATAAGTCGAACTCGCAATTTTTATGGTTAGGAAAATTTGGTTACTGAATCAATAGATTCGAAAGTTGCTGATCATCGTCAGATGACATTTTACTAGAGCTCAAGCTTTATATTGAAATATCAGACATGCTAAAAAAATTAGAAGGTAAACTTTACAGCAGAAATTCTGAAGTACTGAACCTTTTTATAATTGATTATTTTTGGAATGAATATACAAAAGTGAAAGAAAAACTTACTCCCTTGCCTTATATTTACATATAATCAGAGAATATTTATTAAAGATCGTATGCATTCGTATGAAAGTTTGTTGCAGTTGTACCTACTGATTTTATAAATTAACCTCAAAACAAAACCGAAACATGCGCTGAGCTTGCTTGAAATGAAACAGAATTTGAAATACCTGCTCAAGAGCAAGAACTGATCGAACTGTTCAAGAAGGGTTCTATTGTATGTTGATAAACTGCTGAAACGTAGAATTAGTAGTTCAGCGTAACTAATAGTTTAAAAAAATAGGCGCTGGAACACTAAATTGCCACGACGCATACGCAGTACAATTCCGAATTAGTGTCATCGCGTGCTGGAACAAACATATATGGAAACTATTTCCAATATGGCGAATTTCACACTATTTTTAATCGATTGTGAAACAGCCAGTTTTTCAAATCCCGCCGCCGCTGCCCACTGCGCTAACTCACTCCCTTCTCTTCCTCAGCCGCCTCAGCGGCACGCCTCTCTCTCTCTCTCTCTTAAAATTTTTGGAAAATTGTCAAAAATTTTGAACTATGGTCAATATTTGTAAAAATTTTTAAAAAATGGTCTATTTTGAAAAATGGTTGAAATTTTTGAAAAACTATTAAAAATGTTGAATAATTGTTAATTTTGAAAAAATAGTCAAAAATTGTTATAATTTTGAAAAAATTGTCAATAATTATAAAAAAATGTTAAAAATGGTCAGTCAATAATTGTTGAAAATTGTCAAATTTTTTGAAAAATGGTCAAATTTCTTGAAAAATGGTCAAAAATTTTGAAAAATTGTCAAAAATGGTCAATAATTGTCAGAACCTGTCAAAAATCCTAAAAAATTGTCAATAATCGTTAAAATTTGAAAAAATGGTCAAAAATTGTCAAAAATGATCAAAAGTTGTCAAAAATTGTCAAAAATTGTCAAAAATTGTCAAAAATTGTCAAAAATTGTCAAAAATTGTCAAAAATTGTCAAAAATTGTCAAAATTTTGAAAAAATGGTCAATAAAATATAAAATAAAACTTAGTAGAACGTACTGGGCCTAATGTTATTCCCAACATCGCATTCTACTGCGCGTATTTTTATTGATGGTCTTCCCAACCTCGCATACTATTGTGCATAAAAATAACATCATGTCTTCTTCATATACCCAACAAGATGGAGTTCCCCAAGGCTCAATTTTAAGTACATCCTTGTTCATCCTCACCATTAACAAGTTATGCGACAATATTTCTTCCCTAGTTAATTTCTCTCTATACGCAGATGACCTAATAATTTACTGCCATGGCGAAACCAATGCTACTACTTGCAAAATACTTCAGCAAACAGTAAATGACCTACAAAACAAAATTACTACTTTAGGACTTACTCTCTCACATGCTAAATCGAAAGTTATTAAATTCAGTGGGAGAGTGCAAACTTATATTCCTATAATCACAGTCAACGACTTTCAATCACCTGTCGTAGATGATTGTAAAATCCTGGGAATGTTATTTGTCCTGGAGACAACATATACAGGAAATTAAAGGAATACGTCTTAAGCGACTGAATATTATTAAAACGCTCTCACATTATCATTGGGACGCAGATGAAACTACCCTGCTAAAAGTATATAGAACCCTCATTCGTTACAAACTTGATTATGGAAATTTAATTTACTAAAACTATTTTACGCTCCCTCGACACAGTACACAATACCGCCATCCACTTATGTCTTGGTGCATTTCGGTCAAGCCCGGCTGAAAGTCTCTACTGTGAAGCTAATGAACCCCCACTCTGGCTCAGAAGACAATACCTCCTACTCAACTATACTGCCGCGATTTCCTCCAATCCCTCTAATCCAGTATATTCTATATTAACAGCATATCTGCTTCATCTCAACCCGCCATATAACTTTATTATACGTTCTATTCCTCAACTTATACAGCCACTTATTCAAGATGTTAACCTATCCCATACTCGAACTCGCCCTCTCTCCAATACTCCTCCATGGACCAATTACCTCCCACAATACGATGTTTCCTCCTGCAAATTTAACAAAGAAAAAACCAATATTGATGTTATTCGAACAGCTTTCCTTGAGTTACTGAATAATAAACAATATAGCTTGGTCTTATTAACGGATGCATCAGAGACAGAATCAGGAGTTGGGTATTCTGATACAAGGATCGATCGGACTATATAAAATATCCTCTATTTGTAGCGTCTATACAGGTGAGCTATTCGCTATCTTACAAGCCTTCAAACATGTCCAACAACTTGCAAATACACACATAGCCATATGCACAGACTTATTATCCTCCATCCATTCCATTAAGAATACATCTACTAACCATCCCCTTGTCCAAGACATAAATCAACAACTACGAAGACAAACTACAACCGTCACAATAACATGGGTCCCCTCCCACGTTGGGATTATTGGAAACGAAAAAGCCGATTGCCGTGCTAAAGCAACCGCCTCAACTGCTACTGCCACAGTGAATCTTTAGCTTTGTAACGACTTAAAAGCTAACCTGAAAAAAATACACCATTCCAACTGGCAAATTCACTGTATGTCCCCTTGGTGAAATTCAACCATCAGTGAATCAATTTATCTGCTCCGACTTATCGAGGAAAAATATGGCCGTTATACGAAGACGACGTAAAGGTTATACTAGGCTTACACATGGTTACCTAATGCCATCATCACCTCAGCCGAATTGTCAGTATTGCCACGTAAAGCTCTGCGTCAAGCATATTTTCGTTGAATGTCCATATTTCGCCACAAGACGTCTTTAACTTGGTATAAAACCAAACTACAAAGTGACCCTAAATAGTGCGAATCAAGTACGCAAAGTGATCAAGTTCCCAGAGGAAGAACAACTTATAAACAGAATTTAATATAAAATAAAACCTAATTTATAAAATATCGTCGTTCTATCATGTCATACTCATATTAGTTTAAGCTTTCAGTCTTTATACAGATACATTCAAACACAAACGGAACATAGAGATTTAATGTATTGTCCGATCTAAATAGTCCACCAACAAAACATTTCTATAAGATCACTTCAATGAATATCAAGTATTGATCTGGACAGCTGGATTCAGACCAATGTAAGAAACCCCGCCCATTATCCTTCCAAAATTTGTTAGTTATGTGCGAACTGCGATTTAGTATTGAATAATTATTTGATGGGGGTAGTAAACGTCGCTACATATTGAAACAATATGCTTACGTTTTATGTTGTTAAAATCGAAAATTAATTGTTAAATTCTCTTTAACAATGTTTCGAGTTAAGATAATATGTTTTGATTTATTTTGGCAATAACGGCTTTCAAAATAAAAATAAATTCGTAAATAATACAAAATAAGATTCTTTAAATTGAACTCTACCTACCGACTGCTGTTTACTGACTACTAATTAAGTACCGCCCACAGTTGAGAATGCGGAGTGGTGGGAATTGTACGATATGTTATAGGTGTCCAAATAAACGATTGTAATAATCGTGTTTTTAATCTGTTGAAGCTGGATGTTGGTCGACTAGTTCAAAAGCAGTTCTGATAGAATGCTTAAAATCCCTATGTTCCGTTTGTGTTTGAATGTATCTGTATATATTATGTAATGTAACTCTTTCTGTATTGTAACCCGTGCTAATGGCCATAGCTGTCTTATGCACGATAAATTGAATAAAATTTTTTTAAAAATTCAATGGATTTGTGAATTTGCAGCTTTCAATTTTATCAAGTTTACGTACGGTGCTGCACGCGGCTCAATTTTTTTTTGTATAAAAGTCATTTTGCTTTTTACAGACTAACAACTATTAATTATGGCCACGCATTTTTCAATAATACATCAATAAAGAAAGGCGTCTGTTTCTTTTTTTTAAGGTTTGGTCATCAAATTTCAGCTTTATGTGTTTGTTTACTTTGTAACGACTTATCTTGTTAAATTTCATGGCTTTTTCGCTAGCATTTCTTCGATGCCTTATAATTTTTCAATATAATGAAAATATGTATCCGAACGATTTCAGTTCACTGAAAAAAAAGATTGTCGTATACTATATTAAATGTACGACATGCTTTAGAAATAATAATGGAAGATGCTCTGTTAAAAGGATCTACTGAAATGGTATTTTATTGTGACGCATTGGTCTTTTTTATATATCCAGACTCTATCAGGAGTAGCATATTAGGGTTTATATAAAAGTCTTCTCTTTTGTTAAGATGTATTCCGAAATATACAGGGTGTAACAAAACGATTGGTAATAAATTATACCACTTAGGGACGGTTGTACAACATAGGTTTAAACTTTGTTCAGCGCTGACGGGAGTTCAAAGCCATTCTTACAGTTGTTCAATTCAAGTTCAAAATCTAAACCAAGTTCATGAATTAGTCAAGTTGATCTCTCGACTTCTGACGGTTAAACTTCGTTCACCGTTAACCTAAACTTACTGTAAGAAAACTTTTTTTATCCTCCCTATATAAAAAAATGTATAAAATTTTAAAATACGATCATAATATTCTTCAAGGTTGAATTTAAACTAACAATATAAAATCTCTGCTATAACGAAGAATTAGTCGAAGGAATCAGAAATATGGGCATTAAGGGCGATAACATAAACAAACCAATATTCGTGACGATTGTGTAAACAGTTAGTCTGGGGCCTCACAAATAATTCGGGGGCTGATCATATTAATCTATGCTGTAGATCACAAATAAATAAAGACCAAAATTGCTTATAACGTCTCTTTCATACCAGCTCGAATAACGTTGCTTCCCGGTTTCTTAATAAGAAAGGTATCATTATTAAATAGAACAGAGTTAAATAAAGGTTGATAAAAGAAAGTGTGGTGGCTGTGAAAGTTAAAAAAAGCGATCTTCAATAGCCTAGGTGGGTTTTTTCTCACAGGGTAACCAATTTCATCTATTGTAATAATAATTATTATTTTGATATTTTGTTGATTTGTTAAGCTATTATAATTTCAACTATTTAATATTTCACTCCTTAAGTTGACAAATCTATTTATTCATATTTATATAATAAATAACTGTTTGATAATTCATTAATTTGATATCTGAGATTACAAACAATACATTAATTTGAGGTACGTCGCGAGTTGAAAGGCGTGGATAATTTGCGAGTTGACCCCTAGTATCCTAGTGAATGCCTATTACACTGTTTATTATGATGAATACTCCGGACTAGCAATTCTGTGCTCTTGGAGAGGTATTTCGCGAGTTGACCCTTAATACCTATGACCCGAGAGACGTTTGAACTTTATTATGTGTTATTTGTACATTTCTTTTAAATACATATATCATCCTAGTTATATTTTGGTTTTTAATATACGAACTATGAATACACTAGATTGATATATTAGACTTTTGTGACATTTATTTATGTTGTTGTAACCTAATTTCCAAATCTCTTATGAACTGGTTACTCAGGTATTTTTATTTCCTTTTCAGACCTTGTCGTCTCGAGAGAGCGCTTTTCCTGACAAACGCCCCACCTTTGTTTCTCTTTATATTAATTTAGAAATAGTTATTTAATTTACTATTTTGATACTCTTATTTTGTTTTATTATATCTAATTTACTTCAGTTATTCCTTCAACTTTTGTAATTTTAAAATTCAAATTCGTATACTATGTTCCTCATTCTCGCTTCTCTGTCTTTCTTCATATTCCTTGTCTAAAATGTACATTTTCTTCTCATGCTCTTGGCGCATAATTTCCTTCCTCAACTCGCTTTCTTCAATTAAACATTTTTCGTTAGTCTCCTCAAACATGATTTTGGATGCTACCCAATGCTCCATATTTTTTTAATATGCCTTCTTTTCTTTAATGATTTCCTGAAAGGATTGAAGAACATTTTAGCCACTAATTGAATAACTTAAAATCACAAAAATAACTATTCTTGAAAACTACACATAAAAACTAAGCCTTACCCGTAGTTGTAGATGTTTGCAAAGCCAAAGATTTGGACTGCTTTGAAAGTGAAGATGTCCCTTTTTTGCAATCCCCTTCTTGTCTTTTGGGCTTAAATTAATCAACTGTGAAATATTACTATATTTAGTTTGTGTCCGCATTATGCAATCTTTACCCAAGTACTAGATTTTTTCTCATTATTTACTGCATCTGTTTTACGGCATTCTAAAATTGCCTTATATTTTTGAACAAAAGAAATCGGAATAGCTTCTTCTTTGCTATTAAAATTTGAGGCACGTTTGACAATACACATCATTCTGTATGAATAATAAAATAATATACATAAAACTTTCGTAACACCGTTATATTTACCGAAACATGAACCATTAACGAAAAGTACCAAAACCAAAATCTTTTTAACTTTAAACCAAACAAAAACAATAACAGCTAACTGATTAATGATTTGACACGAACACGCCTGCGCACACAGAAAAGGATTGCCAACTGTACTGTACTGAACGGACGTTTATGAGATCCGATCCAATTTCAAGTTTGAACAACGACATGGTGTTTGAACTCAGATCACCGATGAACTTTTGTTTACGTAAACTAAGGTTCACTGGCATCTTGTACAACCAGCCCTTAATCGGGGGTCAAGAATGGTTCGATTGAACCTTACTACCTACCGGCAGGAATGAACGTTAAGTTTCAGTGGTAGAATCAGGATTAATGTAATAAAAAAGTGAATGCCACCAAAATGCTGCATTTATTAAATGTAGATTTCTACCAGAAAATTCAATTATTATTAATAAATATTGAATGTGTACACAGGAAGGAGGATGTCATTTTGGACACCTGTTCAATATAATATTAATTACATACTGTATTTTGGAATAATTGGTATTTTTGCAAAATAATTTTGTATCGTCCAAACCAAACATTTTATAAACAAATTGTAGGAGACTGATACGTTATATTTTTCGATAACATTTCAAATATAAAAATACACTGCCGAGCAAAGAATTTCGGTCACTTTGAATAACTTGGAAAATTGCAAAGAATTTTAAAAATTAAATGTATCAGTTTATAACTGCAAATTGTAAATTTGTTATTGTTATTGGGAACGAAATGAAGGAATAAAACAAAGCATTATTGAAAAATTGATAACGATAACTAATAACGTGTATTACCCTCTCTTGCATTAATGACTGCTTGCATTCGACGAATTAAATTAAGGATTACATTCTGATCTATGTTATTCCACTCCTGCAAGAGCAGCTCTCTCAGCTCCTGGGCAGTTCTTGGGGCTGATGTATGCCTTCGTATACGCTGTCCTAACTCATCCCAGACATGTTCGATGGGATCATATCTGGACTGCACGCTGGCCAAATTTTTAACTTTAACACCTAAAAAGGTTCAAATGACCTATTTTTGACCCCAGACCAAGTGCTTTAATTTATGACCAGTCTCTTCGTTACATCCTGTATAGACACCGGGTCTTTTACATTAGGAGATTAGAACCGCGCAGAAAATTAATATTAAGTTGAAACTTACACTAACAAGTGCGACAGAGATCGAACTAGTTTCAGCACAGGAATTTCAGGAAGCGTTTAACTCTGAAACTGAGTCGAGCACTTACTAGAAACTCAATTTATTATCCTAACTCTTCCTGGGAAGAGAAACAGGGAATATCCTACCAGTTATATGGGATAAGATAACTTCATACTTTCCATAAAAAATTCCTAATTATCATAAATTAAAAGTACAGCAAATGGGTTTTTAAAACTTCAAATGTAAAATGTACACAGGAAGTACTTCAACGGGAAGAGTTATAAGTTCGAAAGAAGAGAAATAAAAGTTCTTTTTATTATTAATTTTTGCATGAGAGAAAAGCTGGAAGTTTCCAGTATCAGGATCATAAAATCCCATTTGGAGTCACGAATCTCCTTGCCTGTTGACTTCAACTTCAACAAACTTCGCATCTAATTATAAAAGAAAGATAAATACAACTTCTAGTTTTCAGAACATCACTTTACATCGAAATTTCAGTGGCGTGGATTTATCGACCAGCATTATTTGCATCTTCTACCTCTTAGCAAATATTATTATTTAAGTTTAATAATGTACACACATCCGTAGTTTGTCGTTGTTGCTTCGTGCGCGAGCTATTTTTGTTTAAAACTAAATTATACAAGGAAAATTTAAATCAAAGCTGTTATGGTATGAGATGAAAACACCATGAATAGTAAGCTACTATAAATATTTGTCGAAAACTGTCAAACTACGTGAAATCAAAAGCAAAAAATGATTCCTCCACGTCTAAATGTTCATGTTTGTTCAAAATATTAAAATTTAAATTTACATTAAAACGTTAAATCTTGCCAATAATCGTCAGATATTAAGTGTCAACGCCAGTTAAACCATTTCCATGAATATTAAATATGGGTATGTTTTTTACAGCAGCCTTATACAGGGTGATTCATTAGTGCGATAAAGTCCAATATGTTGTTCATCACCAAGGATATTTAAATAAAATTTTTGTTCGATTGTAGCCAGCCTAAAAACTCATATTTTAAAATTAGTCGCAATTGTACACCGTGCCAGATCAAAGGTACATTTTTTTCTATTGGAACTTCAAATTTAAATTCTGGTTGACTTCGCTATTGCATTTTTAATAGGTTGTACAGAGTATTTCAAAAGTTCTGATCACTTGTTCTGGAAAATCGTGATGAATTTGACGCCCTGTATGAACTGCACTATTTGGAATTAATATTTCACTAGACCTGCTTCCATATCTAAGAAACCTTATACAGGCCGAGCCCAAATTCGAATATATCGGTTTTACTTTTTTTTTAATAGATCACCCTCATTTTTCATATCGTCTGGTGTAATGACAGGTACTTTGTACCCCTGATCTTCAACATAACCCCAGAAGAAAAAATCGACTTTATTCAACTCGAGTGATTTTGGTGTCCAGAGAACTGACTAGCTCGTACAATTCAGGAAACATTTCATTTAATTGACTGAATGGGTGTATTGTGGCGAGTTGGAACTTCGTGATGTACATACCACATTTTATGACAAGCGAATTAGCAAATAAATTGATATTTTAGGGCCTACTCACTACCTACCTAATGTGCCTTTGATCTGGAACGGTGTTCTGGAACACTCTGTGCAATTGCGACTAATTTTGAAATATGGGCCCTTGGGCTGGCTGTAATCGGTCAACATTTAATTTAAATACCATTGAGGATTTACAAGATATTGGACTATTAGTATTATGCCTTGCTTTTTTCACTACCAATTAATAGGAAATCCTTTTTCACTATCTTGTTCTACGTCAATGTATGAAAATTCCAAATTCCCGCTATGATAAACTGTATATCCAGATTTAATACTGCCTAGATTAAAATGAATTAGGGAAAACAATGGAAATTTTGTCAATAATGAATAATTTATGGGAAAGCTAAGTTAACAAAAACTGGGTACCTACTGGAGTGCTTCCTTGTAATTTATGTCAAGTGAATTGTTTGATTTTCCTTCGTGCATTTTGTAAATGAAGTCCATTTTCCTTAGTAAGCATCTTTTAAGCTTCAGATTCTCAAGATTCGCCAATATTTCATGAGAGGATTTGTAGATAAGTTAGGTGTATCTACGTGTAGGTTTTTTTGTTTATTTTATACATTTTCGAGAACATTTTAGGGCAAAAAAAAAAATGGCACTATGTAATGGAATCTACTGTACATAGTGCACCAGAAAAGTACACAATTATTTTTCCCCAACAGAAACTTAATAACATTTTAAACGTTACATTTGCCGCACTTGGTCTTCATAATGGACCTGCAAATATTTCCTGCACATTTCATCAATGGTCTACCTGCAGGTCTAAGATGTTTCACAATGTCTTCGAAATTTCTCTTTCGAATCATAGTTGTGTTACTTGTTTCCTATTTTCATACGCAAAATCCAAGCATTTTGTTAAGTAACATCCATCAACATGTTATGGATGTTTAACTGCTCACCACTAGGGTAGCAGAGACAGGGATGAGTTAAGACATTGTCTCCATCTGCATATAGAGGATGTCCATTAGGAGGAGTAGCATCCCCATTAATGTGGAGTCTGACAAACTTCTTCGTGGTTTGATTGATCTCGAGATATCCTTCCAAGGATATACCTATGATGTCGACATAACAGCCAGGGAAAACTTTGTGGATACCCATCATGACATCGTACAAAAAGGATTCAACTATGCGAACTGTAGGCAAGCGGAACTAAACCAAACCCTACCAAAACCAAATTGATAGCCACCACCAATAAAAACAGACTCAACCTTAAAGCAGTTTAACTTGATGGAAACGAGATGGAATGAAGATCATGAGAGAATTATTCAGGTCTGATCCTAGATAGTAAGCTTCTGTGGAACAAACACCGAAATCAGACATGCAACGGGATAGTATGATGAAAAAGTATAACTTTTTAGAGAAACTTGATATAGAGAAGGAATGGGATCCCAACACCATCAAGAAACTTGGAAAGTTGCCATTCAATGGTATACAGATAGCTCTAGAGGAATAGAAGGGACTGCGATAATAGAGTATGGGCCACTAAACAAATACTCTGGAATCTTGGGAAAAGTCCCAAGTATCTATACATAATAAAGCAACCATCAAAGCTGTGAGTTCTTGTGTAATTAGTTCGGAAATGGTATGGAAAGGCCTAGGAAAACACTGAATTAGAAGAGACTGGAGTTGTAGACAAACTAGCAAAGAGAGCGGCTGAACCACCCTTTTAGGGGTCAGAACCCTTTTACGGTATAAACTCCAATGTAATATTGGGAAGAATAAACACCATGAAGAAAAGAAAATCTGACCATTGGAAAGATCTAGTACGGCCAGGACAATTGAAGATAGTCTTGGAAAACTACAACCAGGTGAGAACGAGAAGTAAGACTGCACTATGGGTTTTGGCAGGTGTCCTACCAAGACACTGCCCCCTTGATAATGATCTCAAAAAAACACACTACACCACAAATTCACAGGGCACAACACCTGGGAAGACTGCTGGATAAAAGAGGTATATCTACCTGAGCTGAAACTTGCAGATATCCTAAGACATTTCCGGAAAATGAGGTAAGTCTCTGAGACTTTCCCTAGGATTGGAGTGAAATAAGAAAGCCCAGCCTGCTGTGTGGTATGGGTAAATTGACGGAGGGGATAATAAAGGATAGGATTGAGGAGGAAGTTGGTAGGAACGGGGGTTTTAGGGTAAACCAGCACGGGTTCGCGATGGGGAAATCTTGCATCTCGGCACTGGGCAAGGTGATGGACTTGGTCTAAATAGCTAGGGAGGGCAGCTGGAGGAAAAAGAAATTGGCCCTACTCGTGTTCTTCGACATCGGGAACGCGTTCAACAGTGTCGGCAAACTGGCAGAGTTGAGCGCGTTGCTGAGGCTTGGAGTGGGGCAGGGGTTGGTTAACCTGGTGGAGGGCTACCTGACGGAGCGTGTGATTGTTGACTCTAGAGGGAGGAGGTATGAGATGGAGGCTGGAGTGCCTCAGGGATCGGTTCTTGGACCGACGCTCTGGAAGTGTGTGTTTGATGAGGTTTGTAGGATAATATGTGATGAGGGATGTGAGATAACGGTGTACGCGGACGATGTGTGTCTGGTATGTACGGCAAAGGGAGAGACGGAGATAGAAAGAGAAGCGGAGAGAATGTGTAGGAAGATTGTGGAGAATATAGAGCGGTGCGGACTGGAAGTGGCGGAAGATAAGACGGTGGGGTTGCTAGTGAAGGGACAGAGCAGGACGAGGGAAAGGAGGGTGATAGTTAAGGAAAGGATGATTTGTAAGGAGGAGTCTGTGAAATACCTGGGGGTGTGGCTGGATAGTCAATTATCGTTCAAAACTCATATGTTAAAGGCGGCAGAGAAGGGTGAAGTGAGGGCAGCATGGCTGGAGATATTGAGGTGTAATGTAAAAGGGCCGGGAGAGTGGAAGAGGAGGGTATTTGGTAGGACTGTAGAGCAGAGTATGCTGTACGGTGCGGAGGTGTGGGGTGAAAGAGCGGGGGTGAATGCGAGGGTTAGGCCATTCCTGCGGGTTAAGAGAGGGATACTGCTAATGGTTACAGGACAGTGGGTGGACTGGCAGCAGCGGTGCTGGCAAGGTCCTACTCATTGGACGTGATGGCCAGAACTAGGAACAAACGCTGGAGGGGTGCGACCAGAGAGGAAGTTCAGGAATGGATGGAGGATCTAATGGTGAGAAAGTGGGAGGAGTATGAGGGCGCGCTAAAAGGAGCGATTGGGAATAGGAGAGATTGGATGGACCTGAAACTCGGGGAGGCGAACTACTTCTTGACACAGGTGTTCACTGGACATGGGTCGAGAGTAGGGTACCTCCTCAAGACTGGAGTGTGCGAGAGGTGTGAAGTGGGGGATGATGTGAGGCATGTGTTTAGATTATGGAGGAACGAGGAAGTGCTGAAGAAGTTGTAGAGGAAGCTGGGGGAGGCGGTGCACTGGGAAAACATGGTGGAGATAATGTTGAGGGGGGAGGAGGAATGGATGGAGGTGAGTGGAGTGGTAGAGAGCATGGTTAGGGGGAGAGAACGACTCGATATGGCATGAGAGGTAGGAGTGATAGTACGGAGAAGACGACGGTGTGAGCGGAGAGTGTGCGAGGGACCACCGCCCGTCTCGAAGTATGCTAGGGTAGTGATTCCGAGGCGGGAGTAACGGTGAGTTTGAGGTGGGTTTGGTTGGTAGGCATCCCCTTGGGGATGAGTCCAACACTGTTTTTGTCCTGGACCCAATCGAACATGAGTTTCCCATCTCGGCCCGGAAAAAAAATAGATATTTTGGGTCTCAGGGAATGTCACCCCAATATATCCATACATACATTCTCCAGATTCAACCCACGGCGACTATTACCTCTTCCCAAAACTGAGGAAATAGCTAATTGGTTAAACATTTTAGGTCAGTTGAAAAACAAAGTGTAGGACGCACCTTCTTCAAAAATGACAGTCATTTATTGATATATTCCAGTTGACGGCAGCAGTGTTGTCTTTAAAGTTACTGCGAGATAAATTCAAAGAACCACTGATTTATTAAGCAGCCCAAGTAAATTTTCTATTAAAGAAAATTTTAAGAATAGCTGATGAAGATGAAAAACAGGGAAAGATGAAAAACAGAAACTGCCATATCAAATTGGAGTGGTAGTCACTTGATCTTCGATGCGTTTTTTTTCTTGCTCTTATTTTTTTATATATTTATTTGTAACTGAGGGGTGTTATGATGAGAAAAATTAAAGACCTCCATTATTATTATTATTATTATATTATAAATTTGGAAAAATAAAGCTGTATATCTATCGTTCCCATAGTTAGATATTCTTTCAAATGTATTTCATTCTCTCACATGCGAATTTCCGGTTTTACCAATGTGAATAATAATTTTGTAAAGCGCGCATAATCATAATATTGAGCCCACTGCACGAACCATTACAGCATTTATTTGAAGCAGTAATACAGGAAATGTGGCCAGTTGATAAGGGAAATACCAATTCACATATGTTTTTAATCGATCGAAATATACAAAGCGTGCTTGGTTAACATCACTTAAACTTTCCAAACAAACATTATCACGTGCCCTCTTTGTGGATGGAATCAACCACACAAATTTGAGCGTTTTATTCATAATTTCATTAAACCAAACTTCATTTTACCAAGAAATAACAATTATAGAACTTTTGCAAACATCAATTGAATTCTAAACAATACAAATTCTGAGAGAAATGTAATCAATACGTAGAAATTTATTAACTTTTCATAGATCAAAAAGGATTAAAGGAAAACAAAAGGAACTTGGAAATGTTCATTGCTCTAGCGACAGAAATGTAAAGTCAAGGAGTCTGGAGAGGTGAAGCTGGATAATATTATAAAGCTCTGAGGACATTATGAGGAGGGAAAGTACGGAAGAATGAGAGGAAACAGAGGAATACATTATTTCCTTCCAAAATGTTTATCGCACGTCTTTGGTGAATGGAAATTATCACAAATCGACGATGATATAGAAATTTCCACAAATAAATCGATCCCTCATGAGAATCGTATCATGCGCCTTTGGTAGCTGGGAATTTTTTCCGATAAATGAATACCTTTCAAAAACTGTATCGTACGACCATGGTAAATTTGTATTTCACCGAATAAATGAATCCCCTCCTAAAACGTTATCGTAGGCCCAAGATAAAAAAAATTTGTTGCCCATTCCGTCATAAGAATTCTATCGTCCGCCCATGGTTATTGAAAATTCCCACATAGCCCCCTTTGAAAACGTATGACCATGATTCGTGGTGACGGTTAGGTGGTGACCAGCCCATAAGTTTTGCTCCCACCAAAAATTACACAACGTGCATAAAGAAGTTTCCACTTCAATAAATCGCAATTTAAACAATGCTCAATTTACACAAATTAATTAATTAATTTCATCATTGTGTTTTATAATACTGTAACGTTTATTCTAATTTATATTAACAATTAATTTATGTTTACAGATTTATATGTAATTCAGTCCTTATTTAATAATTTATCTAATACACTAAACACACTAATTATAATTTATATGAGAGTCACTTAATAAACACTTTATCGAGGCGCAATTACTTTCCTTCGGTATCAACACTGACTGATTGACTAATTTTCTGCAGCGATACTTGTGGCCTATTTATACTCGTGCGCCGTAATTCTAGAAGTGTCTCGGCGTTCCCGCGGGTGCATTGGATATTCTCAATATTCTGGCGGATGCACCCGGGTGTTCGGGATGTTTCTCGAAGTTTGGGCGGAGGAGCCATAGTCGTCTCATACGGGGATTTCACTGGGGGCACTAAGTGAGAATATTATTGCAGTAGCTCGCGTTACAATACTTACTAACATTCTCGTCCGAGAAGAATTTTACTTTGGAAAGCCGCTGATTTTATTAGTCAAGTGCTAATTCAAGTGATTATATTTGGAGATATTGGATTGCTCAGCAGCAAGACTAGAATACTTCCGCTGTATAAGCTGGGCAAATTATCCCCTGGTATATCAACCAATAAGAAATTTGGGCAAGTTTTAATAGTAAAGATTGCAATTGCAACATTTTTGTGAATGAAAAACTCACATCTGATCAACTGGTATTAGTACTATTTATAAAGATAATAAGAACTAGTTCACCCGATAACACTTTCACTAAACCAATCATAAAATGGGATCCCCTGAAATCGAACTCATACAAAAACATAAGGTCACAATGTAATATAAACCCACAACTAAACAAAGCAGTAACGGCGATAATAAAATTTTTAGGGATGGAAATTATCTACAAAAAATTGCTACTTAAGTTTTTTCCTAAGCTTGATGGGAAAAAAGTTACAATGCGTGGAGAAAGAAATTGTTTTTTTCGATGTATTTTAAATGTGATAGACCAGCACAATTTTTGGGATGTCGAGCTGAAATTGAGTTTTTTTTGTGGGTCAAAGAAACTGTTTGGATACATTTAACCAACAAAAAATTTCTGACACTCTAATGCCCCTTCTGTCTGAGTAGATTATTCTGAGTACCTACCAAAAGTTACTCAATGAGGCTGTAAAGTTACAACTTCATGAAGACGCGGAGAGAGCCAAGGTTTTGAATTTAAATACTAATCTTAACGGTACACTTACAACTATTTAGAGAATGGTCGTTAAAGTAAAAAAGTAAGCAGCGTACAAACATATAATCATATTGCATGACCGTTTATCTTTCTGAATATTTTAAATAATAACAGGAAAGTATCGTGTTGTGAACCACAGTGGCGTGTCGAGTTTGGTTGAAAACACCGAGCAAAAAGCATCGAAACTGAGTGTTATCTTTGGTATTTTAATGAAACGTTAAATTGTGTAGATGCTTTGGTTACATGCATGTAGAATCATATAAAACATTATGAACCCAAAAGTGGAATTAACAACCAACAGACCTAAATGAGTGATATATGCCTTAATTAATTTATAATGAAATTATTCCCACACCTGTTTATTTAAAGGGTTTTGTTTTCATTCGAATATATATATATATATATATATATATATATATATATATATAAATATATATTTTCATTTAAATTCCAAGTTCACATGTTTCTAAAAGATTTGAAACACGTGAAAATAAATTGTATGGTGTTTGTATAAGGTTTTTGTTCTGTTTTAGGATCTTCTAATTAGTTTAATCATGCAATTAGCTAATGTAATGTAATTATTCATTGAGAATGTATTTAATTCAGTACTCAGCATTAAAGTATGGAAATAAAATGGAATACATAACAAAATCATATATAAAAAACAAGCAAGAATTTCATAATAACTGAATTCAATGTACATATTAACAATATCATCATGAAAAGCGAGCAAAAAGTTGAAAACAAAAATCTAGAAAGATTTGGAATAGCAGAAGCAGTTTTTGCAGATGTGGTTTGCAGAAAACAGAAAATAGCTCAAAGAAAACAAAAACATCTGAAAAATGGTGATGGAAGAAGAACGCATAAGAATAAACACAAATACAACAAAAAAGACCAAAATACTGATACAGAAATTGAAATAGATTACATAATTATCAAGAACAAGTGAAATAGTTTGAATACCTAGGAGTTAAGTTTGACGGAACAGAAAGATGATGCTAGAGTGTACTGCAAAAACAATTGAACTATAGAGGCTGTCCGAGAAGTAAGTAGTGTAATGTATTATAGTAAATAAATCAAACATATCCCAGTGCTAGAAGTAGTTATTTCATTCCCTTGAGATGATCCTCCAAGTAACCCGCAACACCACCGATTCAGAGGCCTGTCCACACCTCTAGTCTACCAACGTATCCATTGGAGAAGAATTTGATGTTGTTAAATAGACTGAAGAAACTAGTATGAGTGGGCGGACGGTGTCGGTATTAAACGAATATAAATACTTGGGTATTATACTAGATACTAAATTATTATGGTCCAAACATATATACAACCTCCTGAAATGTGTTACAAATCGCAGATGGGGCGCTGCTCCTTCTATTGCCATCATGTTTTACAGGGCTTATGTGCGATCAATTATAGATTATGGATGTACTCTATACGGATCTAGTAGCAATACCAACTTACAGTACATAGATCGTATTCAGTATAAATCCCTTAGAACTTGCATTGGTGCTATGAAATCGACACCTGTTAATGCACTATTGGCAGAGTGTAATAAACCTCCTTTATATTTACGACTACTATCTCAAAAATTTTCAATCAAACTTAAAACCCTTGAGGCAGACATGATAAACAATATATCTAGTATTTGTATTGAGGATCTCACAAATAGACATTGGAGAATAAAAAACACTTCTTCTCTTGATGAATTCGGCTGTGCAGTCTACAATCACAATTCATACTACCCGATATATGTAGTATATATACTGCGGAGCTTTATGCTATCCTACAAGGCCTTTTTTGGTTGAAATCAAATAACAAGCATGAGGGAGTAATGATATCCGACTCTAGATCAGCATTGTACGCTATAAAGGGAATCAATTCTAAAAAGTGAAACTGTTCAATTTTATGTTCCATTAAAACAATGTTGGCTAATTTAAACATTACATTTATTTGGGTTAAAGGGCATACTGGAATACACGGTAATGAAAAAGCTGATCTTTGGGCAAAGGATGCAGTAATTAATAGAGTTCTTCGTAACATTTATACTGCAAAAGATGTAACTAACTTAAATAAAAATAAAATGTTGGTATCATGACAAAAACACTGGGAAAACGTCGTACGATCCTCACATATATCCAATTTCCTAATACATCCTAGTTTACCCTCCCCTCCAAACAATATTTTCAACTATACAATTCCGAAATTTCATTCATCAAGGATGAAAACTAATCATGGGAGATTTCCCGCACATCTTGCCAAGATTGGGATAATACGATCATGCATCATCCTGTAGCTGCAATGAAAATGCATGTGCCGATCTTAATCACATTTTTTATGCAGGAATTACACCGCAGAATCAAACAGTTTAGTTCAGTCACTCTGTGAACAAAACTTCTTCCTATCTTTAAATATCACTCATATTCTAAGCAGAGATAGCCGGTCCTCTTTTAACATACTCTTAAATTTCATCAAAGAGCTTAAAATTGATATATAAGTAAGATAGTAACAAAATTCTGTGGCTAATGGACCTGCTTGCGAGCCATTTTCTTTCTACACACACACTCTCAAAAAAACCGCTACCTACAATGTATTACCCTGCAGCAAGGTAGTGGAATGATTGGTACGTAGAATCTACCAAATTATTTCTCAGCTTTTAGTAGACACATTATCAATATTTTTCTTTTCGTGAAACCGTTTAGCTTGAAATTTTTTCGCAACTTCAATTTCTTATTTAGTTGCCTAGTATTTCTTATTCTATCATCCCTTTTAGTGCCTTTTTATCATAAGGCTTCTTTCATATTAATTTGTTGCTGTCTAACTCTGGATATTTTTTTTTTTTTTCGGGCCGAAATGGGAAACTCATGTTCGAATGGGTCCAGGACCCAAACAGTGTTGGACTCATCCCCAAGGAGATGCCTACCAACCAAACCCACCTCAAACTCGCCGTTACCCCCGCCTCGGAATCACTAACTCTGGATATAGGTAGCTGAATAATCACACTGTTACTTATATTTACAGTTTTCTGACATTTGGCGGACCAATATTTTTTTATCTCACTCATTTAATAAAAATATATACATTTTAAAATACTATATTCAGAACAATATTAGAGAGAAAATATAGGTTTTTTTTTTCAAAGAATAAGAAAATATCATTCAGAATTGTTTCCTGTTCAATGTGACATTTAAACTTCATTTATGATTCCGGAGAAAATAGTTGTCATTTGAATTTTTTGGTTTTTCTGAGGAAATTCTGAATTTACAGCAAATTTTCCGACAGATAATCTTCAAAATAGGTGAGTACTATTTATTATTTGCAAATTTAGTCGAAAATTCGTGATTCTGTATAGTTCACCGGACCGTTGCGGTATCCTAAAGATTATTTATTGAAAATTTTGATTATCTCGCACCAAGGTGTTATCTTTGGAACGGATGAATATGTGATGCCTTTTGGCCCAATATAATAATATAATAATAAATATTTAAAATAAGAATTAAATTCCCTTGATCTTATTTCAATAAAATTTTTAATTTTAATAAAACATTTCATTATCATATAAATATAAATTAAGAAGGTTATAAAATAGAAAGTCAAGTTGAAAGCGTGAAGTGAGGCAAAACAGTAATATGTTTATTTGTTTTATTTGAACTTGACTGATAATATAAATATGCATTTAATATTTACTATAGGAGAAGTTGATTTAGAATAAGTCATGAAGAACATTCTATATAGTCGACTGGTCAGAGATCAGTAATCTTTAACCATTAAATATTACGGCTAGGTACTTATGTATATCATTAGCAATAGTAAGTAGTGTAATGTATTATAGTGAATAAATCAAACATATCCCAGTGCTAGAAGTAGTTGTTTCATTCCCTTGAGATAATCCTCCAAGTGACCCGCAACACCACCGATTCAGAGGCCTTTCCACACCTCTAGTCTACCAACGTATCCATTGGAGACGCATCAATTACAAATAGATAGTTATAAAATTTCAGGGTGCTGACTGGGATTGAGATCTGCATTTTTCGAAGTTAAAGTCAAATTTTGTAGACTTCAAGTTTGGCGTACGGATTTTCTCAAATGGCAATAGAGGTCGAGAAACATATTGATAATGCATACTTCGATATATTTTATAAAATATGTACTTTAATAATCCAAATAAATTATTTTTTAGATTATTAGAGAACTCACGATGTTTTTGAAAATCAATAAGAAGCCATGTCTGCTTATATTTGCGCCAGAGATGCTGGATTACTGGTAGCTTCAAGGCTAAAGAACATTCCCTTTTTAGGTCCCTTTATACCAGCCTTAGTGGTTTTGGAATCATCGATGGAACAGATGATGTCTCTAGAATTGCCTAAGTGCATCATCACCTGTTCCCTAGATGGGATAATTATATTCACTCGCTCAGTCGATATGTCTTCTAGTGTCATCCTACCTATCCAAACTCATTAAAAAATATAGGAACTATCAAAAATACTAAACCACAATTTTTCAATTCAACGTTTCGGTAGCGTTTCAGCTACCGTTATCAAGAACTATTTAGTTTTTAAAATCTTGTAAATTTTTTCGTTATTGTCGGATAGGGACCAGAATTTGGAAACTTAATTGTTCTTGATAACGGTAGCTGGAACGCTATCGAAACGTTGAATTGAAATTTTTTTAAAAATATATATAAAAAAGATTGTGGTTTAATTTCCCAAAATAATTAACAAAATGAATAATGAATACACCCCAAGGAACATATAGAAGATATCGAAGAAGCGTTGGGCATTGTTTAGAATCACTTTTCCTCGGAGATGGATTGGTGGAAAAGGTGTAAGTGAGTGGCAGCTGGTATCACATCACTTGAAATCCCTTGATTTGCTTCTCTGGGGATACTTGTACGTCCCCGCTTACGTCAACAAACCGACGTATAAATTATTTGAAGAATCACATACGTCTCGAGATGCAGACAATTCCTCCAACAACTCTATTCGAATCTTCGAAGAGAGACTGTTCGTGTTATTGTGAATACACAAATTACCATCAATTTTTGCACTCATTGTAATGAAGTAAATTACATTTTCAATCATTTTGTTGGATTTCTCTTATAATTTTGTAGTAAAGTAGCAAACCATCAATAATCAATTGAAAAATAATCCCGGATTACTGCGTTACGTCAAATGCTGAATTTAAAAAAGTCACCAACGTGTACATTGAAAAATGCAGATCACAATTCAATTCGACTCATCGTCCTAGAATTCCATAGGTATCTTCCTGGATTATAACGTTTAAGTGCGTTATTTTTTCGCAGCTCTGTATATTGACTTCAAATTCGAATCACGAAATGTATGAAACAGAACATAATTCAGTAAAATGTGAACTTATACACATGTTATAGTGTGTTGTAGATAACAGCTGAATATGCACAATATAATTTTTCTCCGTATCGATATATTGATATATTAATAGGTGTAAACGGACATTGGGCTCTATTTCGAGCTCTAACCAAACGAATTTATAGCTTTACCGATAAACGTTAACTTATGGTCGTATGTGCTGGCTAGATATTAATTTTGGGTCATGCACTCTAAATGCCCAGATGGATTTTATGTGACACAGCTATATTGACTGGCTTCGGAGTTAATTGTTCGAAAAATCGATGCCGTTTATCACGGTAATTTTTTTTTAAATCCAGTTTTGTTTGAAACTAAATGTTTAGTAGGGTGGATTATTTTATTTTTTTCTCCTTTTGATACAAATTTAACTCTTGGCGTTGGGTGTTAATAAAAAAAAATTAAAAAAGAATAGCGAAGGTTATTGCCTAACTGATATTAAAATTTGGAGATAATCGAGCCAGTTCTCAGGGCTTTGTTATCTATGGAAGTTAGATAAAGAAAAATTACAGATATTTATAAGAAGGGCGCCAATAATTTTATATCTTTTAAAAAATAAAGGTAATTTTGGTTTCTGTGTGATAAATAAACTTACTATATAAAAAATATTATATAGAGTGAGAAAAAAAAAGAATTGAAATTTACACGTTTTGGTGAATGGGTTAGTGGTCAAATATAAAAAAAGTATAGGTGAAGCCTTTCAAAGTTTACTATTACTTTCTTGTAAGTTCTTCTAACTTATACTCCAGGATTGAATGCAGGAAAATGTATAATCTCGAAGCTTTCCTGAGAACGGTATATTTAGAAACTTTTCTTGCGCAGCAACGGTATTTTCAAGAAACTTGTCTTTCACAGAAAAGGTATATTCAAGAAACTTGTCTTTCCCAGAAAAGGTATATTCAAGAAACTTGTCTTGCTCAGGTATTGTATATGCCTGAAATGGTATCTCACAAGAACGGTATCTCACACATGGTATATCCCAGAAACTGTCTTAGACCATGAATTGTATCTCACAGGAGCTGTGCAGTAATCCTAGTAAAATTGAGGAGCTGCTTCTACTTATATTTTCAAGAAAAACTCTACGATATAAGAACTAGTGCACATTTCCTCATTACTTTATCGCTTCAAAAGCAGTGATGAACAGTAGGCCAGAAACCTCTCCGTTCATATTTATGTGAAATTCAAATATTTCAAATTTAGCGGTAAAGTTAATAACCAGAAACTATAATTATTGATTTTTAGTCCCAATACACTTGTTTATTCCACCAAAACATAAATTTTAAGAAATGTCGAAATATTTTTATATTTGAAATGTTATCGGCCAACGTTTGAATTAGAACTAATCGAGAAACAAGATTAACAAGTAATACTTTTCTGTTAAAATCTTGAGAGCCTTCTTTGCGAAATGTTCCATCTCGTCTGCTGCCATTTCTACTCCCAGGTCTCTGTGTAGGTCGCTGTTTCTTACATACAAAGGAGCGCTGACAATGCCCCTTAATACCTTGTTCTGAAATCTTTGTAATATGTTAATATTGCTTGAGCAGGCACACCCCCAAAGTTGTAGGCCATGTGTCCACACAGGCTTTAGAACCTGCTTGTATATCATTAGCTTGTTACTAATGGATAGTTCAGATTGTCCTCCCAAGAGCCAATATACTTGTCTATATTTGAGATTCTTCTTCTTCTCTTTTCTTTTTAATGTTTTCTTTCCATCGTAGCTTTGCATCTAGGTTCATTCCTAGGTACTTGGCAGTGGTTGCAAATGGAACCATATGATTGTTCATAATTATTAGCAATATACCAGTGTGTTTATTCGTAAAGTTTACATGCACTGATTCATCTTCGTTAAGTCAAATGCGCCAGCTTTTTGTCCATGCATTGATTTGAGTTAATGCGACTTGGAGCAATTCATTAGCCTCTTGCTCGGTTTTGCCAACTGCCAGTATACATGTGTCCTCTGCAAATGTAGCTACTGTAGATTGTTCTGATACTGGTATGTCACACCTATGATATAGTAGATACAGAAATGGACCCAGGACACTGCCTTGCGGTACACCAGCCTTTATCGGTCTTAATTCTGAATATTGATCTTACTATCTAATGAGAAACATTTTTCCACTAATATACGACTTTAACAGTAAGCTGTATTGTTCTAGAAGTTGTTTGAGCTTTTGTTCGAGTTCTTAGTGCCAGACTTTATCGAATGCCTGGGCTACGTCCAAGAACACTGCTGAACATATCTTCTTTTCTTCTAGTGCTTTTTCTAGTCGATCAGTGAGTCTAAACACTTGATCTATTGCGATGTGCTTTTCTCTAAACTCAAACCGATGTATGAGAATTATGCATTTTTCTTCAATAACGGGTTTGAGCCGTTTTAAGAGTATTTTTTCAAAAAGTTTTGATATTGTTTTTATCTATAACATTAACCAAACACCTCTTATTAATGTGTCAGAAGTTAAAGATCTTGGTGTTGTGATTGACTCTACCATGTCTTTTCGGCCCCATATATATGTTTCAATTAATAAGGCATTAAGGATGCTTGGTTTTATCAGAAGGATAACTTGTGACTTTCGAAACGTGCAATGTCTTAGAATACTTTACTTCTCCCTTGTTAGACCTCTTATTGAATATGCATCTTCTGTTTGGAATCCCTTCTATACGAACCATATTCACAACATTGAACAAATACAAAGAAAATTTCTAAGACTCATTGCCTATAAATCTGGAATTCATCCTGTTAACACCTACCACCTAAATTACCAAGATTTGCATTCCCAGTTTATGTTGGAGCCTCTTCGTTACAGAAGGAATTGCAAGGATCTTTTCATTCTATTCAACATAGTCAATTCTACTCTCGATTGTCCTACTCTTTTGTTGAATATTGGTTTTTCCGCACCAACTAGATCTACTAGAAATAGTGTTACTTTTTCACAACCACACTACTATACTAATTATCGCAATAATTCGTTCATCCCCAGGTCCACAAGATTGGCCAATCGATTGAATCTTGAATTCTTTAAATCTTCTTCTGAGTTTCGCCGACAACTCCAAATTTGTAATTTTTAAAAAATATTTTTAGTTGTTATTGTAAGTGATATGCGCTTTATCTTATGTGTTAATTAATGTATCTATAAGTTTATGGTTTTTCTATTTATATATATATTTTTTTTTAAATTCTATTTTTCTGTGTATCAATTATTGTACTCTATTGTATTTAATGGGTTCTAGCCCGTCAATGAATAAATAATAATAATGGGTAGTAATGAAATTGGTCTAAGTGATGATACCCCGTTGACAGATTTCCCAGGTAGGTATACTTCCGAAACCACAGTTTTGAAAATAGTTTGTGAAGAATAACTTAACGTCGCTTGATTTTGCCAGGAAATATAGACCGAAAATGTCCATTTCACGTTTTAACATTTCGTGCAGCTGATTTTTGGTGTACAGGTGGTATAATAGTATATTGTGCAGCTAGTGGGAAAAGTACTTTCCCCACATGTTGCACACTATACTTTTTCTACAACTGCACAAATTCAAAGAATACAAGTGAAGTAACTTAATATTTATTTTTATGGTTAGTAAAACAAAAAGAAAAGGTGAGCGGTCATCGGACCGCCGACAGAAGCTTGCTTCTTATGCACAATAGATTTCTCAAAAATGTTGACCATTTCAGACCATTTTTCCAAATTTTAACAATTATTGACCATTTTTGACAGGTTCTGAAAATTATTGACCATTTTTGACAGGTTCTGACAATTATTAACTCATTTTGACAATTTTTGACCATTTTGACAGGTTCTGACAATTATTGACCATTATTGACAATTTTTCAAAAACTTTGACCATTTTTCAAAAAGTTTGACAATTTTTTACAATTATTGACCATTTTTTCAAAATTTTGACAATTTTTGACAATTTTTCGAAAATTTTGACAATTTTTGACTGTTTTTTCAAATTTTAACAATTATTGTCCAATTTTGACAGTTTTGACAATTATGGCTCTTTTTTTAAAATTTTTCAAAAATTTTGACCATTTTTCCAAATTTTAACAATTATTGACCATTTTTGACAGGTTCTGACAATTATTGACAATTTTCCAAAAATTTTGACCATTTTTAACAATTAATGACCATTTTGACAGTTTTTTATAATTATTGACCATTTTTTCAAAATTTTGACAATTTTTGACAATCGACCATTTTTTCAAAATTTTTGACCATATTTTCAAATTTCAACAATTATTGACCATTTTTGACAATTTTTCAAAAATTTTGACCATTTTAGACTATTTTTCCAAATTTTAACAATTACTGACCATTTTTGCCAATTTTTGAGCATTTTTGACAGGTTCTGACAATTATTGACCATTTTTCAAAAATGTTGACAATTTTCAACAATTATTGACCATTTTTTTATAATTATTGACAATTTTTTCAAAATTTTAACAATTTTCGACCATTTTTCAAAATTTTAACAATTATTGACCATTTTTGACAGTTTCTGACAATTATTGACCATTTTTGACAACTTTCAAAAATTTTGACAGTTTTTGATCATTTTCCAAAATTTTAACAATTATTGACTGTTTTTGACCATTTTTTGAAATATTTGACAATTTTTGACAGATTCTGACAATTATTGACCATTTTTGACAATTTTTCCAAATCTTTGACAATTTTTAACAATTATTGACCATTTTTGACAGTCTTTTATAATTATTGACCATTTTTTCAAAATTTTGACAGTTTTCGACAATTTTTGAAAATTATTAACCATTTTTCCAAATTTCTGACAATTTTTGAAAATATTTGGCAATTATTAACCATTTTTTCAAAACTTTGACAGTTTTTGACAATTATTGACCATTTTTCCAAATTTTTGACAATTTTTGACCATATTTCAAAATTTTTGACCATTTTTTAAAATTTTTAACATATTTTTCAATATAATCTGACAGTTTTGTGACAACTAAGTAGGAAATATTATTTCTCACAGTATGAGCAATATTTTGTTTTGAGGTATGAGAAATACGTCACTTTTCATAGCAATTGTAGAAAAACGATGTTTCCAGTGTCAAATTGAATCTCACATAGTTTAAAAGTAAATTAAAACTGCCTTCTCAACGATATTTCACGTTTTTCGCTTCTATTCTTTTTTCCTCGGACCTTACAAGAAAAAAAGTTCATTACTTTCTTATTTTTCTTCAAAAGACCTACAGACCTACAAAACTAGGCTTCTACGAAAAAAAATCTTGATTAGGTTGAAAGTTATAACCATTGTTTATGCGATGTTGAATGAACAATTTTGAAACGAGTTATTATCACTGGCATGACCTGTAACTTCATTCATTCCAAATTTGAATGAACTCCCATTTGACCCTTAATTTGGTAAACCTTGATGCAACAGTAATTTTCACTAAATTAGTGTTTTGTTGGAGTGATGCATTTTGATTAATTTCACAATAATTTTTTCATAAATAGTGGAGATATGGACTGTATCCCTGAAGATGCCATTTTTCCGTAAAAGTTTATTATGTAGGGTCAAGTGGGGTAAAAATAAGACGCTCAAATAAAATTGCTAATTGTTTAATTCCAATCTTATTTCTTGTTATAAATATATAGCAGCACTTATAAAAACATCATCCCTACAATTTATTTAATTTTTGGGAAACAAATGACGTCAAAATTAAAATTACAAAATCTATCGCGTCGTTTGCGATTTACATCTTTTAAAACCGGCTTTTGAATTTTTGTTGTGCAAGTTCGTATGTCGGTCGGAGAGGTTCGGTTGAAGTCGCTTCGCGCTCTGATGCTATTACCCTTGCAACGTGTGCAATTGCATTTCAGTTCCAATTGATCAGTTTTCGAGTGAGCACGTTTTTCTTGGAGGGATAAATTTGAGACACGCTTAGAGGTAAAAATGAGACAGCACAGGTTTAAATATGAGACAAACATTTTGATAATTTTTTAGCTTTTATTTACAAAACCAAGATTCCAAAGAAATATATACCCAAGCCGAAGAAGTATACAGAGGAAGATTTCGATAAAGCAGCAAAGTTAGTGAGAACTAAGGGTTTTTCTGTAAGAGCTGCAGCCGATGCCTTCCATATCGATAAGTCGAAACTAAGTCCCTATATGAATAAGAAGAATTCAACAAAACAAGGGCGAAAAACATCGTTACCTTTAGAGGTCAAACAAGATTTAGCTTCAAAATTAATAACAATGGCTCAGTTGGGGGTTCGCACTAACTAAGCAAGACGTAAAAAATGCCGTGCAAACATACGTGCAAGAAAATAACCTTAACACGGCTTTCATAGATGGACACCCAGGCGATGACTGGTTTAGAGATTTTTGCAGAAGAAATCGTCTTAGTCAGAAAAAAATGGAGCAACTTGAAAAGTCACGACGTTTAGCCACTAGTGATCCATTTATTATTTATTCGTTTTATGATAAACTTGAAAAATGCATAAACAACCTAAATATTACATCGTTACAAGTTTGGAGCCTTGATGAAACTTCTTTTTCCATGGATCCTACAAGGATTAAAGGAATAGCTGCCAAAGGACAAAAGGTACTTAGGAATATTGAAGGATCCGGAAAGGAGAACGTGAACAAGCGGGTGTTCTTTACCTCCATTAATAATATTTCAAGGCCAAAATCTGTGGAGCTCCTGGAAAGGTAACAACGAATTAGAAAATACGATGTATGCTGTTTCCGAAAAAGGTTGGATGACAACCCTTATTTTCAATGAATGGTTTGCCAAGTTTTGCACAATTGTAAGGAATAGACCTTTCTTGATTCTCTTAGATGGACATTTGACACATTTGGATAAACATACCATAGAACTAGCCATTAGAGAGAACGCGACATTACTGAAGCTACCTGCACATTCTACTGACTTACTGCACCCGCTGGATCGAGGTTGCTTTGGTCCATTAAAGCTGAACTGGAATGAAACATTAATCGATTGGCAGCGCCAGAATCAAAGAAGGTTTACAAGAAGTGAATTTTCAGATTTGCTTTGTTCCATTTGGGAAGAAGGAATTTCAAAAAAGAACATTGTTTCTTCTTTTGCATCAACAGGAATATTTCCATTTTCGAGGGAGAAGTATCCTATAGCAAGGCTACATACTACGAAACTAGAAAGATGTGAAGCTCTACGGCTAGAAAATAAGGACCCTTTAGATATACAGTGTGATCAATTGGAAAGTAATGAACCCCAACAACAAATTGTCAATGACCCAGCACTCCAAGCAGACTTAGATGATTTTGATGATTCCAGCACAACTTTGGCCTCCAATAACAATGTAGTTCCTGCGCTACCTCCACTTGAACCAGAAGACAGAAATTCTTCCTTTGAAACCATTCTGTTGAAGAAAATTAATAAAATACCCTCTGCTGTACAAAAGCGTCGTAAAATACTTAGCGGCAGTCAAATACTTACTAGCCAAGAATATGCAAAGCTGATTGAAGATATTGATAACGAAAAGGGCAGAAAGAAAAATAAGGCAGGAAAAAAGAATCGGAAAACAAAGACAATCCTAAAAAAACTACCTTCTACTAGTTCAGAAGTAGAGGTTGAGTATGAGGATGAAAGCGACACTAGCTGATTTAGTAAGACATGAAAATGAAGAAGAAGAAATTCAAAATGACGATGAAAGTGAGTCAGAAAATATGCCACTAGCACAGAATGTAGGATTCAAATCCCCAGAGGAAGGAAATATAACTATTGGTAATTTCGTTTTGGTTGAATTTAAAACCAAAAAGAAAGACGTGCACTACATGGCAATTGTAAAAGATTTGTTACCGAATAATGAATTTTGTATTTCGTATCTCAGACGCAAAGGAAATTAATTGGTTTATCCATCAGTTTCGGAAATCAATAATATGTTAAAGGAAGATATTGTTTTGAAGCTACCACCCCAATCTCCGCTTGCAGGAACTTCTAGAGCAGCAGATGTTTTTGCCTTTCAATGTGTTCTGGATTTTGTATTTTACCTTTAAGTATAACTATTAGTTTTTATTAGCACTTTTTTGCCTGAACTGAAATTTAGTTTTGAAATTAATGTTTAATTTTGTGGTTATTTTTCTATCAATAAATATTTTTCTACTGTTTTGTTGAGTTTAACATAAAAAAAAAGTTAAAGTTTTAAAAAATGTCTCATTTTTACCCCACTTGACTCTATCCTGAAAGACACAAAGTCTAGGATTATAGGTTAGAAATTTAAAATAAAAACTGAAACGAGCAACCGTTTATGCAGCAAAAAAACAATAAAATGATACGTAAACTTGAAGTACTACAACTAAGGGAGAATTGAATATAAATAAAAACGATTGCAGTTGCACATAAAACATAACAGCAGCGCATTTTTTCTACGGCTATAAATAGTCAATAACTACAAGTAATCTTTATGTGCTATTATGAAGCACCTGTTTACTGCATTAATGAGTATTATCGAGAATTCTTGTAAATAGATATTTATAGGACTCGTCAAAATAATGCTACTCACAAAAATTCAGTTCGTTATGATACGAAAAAAGTTTCCAATGTTTTTTCCATTTTCCGAGTGTATGACTGGAAAATCAGACTAATCGATTTGTGAGATAAAATTGCTATTAAATTATACAAAAATTTTGTAGGCTTCAGAAAGAAAATATTCTGTTATGATCAATTTTTTTCATTTCGTTATTTCAACACTTTGGGGGTGGAGGAATTGGTTGATTAGATTATTTTACTTGTAGGACACACTTTTTTCCGTATTCTTTATACAATTACCTCTCGATTTAACTGAATAACTATTGAAATTGAAATTGAAAAGAAATGTTACCATTAGTTTGTAAAATGTAATACCGAGTTGATCCACATTAGTTCGAAATAGATATAATGTGTTAATATAATTACGTATTTATTCCAGGTCAATAATGACCGTGTATCATCTGCTCTTGGGATTAGTTTGAGGTCAGTAGTTCGAATTTCCAAAGAAAACAAATCATTGGAAAAAGGTGAAGGTTCTTCATTTTCAAGCTCGCCTAAGAGAAGGCCTAACCGCAAAACTAAAGTGTGGATAATCTTGGCAGTACACAATTACGAAACTGTATTTCAAATTACCACATTGTCCATAAAGCTGTACCCACATTAAAAAAAATGCATAAACAGTTTTCTGAAGAATTTGAATACGGAGGTAGTATTGAATCGCTACGAAAGGAAATTCACATGTTAGGTTTTAGATGGAGAAAAACGAGAAATGATCGAAAAGTGTTAGTAGAACGGAATACAATTCGACATTCAAGACTTGGATTTTTGAGAAAAATTAAACAATTTAGGGAAAACGGGAGAACAATTGTATATACGTATGAAACTTATATCCATTCTAGTCATACTCATGGCCAAGCATGGAGAAACAGTAGCACTTTAGAATTAAATAGAATTAAAATATCATTATAAATATTTCTCATTGCTAAAAATATATTTCTTGCAGTTACAGTATTAACACTTTTCAGTAATAAAATTAAAAAGTTTTTTTTGAGACTCCAGCAGCCGGCATGTACCTACGACTATGCTAGAGCAAAGTGCGATGGTGGTACGAGAGTAGTCCGCTCAATATATCTATCTTTATTCAAGCAGTGTCTGTTACTTTTTGTTCGCACATATCTCAAGTGCCAACTTACACTGGGCGATTTATAATTGTTAATGTCAACTATTTTGCAATCACTGTTTCGCACCTGCTAGCTACCTTAGCGAATTCTCGTAAAGAAAAGTTTTAGGACTCGTCACAACGAAGCCATTTACAAAAATTCAGTTTGTTAGGATCCGAAATGGAAAATGCTCTTGGGAACCTTCCATATAAAAGCGTTAGTCATTATTATTCTTACGTCGTCATTAATGAGTGTCATTTTTAAAAGCTGAATAAAACCTATTTTATAACTTGGTTTTGACTTATTCTGTATCAACTATATCATTTATTTGCAATGTTTTGTACCAATTTGTACTTATTTTAAATTTCCTCGTTTGCTCGCTTATCGAGTATGTTTTATTTATTTTATTTAATTATTACAGTCATCTCTATGTATTTATATTTTCGAAATGCATATAAATATATATAAATTCAATATACAATATTCAATATGCCATCAAAAATGTAAGTAGTCCAAGAAATGCGCAACTGAAAAAGAAAATCGACGTGTCTGAGCTTTTTTCCCCAATGGCCATATCAAGCTTTTAACGAATTTGTTCCAACCTTTACGCGCGCACTGTATATATAATATATATAAATTTACACCTCTTAGCGTTGATGATTATAACATTGAACAAGATGCAGAATTTTGTGCAATCGAGTTATTAAACAATAAGCTAATAGTTTTAACTGTATCAGAAAATGGTAAATTTGATACTTTTCTTAACAATTTTGAAAGCCTACTTAATAATATAACACCCAAATCGTAATTTTGGGTGATTTTAATATTAACTTTGAATCTGATTCTTTGCAGTTGAAATATTAAACAGATCTATTGTGTTCCTTCAATTTATCAATAAATATTCGGGATTACACTAGGGTAACAGCAACATCTGCAAACTGTATTGATAATATATCCAGAAGTATGGATCAGAGTTGTTTTAGAACGGGAGTTTTCGAACCAGACATTTCCGACCATAGAGGAAAGTATTTTTTACTTTTTAAGGAAGAACTCAAGCCTAGTAATATTCTCCCTAAAAAAAGGATTTTCTCAAAATCAGGCATGCATAATTTTAAACAATCACTAGATAAGGTTAATTGGCCAATATTTAACAAGAATGAATGTGTCAATTTTTAAGCTAACTTTTTTACTTATAAAAATTTATTCGTTAAACATTTTAGCCCATGGACAATTTCACCCAAAATGAATCATTGTCCTGTAGATTGGTTCAACGAGGATCTAAAGTCTACAAGACATAATTTATGTAGTTTAAAACTCGTTTCAGAAACTGGAAAAAATCCAAATGATATCGTAGCATTTCGAAAGTTCAAACAAGACTACAATTCAAAGCTTAAAGAGACAAGAAAGTTAGCCTACAATAATTTTATCGCAACATCGCAAAATAAACCAAAAGCCTGCTGGAAAATAATCAATTTCGAAAGAAATAAAACGAAATCTAGTTCTCAAGATTTTCCATTGTCTCCAAATGAGTTTAATAATTATTTGCAAGTGTTGCTGGTGGTGTTATGAAAACTTTGCCCACAGTAACTCATGAGGATTTGCTAAATTTTAAAAATTTTCCAGTACCGTGTACGTCTTTTTTTTTAACACCAGTAATCGAAGGGGAAGTTAGTAATATAATCAGTTCCTTTAAAAATTCCAGCTCTCTAGATACAAATAATCTCAATACTTCAATCATAAAAGAAACTTGTAATTTTAAACCGCTCACAATATTAATAAATTCAATTTTCCATTCAGGAATTTTCCACGATGCCTTCAGATTCTCTAGAGTTCTTCCATTACATAAAAAAGGAGATACCTCTCAGGTTGACAATTATCGTCCAATTTCAATTATTTCTATTTTTAGTAAAATCTTTGAGGTACTATTAAGGCAGAGGTTATATGATTACTTCGACAAACAAGAATTTTTTCTGTAATTCGCAATATGGTTTTAGAAGAAACCGATCGACTACTCAAGCTATTCTAAATATTATTAGTGATGTAGTTGAGGGCCTTGAGAACGGAAAGAATACGGCTATTACACTATGTGATCTTTCTAAGGCGTTTGACTGTGTTTCTAACAGTATATTGCTTCGTAAACTTAACTACTATGGCATTAGAGGTGTGCAACTCCAGATAATTGAGTCGTATCTAAGTAATCGTTATCAGGCTGTATCATATAATAATTCTTTATCGGATTTTAAACCGGTTTTTCATGGCGTTCCTCAAGGGTCAGTTCTTGGACCTTCGCTATTTATCATTTATATGAATGACCTACCCAAATTCATGTATCCTTATAAATCAGTTTTATTTGCCGATTACACCATTTTTATTTATTCCGATAAAAACTATGAAAACTTCAAGTTAATTTCGGATGATATTGAAAACAATCTGAACTATGATTTTTATTAAATTCGGAGAAGACACAAAATCTCTACTTTTCTTCTTCTAACCAAAAAACTGAAAGAATAAAATTGTTGGGACTTTTTTAGATAGATCTCTGTCATGGCATTTTCACGTAGACTATTCAAGAAACAAATTATCAACCTCAGTCTTTTTACTTCGACAACTTAAACGAGCTGTTAGCTTTCAAACTTTAAAAAAGGCTTACTTTTCTCTTGTACATTCCCATATTAACTATGGAGTTGTGCTTTGGGAAAATTCGTCGTCGGCCAAAGATATCTTTGTAATTCAAAAGAGAGCAATTAGGATTTTGAGAAAGGTCAGTTTCCGTGAACACTGTAGGGCGTTCATTCACGGATAATGCCTCTCCCGACCTTATTTATTTTTAATTTTAACACCCTTATTGAGATCCACAAAAATCTGCATTCCTTAACAAAAAATTCAGACCTCCATAATTACAATACAAGGCAAACATGTAATATTCGTAGGGGAGTCCGGGGCATTGCGCCATTTCAGCTACTTAAACTGACCGTATGATGGCCTGATATTGACGTGGCTATCGATTTCCAGTTGCCCCATGACATCCGTGTGAAACGAACGTGCTATTTTGCCGGCTTTGGTTATTCCGAAAAATATATGAAAATACACAGAATTCTTATTTATTAAGTAAATGTTCACATTGTCACTACGTGTGAAGCTTTGTGTTACAAATTCCGTTTTATCACGTAATTATAACAATCGAATACAATCGAAGGTAAGAGTCACAGCCATGTTTGTTTCCTTCCATAGAGATACTGGTAAAAGTGTTCAACAGACTTCACTACCGCCAAAAGTTCTCTTCTCGTGACGCAGTAGTTTTTTTCTGGTTTGGAGAGGACTTTACTGAAATATCCCAGCACTCTTTCCTGTCCTCCTTGGATCTGTGAGAGTACTCCTCCAATCCCTACGTTGCTTGCATCAATGTCAAGAATGAAGTCTCTCTCCGGTAACGGATATCCTAGTATCGGCGCCGTGGTTAATCGTCTCTTCAGGGTTTCAAAAGCAGTTTGACATTTTTCGTCCCAATGAAAAATTCTGGTTTCTTCTGTGAGTCGAGTTAGTGGCTTCGCAATATCCCCAAACTTCCTTATGAATCTTCGATAGTATGTGCATAGTCCAAGAAAGCTCCTAACTTGTCGTTTGTCTGTAGGTTGTGGCCATTGCTTGATCGAAGCAATTTTCTCTGGATCCACCGCCACTCCTTCATTGCTCACAATATGACCCAGATAGTTGACTCGGTTTTGGAATAATTGACATTTCTTCGGGTTCAACATGAGCTGGGCAGCTTGAAGTCGTTTAAATATGTCTTCCAGATTCTTTAGGTGCTCCTCAAATGTCTTCCCCAATACTATCATGTCGTCGGAATAGACCAGGCATGTTTTCCAAGATAACCTTCTCAAGACATTTTCCAGGAATCTTTCAAATGTCGCGGGCGCATTAGAGAGTCCGAATGGCATTACGTTGAACTGCCATAATCCAGATCCAGTGGTAAAAATAGTTTACTCTTTGTCTTCTACTTGCCAATAACCGGACTTCAGGTCCAAGGTGGAAAACAGTTTGCTGCCGGCCAAATTGTCTAGCGTATCGTCGATTCGAGGCAGAGGATAGCTGTCTTTTTTCGTCACGTTGTTTAGCTGACGATAGTCTACGCAGAATCTGGTAGTTCCATTATTTTTCTTGACGAGCACTACTGAAGATACCCAAGGGCTAGTGGATGGTTCTATTACTTTCTCTTCCTCCATCTCTTGAATAATTCTTTCAGCTTCCTCTCTCTTCGCTCGTGGTAGTCTTCGAACTGATTGTCTAATACTGCAAGAGAAAAATCCTCTAATTTTCTTTTTTTCAGCTCGATTCAAGGATTGGCCGGCTATTGACAACATATTTTCGAATATGTCATTAGAATTGTCAGTTGTCGTTGTTCGACGAACTATGGATGTCACTGGTACGCAGGATCCAATTCTGGTTGACTTCTTGATGGTGATTGGGTAATCGTTCACGTTTATGACACGTACTGGGATCTCCTTCGCTGACGTAACCAATCCTTTTCCAATCAGTACTCCTCTACCAACCTCTTCGTCGTGGTTCCATGGCTCCAACATAACCGGTGTACCTTCTTCCACGATTCCCTGTAGCCGCGCTACTATCATAGTTTCGCTTCGTGCAGGTAGAACGGCATCTTCCTGTACAGCTGCCAACACCGTGCTGCCTTCATGTGGATGGAGGAATACCTCTTCGGAACCCACTTCAATGGTTCTGTTTCTAAAGTCTAGCTGGAAACCATGTAGATTCATTACGTCCCCCAGAATCACATCTTCTTCGATGTCAGCCACGATTACCGTATGCGTGAACTTTTCTCCACCAATTACCAATTGGATTTGTGTCTCTCCGTGAACATTGGCACTCTCACCTGTTGTGGTCAGGAGTCGCAGCCTCGTTGGTAGAAGCTTTTTCTTGGAGTTTATTATCTCCGGCCGTATAATGGTTCTAGTTGCTCCAGTATGTACCAGCAAAGTATATTTCTTGCCATTCACTTCGCCATCCACATATACACTGTCGTTTCGGCATCTGAGAGAAGCTATCAGTATGAGAGGGTTTTTGGAGTGATCCTGGGTCGGTGCTGCCCCCTCAGGGCCGACCCGTTCTAGTTTTCCTGCACACTATACTTAATGTCTACTGATTTATTTACACTCGGTATAATAGTTCTAATTTATTTTTACCACTTGAATATTACACTATTTATCTGCACAATTTAATTCACTGTCCGATTACTAAGAACTTCTGTAAACTGTCTGTGAACTAACTCTTTACTGTCCGTTTCACTAATTGTTCATGCACTCAAAAACCCGCGTATATATAGTCCTTCTCAACTCTAGAAAATTCCAGTACCTACCGCGCTCGTCCTATGCACAAACAAAGCGAATGTTCTCGAAAGGGGCGCAGTCACCAAAATTTAAAGTTGAGGGACAGGACCGGCTTTGAGTTGGTGACCTCGCAAGAATATAATTTGATCATCATTTAGTTTGCTCCATTCGATCAGCTCATTTTAGGTATGTTTTGCCATTACTACAATGAATAAAAATATGAAACAAAGAATCTGAGTTAACAAGTGATTTCAACGTCGCTGAAATAAAGGAAATTGTAACTGAGAATCGTCGCTTAAGTCTTAGAGGGGTAACCGCTAAAATTCCTGTGTCGATTGGTTGGGTAAGTTTTGTATTCTGTTATTATCATATTATTGAAGAGAAATGTAGAAATAAAAAGTTCCACAAAAAATTGAGGCTTAAATTTTAATCTTCGTATCTTGGTATATATCCACTCAATATATTACACATAAATTCAAGTATAATAATTGATGACGTATATCAGAGTGGTAATTAAATTGACCATTATCTGACGCGACTGCGGCTGTCAGAAATTCAAATTGATTGAGACGACTTGTGCACCCCTGATTAGAGAATAACAATCATCAGTTTGAAGAACAATTTGGATTTTGTTTACGATCTGCTTTTGATGAATTGCCGGGTGGGTATTATAGCGGATGAATCGGTAGGGGAATTTTAATCGATGAGCGATACTTTTTTATTCAAATGGAAAATGAAATTTGGAAGTGATAGATGGAATCGAGATCCCTTCGATCACCAAATCGTGATTTTTCTGTAATTTAACGATACATTGTTTAATGCGAAATACGTGATGAGATATTCAAATTTTTTTATGACTTTGGACGTTGGATACTCTGTTAGCAGCCACAAAAATTTGTTGCACCAAAATATAAAATCCAATATAAAAGTGAAGACTAGAAGTAAACCCATGCGATATGTCTGGTACATACCCCAATCATACTATATCTTACAAAATAATAGAAAAAACTGGGAAAGTAATATTCTCTTCACGCTAAGGTGCCCGCCATAGCAACTGTTATGTATTTGTTTCTAGTATCATTGAAACTTGTTCATATAAAACTCAAGCTAAAGACACTAGATGTGATATTATGTCTATCTAACTAGACGTTTTTCAGAAATTTATTCTAAAACCTTTTGGGTAGCCACTAGTTCTGCCGTTAATACGGAGGAGCCAGAGGCTAGTGTAACGATTTTTCGATGTAAGGAATGTTAATTGAACTGCCCACTACTAGATTGATTTTGAGCCTCCAGAATAGATTTTACATGCAGATTGCCTTCCTTTAAGAATTATCGTCACAATGACGCATTATGATTCGATTGTCATATAAGACTTTTTAGTTTGAGTTGAACAAGGGTGTACCATTGCAATACACTAACCGGTACGTTGTGATGGCCGAAATTATTCCTGGCCAACTATTTCAATAAAATCAACTGAAAATATATGCTACAGTTCAAGAAAGAGACAGGAAAGTCTCTGATATAAACACTACAAATAAATCTATTCTAAGCAATTTTTCAACAACAGCGCTTCATATCACCTCCTCACATTTCACGTATGAAATGGTCTAATATATATTATACTGCTGACGTAGAGATTTCTTCATACATCACGTAAATGACCAGTCCTTCTTTCCTACTTTATTATGTAATATGGTCCTCTATTTCTGTCCATTTCGAATCGATATCAATATTACATTTTTATGGTTATGTTGGAAGCACAAATACGTGTAAGGGTTTTCGCTTTTTTACTTTGTGTCTGGACGTGCAAAGCTGCTTTCGTAGATATAAAAAAGAATGTTCGAAGATTTTATTTTTCAACTTAATACTCAAAATGATATTTAAATTTTCAAAAGATGTTATCAAAATTAAGAGGGGATTTTACAAAATTAAATACGTACTGTGTTCACTCTTGGGATTTAGCCACAAAGTCAGCTAACTTGAGGTGAAGTGGTAAATGGGGGTCCCTTATTGATTCTTAGTACAGATTGCAATGTAGTGAAGATCGTCATTCAATATATACCAGGGTAATGAAGATGAGACCAGATAAAATGCCAGTTAATCACCTACTATCATCTCACTACTTGAAGAAAAACCACTTCATGAATTAGATTGGATTATATACATATTTCCATACTATAACTATAAAATATCTTATCTAAATTACTAATGCCCGTTTACACCGTTTACCTCAAGTTTGTCTTAAAATGAAGTAATCTTAAAAGGACTAGTTTGCGTTGCACCGGTCTCTAAGTATTTCTTAAACTAGTTGAGGAGCACTTAATAATAAGTTCCCGATTAAGTCGACTCAAGTTTGACTTAGTTCATAACCTCGGTTGACAGCTGATTTAACCTGAAAAACTCATCTTTTTAGTACGGGATCTGGCTGCAGAATCAATACGTTCATCTTGTGGTTAATTACTCAATGTCTTACATATTTTAATGAATAGGGGAATACACTTTGTTATATTTATACGTTCATGACATACATTGATGTTTAATATCAAATTGAAGCTTATTTTTTCTCAGCATGGTGTTATAAAGGAGCCTATAATAAAGTAGCCGGAAGTAGGCGGAAGATTGAAGATGCTAAGTTTTAAAAATAAAGTGAAAGAGAGTGAGCGCGCAACGCCACTTGTCAGACGAGGATGGCGAATGCCAGCTGTATAAGTTTTCGAAACTATTGCGCATGGCTCAACAGATAGGGTTCTCAATCAACGATTTAAAACTGTAGTAGGAACGACTTTATAGAGTGTATTAAAAATAACAGCACATAGCATTTAAAACAGCAACAGCATTTATTTATTGTAAAATTAACAATTTAGTTTATCTATGAAATAAAAACCAAAAGAAAGAAACTATTTATAACTATTCATTCAAAATCAGATTCATCGTCAGTTTCAATACCAACGCAGCTATCAGTTTCATCACTACTAATATCAAGCATTCTATATGATACCCCCAATTTTTCGATGATTCTACTGTTAAAATTATGTCATGGTATTTGTATATATTTTTCGACGAAACTATAACTTTAACTCTTTTGGAAAGAAGCTTCTTCAAAGTCAAGTATATTCTTTGTTTTTGTACAAAAAAACACTTTTCCATATTTAAAAATTTAAACTTTACTTTAAAACTGAAATCAACGTGATAATATGACAGCACTCGCCATCCTCGTCTGACAAGTGGCGTTGTGCGCTCACTCTCTCTCACTTTATTTTTGGAACTTAGCATCTTTGATAGATGGCATCTGCTATTTGCGGTCACTTTTTCATAGGCAGCTTTATAACACCATGCTCAGAGAAAAATAACCTTTAATTTGATATTAAAAAGATCAATGTACGTCATGACCGTATAAATATAAACGATGAAATAAAACAATTTAATTTGCTTAAATCTCCATTATAATTTCAACTAACGTTCAAATTAAATTAGTGACGCGTTTCGCTACACAGTAGCTTTATCAAACTAGTGAAGATATCATGAAAATTTTTTAATTTATACAGTGCATTAATACGGAATTCTAAGATATTGACAAAAGTATTGTAATATGTTTAAATGGAGATAAAGTACAAAAAGTGCCTAAATACGGAATTCTACGAAGATTAACAAAGGTATTGAAAAAGTTGACCTGGAAATTTATTCACAACCATCACGCTTGAATGTTCTTCTACAAATATAACAAAGTATTACCTGTTTACACCTGCTGCGAAGAGGTTGTGGCCGAACGGGCAACAGCCCTCATGACTTTTCAAAGTCTTTACATACATTGCTGTGAAGTGGATGATATTTTATTCAACAAATAAGTGAATGAAATTGAAGGGTTTCTGGCAAAAACCGAACAAATCCAAATTGTTCAATTTCCAGTTTCTCGCGCCAAATCGCTCTTTAGTAATTTATACACGTCCTGAGACACTTAGATTCTACAAAAACCAAACGAGCTAGAGACATTTCAGGCGTATGACATTAACTTTTCTGCAAGAACGCAACAAGTCCACGAGATTTTCGGCAAAAACCAAACAAGTCCATATCTATCAGGCATTGGTTTGTTTACAGTACTCGAATTCCGATAGTGAAATGAACATCAAATGTTTTGAAATTGTGGCATAAATATTATTGAAATTATGCAAGAAAATGAAGAAATGGCAGGTCCCAGTTGGCCGAAAAGGATACAACGAAATGTACAGAAAGAGGCGAATCGTCGCGAAGCGAGGACAGAAGACAGAGAATATGTAAATACAGCAAGCAATATTACACATGCCAGATCAACAGGTGATGATTGTAGGTAAGTTATACAAATTTCTAAAAGTAACAAATTAAGTAGGTACTTTCATAAAATTTGTTGTTACGCGTCGTAGTCTGGTCACACATCTGTAAAATTTATATTGTCGTTGTTGACTTGTGCTAGTAGTTTGTTTTTCTATTTTTCAGATGTTCGAGGCATGATTGCTCTGAAAAAATTGAGCTGCCGGCAAGAAACCAAATCCTTGAGAATTTTAACGTAATTGGTAGTAAAGATGCGCAGGATTCGCACTTGTGTGGGTTAATATCCATCCAGACCATATCAAGGAAAAGACCACTCCAAGAAGATAACCGCAAGCATCATGCTGCGTCCTGTTCTTATAAAGTCTGGATTAGTGGCAACGACATGCCAGTATGTCAACAAGCATATTTTGTTAGCCTACATAAGATAACGAAAAGCCGTCTTTATAGATTGCAATAAAGTTTGCTTATGTTGGGGATGTCGCCAAAGGACAGTCTCATTATTCTTTACGAGACAATCCTAACAGATGGTACCTCCCGGAAAACATGACAGTGGCTCTAATGCAAGAAGCCTTCCTGGACATGTATAGAATTAACATACCATATAAAGCTTACTGGACTGTATTTAAAAGTTTCAATATTTCATTTGGGTACCCTCGCTCGGATACATCACATGTAACTTTTGTGATTCTACTATGCTAAAGCTAAAAACGGTAGAATCAGAGAACGAAAAAAGGCAATTGGCAATAAAACTTGAATTGCATGAAAAAAAGCAGAAGCGTTTCATAAATTAAAGAGAAACTGGCCCAAGAAGGTAAAATAACATGTATTGCCTTCGACTTTATGCAGAATCTTCCGTTGCCTCATATGCCTTCAATCGCTGTATTTGATGCAAGGTAACTTTGTTACAATGTTTGTGGAGTCCAGAGTTTAGCTGATGACGATGTAACTATCTATCGTTATCTTGAAAATGAAGGCAGAAAGGGAGCTAACGAGGTCTTAGATTTTTTCAACAATTTGCCTTATACCGTAAAATTTGAAGAACTGGCCTTGATTAGTAACGGGTGCCCTGGCAAGAATAAGAACCTTACCGTGGTTCTCTTTGTGTATTGCCTCGTACACGTCTTAAAAATATTTAAAAAGATAGCTTACGTTTTTCCTACGAGAGGACATATCTATCTACCTTGCGATCACGATTTTTCGCTAATTGGTTCAAAGAAAAAGAAAGCAAGTATTGCAGAGGTTCCTGAGGCATGGGATAACGTAATACTGGAGTCCAGAAAACATCCTCGTCCCTTTACTCTTCGAAAAATGCATTATGCAGGCTTTAGAGATATCAAAAAAGCAGTTTTTAAAAGCTGCTGAACCTCCTCTTAAACTTCATAAAGTTAGACTTATTAAGATCGCAGAAAACGAACACTGTATAAAAACAAGAGAGCGCATGGACGTATCGCAAAATACGAGGAAAATGTTTTATCAATTTTCAAACTCTGACACTTAACCAGATGTATGAAAAAGAACCCGGACTGAACCCATCGAAAGCAAAGGATCTTAAAAAGCTAATGGAATTTTTGGAAAACCCAAACATCGTAGATTTTTATGAGATGCTTTTAAGGGCAGATGATATTGGTGATACCATAGCTAGCGAAGAACCTAACTTTGAACTCGAGGAGGAAGACAACAGCGATGGCTGCAATGAGTAAATACTACCTACTAGTTAGATTTTTACTTTACTCTTCAATGGCTTCATTATACCCCCTTTTTTCAGGCTCTTCCCCGTCTTCGGGTTCCTTCTACGTCTATATCTATCATTTTTTTGTCATTCTGGTATCTGGCATCCGCTGTGTATGGCCTAGCCATCCAAGTCTTTCTGCTCTTATTACTCTGCTCATTTATTGCTCTCCAAATGAATCACTCATTTCTTGGTTTGTTTTTCTATTTTTCCTCCTAATATCCTTCTGTGTATTTCCGATATGTTTCACTTCCGCTGGTCTAATAACTGATTTGAATAGATGTAGCTTGGTCTTTCTAGATACTTTCTTTGAAATTATCACTTTATTCAGTGCTCCTGTCTGTTTACTTCCTTATGTTGGTCTTGTTTCTATGTTCATCTCCTCATCGTCATCCTCCTTAATGACTGTACCTGCATAGATGTAGCTTTGGACTTGTTAAAATTCTATTGATATCTGTCCGTTAAATTCTACTAAAAAATTTCTCTTCGTTTCTCTTCTTTGCGGGGTTGTCATTTTCAAAAACTTTGAGTTTTCTGCATAAACTCTCAAGCTTGTTATCTCTGCCGTCTCTACGAAAGCTTCCATACTTTTTTTCTGATGTTGATAACATGAAAACATTACTACATTGTCTGCGTAGGCCAGCAATTGTGTCGTTTATGTATTCAGTGTCTCCGAGTTGTATATTCCACTTCTCCGCACCATCCATTCTAGTATCATATAAAACAACGTAGCGGAGGATCTCCTTGTTTTAGTCCAGCATTTGTCTCAAAACTGTTTGATGATTTTTGTTTAACTTTGAGCTTGAATTTAATGTTTTGATTTTGTCATTTTAGTGAGATTTATTAGTTTTTTTGGTATGTTGAGGTTGTTCATCATCTTGTATAGATGGTCTTTATTAATAGTGTCATATTACACCATGTATTAAGCGGTTATTTACTAAGTATTGCGTAAGATGCAGCGGTGCAACAAGCGAAACAATTAAATTCTTCTTAAACACGGAAGGCGTGTTTAAACTCCAAATGATGCAAACCGGCATCAATTTCATAAAGTGTGGTAAAGTATAGCTAAAATCATAAGATTCTGAGATATTTACAATTCAATAACGGAAACAGTTTTCAAAAAAAAATTTATTTTAACAAACTGTCCATGGATCATGATAGTGTGGCAAATTGTTATAAAGAATTACAAAAAATCAGTAAATTTCTGATAACATTGATGAATTTTATAACAAATACAAAAACAAGTAGCTTAATAATGTGTTTATGCCAAACTAACTGGTCAATAAATGGGTCCTCCTCTTCCCATCCATCTGCCAGGAAAATGGGTATGTATTAGGATGACTCCAAATTATTCTAATATGATGTGTACCGGAACTTCATTGTGGAACAACCCTATTCGTCGACGAATGTTAAAAGGAACAGTATTCTCTGAAAAGTACACATTATCCTGACTATTCACTATTTCCCAAAAAAATGTGGTCAAACTTCGTGATCTCCAACTATAGCACACTACCATCGCTCTTCCTGTTTGTTCAAGAATATCCTTCCGATGACATTTCCCAAGCGACTCAATCGGTGGTATTGTTGTAGCTACTGCCGTAAAGATGTCTATTTCCATCCTTGCTTTGCGAGTACATTCGCCTCAACGTTTCCCTTCATATTGCTCTGACTTTGGCTCAGCATAGTTCCACTTTTTAGTTACGCTTCAACGTTGCATGGCAGTTTCACATCGCCTTGCATCGTGCTTCTATTGATGTCAAAGTTTTTAGTTCAACTTTACCATTTGAGTATATAGTAACTATAGATGTGGTTCCGCTAATCTCAATTTGATTTGTTGCTTTCCCTATTGCAAGAATTTCTGCTTGTGCAACATTGCATCCGTTTATGAGTCTATAAGACTTCCGAAGTATATTCCTGCTACTATGCCCGTCTTCGTGACTGAGTCATACGTAAATACTATTCTACTTCAGTTTTGAATCCTCATCTTCCTCACAAAATTACTCCTGGTGATCAAATAGTCTTTTCGCTGTACCAGCAATTTGACTTTAAACTTATCAATATTCTCGACCTTTACCAATATCTTCGCATGTCCATAGCTGGCCACATTATCTAAGGTTAAGAGCTCATTGGGTTGCCAGGTTCTTCATGTAAAGGTTGAGTAGTTGTGGGTCTAGTAGTGACTCCAGTTTGTGATGTATTTTTTTGCTCCTGGGATTCCTAGGAAAACATTGTAAAAATTATAGAAAGATTCCATGTTGTTAGGGCTGAAACAATCCAGATGCTGTTAAATTATTCACAACAATTATTTTGGGATTCTTCTCTTCAAAACTTTAATATGTCACTGAAATACAATTTTTTTTTGTTTTTTTTTGTTTTTACAGGAAAAAAGGAATAAAGCAAAAATACCTTCCGCTATCATTTTAAAAATTCACCAAAATTCATATTTGGATTTTCTTAGTCTCAACTGAAACACGAAAACTTTCCAAAAAGTTCGGAACGGCACTTTTCATGCTTACTTACACTGTCTTAAACTTGAATAAATTTGGACAAAATACTTTGTCTAGATTGATAAAATCTCGCATCTCGCTTCTACAATGTAAATACAAATTATGTACCTACATCTTAAAAAAAACTTTATTGTTCACGTAGAAAATACAGTGTAGAAAATACAAATGGAGTAAATTCATTATTTTAGTTTTTGTATCTACATATTTTTAGAAAATCCTAAAACATGTCAATATTAGATAATGAATTGACATCCTACAACTGAAAAATTTGATCCCTACAGTCAACCCCCTTCGAGTGACAGTACAACCCCCATTTTTTAGATGGGAAGTAGGTTCTTTTGATATATTCTTAAAAAATTGTATTGTATTGTTTTTGTATGTATTGCAGAAATTAACTTAAAAAACTAAATCATCCGATTATCGAAATTCACTACAAAAACCTCAAAAACTAATAAATAATGCTGTTTAACTTGTTACGATTTTTTCGTTAACCTAAACCTATAGCATAAAAAAGACGTCAATAATGCAGTCTTGGTATAGTTGACGTAAAACTTTTAGTGCACAGATCTAATCGTATATCCCCTTCAAGTTGTGTTGCGGGGCTAAACTCTGAAAGGTATTAATATTATTTTTGAATAGATGAGGCTTTTACTTGTTGAAGATCCATACTAATGATGAAATAAACCATTTTATTTAGTTCAACGTCAGTTCAAAATAAAAATGAAGATTTAAACAAATTAAATTGTTTTATTTCATCATTAGTATGGATCTTCATCAAGTAAAAGCCTCATCTATTCAATTTTTGAAGAAAGCTGATATCAGCTTTTTGGCTATATGGTACTTTAAATTACTTTTAAAGAGTGCAGTGTGTACACAAAATTTGTGGTTTCTCGGGCAGTGTTCCAGAAATCATGTATTCCTGAAATACATGAAATTGAAAACAGACAACAACAGCAGTTCAGCCATAAAAGCAAGTATCCATGGCAAAGAAAAATGGTTAAAAGAAGAGAAGAACACTCAGTATAGTAAGAGATACATTTTTAGTATTTATGTTAAGGTAATTCATTCACAGCTATCACATATACTACACCCCATAGAGTTTGACATTTTAGATCAATAATTCATAAAAAGTACCTAGTTCAAAAACGTAAACTAAAGTCATTACTAGATAATAAACCACAATTTAAAAACCCACAAACCAAATTTTCAGAACATATATTTTTTCATAGATTCGTTAATCTTCCAAATACAGTTTTTTCAGATAAAGAAATTCAATTATTGCAAAAAGGTTTTAAACATAATATTCAACCCACATGTTCATTTGATAACTTCAACAAACTAGGTATAGAAACAGAAATTAACTTATACAATTTTCCAAATAATTCCAATCTAAAACATAAAGCTTCTGATATTATTAAAAAAGAATTTGTCAATTTTAACAAACCAAACTTTGAATTATCAGTCGTCAAATCTATTCAACAAAAATCAAAGTCAAATAGTCTTATTTTTACTAAAGCAGATAAAGGAAATATAGTAATAGCATTACATAAAGATGATTATTAAATATATTAAAAACTAACAATTTTATACAGACAGGCAATTTTGAGATTCTTAAAAAAGACCCAACTAGTAAATTTCAGAAAGAAATAAAATTAGCAGTAGATAACGCGAAATCAATAATTAGCGACAAAGAAAAATATAAATTAATTTTAACCAATCCTCAACACCCTGAACTTTTCATTAATGAAACTCCATAAAGAGGGGTACCCTATTAGACCGGTCGTTTCTTATTTCACAGCACCTTCATTTAAAGTTTCAAAGATTCTCATAGATATAATTTCTAAATATTGTTCTTTCAAACCTCGATTTTCTATTAAAAACTCAACGGATTTAATTAATAATATTCAAGATATAAAATTAACTCACAATTTTAAATTCATATCGTTCGATGTAACAAATCTATTCCCTAGTATACCTCCTAAAGAAACTTTAACTCTTTGTTGATAACTTGCTCACGTATAATAATGTTAACCCTATAATTCATTCTGACATAATAAATTTATTAAAAGTGTGCTTAAATCAAAATTATTTACATTTCAATTGAGAGATTTATAGCAGTAAAGATGGTTTGATTATGGGCAACCCCCTCAGTCCCCTATTAGCAGAAATTTTCATGGATAACATAGAAAAAATAATTCATAAACACCCCCTCAGTAAAAAACTTATGTACTGGCACCGATATGTAGATGACATTTTAGCGAGCTTCACTGGCACTACTAGACAATTAGACAGCTTCATTACTTATATTAACTCAATTCATAGCAATCAGTCATAAATTAGCAGCTTTAAATAGTATGATACACAGACTTTTAACAGTCCCATTAAACACTAATAATTTCAACAAAGAACTAAATATGATAAAACAAATAGCAGTTAATAATAATTACGATCAAAACTTAATTGACAATATCATAACTAAAAAGATAAAAAAACGCACTTTAGAACAAGTATATCCTTCAGATGAAAATAGAAATAATCAATTTGAAAGCTTAACATACTTTGGAACACCATCCTTAAAAATCAAATCATTTTTAGAATCTTTAAATATGAATATTTGCTTTAAAACCGACTACAATCTATCTAAATTCATTAAAAATAACAAATCTAAATCCTCAAAATTGAACAAATCAGGTGTTTATAAATCAAAATGTGGTAACGACAACTGTGACAAAATTTATATCGGTAGAACTTTTAGGAACTTTAAAACTGGAATTTCAGAACACAAACGCAGCTATGACAACAACAAATTAGATTCCAACTAATCAAATCATCTATTAACAAACCAACACACTTTCGACTCAAATTTTGAAATTTTGCATGTAGAACCCAAATCCTTTAAATTAAATCTTTTAGAAGCCCTCCAGATTAACAAAAACAAATATTCAGGTAATCTGCTTAACGACCAAATAGATCAATCATTCTCCCTTATTAAACCTTTTTACCTAGAAGATGTGATGGTTGTGGATAAATTGTCCAGGTACTCTTTTTCAATACCTCTGTAACATTCTTAGAATTCCGTATTAAGGCACTATATAAATTAAAAGTTTTTCAATGTATCTTCACTAGTTTGAAAAAGCTACGCGAATCGCGTCACTAATTTTAATTTGAACGTTAGTTCAAAATAAAAATGAAGATTTAAACAAATTAAATTGTTTTATTTCATCATTAATATTATTTTTGTCTACTTACCAAACATAATTCTATACTGTATCTTATGTACGTAATTGTTGAAAGGGCGTTAGGTTTAAACGGGATACCAGACGTGAACTGAGCCCTTTTTGTATAAATATATTGTTATGGTATGAAAATACCCTAAATAAAATATTAACTAATCATAAGGTATAATTAAAGCAATACGACCAACTCTGTTAATTGTTTACTTAATTTAAATAAATTCATCACATTATAAGAAATATAATAAGTTTTGGCAAACACTATATACTAAATTTTAGTAATCAATTTATAAAAACCCCGTATAATCAAATAATGTAAGTTATAAATTGACAGATAAAAACAGGAGCACCAACTTCAAACAAATTTTGTAAAATACCAACTTAAAACTTAAGGGTATAAAAATAGAAATATAAAAATTTTGACCACTGCAATTATAAAATTAACAACATAGAAATGGAACAAATACCATATAGAAACTATAACATAATTTCATTTGAATAAAGCTACAATATTTTCAAAGATTGTAAATATCAATTTAGTAGAAAACTCTTAAAATGAATCTGATTGATTGAAAAATAAAAAAAAGAAACTTGTTTAGAAAACAATGAAAAAAAATCAACAACTAAAAAAAATTCTCAAAAGAAGAAAGACTGGAGAATTTAATTTGAAATTTATAAAGAAAAATCTTTATGAATATTAATATAAAATATTCAAAAAGTGAATAATCATGTTTTAAAACAAATCTTATATGAGAATCCAGTGATTTAAAATAAGTAAAGTGAAATAAAAAAGAATACTTACAAAGTGCCGGTAAGCGAGCAACTATATTTGAAACATCACATCTAATTCACCACGAACTAATATATCTGGCATCGTTTTGTTTGATATAACAAAAAATCCACTATAGAGGAAATTGGACATAGAAAAGATTCTATCCACAACGAACGGACTGTGTAAAATCCACATTTAAAAAAAGGAATGTACAAGTTTTGATCTACACTGTACCGTCTGTAGTTTTCTGCAGGCCTTTTCCACATTTCCAACACCATTGAAACCTTCAAATTTTAAGATAGAATAGATATAACCCAATAGACATTCAGGTACTGTTCATATTAATTTTAAAGTTATTTTTTATGATATAGTATAAATTATTGCTTATTAATTTGTTTTCTTAGTTATAATTAGATAAAAAAATACTTACAGAGCATTTGATAAAATCAATTCGTTAAATTAACCTTTCACGATCTAAAGGAACAAACAGAATAAAACTTCTTCTTTTTTATGGAGTAAAATATCCTATGATAAGTAAGCTCATATCCACGTAATTGAATTTAGTTCTGTGAGTATATTTTTTTTAATAGTGCGCCTGTATGAATGAATGAAATTTAGGTAGGCAAATTGAATGTAAATAAGTTAAATGTTTTTGAATATTTTATTATGAAAACATAATATAAAATAGTTGTTTGTTTGAATAAGATACAATTTATTCAAGTTTAATGTGGCTGTTTGTTTACATTTCTGTGACACCATTGCAATAAAATATTAGAATGCCAACTTTCAACACGAAGGCCAAAGAACAGAGTCGGTCTTCAAATTTTGTAATTTGACCTCACAATTAAATATACCCTGAGATTAGATAAATATAATAATATAAATTTCTTAATATTAAATAAAAATAAGAGTCTCATATAAAAAAAAATTAAATAATCATTGATGGCGCCCAATTAAATCTGAATAAAAATTTTCAAAAATAATAAATAGAAAAAGGTAAGTATTAAACTCTTTAATAATAAATAAATTATATTTAAATATTGCTTTCCATACTTTGAACACATACAATTTTTTTTAAATATTTTTCAAACCATATCAATATATACATATATAAATATGCAGGTATACTCATAATTTCCTCAGAAAAACACTACACGCTTTCTTGATGTCAGACTACCAACTAATGAGTCAACATGTGTGGCGATTCTAAAAATCAACCCCTTTCAAAGGTAAGTAGTTATAGTTCAGTCAAAGATGTAAAAAATAATAAATTATTTGAAATTTATATGTCTACTTCTTCTTAATAAAACGAGATATAAGGTAGTGTTAATTGTCTGGTATTGTGTTTAAGATGTTTTTAAATAATTAAAAATTATTAAATACATTTTAACGATTATTAGTTGAAAGTATAATATTAAATGAATTTATAGTCAACTAAGCATTTTAGATTATAATATTGACTGGACTATGACGATATCCTCGTATTAGAGTCGAACAAAAAGACGACAACTTTAAGTTCGCATAATATCTTTTACGTCAACTATACCTGATAATAAACAAACATTCTTATCTCATAATCAAGTCAGAATAGCTCAGTACTTACAATACAATTTTTTTTATTTTTTTTTTCATTCCTATGGACAATATCAGAGCCATCAATTTGTTTATCACCAACTGGATAATATTGGGTACTTGTAGACTTCGCGACCCTCGGAACTTTATGTTAATTTTAAATTTGTTTGATAGCTTACCTTAAATAAAGCAGCTTAGAACAAAAATTTCGCTGGATTATTCAGTAATTACTTCAAAAATAACGAATTTATTTCAAAAACTGATACTTTTTCAACACTATTTGATGCTATTTCACGATGAATATTTTCACATTAAACTATAAAGGTTATTATCTTAAACTAAATGGTAAAAAGTTTCACAAATTTTCACACACAATAATAGTTTCATACTATTAACGCCTTACAAAGTCTTGGAAATATTTTCAAAAACGTGACCATTCACTTAGAAGAAATAAATACTTCTTGGGCAGACATTGAATTACACTTTTAAGTTAAACGGGGTCGGTATGATCTACAAGATTTAACCAACCATTCTGGTTTGCAATTAGAAGGGACAATATCGCTTGTAGACCGGAATAGACGTATTTGCGCCTCATCAGTACAAGGTAGATATTCTCCGTCTGAGAGCTCTTAATCCCAGACTGAAGACGATGCTGGAATCACAATCGATAAATATACTCCAGTAACGAAATAGTATCTACCCATGAGTACTGATTGAGGTAACTTTTCCGGCAGTACTAAGATGCATTGACAGCGCTCCTTAGTAATTTGTTTTGAAAGCGTTGTATAACATATATATTGCGTTTTCTGTTACAACCCTGAAGCTGTGCCTTAAGTCCACACTGGTTCCAGAATTTGCTTGTTTAACCGGTTTTTTCATATATAGCTAAAGTGGAAAATCTTTGAATTTGATTAACAGTTTTTCTCTTTTTCTTTTGACGTGAGGCTTCCAACGTAGCCTAGATATTTTGGTATGTTGGTGTGAGGTATTTGAGTATTATTTAGACCAGTGGGTACATATTGGTTCATTTTTTTGGTTACATCACAGATTTTGTTTCGGTAAGCTTTATCCTCCATCTTCCAGTTCAAGTATAGTTCTGGCTCGCAGTTTATTTGCTGTTCTATCGTGATTTTCATACTCCGTATTATCGGCAAACTCCGCTACGGTATTATATTTTAGTTGAATTAAAACACATAAATTATCAGACTTTTATTTTTCCACTAACCAACAAACAAATCCATAAAAAACAAAATGTCCATCTCACCCTGTACTAAATCTTGTAAATGTTTTCTGATCGGCTTCATAACTCACTCGTGTAATGTAAACCTATGCTGCGGTAAGTCAACCCCGAAAATCTAGCAAAGAATTATCGCATCCCTCGGTCACACTTAATTGCTAAAACTACTTCCCAGTTCACACATAAAATTCAACCTTTTACTGATTACACAAACTTGGTCGAGCTGCCATAAAATCACACCGTGCCGCTGCTGCCGTGTCATGAGGTTTGCAGAAATCTCTCTCCGGATTTCATACATTTAGTAGCATACAGGTAATTGCATCGGATCATTTAAGACGGGATTGCTTCCAACAAGTCACTAAACTCAATTACTTCGTTTACTCCACGTACATTTCAGAAGCAAGATTTAAAAATTCTAGTGTAATCAGCTCACGTAGGTACTATTTAATAAGATGAAAAAAATTCATCTTAAAATCATATTTTCACAAGCTTTTATTTAGTTTCATTTGTTCTAGTCTCTGTCAGTCTGTCTGTAATCAAATCTTGCAAGTTTGATTTGACACACTCAGTCTAGTCTATAAGCTTAAAATGGTGTTAATTCTACACACTTTTATTAAAATTATGTGGTTCAGCTCATTCGATCCGGAATAATGTCTAGATCATTGTGCCAAATAATTAAATTAGCCCATAAAAAATTCCAAAAGTGATAAACAATTAACACTTTCAAAAAATAGTGTTTGGTTTGTAGCTTATTGTTCGTGAATTATAAATATTTTCGAAATTTGAAAAAAAAGTCCTTAAAGAGGAGGAAATTTAGTAAAAAAAAGTTCCAACTCCCGGAACTGTAGCTCCATTATTTATAATTTTAATTTTAAGAGCCCTCCGCGCGCCATTGTTAGGTTGCGCGCACGGCCTCGAAAGCGAGTACGTCATTTAAAAAAAAAATATAAGTATAAACACAGTATTAACATTTTGAAAACTTTGATGACGCAATCCTGTTTTGTATGTATATAAGAAGAGCTCCACGAAGCGAAATAATTTTACGTCAATTATTTAAACATTTTTTTAGTTTTTAGAACGATGAAGGAAGTTTGAAAAAATTTTGTTAATTAACAATCGTCTAGCATATTGAAAAATTTGTTTTTATGAAAATTTCCAACGGGAATCAATTCTTTATAGTGTTTAGATTATACTATAATTTTTTTAGATTTTTCAATTAACTTTAAGTACTTAAAATCATTTTTTTTTTAAATGACCTACTCGCTTTCGAGGCTTTCAGCAATACAAGAGAGATAAATTGAACTGCTACTCCCTGTATAAAGAGCAAGAGACCTATTTTTAGGGGAATTTCAAACCTTCCTAGAACTAAAACAACACCTAGGAAACAAAGGCTAATGAAAGTGATTGAATCTAAGGAGGCCAGCATTAGACGACTAAAAAAACTAGCTGAAGCAAGGGCGCACAACATTAAGGAACTATCCTCATTAAATGACTAATACAATAGTTGGGGGACAAAAATTTTTCAATATTTACGACCCACCCCATTTGCTAAAATGCAGAGCATCATTATTTCGTAAATATAATGTAGAAATTGAAGTCCCCACTTTCCAGAATGCTGTGATGCAGGCACGGTTCAACGATGTCAGGAAGGCTTATGGAATAGATTTAAAGTCTCCTTCAATTTTCAGAGCCATGCATAAAATTAAGATGCCAGCATATGGAACCAAAGATGCAATATGCAATGAAAGTTAATATCGCGGCTCAAATTTTAAGCCGAAGTCTCTCATCGTTTTTATACACATTAAAATTTTAAAATTTTGTTTCTCATATTTTTATAGACGCTGATTTTATCTTTTAAATTAGATCTCCTGTATGAATATTCAATTTTTAAAAAAATCAAACAATCCTTCTTTCTAATGCATGTAGCTTTCAAAAGCGGCAATTTTACGTTACGCTCGAAAAACACACATAATTATTTCTACAGTCAACCTTTTAATAATTAAAACAGTTTTTTATATTATCTTAGGTTATAATAGGAGTGCTAGAAAAATCGTCATTTTCGCTATTAATCATGATTAGAAAATAATCGATTTTTATATAAATCAAATATTATTTTCTCATAATCGATTTTTAGTTATCGATTTTTATAATAATATTATTCGATTTTTAGTAATTCGATTTTATAAATAACGTGTTTAAATCGATTTCGGAAACAGCTCGTATTATTTATTGACTATTTTTCGAAATTTTGACAACTTTTGACGATTATTGACCATTTCCCAAAATTTTGACAATTATTGACCGTTTTTCAAAATTTTAACGATTATTGACCATTTTTGACAATTATTGGCCATTTTGACTGTTTTTCAAAATTAGTGACTATCTTTCAAAATTTGACCATTTTTCAAAATTTTAACAATTATTGACCATTTTTGACAATAATTGTCCATTTTTAACAGTTTTTAACAATAATCGACCATTTTCAACCATTTTGATAGTTTTTGACCCGTTTTGACAATTTTTCAAAACCTTAGACCATTTTCTAAAATTATTGACCATTTTTGATAATTATTGACAATTGTTGACAATTATGGACCATTTTTCCAAATTTTTGGCCATTTTTGACCATATTTCAAAATTTTTGACAATTTTTCAAAAACTTCAACAATTTTTGACAATTGTCAATTTTTTTTTTAAATTTTGACAATTTTTAACAATAATTGTTGATTTTTGGCAGTTTTTGACTATTTTTGATAGTTTTTGACAATAATTGGCCATTTTTGACAATTTTTCAAAAATTTTGGCAATTTTTCTAAATTTTTGGCCATTTTTCAAAATTATTGACCATTTTTGATATTTATTTACAATCGTTGACAATTATGGACCATTTTTCCAAATTTTTGACCCTTTTTGACAATTTTTTACCATCTTTGACCATATTTCAAAATTTTTGACAATTTTTCAAAAACTTCAACAATTTTTGATAATTATCAACTATTTTTCAAAATTTCGACAATTTTTAACAATAAATGTCGATTTTTGACAGTTTTTGACCATTTTTGATAGTTTTTGACAATAATTGGCCATTTTTGACAATTTTTCAAAATTTTTGGCCATTTTTCAAAATTATTGACCAATTTGATAATTATCGACCATTTTTCAAAGTTTTAATAATTTTTGACAATTATTGACAGTTTTTGATAGTTTTTGACAATTATTGACCATTTTTGAAAATTTTCGACAATTGACCATTTTTGACAATTTTTGTCCATTTTTCAAATTTATTTTTTTTTTGTTTTTGACCTTTCTCGACCCTTTTTGACAATTATTGATCATTTTTGACAGTTTTTGACAATTTTTGACAATTAATTGATTTTTGACAAATCGATTAATTTTGAATAAAGAAAATTAGATTTTTATTCAATCGATTCTTTTCCATCAATCTCACATCCCTACTACTGACTTGTTCAGACTTAACAGAATTCGAATCAGAATAACAGTCAATAGTCGAAGTTCCATAAATATTCACCAATTGAGTTAATTCGGAGGGCGTGGTTTCATTGAATAAGCGAGCGAAAAAGATTTCTTTTTTGCGCTAGAGGGTAAAGTAACAATCCTCGGTATTTGTCGACTTTACGATTTCATTTGAATATAGTAATTATTCATTTTACGCGCGACTGTAGAAAAAATACTTTTTTTATTTTAGGTGAAGTGGAACAGAGTGCCACAGCTACTTTTATAAATCAGGTAGATGAAATTTTTGATAGCTTTAATGGCAGTGGAAAGCTCCCACCTCCAGGAAAGCAGGTAAAATGCATGATATCAAACGGATCTGCTCATATGAAGTATTGGAAACAGGCTTTTAAAATAGTTAAAAACTGGAGGTTTGTAAGATTGACAACTTTAGTGTCAATTAGGTAGTTGTGGTTGTATTTGTCTGAGAATAAAAATTTTCAATATCTTAAGCCCGGAAATATTAACCAAGATGCTTTGGAAAATTTATTTGGGGCCATTAGGTCAGGTTTGTGAAATAATGATAACCCAACAATAGTTCAATTTGTGGGAAGTTTCAAGACCCAAATTTTGAATGGCCTCATTAATTCAGGTTCCGGGAGAAATTGCGAAGAGGATGATGGAACGCTTCTTTCAAACTTAGGTGTATTTCTCAAAAATGATGACAATTCAAAAAATCCTCCTAATACAGCTTGCAGTACTACTGAAACGGGAGTCAGTAGCACTTTAAATGTGGACAATTTGTCAACTGACATTGCTAACGCAGTCAACACTGGTACCGTAGCAACTATGTCAGTTGCTTATGTTGCAGGGTTTATTACAAAATCTATTTTCAAATTTGTTAACTGTGAGGTTTGCAACAATATTTTATTGTGAAATTCTGATGAGCCTCACAATTTATTTATAAGTTTTAAAGAGTGGGATCCAACAACTGGAAGATTAGTTTATCCTTCAGAAGAACCTGTTATTTTAGTAGGAACTGCCATAACTTTATTAGAAGATTTTCTTGAAAGTAATTGTAATATTCCCAATATTTCAAGGCATCAGTTCGTTATTCATATAAATTTCATTATGAAACACTGTTTCTCTTTAATGATTTGTTTTTACTACATTTCACTGACTAGGTGCAAAAGTGGAACATCTTCAAAATTTTCCAAATTGGGATAAAAATTGCGTTTTAACAGTTTTCATTCATTTCGGTTAAAATGCAACGTTTGACTCAGTTTTGAAAATTTTTGTAGATGTTTCACTGTTGTAGCCTATGAGCGATAAAATTTAAATTTTACCGCCATTCTTGACCTGCACTAACACATTTTGTTGAGTGCCTGTATATCTACAGCAGTAAAAGACTAAGATGAAAGGAAATCAAACCACAGCGCCATCCAGTAGTGCCTTTTATTCCAGTATCCCAAATAAGTTTTGCCGAACACAAATACTACATTGAGTTGCTCGTCTCGTTGGTTGTTTCTGGCCATGGGAAGTAATATTTTGACTGTATCTTTAAATGTCAGCTCAGTTCTATTCAGTGATTGAAGAAATGAAATGCAATTGACTTTAAAAGAAAAAAATCGAAATAACCCGGTTGTCTGGTTGAAAGTGCTCGTAGTAGCAGAGTTTAATTTGAGACATCCCCAACGTGCTGCCATTACTCATAGAGAAGCAGCTGCTGTAAATGCTCTTTTCAACGAAACTTGCAGTTTTATCAAAGTTCATCGAAATGGTTATCCTCGTCGAATACACCCGCATCTTGAGGATAACGGAATATTGGCGGCAAATCGAGCAGATCCATGCATGAGCCTTCGAGATTTATCGTCTCAACTGAATATTAGTAGGGATAAAATCAGAAGATGTTTTGTACGTCACAAGATCAAGCCCTATAAACCGAACTTCTTACATATATTCAAAGAAGGTGATGATAATAAAAGGTTTGTTCGTCTATTGTTGAACCAAAATTATCCTATGCGCTTGATAGGAAGAAACACTTGATTCTTATTTTTGGGAACTTTTTGGGTGAAAAAGTCTATGGAACAAGGTCTAAAAATCGAGATGAACTTTGTGCCAGAATAAGGCAAGCCTGTCAAGAAATCAGCACCCCGGATCTAAAACGAGTAGCTAAACAAAATTGTGGAAGAATCGAAAAATGTATTCGATTAGATGGAGGACTAGTTGAGAGAGGTCCCATGTTACAGTTATTTATTTGTATTATGAAAATTATTGTTTGATATTTTTTCCTAGATTTAATCAATTATCAAAATAGTTATCCCATAATAATAAAATAAATATTCCTTTGAAAGTGCTGTTTACTTTACTGAACTATTTGAATACATGACAGTGTGTCAATATTTTACTTTCCACGGCACACAAAATATAAAAATAAACTTGTAATAATTTTGTCTAGACCAAAAAGTGAAAAAGTTAAAAATGCGAATTTTGTGATGAAGCTTGGTTAACATGATATTATGAACAATTTTGTTCAATAATTTTTTTCGATATTTCTAGCTCGAGGCAAAATATCGAGAAGAGGTCCTGTTGGTGAAATCGTAGTAGGCTGAGTTTAAAGTTCAGACTCCATATTTATTTGTATGTTGTTAATAGTATTGGGGAAGTATATTTAAAATAATAAAATGGGATCATTTTACTTTTATAGCGTTATTTAGGGCATATTTGGGATTTTGTTTTGTATTTTCAGCTACAGATTGATTAGGCGCAGGCGTGGGCGGGGGAGGAATCTATCCATACCAAAAAGGAGAGATGCACTTTTTGTTACGGAAAGATGCCACAAAATTTTTAATAATAATATAGCATAATTTTATATTTTATAGATTATAGGGAATTTTACTCATCAAAAAGAAGAGATTGACTTCACTATGCCCAGAAATTAGTTTCGAAAGCCTTCAGATAAACCAAGAGGGTCCTATAGACAGGAACAACTAGCTACTGCGATATAAAAAGTTAAATCTTAGAAAATTTCTAGGCAGAAAGATAATATGGCGTTGGTGCGCGAACAATTGACATAGGAATCTTATCTGGAAAAAGTGGAAAAGGATCACTGGGTATTTTAAGTTTTGAGGGATTACGAAATTCGTAATTTCACTTTATTGTAGGGGTTTTTGGCAAAGATAACGAAACAAGATTAGTTGCTCATATTAAAAATTTGTGTGCATCTGGATTGGCTCCTTATCGGAATACAGTAAGATCTATGGCTTTTCATTTTGCAGAAAAGCTTAAATCTAAGCATTAGGACATAAGTACCATGCACTTAAACACTTGTAACTCATGCAAACGTGCGAAATTACAAGAAAAATTTACTGCATCTCTTCCTTATGGGAATTAACATTGGCATCTCTCTGCATGGCTGTAGGCATCTCTCCGTACCTGGGGGGAGAGTTGGCGGAAAAGCTTTTTCTTAGATACTTTTTTTTCAGTAGTAGAGAATTTTTTTATGGTGTTTAAAGGCCAATATTTCTATAAAAAATAGATTATAGAATAATTATATGTTTTTTGAAGTACAATTTTCTTGTTAATCGAGTTTTTACATTTTTTTTCACAAAAAGTGCGGCATCTATCTGTATTTTACCCTATAGTCGATAAATTTTTTCCTTTAGGAGCATTTAAATAAAATATTTCTATAACATTAATTTATTCCCAATCAGTCATAATTATCACTTCTAATCGAAATGTGTAATTCAATGTAGTAAACTCTATTGCTGGTAAATTTTTTAAAATTTAATTCTAGACACCTGCTAGGGCCAAAAATTCCATATAAACTAAAATGGAATATATAAAAACATCCTGTAAGAAGCGTAAAAATGTTGTGAGAATCTTAGATGTTATGAATACCAGTCAGAATATACCAGCTGCTAAAACGTGCTACTAGAATGGATACGAAATTCACATTTCAATAATCCCATCAGTATATAATCGCGACATCCTCGTTCATTCGTCGTCAGGATATAACGAGTTCTAACAAATCATTTTCGTAGACATCTTCAAGGAATTATCGCAACAAAATTGCCACGTCATGGTTATTTGATATGCATTCTATTCACGTCAATTTGATAAGATATTAACAAGTAGGGAGTTCAGGAAGGGCAAAATTATATAAATATTCCCAATTGGTGTATCGATTTCAAAGTTTGAGCTTTTAATCTAATTTTAATATTTACCACACAAATTTATTGATTGCCAATTTGATGACGAAAAAATTCCAGGAAATATCTTTCGGAATATCTTCTGTATGTTCCTTGTGGTGTATTCATGATTCTTTTTGTTAATTACAATAAATATTACAAAATAACTCTTTTTTTATAAACTTTTTGGGTATAGGAAATGCTTGACAAAAATTAAAATTACATAACCGAAGATTATATTTGTGCTATAAAATACAGGGTGTTCCATTTGAAAGAAGAAAGAAAATGAAAGGTTCTGGTTTCCGTCCACCTTGTATACAAAAGAGAAAATAATTAAAATTAATTAAATCAAAATTAAAACCTTACATAAAAAGCTTCCAAAAATGTGAGCGATCCGAATTCTGTATAATATACAGGGGTTTGTTCTCAACTGTAAAGTCAGAGCTTTTTAAATAATGGATATTTATTTATATTGTGTCTACGAAAGCTCTGACTTCCTCGCTAAGATCGTGTTGTCTCGTGAAACAACGTATTTCATTTATTTCCTGCGAAGAAACGACATCAAGAGTACCGAGCTAGAAAGTACCTATTTATGGGGGTACAAGTATAGCTCGCGTACTCAGATATTTACGAAACTGGAAGAATGTCGGACGGTACTCCTTCAGCATACTCGGGGTACTACATTATAGTATACGCCCCGAAAGAGGAGATACCGATACCCGCCACTTGTTAACAGGTTCCCATTCAAAAATCATGTTTGGTTTGTAGCGTCGTTATTCAACACTCTGTATAGTTCGAGAGAATTCCAAAATATGGACATTGAAGACATCTACTAATTTTCATTATTACATTTTTTGATATCTCTTAAAATAACCCATATACCGAACTTTGTCGTAAGAGTGGTACACCCTGTATAAAAAAGTGTTAATTTAACAGAATATTTTGGCCACTGACGCAGTTGAGCCTACCGTACGAGAACGAAGCTATACGGAGGGATATTGGGAAAAAAATATCGATGACGTTATTACTCACAGGTTTACTCTGTACATTTTGGCTCAATGTCAGTCGAGGCATATAGCCCAAGAAGTAGTTGTTCCTTCTTATTTGAACGGTCATTGTTTTTTTAAAAAGTACTTTCCAAAACTTTGTAAACCGTTATTAATTATATTATTTTCGATATCTATTGGTAACACACTTCACTAAAATATGACAATTTTATAGGAAATTATGATTAAGGAAATTATATATTTATAATAGGAAAAAGAAGCAAAGAAATGAAAAGATAGAAATTCTCCCATTGTTATGCAATGAGAATCCGCTAGGTAGTCGATCACACTTCAAAGAAAAAGGTAACGGAAGCTTTGTAATAGTCGACACAATCAATCCTTCAAGTTTACAATTAAAAAGAGCTGTAGATAAGGTGTCAGTAAAATGTCGGACCAATATAAAATTCAATTTGAATTCCCTCTCGCCTGCTAGTGCTTCAATTTTCCTGAGAACACCCCGAGCCAAAGCGATCTAACAAAAGAATTTCTCAAATCACCGAACAACTGTAAATTTTCTCGTTTTCTTTTCTATCCATTGCTGACGCAAATATTGCTGGAATCCTCGGCGATTCTACAGGATAAAATCAATCTGATTACTGGCCGGTACTCAGCCGGCTAAATGTTAGCCATTCACACCGAAAACTCAGATAGAACGATGAACATCCACTTCACTCCTTGTTCCGGAAAACTATAGTTGAGTTGATTGTTTTATTCATAGGCAATAATAAGAAGGAGGAAGAAGGACGGAAAGATAATATATTTTTTAATCATAATATAAATATTTGTGATTTCATAGAATGGTATTAGATTGAACTGATCGAATAACTTTGATTCTAGTTAGCATGTACTTTTTGTAAGAATTTCCGTCCGCCATCACCGGAAATTATTATTGGTATTTTTCTACCAAAATGAAAAAGGGTTTTTATTTTTCGCGAGTTTCTCGATTACTTTTCGAAATAAGAAAAATTTACAGAAAGTGGAGAAAAATCCAATTAGAATTTCTCATTTTGTGTACAATAATTTATTAATAATACACACTATCGACGGAAATAGTCATTTAACCAACAATCGAGATATTCCAGATTGAGATTGTTTATTGCTATTTTAATACTAAATTATAGTTTTGTAGAACAATTCAATAAAAACGATGGGTTAGTCAAAAACTAGAAGTATTTTATACTTCGTTTTACGGCTTTTTTAAAATATTATTGTATGTTTGGTTACCTATACCATAATCGTTTATTAATAGAAAATCGTTCATCAATGTGGGTAATTAATGAATGATTTTGTGGACATTATTAATTGATATGGTTTGAATAATTGTCTAAATCAATTCCATACTTTTTTATAATTAAAATTTTATTTATTTATTATTTTAGTTTTAATACTTATCTTTGCTCAGTCGGAAATTATCAAAATATTTATTTTATTATTTTATTATATTTTTTTATTATGATTGTTATGAGACTCTATTATTATTTGAATATTATTTTGTAAATTTATTCAAACTATCTCAGGGAAATTGAATTTTTTGTTTGTGAGTTCAAATTTTTGTGAGACCAACTCTGTCCTTTGACCTTCAAAAAGTTCCAACGTTGATAACCTGTGTTGATTGTAAAATATATCATAGATATAAAAAAAACAAATACATTCAATTTTAAATAAATGTACAACAAATGAAACGTTCGATTTATTGTTTAACTCTGCTTAACGGCTTAATTAACTTCAAAAATATTCAAAAATCATGAACACTATTTATTTCTTATCTAAAATTCATTTACTCTCTAATTCACAACAAAATTGAGATTATACTTATCAGAGTCTATGGTTTTATATTTCTATGATTTTAAAACCACAGAGAAGAAGATTAATTTCATACGTGAAGAAATGACATTCTACAATGATCTAGAATAAAATGCAGTCAATGATAGTCAATGCCTTATTGATTCTTTTGAAAAATTTTGTCAGTAAGTATAACCTTATCTAATACTTTTTAAATTTGAACAATTTGAATTTTATACATCAATAAATTCAATATTAAATTATATAGATAAATGATACCTAATTGTCTTTCGTATTTAAAGTATTCATTTCTTTTCTTCTCTTGAAGGTGACACTAAAGTTCAATGTTCGGTGGCCCTAGATCAAAATTCTGGGTCACTTGGAAAGTTTTTTCTATACTGGATAAACGATTTCAATATTTTTCTGCTTTTCACTTGTAATTTATTGATAACATGCCTTGGATATAGGTATATTATATGGCTTATACTAGTGTTCACTTAGCAACAAATATTTCATGGTAAGTATTACCTTTCACTTACTTATTTATTGTTATAATCACTTTATATTAGTTTAGGTAACTTTATATTTACAAATTTTTATTTCTTTTTGAATACTTCTGCATAAATTTTAATTTTAATTTCTTACTTCGAACAAACTCCTCCTTCCTTCTCAAAATCTCAACCCGTTGTTGATTTTTTCCTTTGTTTTTTCAACACTCTTAGATTTTATTTTAAAATTATTTCTACCAATGACTGTCTGAAAAATTTAGTTACTAAATTATTATCTCTATTTTCAATTATATTGATAGTTTATTTATATTAAGGTATATAATTATTTTCATTTTATCTAAAGTTCAATTTTAGGTTGTAATTTTCTATATTGTGGTTTATTTCTATTTCAATTTTACAATCATCACTTTTCAAGTTGGTACTCTGTTAATTTTTTATTTTAAAGTTTGTGTTCCTGTTTTACTGTTTGCCATTGTATGACTTTAATTATCCAATATACAGTGTGTATCAAAACTAATTTTACATATTATTATTTTTCTTTCTAAATGTTTCTAACTTTTATATGTTTATTTTAGGCTTGTGACGGACTTTTCAATATATTTTATATTCTTCCACTATGGAAAATAAATGATTCTGAATATCAAATGATAGAGTTGGTTGTACAAGTATCAATTAAATTATATGATTATTCAATATTTAAATTAATTATTAAGTAACTATTCATACCATAACATAATATAGCTCAGAGATGCACGGTCGACGGAATAGTAGTTATTTCTGCAACAAGTGACTTTTTTCACGAATGGAAAAGTTGATGTCATTTTTGAAATTGCAAACAATATTTTCTATACAGCCCTCTATACAAATAAAAAAATCGAAATAATAATTTGGAATATTTTAATTAAACTCTTTTAGTAAATTACAACTAATGAATGCATAATGACTGGATTGGAAAATGTAGACAATAATATCAAGAAAACTTACAGCTATATTATTTATTTTAATTTTATATCACAATGAGAATAACGCAATTGATTGATTGAATTTTTGATCCAGTCACGTTTGTTTCTGTTCGATTCATCGATAAAGCATCATTTAAACTGTGAATATTTGGAACACTCAAATTCGTCTCTGCTTGATTCTCATGTGATGTTGAAGGTAAGTTGAGAAAACTGCTGACATAAGCTTTTTGTAAAATTCGTGAAGCACAATTCATTTTTGCATTGAGATAATTGTTCACATATCCTTCGGCAACAGTAGTAGATTCCCATCCTCCATGTTTCTTCAATTGAAGAATGTCTCCACATGAATCAACTTAAAGCGATGCCGAAGTACGTCGAAACCTGTAACCTGTATATTCTTCTGGATGCGGTAAACTTAAATATTGAATGAGTTTTTGAATCTTGAATCGTGATGAGTAGAAATTCCCTCTTATTTTCAATATCATCAATTCTCATTTTATACAACTCTTCTTTTAGACAACCTCCAGCTATTCCCAGTATTAACGTTAGTGCAAATTTATAAATAAAGTAAGCAAAAAACAAATTAACTATTTGAAACTTTTACCCTAAGCAAAGTCTGGAGCATTCAATAAAAACTTGTTCATTTCCTTACTTGAAAATGTTTTAGATTTCTTAGGTTTGTACCCAACTGATTTTCGATTAAAAAATGCTATTAGTTTAGAATATTTACTTATATCTATGTTATCATTAATAATTAAGGTTGCTTTTAGTTTAGAATGGCTGGACCATAATGTACAAGACTTGAATTTTCTAGACCTTTCTTCAAAAAAGCTAATAGCACTCACTTTGTAAAGCTAGGAATATTGTCATAGTTATTTCATAAAAGTGTCATATTCTCTTACATAATTTCCATTGGATTTCTCCGGCAGCAAATTTAATATGGCCACATTTGAGTTTTTCATGATTCCCTCGGGAGTATACATATTATTTCAAACTCGGAATCTTCACTATCCATAATAATAATAGGAACAGCTACTAAATTATGTAAAAAAAATCGAATTATTGATAAAAGCTAACGTCAAATCAGTTACATTTCATATGCTATCGAAGTCAAAGGTATAATTTGATATTTTTTCTTGTAAAGGTTTGGACGAATTGCACTAATCAACTGTATTGGCTTATGGGAAGCGTGAAATAAAGTTATCGTTATGGCAATTTTTAACGCATTTTCACTTTTTTTCTCACTCACCATAAACAGCCGTTTTAAGCGCTTCAAACCGGTGAAATACAAGGTACTTTCAAGATTGATAGGACGTAGAAAAAAGTATCTAAATGAACTGAGTTTTATTGTTTTTTAATATTTATATTTAATGGGTTAATACAAATATGCAATTTGTACCTGATTCTTCCACAGATGTAACAGATGATAATACTTCATTACCCTTGCCTTATTGGAGAAATTTGCTACCTTTTAAATTTCACATGAACTGTATATACATTCTAACACGCGTCACACATCGTTGAAGAGTTACAGGACTATTAATGAAATTATTATGTAAAGTGGTTATCTCGATGTATAAAAAAACTGTTTGAAGGCCAACCATTCATGTGGCTACACAAAATATGCCGGCATCAGCTGCTGCTAAACAGAAGGGGGAGAAAAGGAAAGAGGCTTTCCGTGCATTGTTGAGATGAGACAATTGGGGAAGAAAAGTACGCTAAAAACGGAAAGAACAGGCACTAGGACCGAAATAACCCGTAAAACATATTAAGCACAGTACCTACGTACTACCAGGAGGTCAAGTCAAGACTACCTTGGGAAGTCGGTATCCATGTATCCGGCAAACGGGGTGGGAAATAATGGATAAAATAATGATTGGTGATTGAGTTCTCTGAATCTTACTCCCCGTAGAACGTTATGAAATGTTCTGGAAATATAACAGTCGGCGCTAGTTTGACAGGAACAGCGAATAAAACGAAAAGACAGTGCTTGCTTAGCGCAGAAATGGGGTTGTCGTGGGCATTTATGGAATAAGTATGATGTGTAGTGTCTCAGTTCCAATTGAGTTTACAATTGCAACGACCCTTTTTAAATTTCTTCGAACGGGTCTCTATTTTTCAAACATTTTCTAGATGTCGTTCTGACTCGAATGACACCTTGATCATAATTATCGATAATGGCGGGCGGAAAATCGTACAATAGGTTAAATTCGTCTAAAATAATTCGCAAACATTTAGATCGAAACAAATTATGATTCTTCAAAGTAAGACGATATAAATTTTTATATTGTTGAAATTATTAAAATTAACAAAACAGACTGAAAAGTCTCGCACCAATGGATTTTCTTTGAAACGGATGAAGGGAAAGTTATGAAATTCTAGGAAGATGAATGATGAATTTTTTGAAATGGTAACCTAGGAAGAAGCTGAATTATAGCAATGTATCACTTCATTTGGAAATTATAATAGAAATTTAACAAAAATTTAAAATTGTGATTTTAAACAAAACTGGATGTTACAGAAATTTATCAACTAAACATTTATTTGAATTGCAAATACTTTATCACAATAAGTGCTCAAAGTGCTGGCCATTTGTTTGGTGGTGATAATGATACAATCTTTCTTCGAAGCTACGAATAGAAAATAGGGTGTTCAACCAAAAATAGATTATTGTTCATGATTAGCAGATCGTTAATTCTAAGGGAACAAATCACGTCGCACCGTATTTCATAAAATTTAATAGTGTTGTTTTGTTTTTATCTACATTTAGAAAATTATATTTTAAAAATTGTTTAAAATCCGTCTTTTCTATTTTGACGTCACTAGTATAAGTTGAAGCTGGTCACATATTTTGACATGGAACAAAATAATCATAAGAGAGGGTAGTTACCCAAATTGAAGAAGAAAAGAAGGACTTTAGAGTGACAGTGAATTGTTTGCATTCGCATGTGGTTTCATCTTGGTTCACATTTTTAATTAGTTCGAGTTGAAGCTTTATACCTTTTAATAATAAAATGCTTCAAATTCAAATTGAACAAGGTAAAACAACAGAGTGAAAGATGTCAAATGTCAACATTCTTGTCCTGAATAAGCTCAAACATCCCAATAAAGGTAATTGGAGAAGAAGCTGGAACATGGAACAGCAAAGGAAGAGTATCGACAACTTCACATTTAAACTAGTGACGAATCTGCATTATAAGTTGCATAGTTTTAGTAAATTTTAGTTTTAATTTTATTCTGTTATTCCAAAGACTAAATTTTGAATAATTTCATTTTTTAATATCTCATTTGTCACTTATACATATTACCAAATAAAACATGGGGTCAAAATTTGAGGTTGAACAGCCTATTTCCTGCATTTCGAGATGTATGCGATCATTTAAATCGTTAAAGTTAGTCGGTATGTTAATATAAACTCGATTTTTCAGGTAGCCCCGGAGAAAAAAATCAAGTGGTGTCAACTCGGGTAATCTTGCCGGCCACTCAATTGCACCTCTTCGATCAATACATCTCTAAGGAAAAATTGTATTTAAATATTGCCCAACGTCTCTTTGATAAAGTTCATATTAGGAAATAATCGATTAACTTTTATTTTGGAGCAAATCAAGATATTCAACACTGGTAAGCGTACCGTCAATAAAAAAGGACTGATTAAGTGGTTCTTCACCAAACCCACCCATACATTACATTTTTGTGGACAAACCTCCACAAACCAGTGCGGATCAAAATTTGACCAGTACCGGCAATTATATCTGTTTACAGAACCGTTCAAGCAAAATGTGGCTTCATCACTGAATACCAGAAATTATAAGAAATTATCTTGCATCCTTAGTTTCTCTGTATCTGCTTCACAAAATTCTAATTGTCTATCAAAATCATCCTCAGCTAATTCTTGGATATTTTGAACTTCATATGGATAAAAAATATTTTTATCCAAAATGATTTTTTGTCAATACACTTGTAGATGTTTTAGGGTTTTCTTGAATATCTAAGTTTTATCTCCATTATTTGCACTTTTCGGTCTACCAGATCTTGGAATATCCTTTACACTACCAGTTTAATCATATTTGTTTATCAATCTCGCCACTGAAGATCTATTTAAAGAAGGGCATTCAGGATTTAAATCGTTAAAAAGATGGGAACCTTTGCGAACACCATATCCAACTAACATTGAGATTTCGATTCGTTGTTGTTCCGATAAATGTGCTATTATTCTTGATTTACTTTCAAACATCAGTTTTGACAATTTGTTCCTTAATAATGATGTGGTTGACGTTTTTAATGCCCACTATTGTTTTTTGTTTAATTTTACAAACCACGTCATCATTGGTGGAGTACAATTTAATTTAGAAAAATAAAACTGATATTTTATAAGACATTTTGTATTAAAGTGATACATTGCTATTATTGCACGGATGCACGAGCTTGATATTTCTACAATGGATGCATTTGTACAGGTAAAGATTCAGATGGTAGAAATTTACCGAATGAAGATAGAAAACTTAGCAAACCAGCTCAAAGTGTTCTGCTGCTAACACAACCAATCTACAATACAAACCGAAATGTGACATTTGATAATTGGTTCACATCTATAGAACTCGTGATCATCTCAATTTCTACCCAATAGAAAAAGGGTAGTTGGATCTGCATTGTATGGTTTTACAAGAGATATAAAAAAAAATAGAGCAGTTATGTTAGTTTCATCTTCCCATCACCATAAAAGCGAAGATCCGGCGTCTGGAAAACTATATATATTTCTGGATTATAATTCAACAATTATTGAAAAATGTTTGAAGTTCTCCTGTAGTCGTAGGAGCCGTCGATGGCTACTTTAAGTACTATTGAGGCATTCTAACGATTCTTAAATACATACAAATGTTTAAAGCACAAAAAGCTTAAAATAACTATTATTATTATGATCCACCGAATGTCAACAACCAACGCTTTGACAAGCTGTCTATATTAAAAAGCTAAAATGATAATGCATGAATATCATTTCCAAAATATATTAAGACTATCAGAAAATTTGGACAACTTGGCAACATTGAAATCTGGTCCAAAATAAGGCACTTTTATGCTAGTATATAAAGTCGAAGGTCAAAGTAAAAGTGTCTCCTAGTCTACAGCTACTTAAAGGACAGAACATTCAGAATCAGGATAGGACAAACCAAGTCCGAACTGGGAGTAACTGAAGCAGGAGTACCACAAGGAGCAGTACTATCAGCACTACTCTACAACTTCTACACGGCAGACATTCCTAAGACGAACGACACCATGATGGCCCTCTACACATACGACACAGCCATAGCGACAACCAGCTATGGTAACACAGCGATTTCAAGAAGCCGCTGAAAGCATAGACGAGTGGTGTACGACGTTGAAGATAAAGGTCAATGCCGAGAAAACCCTTGCTGTCTCCTTCAAGAAGAAAAGAAAATGCCATAAGACAACATAGAAGTGGCAGAAGAAGAAATACCATGGCGAAGTACCTAGGAGTCATCTTGGACCAAGGATTGACCTTCAGAGAACACGTCGAATACGCAGTCAATAAGGCAAGACAAGCCAGAGGACGACTGGCAGGACTTATATGCCAGAGATCCAACCTGGAGCTGAAAACGAAGACAAAGCTGATCAACATGATCATCCTGACGTACGCCTCCATAGCCTGGGGACACACAGCGTCTACCTGGCGAAAGAAGATCCAAGCCCAGCAAAACATCTGCCTGAGACATGCCACCAACGCACCATACTACGTCAGGAACGATCAGCTCTATCGGGAATTAGATCAGAAGAAAATCCTAGAAGTCATGGAAGCCAGAACCAGAAGAAGATTCAAAGAACTGAGGACTCACCCAAACACTCAACTGAGACAACTCACGGACTACACCAGAGAGGACTACAACAGACACGCATGACCGAGAAATCAGCTGGAATAGGGCCAGCAGTGAAGACAAGGAAAACAACATCAACAACATGTAAGTAGAACGAGAACACTTATGTAGAGTTGCTGCGAGTCCATAAAAACGACCGGCAGGAAAGCTAGTAAAGCCGTACTATTTAAGTAGTACCGTAATACGATATTTTATAGGCTTTTCGATTTAAGCACTGTAAACTCTTTCATTTTATATAACAGTTATCCAAAAAATTCCAGTATAGGAAGATCTAATTTTATGAAGAAACTAGCTTTACAACTAGTGACACCACATTTACAGAGAAGGTCGAGTAATTCAAAGGTGAGCCAAAAATTGCCAATTAGTATTCGAGAAATATTAGGAGAAAGCAATGATGAGGTTGAAGATGTGTCTGACACTAGATTGGAAACGTTGGAAAAAAGAAAAAACTGCTCTCTCTGTTCTCATCGAAACAAAAGAAGAACGCAATATGTTTGTTACGACTGCCAAAAACCGTTTTGCTTAGAGTGTGCGAAAAAAATATGCCCAGATTATGCATCAACTGCGTGATGTGCAGGCATTGTCAATTTTTTCAGTTTTCATATTTTTGATTCAGTTATTCATCATCAGCGCACAAAATAGATGTCAAAATGCTAAATATTTAATACCCATTTACAAAGTTTTTATTTTCGGGGGTAATATCCCTAGTGCATTTAATTTTTCCGAAAAAATTCGGAAAAACGAGTTTCTAAGTAATTTGTTTTAACAAATAGCATGAGCGAGAGTGGTTTTAAAAATCCGAGTCGAAGACGAGGATTTTTCCACTTTCGCCAATGCTATTTGTTAAAACAGATTACTTAGAAACGAGTGTTCCAAGGAGGAGGAAGAAGAGAACACGATGAAACTGAATTCAAATATAAACTCAAACTGAATAATACAACACGATAACATTTTCCTAACAATTGCCTTTCTACACTTTTAAATTATTATAGTATCCAACTAAGACATACTAGTACACAAATTTACCAAAACCTATTAACTTTTGTTCTCGATTTCATTTGAATCAGTAAAAAATGCTATTCCCATATAAGCTTCTTTCTGAAGGTTTTCCATAATTAGCTGTTTAGGATTAGCTGGATTATGACGTCACTTGGAAACGTTCTATTGAATTAACCGTTTTTACGAAAACTGGCATGCATAATTTCACCCAATAAACAGTTTAAAATTAAATTCTGTTTTCTTAGCATATTTTAGTTGATAAAAAAATGTTGGAAAATATTCGGTAATTTATTTTCGTTAGCATTTGAACAATTCAAGAGTTAATTTGCTTAAAAAGTCAGTATTTTAATTTATCCAGCTCATTGCAAATGTTCGTGGAGCAAGTTCTGAGTTTACAATTAGGAGGGAATTGTACAAATAGAAATTTACGAGTTTGGTTTCGTTTTAATTAAGCCAAAGTGGAGAGATATTTTAAATGGGTACATTTAATTTTCAACGCCGGAGTAATAAACAACACAAAACGCCATGTCTTGCATTTCAAGACTTTGTTAGATTACTCGGCAACATTTTGCTTAAAAGATGTTGTGACTAACTACAATTTATCTGGTTCAACTTCACTCTTCTTGTCAACATTAAAACATTTAAGCTTGATTTTAATCACTAGTTGACGCATTCGAGTGCACTAGTGGAACAGTAATTGCTTTGTTCCTTTAATATGTTTGTGGCCGGTCTTTCTAGGATTTTTGAAATGAAAACTTTAGCCACGTGGAGCAAGAGTAGAACTTATCAGTTGGTGGCGTAATCGACATTGCTTAACCGACATCTGTCGCCGCTTAATCTGACTCTGTCACACTGCAGTAAGTAGGGCCGAACCTAACGGTCTTTCTTTAGTCTTTTATTGGGTATTAAAGTAGGAGATAATTTGCCCAGCTTATGAAAATATACTAGTATTGCTCTAAGTTATCGAATACCTCCAAATAGGATCACTTCATCTAAGACTTGACTTATTTGAGCTTAACAAAGAAATTAGAAAGGCGAAGCGGGGGTCTTGGAAGAAGTTCTGTGAGAGTATTTCTGATATACCTCTCAGTACTAGAATTTACAAGATTCTCTCGAACGAATCGATTGCCGGGTTAGGGACGTTGATGATGGCACTTTCACGACCTCTATAAAAGAAACGTTAGAGCTTTTAATTAGAAATCACTTTCCTGGAAGTTTGAATCTCGATAACTATCGACCACCCAGCTTTGAAGGCGCCCCAAAAAAAACGATTGGGAGGTCGCCAAGGAAGTTATTACTGCACCAGCAATTGAATGGGCAATAAAATCTTCTCAACCCTTCAAATCCCCGGTAAGGATGGCATTTTTCCAGCTCTGCTGCAAAACGGACTGAAATTACTTTTACCCATCCTCACTAAACTGTATAGAGCTAGTCTGGCGTGGAATTACATAAAAAAAAACAGTTGGTTGGCGGCTAGGGTGGTTTACATACCGAAAGTGGGCAGCACAGTCCCTCACTTTAAAGAGTACTGGATTGCTACATCAGGCGGGTAGCTTTATATAACTTCCCTCTGAGCATCCACCAATACGCTTATCAAACTGGCAAATCAACAGATTTAGCGTTACACAACCTTGTTGAGAAAATCACATAATCCATTAACAACAAGGAGATGGCGGTGGCCATAATTCTTGAGATCGAAGAAGCATTCGACAATGCACTGATGACCTCCATTGGTTCAGCTTTGGCTGGAAAGGGCAATAAACCAACCATTATCGGCTGGATATACGCCATGCTCACTAATAGAACAGCCACTATTTCTCTTCAGGATGAGACCATTAGCTTCAAGGTTTCCAGGGGCTGCCCACGAGGCGCAGTACTATCTCCCCTACTGTGGTCACTCTTTATGGATGACTTGCTCAGCGCTCTCGAGCGTATGCAGACGACCTTGTCATCCTGGCAAGGACCAAGTCGGGAAGGGTAGCATATAATATCCTCCAAAAGACGTTGGACGATGTCCACAGTTGGAGCCAGAAGGAACAGATGTCTGTTAACCCTGGTAAAACTGTAATAGTCCCCTTCACTAGGAAAAGGAAATTGGAGGATCTTCCACCACTTTCCTACAATGGTGAGGTTATTCCATTTGCAGCGGAAGTAAAATATTTGGGGATTATCCTAGATACAAAACTCACATGGAACGCTCACTTGGAAAAAGTTATCCATAAGACCAGACTATCCTTGTGGACATGTCGCAGGATCTGTGGAAAATCTTGAGGCTTGGGACCCAAACAAATCCATTGGATATATGTGATGATTGTTAGACCATTGATCACATATGGAGCTTTTGCTTGGTGGTCAAAAGCTTTACAGCGAACGGCTCAAGCAAAGCTCTCTGGTATACAGAGACAGGCTTGTCTGGCAATTACTGGTTCCATCAGTACCACACCGTCAGCAGCCATGAAAATCTTTCTAGACCTACCCCCCTCCATATATTTCTGGAAAGGGAGGCTAGATGGACAACATCTAGAATTGCGCATATTTTTAAATGCACAAAACAGGCTTATACAGAGCAAAGCAAAATTCTAGTGGACACTGAAAGACACAGTATTATGGGAATGACCTCTGACATAATGCCTCCAACAGTTAACTACGACCTGCCTTATACCGTCCTAATTCCAAATAGAGGCGAATGGTTCCTTCGTAAGGATGAATTATCAAGAGCAGACAGCTGTTGGTGCACAGATGGATCAAAAACACCTTCAGGCTCTAGTGCAGGTGTATACGGGCTTAGACCTAGGACAAAAATTTCAACCTCTCTAGGATCCTATGCAACCGTATGTCAGGCGGAAATTTACGCCATTGCTTCATGTGTGGAGAGATAGGAGCAAAACAATCTCACACATAAATCAATACAAATTTTCACGGACATCCAAGCGGCTTTGAAAGCATTTAGCTGTTACCGTGTAACGTTGAAACTGGTTTTAGACTGCCAAAAAAGACTCTCCTCAATAGAAGAACTTAATAGAGTATCGCTGGTCTGGATCCCTGGCCATTCTGACATGGATGACAATGAGAAGGCGGACTCTCTTGCAAGGGAGGGTGCCGCACGCGTTTTTATCGGACCAGAAACTTCAATTAGCATCGCAATAAGCTTTGCCAAACAAACTAAATACCTGGACAGCAAGGAGAGCTTTAGACTTCCGGCATAATATACCAGGATTGGTTCATTCCAACATTTTTATACATCCTTCGAAGAATGTCTCCAAACAAATGTTAGACTATAGCAGGCATGACCTACGTTGTCTAATAGGGCTTTCAACAGGCCACCGTCATCTGAATCATCATATGCTAAGACTTGGACTGTCGGAAGATCCGACTTGTCGTCTTTGTCTAAAAGATGGTGAAACAGCAGAGCATATAATTTGTGCCTGCCCCGCCGCGACTCGAATCAGGTATCTGATGTTTGACAGGGTCTCTCTCTCGCCCTCGGACCTGAAATGTCATCCACCAAACAAACTAATCGGATTTGTCAAGAAGCTGAATTTGTTTGGCAAAATCTGAATAGGTATGAGCCACAATAGACTCTTGCGAGTCGCAGTGGAGGGCCTTATAGACCCACTCACCACAAACCTAACCTAACCTAAGTTGAGCATTTTGGAATACTTAACACTGCACACTGTTTACACTACCACTAGACCAACAATAATACTTTACACTATCTTACGCGCGTTTCGATAACAAAGTTATCCTCTCCAAAGTTTGGCGGTGAACTCAAAACCTCAAAAAATCGAGTTACGAGGTTACGTCAGAGTACCCTCGATTATTAACAAAAACATCACAGCAAATGTATTTTCTCTCATTGCATTTAACTGCGAAATTCTCCTTCTCGTTCACCTTATTTCATACTTTATCCCAACTCCATCAAAGGATACCGCTGTTCATTTAAAAACCATTCAGTGTGGTAAAATCTAATAAACTGTTGAAAAATTGTATTATGGAGTAAATTCGTTTTTCGTTTTAATATTATGCGTTCAAAAACTTTTCAAATTTCCATCGTAGCTGGAGACATAACTAAAAAAAAATGTCAGTAAACAGGAAAACTAACTTCAGCAAGTATAAAGGAAGTTTCCTACTTTTTAAATATAATAAATGCTTCTAGTTCGTTTTTTCAATCTAAATTAGAAATTGCTTTGCAACGAGTACTGATCGATTCGGTGGAGGCAGAAAAATTTGAATTGAAGAGATGCGAGCGAAAAGTTTAGTTGTTTCAATAATCTTCGATGGGGAAATCAAAAAATTTCGTTTCTGGCTAGTAGAAGCGAGTTGAGCTAACTGATTGAAATTCGTGTTGATAAATTCATGGAAATTCAATCGAACGTTGTTTGATAAGAAACGTAGCAAATATCGGTAAGTTCAACAATTTCTCACTTTATATCTCACAAAGAAACTACGATACCCAGTCTACGTTATGGGATGCGAAAAACGGTTGAAAACAATAAAAAATACTGTAGAAATCCCGAATCAACAATATTCAAAGTACTCAAATCAATGTGATAATAGAAATAAACGTTATGATTAACATTCCAAATTGGCCACCTACAGTATATACCAATTGGCTAATTGGACATAGCGTCATGCTATGTGAGCAACTGACCTTATTTTTTCAATTGTGAAAGTATGGGTAATAAATCAGTACTTCCTACTTGTAGCGAAAATGAGCTGGTTTATAGACTTATACAAAATGAAGGTCCAATTTGGATCCGCCGACTTGTGCAGCCAACCAAAGACTGAACTTGTTGGAAGTCTTGGACAACATGCAAAAGGTTTTCAAGCGTAAGTTATCGCCATTGATCTGTGCGTTGGGTGGATGCAGAATAATTGTTTCTCCAACAGGTCAATGAAAATGTTTCCTAACAGCACTTTGCTCCAGCAATTGCAATTAAAAACTGGTTTGGAATACTAGACTACTACTTGACCAACTGGGTGCAATCAATAAGGTTGTCCTGGTACGGATTCCGGCTCCTTGGTGTGAGGTGGTGATGGCTAGAGCCAGGAATAAACGCTGTAGGGGTGCGACCAGAGAGGAAGTACAGGAATGAATGGAGGAGGAAATGGAGAGGGGGTGGGAGGAGTATAAGGGCGTGCTCAAAGGAGCGGTTGGGAATAGGAGAGATTGGATGGACCGGAAATTTGGGGAGGTGAACTACTTCTTGTCACAGGTGTTCACTGGACATGGGTCGAGAATAGGGTACCTCCACAAGATCGGGAAAAGAGAGACTGGAGTGTGCAAGAGGTGTGAAGTGGAAGATGATGTGGGGCATGGGTTTAGATGCTGGAGGAACGAGTGCTGAAGAAGTTGGGGAGGAAACTAGGGGAGGTGGTGTATTGGGAGAACATGGTAGAGATAATGTTGAGGGGGGAGGAGGAATGGATGGAGGTGAGTGGCGTTGTAGAGAGTGAAATTGAATAAAAAGGTAGAACGGTACCACATACGTGCATAAAAGAGGCCTTAGATCTAAATTAATTTAGCTATTCAACTTCTTAGTAAAGTACTACCAACTGTTGAATAAAATATTGGTTTTTTCTTAAATAGGTATTCGAAAGAGGAGAATTAAATACTTATGCTGAAAACAAACCCTTCATGGAATACTGCAATGTAGTTATAAGTAGACTGTTATGGAACCTCGAAGATGGACTTTCCTACGAAGGCAAGTCAATGTTCATAGAAGAACACACCCTTCTGGTTACTACGGTTCTTTTGGATTCCCTAACGAAATACCCATCTCCGATGATGCTGTACAAAACCAAATTATCTGTGATATGTGCTTTAAAATCCGCCATTAAGTTTCTAAAGCGATACGAAATAAATACAAATTTTTTAGAAGAATCTAGGACATATTTGAATGAAACCATTTTTGGGTATTTAACTAAACACGATGACTTGTTCAGTGTTAAATGGATTTTAAGGAAAATTTATGACCCTGTTTTGAAAAACAAAAGTAGGGTTTAAGTTTTCAATCTCAACTAGAAAAGTGACCAATTTCAAAGTAACATTTATACGTTTTTTTTTATTTTCTTCCTTAGTATTATTCTGATCCGTTGTATCATATCCTCTTTCCTTGCAACAATTCAGAAATGTCTATCTTCATTTCCTTCGAGAAATAGTTTTCTCAAGATTCTTTTGAAATCCAAATTGTAGATATTGACCATTTCCATACCATACGGCACATGCCTAACTAATATCATAGAACGTTTGTTTCTGACAATTTGATCTATGCGTCTTCCTATCATATTCCCTTTCGCAACAATCCAGTTAAGTTTATCATCCCATCTAAGGACTCCACACTTATCCTTTGATTAATAATGGTATTCCTCCAGATTATTTTTTGTTATTGATGTCTACCATTATTATGTGTACATTATCTATTAAGGGAATATCACCCAGTCCTGGGCTGTAAGGTACACTGACGTGCTGTGATTACGGTAAATTGTCGGTTACGATAAAAATGTCCTAAATTCCTCCAAGCATAGGCAGCTAGAACTTTTGTTTCTGATTATCTTGCCAATGTATCATTCTCTCAAAGGACTCTACACCTATCATTTGATAAATAGTTTGCCTCGAAGTCTATATTTGCTTAAGATGTCTACCATTATACTGTGTATGTTATCTATTAAGAGTAAATCACACTGTACGGCACGTCGACGTACGGTGATTGCAGTAAATTGACGGATACGACAAAAACGTCTCTCTAATATCGTTGAATGTTTGTTTCTAGTCTAGTAGTCATCTTTTCCAAGGACTCTACATATATGCGAGGGACCGCCGCCAGTCTCGAAGTATACTAGGGTAGTGATTACGAGGCGGAGTAACGGCGTGTTTGAGGTGGGTTTGGTTGGTAGGCATCCCCTTGGGGATTAGTCCAACACGGTTTGGAAAAGGTGTTAGGTGATATTGCATGGTGTTGCATGGTGTAGCGTGTTGCTAGTGGATCTCGGTCTTGAAGGTTGAAAAGAGCTTATAACACGTCGCTTGCAAAACGCTGGAAATATATATTGGAATTTAGAATTGAAAAAAATACATAAGCTTAAAGTAACTTGTGTATTTGTTTCAATTTAAAATACCTATTCATCTTCATGTAAGCAGAAAAAACGCGACGTTTTGCACGCGGTGTTTTATTCGCTTATCTATTTCAGGTGCGTTCTAGCATGTTAGTAAAACGCTGATCACTTCTGCCATAGTTTTGCGATGAAAGATCGTTGGTAGGTAAATAGTAAATAAACAGTAACGATATTCAGAGCATTTCAAAACTAATGAGCAAATGAGACTAGGGCTGATCTATCATGTCATGTCACAACAGACTGAGCAAATTGCTATCCAAATTTGAAAAAAAAACGTCATTTTGGGTTATTTTTTATTCCAGTCTGGTATCAGCTACAATATTCAGCTGTAGTACCGTCTTAGAATTCAATATTAAGCTGTTTATTCATTTTTTATGTAATCTATGCTGTTCAAGCTAAAACGAATATCGTTCGACCGATATTATCTAAAAATAAACAGGAAAGATGGAACAGTATGTTATTTATCTGTAAAATGTAAATTAATTGATATTTAATATTTACTTTTCTGCTAATCGTTTGAAAGTAAGGGAATCCTTAATTTCCGTTGAAAATACTTTAAAATTATTCAGCAGTATTCCATCCTCGATAAATAAATTGGAAATTAATTACCCACTTCTGCTAACCACTTGAAAAATTTTTCTGGCTACAGAAAATTACACGATTGGCTCTTTTCCACCCACTTCCCAACACTTTCTAACGTATTTTCATGAGATTGTCATAGATTGGCAATTATTGCGTTATTGGCATCCTCGGCCATTGCTCTATCGACAATTTCCGACAGTGTAAATAAATTTTGGGTGATGGAATTAATGTAACGCCTACCTCAATTTAATTTTGATATATTATCAGATTCCAATTTAATAAAAAGGAGACGAATTTTATTAGGTTCGATAAATGGTTATTAGCCTTTAAATTACCTATACGGCTATATCAATTTGAAATTTCATATGAAAAAACCGAGGCATGTACCTATACACTGTGTTCATTTGAAAAGGACCCACCCTTAATATTTCAGAAATGGGACATATTAAAAAGAAATGCCGAATTACGTCAACTTTTAACTTGAGGGGGACACTTTTTAACGCTTATGTCATGAACATCAGATTCACCCCCTCCCTCCTAGAGATACCCCTTGAATTTTCTCAAATGGCATTAGGTATCAAGTCATACCCAATTTAAAAGGTCTGGTAAATCTCTATTCAATAATTTTGATTTCCCTTTTATTCCAGCCTTCCATTGTTATTTAATCGTTGTTTAAAATTGGCTTTCTTTCAACTTTTCGTATGCCCCCGTATTAGATTATGACCGAAAGACTCTTTGAAGAATAAAAAATTTGCAAATAGTGGAAAGACAACTGTCAACAAGAAATAACTGTTATTTAATCATGTGTGCAAAGTGACCACCGTTAACATTCAGGCAATAAAAGTTGAAAAAGAGCCAATTTTAAACAACGATTAAATAACAATGGAAGGCTGGTATCAAAGACAAAACAAAATGATTGAATAGAGATTTACCAGATCTTTTAAATGAGGTGTGACTTGATACCTAATGCCTTTGAAAAAATGTAAGGGGAGTCTCCAGTAGGGAGGGGGTGAATCTGACGTTTATGACATTAGCGCGAAAAAGTGTCCCCCTCAAGTTAAAAGTTGACGTGTTTCGGTATTTCTTTCTAATATGTCGCATTTCTGAAATATTAGGGGTGGGTCCTTTTCAAATGAACACAGTGTACTATTTGGTGAGTAGAAAGAAAAAATTTATTTTGATTATCATCACCGAAAATGGAACTAGCATTCTAAATGCATCACCAGTATTTTCAGACGTCGGATTACGTCCTGGGGATATCCATTGTCAACGAGTATGAGCTCAAAATATGGTCAGTTGTTGGGTTCTTGAGTCGTGTTTAGAGTGCTAGTGTCACTGGCGCATCACTTCAACGAAGAAATCTCGCGATTCTAAGTGGTGAGTCATGATTGAGGACAAGCGGTATTCGTGAAGCAGCCAAACATTTACTCAGCGCGAATCAAAAGCGTGCGTTCGACAAAGATTGGACGTTGGCTCAGCCCATGTAACACACGTGGCGACCAAGCATGTACCTGTTTGGAAAAAAAGGTTTCAAGTCTCGTTATACTTTACCAAACTTCTGAAACTTCGTCTTGCTCAATGGAGATATTTTAATATCTTTTTCCATAAAATGCTGTTCAGCGTTTTGTATAGATTATTTAAACTGATCTTTAAGATCAACCATCAATTTCTAGCAGACAAATAATAAAACTAGCCACTCTCCTGAATTGACTGACAGTCAATGCTCAAAAAACAAATTATCAATTTCACGGAAAAGACGGCACTACAAGGCCTAAAGCCAACAGTGTTAGCAGGAGAGGTTATTCCATTTGCCTCACATCAGAGTACCTAGGAGTACATTTTGATCAAAGACTTCCATGGAACACTCACCTTCAGAATACCACACAGAAAGTTACCATTTCCCTTAGCAGATGCAGAAGAATGTGTAGATAAAACTGGGGACTCACCCCAAAAATGACCCAATGGCTATACACGAGGGCTGTTATACCAATTATAGCCTATGGATCAGAAGTGTGACGAAAAAAGACACTCCAATTAGGATCTGTAAGGTTATTGAGTAGCACACAAAGGCTTGCTTGCTGTGATTAAAGGAACCATAAAAATAGTTCTCACAAGTGCGATATAAGTCTGGCTGAATTTTCCCCCACTACACATTTTTATACAGGGCGAAGCCAGATCTGCAAAGCCAACAACACATAAATCAAACGCACGGTGCTGACTATCGTGCTTATCGAGGAGATAAAAGTGGATGACTTAATGAGGTAACCCATTGACGCAATGGCCAAGAGATGTAGCGTGAATAATAAGTTCCAAATAACTGTACCAGGAGGAAAGACTGGAAGAAAGGTGCACCCATATAGGCAACCTGGTATACGAACGGCTCCAAGACATAAGAAGGTGTAGGAGACGGAATTGTAGGGCTGAAATAAAGACTAGCTATTCCAATAAACCTATCTAAGGATGTAACAACTTTCCAAGCGGAAGTGACGGTGATTCACCACAGCGTTGAAAAAATTGAAAGGCAGGAAAGAACATACTGTTCAGCTGCCATCTTCACCGACAGCCAAGCTGCACTGAAGACACTTGGTTCCATAGAGGTCAATTCTAAGCTAGTATAGGATCGCATTGGTGCCTTAAGCGCTCTTGGAGACCATTTCAAGGTCTTGGTAGCCTGAGTACCAGGGCACGAGGGTCATAAGGGCAACAAATTGATGGATTGAACGGCCAGACAAGGCTCATCAATGCAATTCATTGGACCGGAACCCTTCTGCGACGTCGCAAAATCGACAATAAATATGGAGAAAGTGGGTGGCATATAAATCTATAGATTGGAGGGTAATCTCACCAGGTCAGAGACAGGCGGTCAATAGAGGACATTCGCCAACTTTTACGGCAGACATAATGAGCGAAGATAGGAAAACTGTCAAAGACTTAGTAGGTATGTTAACAGGCACGCAAAGCTAGTGCGACTGCCTGGAAAATGTGGATTTTTTTTGTACTAGGCGAAGAGTAGCCACAGGCAAGAGATTACATGAAAGATTCACTATCGAGGCTGATGGGCTGGAGAATGTAATCTAAATACTGGGAACTACAATAGATCTGAAAAGGTTGCAGTGGAATAGGCAGATTAGCCACCTCATCTAATCTAGCCACTACCCACTACTTCCATCCTACTAAAATCATCAATCAAGCTTCTCTGGTCAGTGAAACATTCAATTGTAGACTATTAACCCATGAAATCTATTCTGCTTCTTAACAAAACACCACACTAGTTCAAAAGGTTTGGTTCTTTTAATATTCGAAGAAGATATTGGTGATTCAGCATCTCCGTTGTCATAAAAGTGATTCCGATGGTATTCCAAGTTCTCTGTGAATATCTGCATGGTAGGTATGGTATTGCAAGTAAGAATTTATTCTGAAGGGTCTGTATATTTTTTCTTCTGTTGTCTTCGGTACAACCTCTTTATAATTCTATACCATTGTAAGGGTTCGGGTTTTTGCCCAATCGTTAATTCATACCCTTCTTGAAAGTAACTTGTATAATCTTTTATATTATTCACATACTATAAATATTTATAGTGAATCTCCTGCGATCTGACCTCATTTGACTTCAATTTATAATTAATTCTTCATTTTTATGAAAATACTTTTATATGTTAATATTTATCCAATATTATAAAAGTATTAAATAAGTAACAGCTAACTCTAGGATTTCATAATCAACCGACATTTAATTTAATTATACGAGGGGCAGAACACCATAAAATCAAATAGGTTCAAGCACCGGGTTAAGAATTGGGTTTTTTTTCCATGGAAACAAATTTCTTTCAAAGTTTGCTGTATTCAATATTAAATTCTGATTTTGACATGTTCATTCCATCTCAATTCGTTTTACAAATTACTTTTCATGTTATTTTTTATCTTTATTTTATTTATTCTTTTATCGTGGAATTGATCTGAACTGAACAGAATTCAAACCTATAGCAGGAAATGAGTTATATTCACAACGGTAGATATAGTTGCAGTTATATCATGCTGCTGCTCAAATAAGAAAAACGCCCTCGTTCAAGTTTACTTTGTCACCACAACGATACTGGTGTAGAAGCTGCGATTGCAGCATGTTGATTTTCAATTCGCTTGTCTCACATTTTAGCTAATAATGTTTCAACACTTGGATTAACAAAGGAAATAACTAATGGTAATAGTACGTAAAAGGCATTATCAAAATACACATGCTTTAATTAACTTTACCCTGTTCAGTTTGTTTCCCAAACAGAATATTGTTCGGGATATAATTGCGCAAAAGGTATAAGACGCATATAAAGTTCGCTGTATAAACTGCATCAAAGAGAAGCATCAAGTTGCCGAAAGAGGATACTTCCATTAATATTCTTTTGGAGATGTACGGTAATTCCTTTGAGTTAATTGCTTTTTGTGTTCTCAAATAATTGAAGACATGTCGTACATTGTGAAACCTTATATTATTGATTATTTTTGCACTAAAAAGGCTTCAGGATTGATGATTGAGGATTCCATTTATATGTCAAAACTGACATTTCCATAATTAACTGACCTATTTTGATTATTGATTCAAACCATTTAGGATGTGATTACGTGATAATCATACACAAGCTCAACTTACTATTATTGTTATGGATACATAGATATAGCGCCAGTCGTTATATGTTCATTAAATATAACATTATACAGAAATGTTATCCGCAGGTGAGAAGGTTAAAAATGTTATTGATATAGTTATTCTATAGTCAAGTCGTGAGGACTTAATTTAGATAGGTTGTCATAAGTAAATAATAGTAGTAATTATATCACAGTATAGTCTTGTAAACATGTACATGAAATAATTATAGTAAATTCTTCCGAGAAGTCAGATGATCGAGAGTAGATTGTCTGCACCTGTGGTGAAGCTTTTTTGGTTATCAGTGATATTATTGATATCTTGAATAATTGCAATAAAGAAATTCATATTTTATAAATTATATTTGTTCTTGAAGAATATCGACCGATCCCGAATGTGAACAAGTTCATGATATTTGATATTTAAAATGTAAATATTGAACAACTTAGGCTGTATGTATGAATGTATGGATGTAAATTGGGGTGACATTCACTGAGACCTAAAAGATCTATTGTGTCCCCTTACTTCTACTTAGTTCCCAAGGAAAGTCTCAGAGACTAGAAGTTCCTTTAGTCCTGTTTCCCGAAGGAATTTTAGGATATCTGCAAGTTTTAACTTAGATAAATGTCCCTCTTCTATCCAGTAATCTCCAAGGTGTTGTGCCCTAGGATGTATGTGGATGGAGCTTTCTTCTTCCATGCCACATAATCTACATGCATCTTTCTCCACTATTTTGATCTTTTTCAGGTGCCCATTCAGGCGACAATATCCCGTAAGGATTCCTCTTAAAAATCTTAGTTCAGTTTTACTTTGACTTATGCATTAATTTGATCTCAACAGGTTGTAGTCACCTAGAAAAATATTTGATTGTCTAAGTCCTACTAGATCTTTCCAATGGTCAGATCTTCTGTTTTCTTCGGCTTTGCCTATTTCTTCCAATATTACATTGGAGCTGATACAGCAAAAGGGTTCCGGCCCCCAAAAGGGTGTTCCAGCCCCTCTTTGCAACTTGCAAGAGTCTATTGTAGCTGACACTTATTCATATTTGAGCAAGCAGAATAAGCTCCTTAACAAAGCCCATTAGTTTATTTGGTGGACGATATTCCAGGACTAAGGTCGAAAGAGAGATCCTACCAGATATCAGATACCTGATTCCAACCACAGCGGGGACAACACAAAGTATATGCTTTGTTGTTTTATCATCTTCCAGACAAAGTCGGCAAGTTAGATCTTCCAACAATCCAAGTCTTACCATATGATGATTTAGACTACAGTGGCATTTTAATATACCTACCTATCGCTCCTTCCCACTAAACAATTTCAAATCCATTGACCAGTTAAAGAAAAGGCAGTTGACTGTGATTCGACAACTTCTCTTTGAAACCAGTTTTTTGTGCAATCTATACTAAGGAAATAACTCCTATAAAAATTTAGCTGGACAAGCAATCTACCGGACTAGACAGATAACCTCGTTTGAAGTATACCTGGGAAACCGTTTCCACCCTCACAGGTGTTTGAAGAAACTGCACTAAGCTCTATCCTATCGGTTTACACAACGAAAAACTTATGTAATATTAATTGAAAAAAAAAAACATTACTCTTCGACTTTTTACATTAATTTTGCTCCGATGCTCGAAATCATTACCACAATGCTTTTAAATGATCACTGAATGTACGAGGACGATATATAAATGCTTAGTGAACATTGATTTCAATAAAAATATTGATATTAATGACCATTGACATGTACATTGATTCTATGCCTAGTAAAGATGAACTAATTAAGAAATTTTGAATCAATTGATAATTGAAAAACATCAAACAATAACCTAATATGCAATAATTATTGATCTGAAGTGAGCATTATCTTAATGCAGAAAAGCATTAATAGTAGACCTGAACTAAGGGATGGAAAAAATTAAAGAGGAATAACCATGAACTTCTCGTTTTACTTACAATCTAAAAATTTACGTAACACATGAAATCTGGAAAATGAAGTGGAAGGCTTCATTATATATCATACTCCCAACTTTAAATTATAAAAGGTACCTATTGTTATAAATTATTATTATTTTTATTTATTTGTATATTATTATTTTCTTTATTTATTGTACTAATTTACCCTTTTTTAAGCTAGCTCACCTATAACTCGGTAACATGAAACTCTGACTCTCTTTGGGTTCAGGCGTTGATGAATTATATAATTTTTATATTAATGTTAAGACTTTGAATCAATTATATTTTTATTTAGGTCCAACAATATCATTAGTTTTAATAAATTAGTTTTGTAAAAATTTTTATATTAAATGTTATTATAAAAAATATTTTGGTACGCCCATGGAAAGCATTCCTTATTAACTTTGACCTTGACCACTTGTTTTAAAATTTCAATATCTATGATCTGTGTTGTGAGTTGCATACAGTTAAGTTTGAAGTGATTAATGGTCTATCTGTATAAAATGAAAGTTTCACTATTTAGATTAAATAAAATGCAATGGATCTCAATTGAACAATTTACTAATAATATTATGAAAGCATTTATATGAAAAATTACATGAATATAAATTCCACTACAAAAAATAACGTGACAATGAAAAACAGAAAAAACTTAACCTAAAATAAAATAGTTCTTTGGATTTCGAGGTAAATTATAATTTAGAATTCAATTAAAATGAAACTTGTTAATCATTTAAACCTTTTTTATAGATGTACATCTGATTAAATTCGGACTCTATTACTGTTATTGGTACTAATAAATATCACTAACCTTACACTATATACGGAGCACTGAATCGATGAAGGTTATTCAACTCTCAGGATTGCAATGTAGACAGGAATATAGAGAAGTCAAATTCTCCTGGAACACAGGACCAACTCCACGTCTTCTTACAGGTATGTGCCTTTTTCAATTTTTCAAATTATGACTTTCGCTTTCTTTCTTTGCTTTTTAATGGACAAACCTCAAGTTTTTTAACTTTCTAACACTTTTTCTTTAATTTTAATACTGTTTTCAATTCTCAAGATACTTTTTTGCTACTTTCTAAAATTCGGCGTCACTAACTCCTTTTTTTAAAATCAATAATCCTCGTTGCTAAGTGAATTTTTTCTTATCGCTTGATTTTTTTCTTCATACTAGTTAAAATTCTTAAATTTCTTATTTGATGTCTCTTATAGCCCTTAATATCTGTCCTTTCACTAATATATTTCTCCTTACCCTTTATACCATTAATAAATTCACAAATTTAAAACTTCAAATTGTCCTTTTTAAGAAAAATCCCTGATAATATGAGTTATTCTTTAACATGTGATACAAAATATTCTACAATCAATAATTCAATTTGCATTCATGTAATCTTTTAAAAAATGTCCAATGAATCTATACTATTACTTGTCTTGAATAAACTCAGTCTAATTTTTATAATTTTGAACATTTGAACCTTTTTTATAATTTTAAAATCTATAATAATCTTCCAATCACAACACAGCAATTTCAGATATTAAAATTCTTTGATTCTGACTAATCGTTCTGTTTTTTCAAAGCATGACAAATATTCATTAATATTGATATCATCTTGACAGTGACAACTCAGCCATAATTTAGGTTATAATTCTGTCAAACTATATTTTCAAATTTTCATGATACACTATTATGTTTTCTAATAATTTGATTTCAGGTGTAAGGTTATACATTACTGGGATTAAACAATATTTTTCAATTCAAGATAATTTCAATGAAGAACTATGAAATCAATTTGTTTGTTATTTCAAATAATTGTATAAAGAATGAGAATGTTCTTCAGCCTAGTTAGACATACGACTGTGTTTCAAACAGAGACGATTGCTGCTATAGTCTGTATTGACGGAAACATCAGAAGAGGAATATTCATTGACAGCCAGGCTCTGCTTGAAGCTATCAGTAAACCAACAACTAGGTCTAGTCTGGTGAAAAACTGCAAAGTGCCAGCACATGAGGGGATTGCAGGTAATGAAATGGCGGGGCAGTTAGCTAAAGAAGGCTTTAAAGGAGACTTCATAGGTCCGGAACCGTTTTGTGGAATCACAAAAGGATGCATAAGAGGGGAAATCGGGAACTGGCTAGATAAGGAACACCAATTCAAATGGAAGTTGATACAAGGGCACCTTCATACAAAGAGTTTACTGAACAAGGTAGACAAGGAACTCTCAAACAGGCTACTGAAACTGGGTAAGAGACATTTGAAGACAGTTACCGACCTGTTGACTGGACACTGCACCTTGAGAAAACATCTGTACAAAATGAGCAAGTTAGTGAACCTATGTGCAGAAAATGTGAACTTGATGATGAAACACCTACTCACATACTCTGCTTCTGCGAGAACTAACAAGTACTTAGACGAAAGCTCTTTGGAGATGAATTAATACAACCATCACAACTACTTAAAATCCCTCCATTCAAACTAGTGGCCTTTATAGAAGACGCGAAGCTTCTGGAATTGAAGTAGATAACATGGGAAATGATACAAAGATTCAGTTCAAGTACCTGTGCTGATGAGCACAACCCAAATATATAAATGGATGAATGAGATGACCGGTAAAAATCCTGCAATACTTGTAATGAACTTGCAAAAAAATTGGAAATTTTAAATTGTTTACCATTGTACCTACCTCAATATAAATGGTATAGGTACTACCTATATATTATTGTAACGATACCTTTTTGACAATGAATTCGAGTACCTATATTAGCTTTTTCGAGAAATATCAATAATAATATCTTAACTTACTTGTCTACAGGATACTCCTAGAAAAACCACTTGAACAATTATAGATTAACACTGCACTTTTTTTTATTCAAACACACTTTCGGGATGGCGGAATACATTATAGAATTAGCTTTAATGGTGCTATAATGTATACTATACTATATATTATTATGAGGAATAGCCGATGTCGCAATTGCTCCTTTCCGTGTAAATTTACCGGGAATTGAACAAGTGTTCAGGTGGAGGGAGACAACAGAACGTAATATTAATGTATTTGGACATTGGCTCAACGTATCTGGTTGTCAAGTTATGATTTGTTGTATTATCTAATAACTTTGGGTATTATATTAATGCTAGGGGTGGTACATTAATAATTGATGTCTATAGGCATTATAGTAATGATTTTCGATTATTGACTTATAACTTTTATAGAATTAATCTATAAGCCGTGATATATTATGTTTTATCATTGGGCAATGATTAACTTATGTCCTCTAAGTGATTGGTTTGATGTAAATAAACCTCGTATTGATGTAAAATATCATTATATTAATGTATTTTGCTACAGAAATAATTAAATTCTTGCATTAAAATAATGACCAGGCATACATTGAAACAATCCAAAAAAATATAAACTAATGTTTTTAAGCATCATCATAATCATTTCATTTCGTTAATACTTTGAAAAGGGCATTATCCTAATGATTTTGAAATTGATGATCGCAAAACATTGATATCAGGTACGATATTTTTTTGTGTAATGATTAGTCATAAAATATTTCCTCTCGAAAATACACCCGTCATATGAATTATTCATTCTTTTCAGTAGATCTTGGTAATTGAAAGCTGTGGAACTGCTTTTCTTCAATCCACATTGTATGTTTTTCAACCAGTTAGCTGTTACGTCTCACATAGTTCTAACCATATTTTCCTAGTAAAATGATTCAACTTTCCTCCCCAATTTCTTCAAAATTGAAAAAAACTTCTCTTTTGATATACCTACTTATCCAGAGTTTATTTTTCAGCAAGTAAGTCTTGCAATTGTCTCTAGGCCGTAGACCTTTTGGCGATTTTTGAGGTGAGAATTTAAATTTTCGACCAATTTTTTCCACCGTCGTTACACCAAATCTCGACATATCCTACAAGATTTCAAAAAACATGTAAATTTTTTAACTTTGTATTATCATGAAGACGTCTAGTACGCCCATTTGGGCAAAATCCACAAACATTGTTGATAATTTTCATGGTTGTACTACTATTGAAAACTCCTCCATTGTGCCTAAAAGTTGAATTTCCTTTTTTTAAATCAAGCTACAAACATTCTCTCTTATAATTCCAAAATGAACGAATTATATAAAATTAAAAAAATTTAAACATCAGATATTTCCGGTAAGACCACTTACTTTAGATACATATGAAGATATTTCTTTTAATTGTTTCACTATCTACGTGGTAAAAGTTACGATTAATTATGTGTTTTATAAATAAGTATAAAGTATGTAATCCCACTGTTTCAAACTATCTCTAAGACAATGTATGCATAGTGTATGAATGTACTCATCACAGTCCATTAGCGAAGCTAGCGCCATTATAATTGTCTAATCCAACCTTCTCAAGACAACCGATTTCCCATTATCAAATTTCCTAACTTCCCCGCTGTACCGCATTCTCCATCGGTTCCGTTTCACTCAAAACGGCTTAAATCCCGAGCTTGATCAAACTGGATTTCTATCTTGGAATAACCAGCTTTTGTCGCATCGGATAGAATTCGGTTCTATTATGTTTTCAAAAAGAGAATACACCAACCCATTTCATGTCGCGCTCCATACGCAGATAAATACTAATCAAGTATGCTTAAATTTCTCATTGTTTTTAGTTAAGGGTCAGACATACTATTATAAAAGTGATTTTTTAGTTATATGGGTAAACTCGACAATATTTTCACCGAATTCCCGAATAAAATCCATAAATTACAAATTACGCAACAGAAATTTAATATATATTACTCGACCGATTTCACAAACTACAAAATTTGCTTCACCAGAATTGTAACTACAGAAACCGATCGAATGCAATATTATGTTATATTTTCGTTGTAGAAACTGCTATTTATTGATTTCATTCGATATTATGAGATGAAACAATTAATTCGTTCATATTTTTATCAATTGAGAATGAGATTTCAACCATCGCTTATATGTAGGTTTAAAGTGTTTAAAACAGTGTACATGCCTTATAGCATAAACAGCGATCTATATCAAATCATCGACCACACTAAATTGATGAGAACTCATCAAAACTGTAAAATAGAGTACAGTGCAGACTACAAATTTAATAGCCACTGAGAATTATAAAAATTAAAAAAAAATTAAAATAGCATGAACCCCTTTCAAAAACTTCATTGTACGCTCAAAGTAGATAGAAATTATTGCAGATAAAAGAACCCCATATAAAAAGCATACAGATACATTCAAACACAAACGGAACATAGAGATTTAATGTGTTATCCAATCTAAATAGTCCACCAACAAAACATTTCTATAAGTTCACTTCAGTGAATATCATGTATTGATCTGGACAGCTGGATTCCGAACCAATGTTTCCAAAATTTGTTAGTTATGTGCGAACTGCAATTTAGTATCGAATAATTATTTGATGGGGGTAGTAAACGTCGCTACATATTGAAAAAATGTGCTTACGTTTTATGTTGTTAAAATCAAAAATTATTTGTTAAATTCTCTTTAACAATTAATGTTTCGAGTGAGGAAAATATGTTTTAATTTCTTTTGGCAATGACGGCTTTCAAAATAAAAATAAATTCGTAAATAAAACAAAATAAGATTCTTTAAATTGTACTCTACCTTCCGACTGCTGTTTACTGACTGCTAATTAAGGACCGCCCACAGTTGAGAATAAGGAGTGGTGGGAATTGTACGATATGTTATAGGTGTCCAAATAAACGATTGTATTAATAGTGTTTTTAATCTGTTGAAGCTGAATGTTGGTCGACTAGTTCAAAAGCAGTTCTGATACAATGCTTAAAATCCCCATGTTCCGTTTGTGTTTGAATGTATATGTATATGCATCGTACGCTCATGATATAAAACCGTTCCCAAATGAATTAATACCCTATGTAAGTTTTCTTTCGCCTACAATATAGAGAAATTTAATTTCAACATGTAAATTAACCCCTCATAAAAATTATATGGAAATTCTTGCATAAATAACCCCTTTCAAAAATTTCATCGTACTTCCATGATATAAAATTTTTTGCAAATATATTGATACCTTATGAAAATTCTATCGTATGCTTATGATGAAAGGAAATTTCAATATAAATTAACTAAAATTTTCGCAAATAAATTACCCTTTATAAAAAGTTCATCGTATGTCTATGATAGAAGGAAACTTTTACAGATAAATTAACCACAAAAAATTGACTGCAAAGGATATGATGTGATGGTAACGTTATCAAGCTTTTAGTTCCACTTCATCCATTCCATTTTTACCAACAAATTATAGTAAAAATAAATAAATATTTGTGTTTATTTTGTATTCTAATAATACTACTTTTACTTAGCATTCGTAATTGACCTAAATTTCCTCTTTTAAATCTTACATATATTATATTACATCTTCAGAGGTTCGTCTTCCAGACTTTCGTATCCACTTCAATTCCCTAAAAATAGAAAATGATTCTTAAGTAGTGATTGCGAGCAATATCAGTTTCAGAATATAAGGTATTCAGTTGTAAAAATACAATATATATATCAAAGGTTCCAATGTTTACATTTGTATCATCTAGGTTAAATTGACATCTGTCAGACCAAGAAGATAAAATTAAATCAATTGATTGATAATCAGATATGACAGATAATCAATCACTGATTAACAAAGTGGAAGTTGTACAAATTCATTACATTCTTTATCCTTTTCCATCTTTGTAAATTCACATCAGCATATCTTTTGAACTCCTAGAAGCTACTGGTGAAGGAAAAGAACCAACCATTCAAGACAGGTTGTGAACAAGGGAAGAGAGAGATTGTCTCTTTTTGCTTTTGGATGCTAGCTAAGAGCACCTCACGTTAATTTTAACGGACTTTTTTTGTAATTTACAAAAAGCTTTAAAAGGAAAGTTTCCAAGGTTCCTTAGAACTGGAAACTCAACCAGTGGGTTGGATTTATTCTTTTAAACAAATTGTACTTTACCTCAACTTGTCTTGTTCTACTTAAAGGCCACCCACCATCAACGGTAAGTTTGTCGACCACTCTCTTCGATGAGATTATATTCTAAATACTGGCTCAATATCATTCACTTACGTTTATTTCTATTTCAGGCCTTCATTTTCATCTTCATTTTCAAGTTCATTTGCAACTTCATTTTCATCTTCAACTTCAATTTCAACTTCATCTTTCAATTTCACTTCCATCTTTCAATGTCAACTTCATTTCAACTTTAACTCTACGGACTTGAATTCTTTTGTGGCATTCGACTGGTTCTCACCTCGTTGACGACCCCTGGATCATCGTAGGACAGCTGTTACCCCGAACTCCACGTGCGAGGACTATACTTATGGTATTCAACCCCTACACGTCCTAACCTTTGGCAAGTGGTTATTCCAGGTAACATAGGTTTAAGTAAATCCCTAGGACTTCTCTCCGGCAACTTCATATTCTACCAAGAATAAATTTACCAGGATTTTAATTGTACATTTATACCTTTTTTTGTAATATTTACCTTCAGTAATCTTTGTATATACGAGATATTAATTCTAAATACATCATAAACACTGTGAGACCTAGGTATGCATACTTCGGATTGATTTATATAATTTCATGTATATTTTAATTATTATATTCATCTAACCTTCTCTCAAATTTGTACGTGGTCATCATTTTAGACATAAGCCACCGTTCAAATGTGATATTTGTTTAGGTATATTGGTGGTTTTCACCATAGAGAAACCACGTTTTTCAGTAGCTTCATTTCAGAACCCTTTTTGTGAGTACCTACCTTTACGCACTTGTAATCTGTATGGCCTACCACCTGGAAGGTCAATCGCTAGTATTTATAAACCACATATCTACATAACGCGATAGTTTTATTTGTCCTCCTTAAGAATTCCTTCCTTAACCCAGAGATATTCAAAGGGTGTTTAATATCTTTATTTCTACCCTTCTATTTCCTTTAACATCCTTTATAACCAGTGTTATAAGTCACATCAACACCATCTACAAAAGTGGGCTACCAAAGAAATCGACAGATGTTTAACGATGAGCAGGAAGCAGAATTGGAAAAATATTTACTTCTGGCTTCAAGAAGTTATTTTGGGTTGTCTCCTAAGAAGATTCGGAAAATGGCATTCGAGCTTGCTGTTTCCAATAACATCAAAATTCCAAAGTCTTGGGAAACGAACAAGCTAGCTGGCTCCGACTGGTTCACGTCGTTTCTGCAGAGATACCCTTCTTTGTCCATTAGAACACCTGAGGCTGCCAGTCTGGCTCGAGCCACCAGTTTTAAGCCACATAATGTCGGAAGTTTTTTCGATAATCTTGAATCCGTAATTAAACGATATAATTTCCAACCACACAACATATGGAACATGGACGAAACTGGGGTGACTACAGTGCAAAAACCGAACAAAGTTGTTGCTCAAAAAGGATTTGAGCAAGTTGGTGCTATTACCTCGGCCGAGAGAGGTACACTAGTCACTCTAGCTAGTGCTGTTTCGGGAGGTGGCAATTCAGTTCCAGCATTCTTCGTTTTTCCGAGGTTGCATTTCAAAGACCACTTCATCAGAGATGGGCCAATTGGCTGCAAAGGAGGAAGTAATCCTTCGGACTGGATGACAGCAGAGCTATTTGGTGCTTTCCTGAAACATTTCCATAATGCAATCAGCAAAGGAAAAACAATGTCTCTTGCTTTTGGTTAATCACAGCTCCCATTTATCCATTGAAGGACTAAATTTTGCAACAGATAATGGCATAATAATGTTATCGTTCCCGCCCCAATGCACTCATCACCTCCAACCTCGGACAGATCGGTGTATGGACCTTTTAAAATATACATCAACAACGCAATGGACAAATGGATGGTTAATCATCCAGGCCAAAAAATGACGATATACGAAATACCAGTAATAATTGCACAGGCTTTTCCAATGGCAGTTACTCCATCCAATATTCTCGCAGGTTTCAAAACTTGTAGGATCTCCCCATTTAATCGGGACATATTCCAAGATCACGATTTCTTGCCATCTTTTGTTACAGATTGGACACTAATCACGAATCCTGATAGCAAGACCGTACACAATAGCGCACATAATCAAAACGCTAACACTGATCGTAACACTGTCACTAAAGAACCTGCAATCATTTCATGTGAGACGCCCGACCTTGAAGATACTGTATCGGCTGAAAATGAGATCCCTGGCTCTATAGCTCATTCTATGAAGTCACAAAATTTGCCTGGCTGCTCAAAGTCAGAGCAATTGCTGCAGCATCACGCTACCAAGAAACCTATAGTGATCACTAGTCCTGGTCCAAGTAATGCAGGGTGTTCTCTGATAGTATCGCCGCTAGCTTTGAATCCCTTACCAAAAGCTCCTCCGCGCAAGTCGCAGAGAGCTGATAGAAGGAAATGTAAATCAGCAATTCTAACAGACACCCCGGAGAAGACCTACTTAGAAGAGAAAAAACTGGAACAGGGGGGGGGAAAGGGAAGTGACTAAACGTGTTTTGAATGAGGATACGGAAGTGAAATACGGTAATGGAAAGAAGAATGCAAAAGGAAAGGAAGGAAAAAGAATGAAAAAGAAATCAGTTTACGACGAAGACGAGGAAGGGGATGAAGTGTTTTGACTGGTATGCGTATTCCCATACTCTGCTAGCAAGCCCAAAGAAATCTGAATTCAGCGCCAAGAATGCTAGTTATGGGTTCACGAAGCTTGCACTCCTGGGCTGCCATATTACATTTGCCAGAACTGTGATTCAGTGTATTCACACTGATTCTTTAGACGGACTAGATCTATATTTTTGTTCTCCTTACCGTATTCTTAGGTCTCCAGTTTGTTTGATAGCGTAAGATTGGTTTGTGTTTCTGCTATATGAGTACCTATAGTTTTTATTATCGTTAACCTATTTTTTTATGGAAGTTTGTTTTGTTTTTTAATATGAATAAAACATTTTTCGTTATTTTCTTGGGCACAATAGGTAATTAAGTACCTACAACCATCTTTCCTCAATAAAAGTTGGTTCAATTTGAATAAATGTATTTATTTCCCCTTTTATTCATCATGTGACTACTTACCCCACACGATGTGACAACTATTTCTGACACGGGGTTATAAGTCTCACTTTTTTTTCATAAAATTGTAATATTTCCTTAGTGTTAAACAAAAAACCTTGATGTCCTTAGAAACTAGAATGAATGCACTATCTATTGATAATCTAAAAAAGCAGGGGAAATAAACACAAAAGGAAAAAAATGTGACTTCCAACCCCGGTCTCCTCTATAGATGGAGTATTTGGTAAGGGGGCTGATAAAATGTACTTACGTTGTTAGAAGACTATTTCAAAGAACGATATTGTTTTTTTATGCACGGTACGTTCTAGTATTTAATTTAGGTACTTATATCATTGATGAAATAAAACAAATTAATTTGTTTAAGTCTTCATTATTTATTTTGAACTGACGTTCAAATTAAAATTAGTGACGCGTTTCGCTACACAGTAGCTTTTTCAAACTAGTGTGTAGCGAAACGCGTCACTAATTTTAATTTGAACGTCAGTTCAAAATAAATAATGAAGATTTAAACAAATTAATTTGTTTTATTTCATCAGTAGTATGGATCTTCATCAAGTAAAAGCCTCATCTATTCAACTTATATCATTTTTCATTTCAAGATTTAATACTTCTCTCAAGTATTCAGTAAGTCATGTCTACTATTGATTTCCCATTATCATTCCCATTCTCAAATTATTAAGTTAAGATTAAACTCGCGATTTAAATACTCTAAATAGAATAATTTTACGAAAATTTCCAGCTAATTGCCTAGAATTCGAAAAATAGTTTCACTTTCATAAAACCACACAATTATTTCTTGAAATAAATTACTGTCATAGAAAAGAAAAACTGTAGTCCCTATATATTAAATTTTCATTTGCCAAATAACGCATTTTCCATTAAAAATGATATTATCAACAGCAACAACAATATCAGCTCAACTTTGAACACAATTGATCCATGAACTGAGTTTATAGTTATACAGAACCTTTAAAGCAACGAGAGAGCGTGGGGTTTAATGTTTGGCTCCCATAAAGGCAAATGCAATTTCAGTTTCTTGCTTCCTGTTTGTAAACTTGTGCCATCCATTTACTATTATTCACAAGATTAGCCGACTCTGTACCTCGCAGATAAACTGAATTAGAATAAAATGGAAACCTCTAACTATCAGACCCTTGAATGTACTGTCTAATTAGCTAAAGTGGAAATTAACGTTCGTGCGGCGACCTCTGGTGACGGTGGCAGTGAAATCAGTTATCTGTTAGTGGTTTCCAGCTTGGAATAATGTTAACTGTCTTTTAAAAGCGTGTATATCCTACAGTTTGAAATTAATGTTCTAACTACTCTTTAAAAACTAGTTTTAATCTGTTGATGCACGTGCCAGTTTGCTTGGAAGGAATAAAATGTTCGAATTATTAAAAGTTACTAATAGTATATTTTTCACTACTAGCCTCTAAACCTAACTTTATTGACTTTTGTTGAGGTAGTAAAGTTGTTCATTATTAACCAAGGTAGAAAAATACAGAGCCTACTTGATTATAACTAAATCTCAATCCATTTAATAGAATGTGAGGTTAACTTGTGCACAGCTGTCATGTCATGTGAAACGGGAATGGACAAACTAATATTTAAAAAAAATAAAATGCCAGTAGTGAAGTAGTGAAAAAAATGCTATACGAGCCACGGTAGAAAAGTGTATTAATGTCTCGGATTCATTAAAGACCTCGGAGCATCGCTTCTCGGTCTATAATGGACCTCGACAATAATACCTTACTTTTCTACCTTGGCGCATAATTACTATTATACACCAAGGTACAGAAGATATTGTTCTCTGATGAGCTGTATCATTATCCCAAGCATCGACTGATAATAAGGAAAAGTCCTCTTTACTATTATACAGGGTCCGGCAAACCTCTGTCGTATTTCTATAACTCTTATTGTGTATAACTTACCTATTTATTTGAAAGGTATATGTTAACGGTAATTAAAATGAAACATTTAAAAATCATGTTTATGTATAGAAAAATTTGAATTTGCACATCCCTTTTTAAAAACCGCAACTTTATAAAATTTAAAGCAAAATCTTTAAAATTACCAATGTATAAAGATAAAGGACTGAAGATTTCTTTAGACACAATTTAAAATTTTGATTTTGTACAGGATGATTTTAAATGAATTTTACATATAGATATTGAATCATAGATTGATAGTATTAACGTCCTACAAAGTTTTGAAAATATTTTCCAAAACAATGACCGTTCACTTGGAATAAACAACTACTTGTCGGGCTATATGCCCCGATAGACATTGAATTACACTTAGTTAAACGAGTTCGGTATGATGTACAGGATAGTCTATTAGATTACATTCCAAAAACTTCAATGGGAGTTTTTTCAGTTTTTTCAAATGGGACACCTTGTATAAGTATTATTTTCGACTACTTACCTCAAGGTCGTGTTTCAAGGATATTATAGATGTCGGTTCGTAGATAGCATTCCAATCTAATTATTTAATTTATGTTTTCTTGTACGCAAGAAATGGAATAGTTCTATACTCTGATTTTGATTCAATCAACAACTATTAACAAGTCAATATGAAACTCAATAATAAAATAGATTATTATAAACAGCAGTATAACAATTTGTCATGTTGACAATGATACAACTGAAATACTCTTACCACTAATATTCGCACCTATCCGAATCACGGAACGTGACTTCCGCTCCGCTTAAACAGCTGATCTGCCATTTTTCTCACAGAAATATGGGGACGTAATCTAAATAAAACATTAATACCATTTACTTTCAGTATCATGCGAATATTGGTAAATTTGATATCAAATTTTACGTAAGTATGCAACTATGAATTATAATAAATACAACCTATAATTAAATGCCTTACTTATGCACTCGTAATCACTTTAAATGCGTTTAATTTTTTTTATAACCTCAAATTTATGAAGTAAAGAAATTGTTATAAATAACAACGATAACACTTTTATTTCTTTCCAGCTTCCTGGACAGAGCATTCAACTCCTCCAAATATTTATCAATTAATCAATTATGATATACAGCTCGAACACATTTACTGGATCGCAAATTCAATTAATCAATCATTAGGTTGTCCTAATGTGGTCAAATATACCACAACTCGCTTGAAGACATCGTTCTGGCACTTAATACACAACTCCTTCTTTCTGGTTTTTCTACCAGACAAATTTTACGAAGCAAAAAAAAATATCTGACGTCCCTATTGTGTTCTCAGTACACAACTCCCTAGTTTCCCCTTAGCAACCTCCTTATTATTTTATTTTTAAATTCCACTTCCATTTTAAAACATCTTACCAACCAATATAATTTAATATTTCGGTTAAGTACTTAAATTTTTACTTCAACATTTTCTTGACATATTCATTCACAATATTACTATCTAAAATTCACAACTCATACAAAATCAGAGGATTATTACTGCTAGTTCATAACTTTATAAAGTTTAATATTCAAAATTACATGATTTACAATAATAGTGACATGTGCACCCTATTGACAATATACTCCAAAAAATTGTTACAATCAATCCAGCTTTAAATATTTAATATCGACATCTGTCCTTACACAAAATATGTATACAGGATGTATCAAAATTGTTCAAAAATAATTATAAATTTCATTGTTGATATAAGATAATTTGAATTTGTTCTAACAAACGTGATCTGAAATTTAATCATGATACTATCATATAATGATTCCATGAAATCCATAACAGTATATATCAATGGATACTGCATTTTATCCCCTTCAACTTTACTATTTGAAAAAAGTTATTTAAAATAAACACATTTTTGGTAAAAATCTAAGTATGCTGATATCATTTAATGAAATGTCAGAATGTTTATTGTTTCTACAGTGACAGTTCAGATTCATTTTAGCTGGTTTATTGGGTTTTTTAAGCTTTTTGCGTTGAGTAACAATGAATTTTACCACAAATGGATCAAATGACATGATTTTTGTTTTGGGTGAATCCGACAGAAGCTGTGTTTTAGCAAAATTAATTTACAATCAACGATATCCTGAGCGACGCGTTCCAGATAAAAAGAGTTCTGCAAAATTGCTTACCAATTGTTGGATATAAGTTAAGCAGACGAAGTTGAGTTGAGTTAAACATTATTTTATTTTTTTGACAATATGACATACAAACGTTAACTATTTATTTTAGACTTAACCTATAGGTATCATGTGGTAGCTCACTTATTTAATGATACGTATCCAAATAGCAACCAAATTACCAGAGCTGCAGTTTGGAAGATTGTGAAACTTTTTACGAAGTGGGTTCAACTAAAAATCGTCCTAAAACTGGCCGACCAAAGACCGTAACCAATGATGAAAAATCCTTGGACGTTATGCAAAGTTTTGTAGAAAATCCCTTTACATCCATTCGGAAAACTGAACTAGAACATGATATTAGTGTGGGATCCGCCTGTAACATTATTAGGAAGAATTAGTTTCATCCTCATAAAGTAACTTTATTAGAAGAATTATCTGAAGATGATTATGACCGCAGAATATAATTTTGTGAAACTATAAAGCAAAAGATAGATGCAGTAGTCCCTCATTTTACAAGTAAGATAGTATTTTCCGATGAAGCCACGTTTATGTTGAATGGTATAGTAAATCGCCACAATTGTAGATATTGAAGTGATACTAATCCTAGGTGGATGCGGGAACATTGAACATAAAGACCTTCAAAAGTTAATGTTTGGGCAAATATCGGCACCACTGTTATCGGACCATTCTTTGAACGGACCAAAGTATTTAGATTTATTAAGAAATCAAATAGTTCCCGCGATAAGAAATGCAGTTGGTAACAATTTTAATGACACTTGGTCTCAGCAGGATGGTGCATCACCACACTTGAAAACCTGATATTCTGGATGAACGGAGAAATAGAATACTGTTAACATCCCATCAAATAACAGATCAGAAATTGCTTAATACCATATCAGCTTTTTATAATCGACTTGGATAATGTCAAATAGAAGAAGGAATACAATTTTAACATCCCATTAAATAAGTTTAGTTATTTGTTCCTGTTAATTATCAGTAGTAATAACCCAAGAACATTGATAATTGTTCGAAAAAAATTTATAACAGATTTCGAAAGCTTGTTACTTGGAAACAATGTCAATATGCCAATAAGCAACAAGCTTGAGAAAGTTGTTATAAAATTTTTGAGCATTTACCAATGTTCGAATGTCATTCGAATAGAAAATTTTTTGCTAATTATAGAAAAAATACATAGTATATTTGCTTCTATAATTTCATTAATGTTCTCGTCAACATTATGACAAAATCGTGACATTTTGAAATATTACATATTTGAATCGTCAAAATCGAAATGTATCCATGGCAACGTACCTAATAGAGTGAAAAAATTTTGCTCTAATAGATATCCAATGAAATCAGTTAATTTGAGGTCATTTGATTGAACACAACCAATCAGAACAACATTACACTGAAATGTGACCATGGGCTCGAAATATTAGCAAGTTACGTTACTTTATGTACACACTATATAAGATACTCGTATAATTGAATGGTGCATCCGTATACTTCTAATCGACTTATGCAGATGGTCTGGATTATTTTGAAAAACTTTTATTCAACTTTTTTTTTTGTAAATCTAACGAAAGTCGAAATATTAGCAAGTTACGTTACTTTATGTACACACTGTAGAAGATACTCAAATAATTGAAGGATCCAACATTTATTTTATGTTTATATTTTCATCCGTCATAAACATATCTGGAATCTGTATTTTTATAAGAAACAAATTATCCAATAAACAATTTAAAACAACAAATGGTGGAATTGTAATTATCTTCACATTCTAATGACCCGAACCTAAAAACATTCAGATTTTGATCAAAGTTATTCTCTTGATGAAAAGTTCACCACCTACAGTAATTGTTCAAAGACTCGTTTCAATCAGCAACCCAGAATTAATTATTCCCGTATTTCTGACAGGCCCTTCAAATTTAACACAAGGAGATCCAATTAACAAATGTACCAATTGCAGGAGAATTTATCAAAGCCCCAACTAGTTCGGATGCTGAATGAAATAATCTACAAATTAGTTTTGAATCGACGAGATTTCTGTTCTAATCTTAAGGAAGATGAAAATAGTATTCAAGTTTACCTGTACCCCGAGGTAGTATTATAATTATGCAGAAGTGTTTTCATCGAATTAACTAAGATTTATAAATCCCAAAAAACTATACGTCTAAGAATTTGAAATATATGATTGTATTATTATATAAACGTTGATTGTAATTTGTTGCAAACGAAGCAATTACAGTGAAGATTGGCGAAAACCAAGTTCGACCCTGTGAAAAATATTTTGTAAAGATCAATGACCCATCCAAGAAAATCAAAGTTTTACCAATTACCAAAAGTAATAAAAATAAAGTAGGAAAGAATATTTATTATGATAGACTAAAATTATATACCTTAGTGATAACATAAATACATTCAGCCAATTATTTTACCACCAAACGATCAGAATTTTCGTTATTTTTGAAAACGAGGAGTCAAAAACGGATTTCTCATCCACAAAATGTTCCATTTCTATTTCCTAATCTCACACGTGAACCGCGAACCGTCAAAGGAACTTCGATCTCCTTATACAGGGTGGTCCTTAAGTAATGGTACATATAAGTACAGTACAATCTTCACTTCAAAATATTGCGATTTAAACCAACAAGATTCAATAAAATGTTGATACTAAGAGAGATACAGGGTGTTAAACATGAAATTTCAATTTTTGTTTTTTACTATAACTTTAACGCTTTCTGACGTGTATGCACAAAAATTTGATCATGGGAGTTTTTGGATATGGGAAATCATAATTTTATACCCATTTCGATGTATTTTGTAGAGGGCGCCACATTTTACCAACAAAAATATATTTTTCTTAGTATCCCCAATTTTTAACGGCTTTAGAGATAATCACGTTTTAGTGATTATTATTCAATTAAATTATGTTCGAAAAAGGTAGTTGTGTACGATAATTATTTTTTTTTCAGTATTAAGATGAACAGTATTAAAGTATAGGAGCATCGATTATCCAGCTTGGGTCTTGAGAAATAGCCTTATTCTACATGTTTTCCACATGAAACTTTCATTCGAAATAATGAAGCTTACTTATGTTATTTGCTATCAGTCTATAAAGGGAATGAATTATGAACTATACGAGTATATTGAACAATCTCGAACTTTTTTAATAGCCCTCGCTTGTGCGCTTACATTTCTTATAGTATAAATAACTATATTTACAATTATAAATCAATTCCATTATAAAATTGTGTTTGCAGGCTTGATACGTTCCTGATCCCAACAAATTGAACCCGGATGTGAATAAAGAAGACATTCCCCAGCAAAGAAATTCGCAACAGGAAGGAAATCGTCACTGAGATCCGCATTTCAAAATACCAATCTAGTTTATAGTTATTCCTCAAAATATATGTATAAATTCAGATGTATTCGAAAAGGATACATCTTTTGATATAGGACAGATATATAATATTATGACTTCATACCCAATAGCAGACTGTTATGCAAAGTCAGATTGAAGCTTTACCACATATATGTCATGAATACCGCTTTGGTTTTTTTTGCTTTTTGATATAAAATTCATCACAAATATTATACTTATGTTGAGGTTATTCCTTAGCAAAAGTCGACTTTTTGACAATGAACATTGTTAACATGGAATTTTTTTTCTCGCTGTAATGCTAAAAATTGATGCTGCTATTTGATTATTATTCTCGCTTTCACCAAAATCGAACTATTGAACGATTTGTGCGATTTGGTTTCAAAAACTTATCAATTAAAACTCTTTGAATCACGAGTTTTTGTTTCAATAGATAAAATAGTTATTTATGCAACAAGTGCATAAAGTGGTACTTTTTTTCACGAATGGAAAAATTGAAATTGTTTTAAATTATTTTAAACAATCTTTCTGATTATTGTGTTATTATTATATAAGTTATATGAAATTTTAGAAAACTGTCCCGATAAGAAATTGCCGGATAAAAATCACGTGCGGCGACTGTTTGATTCCCTTGCTGAGAGAGACGCAAGCGCACAAAACAAGCCAGAAAATACTGTAGAATTATCAGACCATATTTTACCTGCGATTGAGAATAACTCCAAAGGTAAATTTGTTAAATAATTTTATTTTGAACAATAATAATTGTTCATAAATGGGAAAATAAAAACCATCATATTGTCATTATTTGTTGATTATCCACCTATTAAATATAAAAAGGATGTAATGAGTTTTTTTTGTTGCATCTTCCATTTTCTATAAACAATACACATAAAAGTAAAAAAAAGCTCTATTTTTATAAATTGTGTAAATATATTTCCAGGATCTGGAGCCATTAATATAGTGTCCAACATTTTAATTAATGCTGCTGATAATACAAATTCAGAAGATATTGCAAGGGAAGTTTTGACCAAGATAATTAATAGTGCTATAGAAATTGGCGAAAAAAATAAACAGAAAATGTACACAAAAACAGGAACTATTCGAAAAAAAAATTAAATTTTAAACCACGCTGAAAGAAAGAAAAGATAAAAAGAATAAAGACAGACTAGCAAAGTATGTTCTCAGAGAAACATGTACGGGGGTGTGTGCGTCAATGTTCAGAGGTCATCAACAAAGAGAGACAAATAAATATTCATTCTCAGTATTGGAAACTGACCCACACCCAACTACACCAGTTTATATTCAGTTCCGCAAAAAAAAACTATAAAAAAGAAGAAAAGTGTAGTAGAAAACTCCAGGAGGAATAAAACGATGAAATCTTATTTAAAAGACGAACAAGGCATAGATGTTCAGGTGTGTAAAAAGTTTTTTTTGGGAGCGTTAGGGTATCAGGATAAAAATGATCACATTGTAAGGGATGTTCTCTCAAAAACTTCACCCGAGGAAATTACAGTACAATCTCCCAAGAAAGGTCACCCATCAGAAAAAAAAGTCGATAGGACTGCCACATTGGATCATATTAAATCTTTTAATCCCACCATTTCGCACTATCGGCGGGAACATGCTCCCAATAGGCTCTATCTTCTTAGCGATATAAATATTAAAGGCATGTATAAAGACTTCTTGGTCAAAAATTTTGACTTTAAAATTTCCTACGAGCTCTATAGACAAGAAGTGAGAAACATGATCATATCCTTTGCTGTGCTTGGTAATGAAGAATGTTTTCAATGCGAATCCTTCGAGAATCATACCAAATCCTCACACCATCCAAAAGAGAATATAATTTTGGATTGCGAGGATTGCAAGATGTGGGACGAACATAATAAGAATTCCATTCTAGCACGCCAAGAATACAAGAAAGATGCGTTACTTAATAATACTTGTGAACCAACAAGTGTATTCGTGTCAGTCGATCTACAGAAGGTTCATATTTTTTTTATTGATTTACAAACTATTACTAATAATATACATTTGTGGTTTTAGGTGATCATGCTTCCAAGGTGTGATATGTTCAAAGACATAATATTTGTCCTAATAATAATTTGCTTCAATGAAAGTTTTGTTCCTTTTGGCAAGCAAACCAAAACTAAACAGCCAGTGGCCGTGGTATGGCACGAGAGTACTGCAGGACGATCACAAGGTCGACATTCAATAAATTTTTGCTCCTAAACAGAGATGCGATAGAGATTACATTATGGATGGATAATTACGCAGCACAGAATAAAAACTGGACTCTGTACTAATTTTTAATCTACTTTATAAATTCAGAGCAAACATCCGTGAAGCAAACTAAATTGAAATATCTGCAAACGGGTCACACCTTTATGAGTGCAGATTCCTTCCACCACCAGGTGGAGAAGTCTTTAAAACAAAAAGGAAAGGTTTTAGACTTTGACGACAATAAGAATTGTATTCAATCATCAAATAGTGGCAGAAATATCTGTATAGAAATGAACTTCTATGATTTTTTGAACGTAAAAGATTTTTCCGTCTACCTCTATCCAAAGTATACATTTCCTGGCCTCATTGTAGGGAGAAAAGTCTTACTTTTCCTCCCTAGGGAGGAAAATTAAAAGTGAGGTTATGGTACGTCATCAATTAAATAACTTATAAGGCATTGACGACCTAAACTATATTCTATTATATAAGTATAAATTTTACCGTTTAATTAAAGAACACCCTGTATTTTGCAAGATGGTAGAAATCAGTAAATTGTTATTTTAATTTAACGATTTTTACATTATAATAATATGACTTCAATTCATAGATTAATCCGGTTTTAGAATTTAGGACAGCGAAATATTAGGTATAGCATGCTATGGTCGATTGACAGATTAACAGTTTCAAAGTGTGTTACTGTTGTTTTTTAGTTTTATAATTATAGACACTTTTTACTTAAGTCTTTTTATTCCATTATCATCAAAGAAAAACAATCAAAACGTAACTTAAAATAAACGTGGTCATTCTATATGTATGTTTAGAATCAACTACTTTCTTCTTCTTTCTCAAAACTTACAGACTAGCCAACTTAATGACAATCTGCTGAAGGCAGCTTTTCGCGAACCTAAATAGGTCGCTGATTACTTTATTTCAACAGTTACGCTATAATTTATCTACAAAATATAATATAATATTTAAAAAATGAGTGATTCAAGCGAATTTGAAGATATAAATAATACACCACCGGATATTTTGGAACAAGTGAATGAAACAGTACAATCTCTATTACCCCAAAAATCTAATGAAAAATACGAAAAACAGTATTAACATTTCAAGGTTATAAGCAAAATAATGGAGGCATGTCAATATCCCTGATTTTTCAAAGTTTCTATACCTGTAACTTCTAATGTACATGTTTGATTGAGTTTTTATGCTGATTTTCGGAATCTACGAGGATTGATGAAGGTAAGATATTTTCAAGAAGTAGGTAAATATATTAAGAAAATAAATATATTAAGAAAATAAAAGTTAAACAGCAAATATTATTATAGAGCTACAGCAATACGCTATGTTCATGCTTCCGCAGAACTTCTCGGCGAGTCTCGGTAGTGCAACGAGTTGGTGCACAGCTCACTGTTCATGATAGGCCTGTAGGTGATGGTTTGAATTCCGGCGAGGACAGCTTTTTTCTTAATTCTTTCATAAATAGATTATTTAAAAATGACTTATTTGAGGGAGGCGGAAGAATAATATGTATAACATGGGAGTAAAGTGCCTTTTCCTCCCTTGAATGATTACTGCCCTCCGCTACGCGTCGAGAAACTTCATCCTTGAGAGGAAAATTCCTTGTTATACAAATAGCTATTTCTTCCCGATTAAAATTGAGTTAAACTCAACCTAAACCTTACCTTTCTAATATTTGAGAGGCAACTTTTGTCAAAGGATCTAGGACACTATTGTATAAGACAAATTTCGCTTTAGTTGAACTAGATTCCCTCACTCACAGAAAAAAGAGAATTTCCTAGAGGTATAAGTGTAATTAGAAAACAGAAGCTAACAGCAATGGTTTGATGTTATGGCAAAGTTTGCCCGAAAATCAACAACATGATACCAATCTTGATGTCTAAAATAATTATTCATTTATGACAGTTTATTTTCATTTTATGTTCGTGTTAGTTTGCAGTTTATTTATTCCGTTGTTTTATTACTCAATGGAGAATGATACTTTACTATTGCCTCAACCCGTGATAACTTGATTGTAACAATACATGTAATTCACAGGATACATTCCGAAAAATCTTTAAGACAGAATGTCGTAAGTTAACATCATGTTAATCTACAATTTTGTATCACTAAGAAGATATGTCGTATCTCGATAATCCAAAGTCAAAAAGTCTTAACTGTGAAAAAGATAGGTCACTGTCAATGCAAAAAATCTGAATATTTGCTAACTCAAAACTTCGTAACTTCCAAACTTTTAAAATATTTCTACTCAGGTCGCTTTTGGGATATCAATCGATTCATTTGTATATTAGATGTATTTTATTATTCCGTTCAGAACAAATTTTTTTTGAAAATAATATGTGAATATTCCAAGATTCGAATTGTCACTGGAAAAACGAATTTATCTCCTAATTTAATTTTTATCAGTTACGACCTCTTGTCTTAGCAGGGCAGAATTGTAGACATCAGTAGTCGATAGAACATATCATGATATTTATTTAAAAACGAAAGAACAATGGTTACATAAAATTGAATATAAAAAAAAATGTGTTCATTCCCAATAAATTCTTGTGGATGTTCTTAAATGAGTTGCGGTTTTTCTAAAGGCACAAATTTAATGTAAATCCATCGAAACTCGCCATACTGCCAATATTTTTTCTTCATACCTCGGTCGAAAGTACGTACTTTCGTCCCTAGTAGCAGGGACGAGAGTTTAACATTTACACCCTGTGAGAAGTACACGCTCGCCCTCTATATCGGCGGGAGGAAAGAATTTCTCATGAGTATTTATACTCGTAACAACCAAATATCGGGGCAAGCATAAAAAACATTGAAAGTTAAAAAAAAGTAAAATTAACAACGTACTTTCGACTGGTTATGAAGAAAAGTCGTATACACTACACGGGACAAAAGTTGAAATATCGGTCCTGATCGTCATGATGCCCTCGAGCAATTCAAATTTTGGCCCTTGTGGTGTAATAAAATCTATTACATAGGCCCAGGTAGGGACATCCCAGTGTACTCAGGCATACAATTCACATTATCCAACTGTACCTACATCTGAAATTTTTTTCACCTGACTGGACTGGGACGTCTTCCATGCCCTGTTTCTTGAGGGTAATAAACCTAGAGTCTTGGAGAAATTTTGTTTACTAGTTATAATCGCTCGATAAAGACAGGTTTGTTAAGGGGATATATATTTGGGCGCTAACTTGTTTATGATTCTTTTTTAAACAAGGGAAAAATGTTTTAGAAATAATTATATTGACGAGAGACAATAAGTCAGAAGTTGTTTTCCTAGTTAGTTAGAAAAAAACGAAAGCATAAAAAATATTGTAACCAAATACTAGAATTTAGGTTAAGTCTAATACAAACCACCAAAAGCTCCTGAATCCAAAATAGGTTTCGAAGGAATCTAGGCCACTACACTTGGTTCACTCAAGCAAAGATGAATATTAAAGACCACCTTCAAAGTGGTTTATATACAGTACTTCCAGAAAGTTTCTTCAGATATACAAATGTAGATACAAACTCGAAGTTTGAGCTTGAGACAAACATAAGTGTTCAAGGAATTTGTTGCTCTAGCTGTGAAGGAAATAAGTGCCATGAAGCAGTGAATAATAAAATAAAACTGGAGTACATTCCTCAAATTAAAGAGAAAAAAGTTCAGAAATATTAAAGTGACAATAATAAATGATCTATGGAAGGAAGTTAAGATTTTTGACTAGACTGGAAACCAATTGTCCACAGATAAAAAACTGACTGATAATTATTGTTTACTTGCAATCACAAGACATAGTATGCCAGCAGACTGATGTAAAATTTCGCAACAAATATGTGGGAATTAACATAGAAGGACGGAACAAAGATTTTAATTGGCCAAAAGTATCGAATTTTTCTTGCACTTGCATTAGTGGTGTCCCAAGAGAACAAAGCTGACTAAAAACAACGCAATGAAAATTTTATTTTCATTGAGCGGAAGGTGTAGGAGAAGTCGCGAAATACGAATAGTCAGGAAAGATATCTTAAAAATGATTTAAACAAACAATGTTGGTCAAGTTTTTGTGATAAAACTATAGCATGTGGCTCCAAACGTTCTTAGAACATTGTCTTGTTCCAGATTAGTTTCAAGACATCAAAAAGGGGAAATGAATGATTCACGTACGTTCAGTAGTCTTTGACCCGATCGACTTCGAAGTTCCAACTTTGGATTAAATAAACCCAGAACCAACGTTGGATTAAGTCCGAAGTCAAAATAAGGTGCGATTTCAACTATACGTAATGTCACCTTCACGTCGTCACATCGTCACCGAGACGTGAAATATTCTTACATTGCAAGCGATGAAAGTGTCGACTTTATTTCATTACGAATTCGTCACATCCACTCTCCGACACCGTTGCCACTGTCAGCGATAGTCCTAGAAAATATTCCACGCTTGTCGGTTTGTAAAGTGTAGGAGCGAGCTAAGTATTGTGTGAATTGGCTGGCCATCAATTGTATGCAAGGGATGGAGAAATGTATGCATAGATATTCCAAGATATTTATTAACTTTTTATCCATTATCTTCTAATTTCAGAAACAATATCGTCCTTTTAAGAAAGTGACGGTAACGTTATATATAGGGCGTCGGCCCAGCTTTGTAGTGGAACGCTTCTGAAGCGATAATGACAACCGAGCACGGTTAGTACTTGGATGGGTGACCACTGGGGAAACACCGTCGTAGAGCCCGTACAGCCTGCAGCGAATCACTTTAGATTACTAGGGTCAGTAGCATATCACAGCTCGCAGGCATTATACCAATGAGCACGAGGTATAATGGAGATATGCCGTCTTTCGGATGAGACGTAAAACCGAGGTCCCGAGTCCATGGATGTTGGGCTCGATAAAGATCCCTACCACTGGTTGGAACACTAGTGGATTCGGCAAAATTTCCGGTTAGGGGTAGAGTGCTCCCGGCGTCGGTGATTAGCCTAAGTTGCGCAGAAATAGACCGACGTTAAATAACCGAATAAAAAAAAAAAAAAAACGTTATATATAGTGGGAATCTCTCCTAATGCTGCTTGCTGCTTGGATATATTCTCCGAATATTTTGTGAGGTTTTGCAAATTTCTGCGAACTAGTGTAAAAACATAATTTTTCTCGAAAATAATGAATTCATATTCATTATTCACTAGACTGTAACTTTCTGTAACTATGACATCGGTAATTGTGCGCCCTATTTAAGTTGGTATGTTATGTTAGAGACTTCAATGTTATAAGAGCAAGCAATGCGTATCGAAGACATTGTCAATTATTAATCGCAAACACTCCAAACTTCAAACTTCTGAAACTTTATTTATAAAATATTAAGTAGACGTGATAATCAAAATTTGCAGAGAATCAACATATGAAGTATATTCATTTCCCTACGATGATGCGGGAAAGAGTATAGTCGGGAAAATAGTGCTAGACCTTTTATCTGAACTTAGCAACAAAATGTATAATTTCTATTTTCAACTGGCAGAAGTCGACAAATTAATGACTTCAAAGGATCAAATCATGGAGTCTAGATAAGGAGTTCGAACTCATACGGAGAAATTGACGAAAGCTGTGCTTAAAATCGGCTATCTAGACAGTTTGCTTTTTCACCGCCGCATCGCCACTGCAAATCCAATGCCATCTAACCGTAGTTTTAATAAATGACGGTAGTGGAATTGTAAACATCACATGATAATGAATGATAAAAACTCGAAGTAACAACTAGAAATTATTTTGAATTAAAAATGTGCAAGATGTGCGTTGTTGAAAATTATTGAAATGGTGGTTGGTAGCGCAGCCGATTTAAAACAAAGACGTTAATTGAATTTAAGAATACCAGAGTGTTCTCAGTTACCAAAGGTAATTAAAAATATTCAAAGATGAATGAAGTAGAAAAGAAATGTTTTTGGCAAGTCATATCATATTTTACCACCAAATGATCACAATTTTGAATATTTTTTAAGACGAGGACAAAAACGGATTACTTACTCATAAAATTTTTCATATATGTTTCCTAACCTCGCTTACCTAACATAGGAATGGAGAACTATCGATAGTCCCGACTATCGATATTTATCGATAGTGCTATTTTTACTATCGATTATTATCGATAATTTTCGATAGTTTTACAATCGGTAACATCATTGTACGACTTTTGTCAAAATGTTAAAAATATACGTATTTATTTCAAAACCAAAAATCTTGAAAAATGGTCGATAATTCTCGAAAATGGTCACAAATGGTCAAACAGTCAAAATTTCGAAAAATGGTGAATAATTGTCAAAAACTGTCAAAAATGGTCGATTATTTTGGAAAATGGTAAAAAATTTTGAAAAATTGTCAAAAATGGTCAATAATTGTCAAAAATTGTCAAAAATTTTGGAAAATGGTCAATAATTGTCTAAAATTGTAATAATTGTCAAAATCTGTCAGAAAGGGTCAATAATTTTGGAAAATGGTTAAAAATTTCGAAAAATTGTCAAAAATGGTCAATAATTGTCAAAAACTGTCAGAAATAGTCAATAATTGTCAAAAATGGTCCATAATTGTTAAAATTGTCAAAAATGGTCAATAATTGTCAAAAACTGTCAGAAATAGTCAATAATTGTCAAAAATGGTCCATAATTGTTAAAATTTTGAAAAATGGTCAATAATTGTCAAAATTTTGAAAAATGGTCAATAATTGTCAAAAACTGTCAAAAATGGTCAATAATTCCAAAAATTTGTCAAAAATGGTCAATAATTGTCAAAAACTGCTAAAAATGGTCAATAATTGTCAAAAACTGCTAAAAATGGTCAATAATTGACAAAATTTTGAAAAATGGTTGATAATTGTCAAAAATTATCAGTAATTGTCAGAAATTGAAAAAAAAAATGGCGGATTTTTTGTACTTTTAATAGCAATTTTCTCATTCAAAAGTAAATTTTTTCTTTTAAAAATGTTCTATAAGCAATGGGGTGCTTTCTAATAAAAAAAAATGCGTTAAAAAATTCCAAGGGTCACGAACATTACCGAATCCGTCTTAGATTCTGATTCTTTCTCTCCCGTTTTTCTCTCTTTCTCTTCCTTCTCTCTCGCTCTCCCATCTCTCTCTTTCCTATCTCTCTCTCTCTCTTTCTTTCCCTTTCTCTCCTATTTTGCCCCCTCTCTCGCATCTTGCTTTCTCTCTCCCTTCTCTCTCTCTCTCCCTTCTCTCTCACTCCCATCTGTCGCACTCTTGTTTATCTCTCTCTCTTCCATATATATCTTTCTCTTCCATCTCTCTCCCATCCCCCTCTCTCTCATATTTCTTTCTCTTTATCTCTTTCTCTCTCTCTCCCATCTTTCTCTCCCTCTCCCATCTATATCTCTCATCTCTCTCCCTCCCTTTCTCTCCCATCCCTTTCTCTCCCATCCCTTTCTCTCTCTCTCCCACCTTTCTCTCTCTTTCCTATCTCTCTCCCTCCCATATCTCTCTCTATCCCATCTTCCCTCTCTCTCTTTATCTCTCTCTCTCTCTCTCACTCTCCCTCTCCCATTTTTTGATAGCATTTTTACTCCATATCAGCTTTCAAAATATATTTATATTCTTCACCTCAACATATCGCCGACTATCGATAGTACCGAAAACTATCGATTTTTTTCTATAGTAAAAAATATCGATAGTTATCGATAAACCATCGATAGTTCTCCATTCCTAACCTAACATACAGTCAAATGAGATAGCAATCAATAAAACACCATGAACTCAAAGTGTATGCAAGGATTATGATCAGCTGTTATTATTCTGCAGTCAGATGTTTTTGGTATGCCATGACCAGAGATTGAAATACATGAAGACCGATCTCATAATATATAGTTTTCAAGGATCAAAACTCGTATTAGACAAGGATAGTAAAAGTGCTATTAGAAAATTGGTGAGTTTTATTGATGCAACGATAATTATATTGCATAGGAACTTGTATATAAACTGTTAACCGAAACTGTTGGTAATAGTATAATAAAAAACGGTCTAAAAACTACACTAAATCTTTACCTAACGTTGAAAAACATACAAATAAATCAAATTCAGAAAAACCAGTGATTCGATTATTGAATATCGATAATATATAATCGCTTGAGTTCATAGTGTGTTGATGTCAGCCATATCTCATCTAATTCTAGAGCCAATCATTGATCCATTCGAACCCTCAACCAAGGCTATGTTTGAACTTAGTTATCAACACCATTTACATAATCCACTTTCATGTTATCCAGAATCCAATTAAGTGAATCATTGTCTGTATCATAGCGGTTTGTTCCTATTAAAGCTTCGGTAATATACCGAATAATTCATTTTTGAGCTAACTATCTTCTTTTCTCATTATCAATTCATTTTCCGTTGCTTCAAAACTGTTACACTATAAAGCCAATTTTTATTGGTCCAAATTGAATAAAATCCATAACGTGGAAATTTTCACTGAGTAAGAATATTTAGTTATAGTTTTAATAGGGTAATTTAGTTAGGAATCTATATTAACTTTTTGATGTAATTTCCGTGAAAATTGTGTCAATTTAAGACAAAATAAATCAGCCCTGTTGAATAAGTTGTCAGCCTTTATTCATTCGTTAGGACGTTAACATCATTTACAAGTTATCCTCTCCACTTTATTGATATTTTTGATATTTCATAAGTAGGTATTTATCATTTTTATAACTCAATTTTTTGCTTACTCGTATTAACAGTTTTATTAGCAATGTGTTATATTGTTTATTTCAAAGCCAATTGTAATGGTGATTTCTACTAGCAAAAAATTGAAAATCTCTATTACCTACTTAATATTTCTAGGAAAAAACTCTTGTTGTCCTTACCAGGCTTAAAAGTCTTCCCACAAAATTTTTCCTGGAGATATCCTTCCTTGGGCTCTCTGATTCCAAGAGTCCATGAGTCAGTGCGTTGTCCCTCCCTAATTGTGTGTTCATCTCTAGTCATATAATAACTCTGATTTTATATTGTGTTTTTTTAAAGAAGTGCAGCTAAAGCCTAGCGTGTCCTTTAAAAATGAGTATTCTTCTCTAAAAAAAAAACACAATATATAATCACAGATATACAGAGTGAGTATTAGGTATGGAACGCCTCAATTATCTCGGAAACGGATGGCACGATTTTTATAGATTTTGGTGTGCAAGGATTTTGTGATATGGCCGATATTATGGTGGTATTTACATTGTTGTCAGATCTTTCCTTTTTCCGTAATAATGAATTTTGTTATTTCAAATAGATCAACCTGTACATAACAAGGTCTAGTGCAGTAAAAGATTTAACCAAATCATGGCGCAGAAAATCTACAGCAACTGAAGACAAATCTTTAAATGTTTGTATCATGTTAGAGGTTCCGCATTCGAGTAATAGAAAAATTAGGAATTTTAGAAAACATACAGTAAAGACGATTACAGCAGATGCTCAAAATCTTGTCCGTTTACTTCAATACAACAAGCCATGCGATTTTTAAAACTTTGCAATACATTTTGCAACATCCATGCCTGCTCAATTCTTCTTATCTATGTGGTAATACTATCTTTTAAGTCCTGAATATTGGCAAATTTTGCTTTACAACAATGTTTTTCAAGTGACCCAACAGGAAATAGTCTAAATGATTGATGTCGGGAGATCGCGGGTGCCATTCGATAAAACCACGCCTTCCAATCCATCTTCTGGGAAACACATTATTTGGGTATTGCCTCACCAAAGGCGCATAGTGAGGTGGAGCACCATCTTGTGACCAGGAGTTTGATGTGTTCCTGCTTAGGCACGTGGCTTCAGTACATTTGATGTTTTGTTTTATTCCAACAAAATATACTCCTATGTACAGCAGGTATCCCATTTCAGACTCTTTTCATGCATACGTACCTGTCATTCCATTTCCTTCTGTCCAGGAACTCACTTAAGCGTTACCTTATTGTAATTGGCTATGGTTAAGAGTTTTTGGAGGCGGTGCCAGAACAGTCTGGATCTGATTTGGGACCTGATGCTTGACTGAGGAATTAGAGCTTCCCCTAGAGAACAAAAATTTGACTTTATCTTTCTTGCTTACTTACAGACAAACTATCTGTTCTCTCGGGAAGCTCTTCTCTCTCAGTCAAGAATCTAGCCCCTGGGAGCAAGCTGGAGATTTCAGTGCTACCTGACTGTCACAGAGTATAAGCATATTATGACCTCGGTACCCTCTATTGGTGTTGAGCACCATAAAGTCCAGCTCCTGATCCTCTATCAGTTTTGGATTCGTCGGAGTACCACATATTAAATGGTTATTTGTTATTGATTTGGGCCAGGATGCTGTCACTACTAATTTAAAGAAGCGAGTTTGTGATAACATCTGTTGTTCTGGGATGACTATGGATGCTGTTTTCTTCGCGCTGGTTTCCATTGCATTCCACCTTGACATGCAAATCAAGGGGTAGAAAATTAAGTATGTCTTCCAATGCCGTAGTCGAGTTGATTCTCATCGCACCCTTTGTGCACAGACAAGCAAGCCTCCGGAGTTTTGATAGCACCAGTTCAAGTTTCCCTTGACCTGTTTTTGGCAACCAGACTAAGGCACCGTAAATAATAAAGGGTCTTACCCCGGTTGTATACAGTCAGTGCACGTTCTGTAATTTCAGTCCTTATGTGTTGTCTATCGTCCGTTTGGTAGCCCCTAGGGCCATTCAACCTCCATCCATTTTGTCGAACAGGTGTCAAATCCAGGTTCCAGAATAATATACGGATACTTAACCTCTTGGCTTAGTCCCAGCTGCACGTTTAAAAGTCTTGGCAGTTTCAATCTCTCAAACTTTTCCTTGTGAAGTGATAAGCGCAGGTTTTGCAGGATTCACGCTTAGGATTTCCTTCCTACTCAATTTTTTCGGAGCATGTTGCATTTGCCCCGATATAACAATGGGGTCATTCATTTATCCATACGTTTGGGTTGTGCTCAACAGACCAGGCACTTGAACTGAATTTGTGTACCATTTCCCATGTTATTTCAAAACCTGCGTGCCTTCTATATAGGCTACTAGTTTGATTGGGGGGACTTTAAGTAGTTGTAATGGTTGTTAAAATCATTTTAACATTTGCGTCGACCCCGCCAAATTATTTAAATAGATCTAACCCCTATAGTATAGAACCGCCGTTTTTCTCGGACACCTTCGTCCCGAGGAACGTCGATCCGTATAGCGACCAACCGAATATCCACATTCCATGTCTGAGTGTATAGAAGGCACCATGTGAATCGTCACTATGTTCCATCCTAAATTTTATGGCTCAAAGCCTTTAGTAAGAGATGAATAGTATTAAATAGTTATAGTGAATAGATTTATAGTTATAGTGAAACTTAAATCTGGTAAGATAACCAATATTTATATATTTATATGGAAACGTTCGTTTACTTCAATTTGCCGGCCACCGCCAGGCCCGATTCATTATCGCGGTGTTGCCAACCTGGGGGGTCATTTGGATGCGAGGTGGATTACACCTTATCTTATTTCTAATATATTTATGTAGAATCATTTGTTTGTGCGTGGTCATTCCATTCTTATTTTTTTTCCATATGTACTGTTTTAAACTCTCCAAATCATAAATTGTTAAAGACATTTTTTAGTGTTTTATTTATTATGGTCCGTGGTAACACGGTGGTCCTTCGAAATTTATATATTCTTGAAGGCCACAATCAATTAAAGCTATGAGGAATTTCTTTGGCAGCCTGCTGCAGTCCATCGAACATTGAGTAATGCCAGAGAAGTTTTATACAATGGTTGTATTATTTCCTTTCCAAAGTGTTACCCCATTACAATTTCTATCAAATCATCTGCATACCCTTGGGTGTAGATTCCCTTACTGTGTTCTGTTCTCCCAGGTCTTCATCTATCTCTAGGAGATAAAACCCCTTTCTGTGGGAATCTTTTTATTATAAAGAAATACATGGAGTCTCAAAACAACGTTGATACTGCTGTTCTGTTGTTTTTCATTCACCTATATGTGGTGTCGTCTACTCTACGCCTTGCAGCAGCAGCTATCATGGAGTCCAAGAAGTTATGAACGAACGTCCCTTCTATGTCAAGAGACGCTCTAAGTGCGCTCTAAGTGGCTCCTGTATGTATGTAAACTGGGTTGACATTCAATGAGAATTGAAAGATCTATAGTGTCCCCTTTTCTCCACTCAGTTCCTGAGGAAAGTCTCAGACACTAATAGCTCCTTTAGACCTATTTACTTAAGGAATTTTATGATATCAACAGGCTCTAGTTAAGTTCAGTGCCACACGTCGCAACTCCAAAAGAGAATCTTATAGGTTCCTCTTCACATGACGTAATATCTTTACGAGGTAAGATACTATGAAAAAGCTATGCTAAATGGGCCTATCAGATCATATTATCATGATGAAGAATTTGGATACTGGAAGTTAGCACTTTGATGAATGTTAAAGAGCATTCGGTAAAATATTAAAAAAAAAAGCATCCATCACATTATGAGAATAAGAGATGTATCCTAATAAAGTTCTGTATATTATGCCGTTTTTACAGCCACTCTTATTGGAAAATTGTCAGATTATTTTCAATGGAACACAATTTAATAAAAGCTAAACTACCACTTTAATGTACCAAACATAAAACTTAATATAAATTGAAGCTCTTAATGAATAAAAGCTCTTAAATTGTGTTATAAAGCATTTTATAGGTTCAATGGCACATACCAGAGATAAAAATTTTTAATTGCATATAATTTAAGATTATGTTATTATTGTTGCGGTACCATTAAAAATGAATGTGTATATATTGTCCGTTATATTAAGCCCTGTCAGCGTATACTTTTTATTGTTAATACGTTTTATTGGTGGCTGAGTCTAATAAACCACATACAGAGGGTAATTCATTAGTGCGATAAAGTCCAATATCTTGTAAATCCTCGAATATATTGTAATCAAATTTTTACAGATTATAGCCGGCGTAAAGACACTTATTTTGAAGTTAGTCGCAATTGTACAGAGTGTTCCAGAACGCCGTGCCAGATGTAAGTTACAATTTATTAAATCCTGGCTAAGACACGTTGAAGAGGCTTTGCAGTTTTAGTCTATCAAGCTTTCTTTTTCTAGTGAAGGGAATGAACGCAGTTTATGCAGGGTTCACCCTTAGGCATTTCCTCCTACACCAAATCTCCACCATTTCCAGAGCTTGTTGCAGCGGCTCCGATATTGTGCTGGGTATTTCCCCAGTGTCAAATCATCTGCATTCCCCTGGATGTATATCCCCTTCCTTTTCAATTCCTCCAGGAGTTCGTCTGTGACAAGGTCCCACAGCAAAGGTGATAGGGCTCCTCCCTGTGTGCATCCCTTATTCATTACCGATACCTCCATGGTGTCGACTGCTCCACGCCTTGCAACAGCGGCTATGATGGAGTCGAAAGAGGTATGGTCGAACGCTCCTTCTATATCAAAAAATGCTTCGAGAGCTATTTCTTGATTTCCTAGGGCAGCCTCAGTTTTCGACACCAGTTGGTGTAAGGCTGTTTTACAGGATTTTCCTGATTTATAGGCATGTTGGTTATAATCTAGTTGCCGTTCAATGAGAAAGTTTTCCATACCATGCCTGTCAATAAGTTTCTCCATTATCTTGAACATGGAAGAAGACAGAGTTATTGGCCTGAATGACTTGGCCTGGGAATAATCCTTACCTGGTTTGGGAATACAGACGATTCGGGCTCTTTTCCAAGCAATTGGTATATATCTAGTTGCTAGTGATGCTCTGAAGAGTTTACAAAGTACTGGAGATAGATGTATTTGCCCCTACTGCAGATGCGCTGGGATTATTCCATCTGATCCAGGAGCTTTGTGTGGCTCATCCGAGTTGTTAGCCCAGTTCAATTTGCGCTGGGTTATGACTTTATTAGCAGCACTCCAATCCTCTTTCCTCGCACGAGCCAGGGGAGTTGGAGGTCTGACGGATAGCTCTGTTCCTATTTCTATAGAGTCTGGTAGATGTTCCTGCAGTAGAATCTGCAGTGTCTCGCATCCAGTCTCCATTAGGTTTTAAAATATTACCTATTGGATTGATAGGATCTTTGGCAAGTATTTTCTGGAGTCGAGCCGTTTCTGAGGTTGTTTCCACCTCACCACAGAATTTCCTCCAGTACTCCCTTTTTGCCTTCCTGATCTGTTTGTTGTAAGCAGTCAGAGTAGAATAATTTTCTTCCCACTCTCCTATCCTTTTTGCACTGTTAAACAGTAAACATACTCTACCTAACATATCATAAAAACTAATTTCTTTCCTAACAAAAGTAATTTCTATGTCCAACATAATTGGAATAAATGTATTCCATTTCCCCCATAGCTGCAACAATTTAAGTATTTTCTTTTTCACCTAGCAATCCATTTGATGGAGTGTTTTAACTCAAATATCTATCGTGGTAAATTATTCAGGTATCAAGAAAGCAGACAAATGGAATTAAATGCTAATAATTCACTACTGGCAAGACACTCAACATTCCTGAATTGTTATTCTCCATTATCAGTTGAATTAAAGGCAACACCATTCGTCGCAAAACTATGCTAAAAGGGGTAAAGAACAACATTTACTCTGGAGTTAATTAAAACGCTCCATCACAATAAACTTTAATCTAATTCAATACAGATGGCGAAAGCTATAGAGTTCATATACCATGCTAATTTCTCCCATTAGCTTCACTATCAGACTTGGCTATTTGGGAGATTTGCTATTATATATACGGGGATATGTTTGAAGTTAAATTAAGGACTGTTTGGAATTGCTATATTTATCTCTATGCTGCTACAAGATTATGGTAGATTTTAATTCCATTACAAGATTTATTTTTTGTGTGCCAGCTTTCACGATATTCTTCAAAATGAAGTTGTTGAAATTTGGGACAACGAATAAATTAAATTTTAATTGAATTCGGCGTTTCAATATACCTTCCACTTCGTAATTATTATCATAACTTTGTTCGCGAGTGTCGCGCTCTAACCGAAAAACCTGAACATTTATTATTCTGGCAGTTGTCCGCAAGTTATACAAGTTTAAAACGAGTTTTCATCATTTTTCTTCGAGCAAACTTTTGAATCTGAAATTGAGAGATACGGTAATATCTCCCGTGCCTGCCCATTATATTATTTCTTATTTTTTCCTTTATCAGGCAGAACTTCCCATACAGGCACTTCGCTCCGTTAAAAAATTACAATATTTACTATGGCTCTGAACAAAGGAGTCATTCATATTTCCTTTATTTTTTGGCAATTTATTTTCTTTTCGCAAGAATAATAACCCAATAATCCTCAATAAGTGGCCAAGATAAAATGAAAAATAGATCCACAGGACCGGACCGAATACACTTTTTTTCTTTAAAAGTGCATTCAAGGTCGATGCAAATGAAACATGATTTAGATAAATTCGGTAGGTGAGCTATCCAGAAAACAAATTTGTCAGGATTTCTTAGATTCGCGATATATAGTTTTTTAGGTAAATAATACCAGCCTTCGCCATAAAGTGAAAAAACTGAATTTGGTGAAAATATTCTTATTGAAACTTCCTATTGCTATTGATTGATGTTTCCAGCATGGATACTTCCACTGACATCATAACAATTTTCTTGAAATATGCATGTGTGTATATTAGGGTGACAACCACTGAGACCTAAAAGATCTATTGTTTCCCCTTTCTTCTACTTAGTTTCCGAGGAAAGTATCAGGGACTAGTTGATCCTGTGAACCTATTTCCCATAGAAATTCTGGGATATCTGCATGCTTAAGTTCAGGTAGGTGTCCCTCTTCTATCTAGTAGTCTCCTAGGTGTTGTACCAAAGGATTTTGAATTGCTGTGCAAACCGCAAGTATGTGGATTGAGGTTTCTTTTTTCATACAACAGAACCTACGTTCTTCTTCCTCAACTATTTTGAGCTTTTTTAGCCATTTAGGCGACAGTGTTCAGTTAGGACTCCTGTTAAGACTCCTTGTGCAGTTCTGCTCTGACTTAGACACTAGTTCTTAACTGAAGTATCCTTGATTGTCCAAGCCCTACTAGATCTTTTCAATGGTCAGATCTTCTCTTACTTTGACTTCGCCTAATTCATCCAATATTACTTTGGAGCTGATATCGCGAAAGGGTTCCGGCCCCCAAAAAGGTGTTTCAGCCCCCCTCTTTGCTAGTTCATCTGCTATGTTATTTCCTCCTTCTCCCGTGTGCCCTGGAATCCACAGTAAGGTGACGATGTTGTTCTCGCCTTGTTTATTGAGTTTGCCTTGGTATATCCATACTACTTTGGAACTGATTACACAATTACTTAGTGATGTAATGGCTGTTTTCTATCCGGCATGATTATAATTCTTCGACTTCTATATTCTTCATCTTTATTGAACTAGGAACTCTTTCTCCTGGCGTGAATTTCCGCTTGAAATATACTTGGGGTTTCCCAAGCTTTCAGAGTGTTTGGTTCCTGGCCTGTACACTCCTACCCCAGTTTATTCTATCGCTTTTGAGCTGTCTATATACCATTGAATGGTATCCTTTCAAAGTCTGGTAATGGTATTTAGATCCCATTCCCCCTTGTTGCTTAATTCCGTACCAAATATCTTGCAGCATGTCCCAGGTTTTTTTATTTCTAAGAAGCAGGGAGGTGGTTTTTTTAACGATTTCCTCTCTACTTAGTCTGTATCTTGTTCTTTCCACAACCTTTTCCACCACTATGTGTATTGGTTTGAAGTTGAGAATCACTTTCATGGCCGCCGGGCATGTTTTCATTGCTCCTGTAATGCATACACAGACTAGTCTTTGAATTTTGGAGAAGGTTGTCCCCCGTCGTCAATAGGCTAGTGTTACTACTCCACGCAATTGCTCCATAAGTGATGACTGGTCTCACTATGGCGTCACGCGATGACACAGTGGCACGCCTCCCCCCCCCCTCTCTCTCTCTCTCTTTCTCTCTTTCTCTCTCTCTCTCTCTCTCTCTCTCTCTCTCTCTCTCTCTCTCTCTCTTCTCTCTCTCTCTCTGAAACACGCCGCCGGCACGAGTGATTCCCGAACGGTCGGAGAGAGACAGAGAGAGAGAGAGAGAGAGAGAGAGTATCGCGCGCCTCTCTCTCAATTGCCAAATATATTAAAATTTTTGAAAAATGGTCAAAAATTTGGAAAAATGGTCAATAATAGTTAAGATTTTGAAAAATGGTCAATAATAGTTAAAATTTTGAAAAATGGTCAAAATGATTATAAAAAACTGTCAAAAAGTGGTCAATAATTGTTGAAAATTGTCAAAATTTTTGGAAAATTGTCAAAAATGGTCAATAATTGTCAGAATCTGTCAAAAGTTGTCAAAAATTGTTGAATATTTCAGAAAATGTTCAAAACTAGTCAATAATTGTTAAAATTTTGTAAAATTATCAAAAATTGTTAAATATTTTGAAAAATTTACAATAATTGTCAAAATTTTTGAAAGTTGTCAAAAATGGTCAATAATTGTTAAAATTTTGAAAAATTGTTGAAATTTTGAAAATATTGTCAATAATTATGAAAAAATGTCAAAAGTGGTCAATAATTGTTGAAAATTGTCAAAATTTTTGAAAAATTGTCAAAAATGGTAGATAATTGTCAGAAACTGTCAAAAATGGTCAACATTTCCGGAAAATTGTCAAAAATGGTCAAAAATTGTCAGAATTTAGGAAAAATGTTCAATAAATATAAAAAAACTGTCAAAATGGCCAATAATTGTTAAAAATTGTAAAAATTTTTGAAAAATTGTCAATAATTGTCAGAACCTGTGAAAAATTGTCAATAATTGTTATAAATTGTCGAAATTTTTGAAAAATGGTAAAAAATTTTGAAAAATTGTCAACAATGGTCAATAATTATCAGAACCTGTTAAAAATGGTCAAAAATTGTGAAAATTTAGAAAAAATGTTCAATAATTAAAAAAAACTGTCAAAAATGGTCAATAATTGTTAAAAAAATTGTCAAAATTTTTGAAAGATGGTGAAAATTTTTGATAAATTGTCAAAAATGGTCAGAACCTGTTAAAAATGGTCAAAAATTGTCAATAATTGTTAAAATTTTGAATGGTTAAAATAGCAAAATTTATGAAAAATTGTCAAAAATGATCAATAATTGTCAAAACTCTCAAAATTGGTCAATAATTGTCAAAAATGGTCAATAATTGTTAAAATTTGGAAAAATTATCAAAAATTTACGAAATATGGTCAAAAATGGTCATTCTATAGTGCTTCTGTCGGCGTTCCGACGACTGCTCACCTTTTTTCTCTGAAAACTATATATTTTTAATATTTCCACGAGAACTAAACCTTATCAAGAAACATGAATTTTCTTATAGTTTCTCTCTCACACAAGCAGTAAACCTTTTCAAATATGTCAAGATGACAAACTTCTTTAATGATTTTTTGATTAGCTATTTTTGTCATTTTTCAGATTTTCCAAGTTCCGAAATCTTGGTCGGGCTGCAATCAAAATTTTTATATTTGTTTTGATTTTCCAAAAATTCTAATCCATCGTAAGGCCACGTTAAAGAACTGGTATAATATAAATGGAAAAGTATGTTCCGTCAATCCAGAAACACCGAGAATTCTGTCTTTACTGAAATATTCTGGATTTTTCACCTACCAATTAACATATAAGTTCGAATTCAGCTAAAGCAGGTTTCAATTGCAAACGAGATCAAACGTAAGGGTGAGGGAATAAATGTACAAGTCCGATCCTGTAAATATACCTATTCCTTATCCACCATTGGCATCTTAGTAAGGCTATGTTGAGTGATTATTTCTGTAGGAAGAATATTATTCGCCAGGCATAAACTTGTGGTGTGGTTATTATGTCATACTATTCACTTTTTCCCAATCTTCTTATGGTAGCTTGAAATAGGTTTGTCTCAGCTGGCATGTATGAACCGTTCTGTTATCGTATCGAGTGAGTGAGGACTAGAACTGCATAATGCTCAAACTCGAATTGAGGATGGCTCTTGAACTAACACATGAAACTTTTGAGGATATGCGCATGTCAGTACTGCCAATTCTAGTGCTAAACAAGAAATTGTTCCATTATCACCCCCTTCCAGTTTCAAAAACGGTATATATTCAGCTGGAGCACGAAAGAAACATAGCGCTTGCGCGAACGATAGCTAGAACGATTTTATCGCCAGTTGGAACAAACCCAACATCGAATAGAACATTGAAGGGTAGGAACCGTCTGTATCGCAGTAATTAAGTGGGAGGTTTCGTGGCTGAGGAGGTCTCGGGTTCGAATCCTGACGATTTCGATTTTTCAATTTACAGTTTATACGCACGCACTAATTCTTATGTAGTTTGATAATCTTTTTTCTTATCATGTTATGCCTGCTTCTTCATTAGTTCTTTCATCGACATCAAGCCAATTTTCTCACCATTTTTTAATAAATATTTATAAAATGGAAGGATTACTCTGTTCTACAAATTGGGTGGGAAATTTTTCCAGTCCTACCCTCTAAAGTGGTCATGTACACGTCAACCCTGTATATAATTATAATCGAAACAACAAGGTATAGTTTTGCGTGATACTATGTGCTATTATTCAACTTGATAAAGGGAATAAGACTATTATAAAAAAGCAAACAGCTTACTCGGAATTGTTTGCCTGCTAATGTTCGTTACACGTAATTTACCCCTTAGAGATAGCTATCGATCAGATAGACGTGGTTGTTTGCCCATTTGGGTTTCTCAATGAAGCGTTTCTATTCTGAAGTAACAGACATCTCTCTGTTTCCGGTCCATTTACGAGGCCACTAGGAATTACGATCGAATTAACACCAAGGAAAATGCTGTTCAGGTGAAGGAGCCATCCATATATGAAAGGCGATACAATAATTTTAAATAAACCCATTTGTATATGAATTTGTAGGGTGTATTTCGACACATTTTGGTTCCGGTTGAATACTTACAATGACTGGATCTTCAGTGAAAATTGATTTTTTTGTTGTATTACAATGTGGCATCCATTGGCTTGTGTTGATAATGAGAAATTTTGTAGTGATACCTTCTGAAGAAAATATTCACATCCCGATGCTAAAGACATAAAAATGCTTACGAATCTTTGCTGGCAAGCAATTTTAATTTAAGCGATGCTCTAGCTAAGACATCTGCTTAAGTAAAGGATATAATACAGAAAAAGGGTCAAGTAATTCTGGTACATTCAGATTGGATTTAACAAGAACAAAAATAGTTTGAACCCTTCTTAATATGACCCAAACACAATGAGGCTGGAGTGGATATGTTATTTAGGGTAGTAGGGGCCAGACAAGGCTCATCAATGCCATTCATTGGACCGGATCCCTTCTGCGGCTTCGCAAATTCGGCACTAAATATGGCCACAGGGAAGAGAGTGGCACATATATCTCTAGAATGGTGGGTAACTTCACCAGGACAGAGACATGCGGAACAGTTCATTAGAGGACATTCACCAATTTTTACGGCAAGATGGGAAAACTGTCAAATCCGTAGTGGGTGTGTTGACGGGGCACTGTAAGCTTAACAGGCACGCAGAGCTAATGGGGTTGACAGACGAAGCTATGTGCAGATTATGTCACCTAGAAGAGGAAACTGCAGAGCACAGCCTATGCTAGTGCGATTGCCTGGTGAATGTACATCAAAGATTCAGTTTCGAGGCTGATTGGCTACTTAAAAAGTGTCGGGCTGGAGAATGTAATCTAGATTTAGAGGACCACAATAGATCTGAAAATGTCGCAGAGGAATAGTCCGATTAGCCACCTCATCAATTCTAATCTAGGGTAGTAGGAGCTAATACCTACAAGTATATCTTCTAGGAAGGGCCGACTCTGCTGAAAAAGATGCGACACTATAGTGCGCCTTCTTGCCATTTGGAATACACTTTATGTACCTGAACACACTGAACTCTCGGCATGATAACCATTATAGGAAACTACTGAAAGTAATTCTTGACATGGCATGTTCAGATTCCAAAAAACTTATTCATCATAGAGATTCCTGTCTAATCGAACTTTTTTAACAGTTCACCCTATACAGAGATCTCTATCATCTTTCCAATTATTCGAAGACAGTTTTAAACTTCAGTAGTTTAACGTAGTTTCATAACAAAGTCGAATTTTATGACTCGACTTGGTTATCTTCAAATACTAATAGCTGCTCTACAGTTGTTTCCGACCCTGCATTATTCCGTCGGTTTGTTCTAAAGTGAGGAGAGGGTTAAAAGGCAAAACGATCCGTTAATCTAGAATCTTTAATGATGCTGCAGATAAGCCCTAATTACTTGACTTCTCCATTCCTGAAATCGAGCTGTTTGACCCTTTAACTATATTTCCGTATCTTTACCAATTAAGGTTCTAAACTTCGTGATTGGAAACTTTACGTACACCGGGAGCTTGGACGGGATAAATAAGTTATTATACTTGAACGTAAAAACGTGTTCTTCAAATTGATTGATACAAATCGGGTGTCTTGAAGCTGTTATTTGAGTTTGAAAAAAAGGTCGACCGGAGCCATATTAGAGAAATACGGTGGTGTTAGATAAGGTTTGTCGAGTTTTTGACCAGAAATTCGTTCGATCTTGATTTCTTTGATAAATTTGGTCAATCAAACACTGTATTTATTCACTATCAAATCTTCTGTTAAAAATTGCTATTGCCCAAAACCACGATAATAGAAACGCATGTTCACGGCGATTGAGCTTCTACAGAACATTCTGGTCTTCTGGTATTAGTTGAGCAGCAACGGGTTCAGGGTTCAAACAATCGGTTAAAATGGTAGGTACTATTCGTCAAACACAAAAATTTCAACAGCTACCTTTCTAAGACGCACAGTACATTTTTCAGTAACTAGTTTGTTCATTTAAACATAGCTGGGTTAAGGTGAAGACGTTGATGGAAAGTCAAATAGGGGGAAGTGAAACCGGTTTCCAATGCACTGTACCTCTCAAACGCACGTGTTTTTGATTCTCCCTGAGTCTTATGTAAATCATATTACATTTGATGAGGAAGCTAATTGGCCTATTCCACTGCAACCTTCCCAGATCTACTCTGATCCTCTGAATCTAGATTATATTCTCCAGCTCGACTCTTTCCATGTAACCAATCAGCATAGAGGATGAACCTTTCATATAGTTTCTTGCCGGTAACTTCTCATCATCTAGTACAAGTAACCAAACATTCGCCAGGTAGTCGCACTGGCGTGGGATGTGCTCTGCAGTTTCCTTCCTTACGTGACAGAATCTACACATGACCTTGTTTGTCAACCCAATCACCTTTGTGTGCCTATTGAGCTTACAGGGCTCCATCAGCACATCTACTATTGTTGAAACGGTCCTTTAATGAACTGTTTCGCCTGTATCTGTCCTGGTAAGATTTCCCATCATGCTAAAGATTTCTGTACCACCTACTTTCTTACGACCAGATTAATTGTCGATTTTGCGATGTTGCAGAAAGGTTTTGGTTGGTATATGACTCTTATGCCCTGGTATCCAGGATAATGTGACCTTACAACAGTCTTAAAGTGCGATCCGAACCCAAACTTAATTCCATAGTGGCTAAGAATTGACCTTTATGGAGTTAAGTGCCTTTCGTGCATTTTGACATTTGCAAAAATGGCCACCGAACAATGAATCATTTCCTGCTTTTTAACGCAGTCACTACTGCTAGGAAAGTTGTGGTGTCCTTAGATATGCTTATTGGAATAGCTATTATATGTTCTAGTCCTTCGATTTCGGCTCCTATACCTACTTCTGCCTTAGAACTGTCCGTATACCAGGTTGCATCAGCCTTACCAGCTATTCTTGACATCGCTCGCAATTGTACGAGTGCGCATGGTTACGAATGGTCAATTTGCGAACACTTTCTAAAAATTGTATTTTTGAACTCTCTTCGTAGAGATTTGTGAACATTTCCATTCGCGCAGTGGAATGAATTTGGCAGCATCGCAATTTCTAAATTATTAGCAGTTTTGTGTCACATATTATCAGATCATGGATAGTTAGATGTTAGCTTAGGTTATGTACTCCTTTTCACTATTTTTATATGATGAATCCATCTCAGATAAAGCCCGTCATCAAAAACGGAAGAATTACTAATGTGTCCATGGAATGAAAGCAAATATTATTGGAATTCATGAAAAAACCTCCAAACCTAGGTTAGTTGATTAATTGGGACATCTTCAAGATTTTCTGAATTATATTGCATTATATTGCAAGTCATTAATTTTCATTATTATGAACCAAAATATAGCACATGAATTCTATAAAACGTATACGCAAGGCGTTTACGAACAACAATTACCATTCGTTGTAAAATACGCATCATCGCTGGTCTTGCGAATGGTCAAGAATACCAAATGCAAATGACACTCGCAAAATTATGAAATGCACACGACCTTGGAAGATCCGAATGGTCAAGAATAGCGCTCCTGTATTTATTGATTGATTGATTGATTGATTGATTGATTGATTAATTGATTGATTGCTTGATTGATTGATTGATTGATTGATTGATTGATTGATTGATTGATTGATTGATTGATTGATTGATTGATTGATTGATTGATTGATTGATTGATTGATTGATTGATTGATTGATTGATTGATTGATTGATTGATTGATTGATTGATTGATTGATTGATTGATTGATTGATTGATTGATTGATTGATTGATTGATTGATTGATTGATTGATTATTTCGGCACCTCAGCCCTTAGGCTTTTTGTGCTCTTGGTTATACCGTTTATGTGAAGAGAACAGTAGCCCTTATCAGACTCAACAGTCATTTCACTAGGTCCTCTTGAAGAAATCCTCCCTTTGATTCTCTAGTCCCAGGAGTCTGGATCTCCAATGAGACAATGCTTCACATTCGAAGATAATGTGAGAGGTTGTTTCCTCCTCTTTCATGCACAACCGACAGATAGGTTCCTCCCTATATATGCCAATTGTATGCATGTGCTTCCTTAGGGCATAGTGACCGGTGAGTAATCCCGTCACTTTCCTTATCTGGCCCCTCCTGAAGTTTAATATTTCGTTAGTCAGCGACTCCGAGGGTTTTTTGACCAAGAGTTAGTTGCTGTGTTCCTGTTTTGGCACGTATTTCCAGTACGTCTGATGTTTAGTTTGAATCCACCGAGATGTACAAACACGTGCAACAGTTTTTGATATTCCTAATACTGCTTCAGGACCAGTGAATGTAGTTTCAGTGATAGGACACCTCCCTCCTGTATGGATACACCTATCTTCTAGTTTCTCCTATCTCGTATAGTTATTTGGAACCTATTATTGAAGCGATATCTTGTTGCTATTGCGTTGATGGGCTGCTTTCGATACACAGCAATGTGTGTTAGGTTTATTGTTATTGGCTTTGATGTAAGCCGTGTGTTACACATCTGGCTTCGTTTTGTCTCAAATTCAACAATCCTTATGTAACATTTGCATTAGTAAGGCACACGAAATTTTATTTTCTGTGCATAATTCGAAAGAGATTCTTTGTTCTATATTTTTATTCACTCAAAAAGTCCCAAAACATAATATTGACAAAATGCCACACTGAACAAACTAAACGACAATCGCATTTATAATCAATCAATTCGAATTTATAATCATGAAAATTGAAATAACGAACATCATTAGAATGTAACGTTTATCTTAGATTGGTGTCATACCTAACATCAAATAAAAGAGATTAAAACAAACTTACTGCTGGACCACATAGTCTTTTTGATATATCACGAATTTTATTTCAAAATATTATAGGTTATTTTTTCAATAATAACAAATGTAATTCTATTATACCTTTCCTCCCTTCTTACTTGAGAGGTTATTACTTTGAAATTAATGAAATGATATTTGAAATAAAGAACTGAAATGAAAATCTTGAAATGTTTGCTAATATAATATTTCGGTTTAAAAAAGCAATGCAGACCCTTAGTATTTTTTATATTTTCTTGTTTCATATTTAATGATATTCCAGTTACACTTTGATCTTTGTCAGTTGGTCGAAAACCGATATTACGCTTTTCTCGGCACCCCCCACTCCACATTTATATAAGTATTTTTTTCAAAATCATATTGACAAGGTCAAGGAAAATGATTAAAGAAGATACACAGTGTTGAAAAAATGACGTCTTTAATTACTTTTTTAAATGAAACTAAGTGTTTCTAATTAATTCCACTATTTAATGTAAAAATTATGAAAATTTAAAATACTTATTGATAATTATTTCGATATTGACATAATTTTCATAATTTTTACATTAAATAGTGGAATTAATTAAAAACACTTAGTTTCATTTAATTTAAAGTAATATCAGTAGATTCTACAAAGTAAGGGCCCAAACAGTAAATTCGACTTATTTAATCATTTTCCTTGCCCTTCACGATAGATGATCTGTCTTAACCAAGAAAAAATAAGGTTATGATTTTGGAGAAATTGAACTATGAATGAAAATAGTGAGGAAACGAGAAGGGAAAATGAGCTCTCGTGCGAAGTGTGTTGAATTATGATGAAAACTATTAATTGTCATTACTATTATTTAGTGAGGTTATGTGTATTGTTATTCATTATTTTCTCATTTGTTTTCCGTTTCTTATTTTCGGATATTGTTATAGATAGTTACACCTTGATTTGTGTCAGTTGGTCGGGAAGCAATGTTGAATTGTTATGATTATCATTTGTAAAAGATATGTTATTCTTAATTATGCTGAGGCGGTAATAAAAAATTCCATTACAATTTAACTACAAATATTTGTGACTGTTGGTCGGGTAAAAATTGGTACGAGGAGTGGAAGGAAAAAAGTTAATCTTCGTATATTCCCTTCCCCTTCTCGAAAAAATATCTAATGATTCCCTTTCCATTTTTGGAACATTTCATGTCGAATACAAATTATTTGATATTTATTCCTTTTGTCGGAAAAATTATTGTCGAATAAAGTATTTAACTACTTTTTAAATAAAATAACGGTCCAAATAGTGGTCGTGGAAGTGGTTAAAAAATATTTTTTTTGTTTTTTGGATATTTCTCTATATATTCTGAATGTACCACAAATTTTTTAGTAAAAACCTTGTGTAAAGTATTTCAAAGCAGTCACGAGCTACGGAACTGAGAACTGGCAACATTGTCCATCCACCGCTCTTTCTAAGATTTGTGACCATAATATCTTGTGAGAACAGAAAATATAGCAGTGATATGGCAAGTTGGTCTTCACTAGCCCCTCCTAATCACAGTGCTGATACAGAAAACTGCTAAAACTGACGTCATGACTTCAGTAACCATTCTGCTGTATATACAAGTTAGTAAAAAGAACAGTCGTCCATTTATATAATTATTTTTATTTCTGAGTGATTTCTAAGGTTCGCATTGTTATCTTGAAGAATGAAAATATTACTGTAGGTATAATTCTTGTAAAGGGGAGTGCTATAGACACAGTTTTATATTTCCACATATATCATCGATAAAATCGTTCGACCTACTTTAAACTACGTAATACAGTAAGGCAGTGCAAACAAAGGGAGGGTCTTATCCGCTTAGAAGGGATCCGCACATTCAATCATTAGGGATATAATATTACCTTAATCATCTTCAGAATTCGGTCGGGTTGGGATAAATCCGGAGCTACGGGTCACTTTCGACCATATCTAAAATTATAACTTCACTCACCCTTCCTTTTGAAAGTTATTTTTGTTATGAGCACAATTATTTTGTAAAGATTACTTTGTTATCAAAGTCAGCTTGATGTCATGCGAATATTTATAGAGAAATCAGCAAATAATTTCGCAGATAGCTTTCCAAATAAAATTTCACTTGACACTTGACAAAACCACTGAAGCTCTATGAACACATCCCTCCATGAAATTCGGGCCACACTTGGACAACCAACTAAGTCCGACTTATATTGTGTAGAGAACCATTAGATTTTATAATTTCTTGATCGTAGATTCCTCATGACCGAACAATTTCAATGCCGCTGTACTGGCAATTATATGGCGCTGAACGAGAAACTTTGTGACCCATTGATTCTAAATAACAGTCTATATTTTGTACTTCAAGTCCCCTTTGCATATAGATATTTTTAGACTCGGCCAAACATAAGGTTTCTTCCAAAAACCACCTTCTGGTTAGTACGTGAACGTTCGTGAACTTATTCATGCACGAATCAAACGTTCGAGAACCTGTACGTAAATTAATCCATGAACATCATACTCTATGCATTGTTGGAACGATTCTAAATGTTTTACAAACATAACCTAAGCGTTACTCACTCATCTGTGTTTCTCGTTCTCGTGTTTCTGTTACTCATTAACCTCCTTAACCTCATTAACGATACGTGATACGATCAGATAAGCTCGCGCTGTATTTTATAAAATGGCTGGTAAGTAAATCGATTATGTTGATTATTAATTATACTAATAAATATTTTATAGTTTCTCCAGTTTGGGAAACAGTAATTATTGAAAGCGACCCGAAATAAGATGGACCACGAACACAACCAAAATGTTGTTGGATGTTTACCAACAAAAAAGAGGAAAAGTGGGTACACTTCAAATAAAAACAATAAAGCAAATGTGGCAGCAGATTGCTACCGAATTGACATTGGCTCTAGGTATGGTTGTCTCAGCTAGCCAATGTGAAAATCGTTGGAGAGTGTTGGAGAGAGGATACAAAAAATTTGTAGACAACCAAAACTCAACAGGGAGCGGTAAAAAATTCTTTGAGTACGAAAACGAGACGGCAGAAATTTTAGGAAAGAAAAAAAATGTGTTTCCTGAAATGTTGCTGACTGCAAATATAGTTCATAATCAACAGCATGCAAAAGAAAATCATGTCGCTGCTGGTGCTGATGCCCAAGAGAGTGGAAAAACCATCGAAGAGAGTGGAAGAGCCATTGAAGAAACTGGAAACCCAAGTAATCCCAGGAAAAGAAAAGCTGAAATAATGATAAGTAATAAGGGAAAAAATGTAACAAAATAGAAAAAGTTCACTTTTGGAATTAATAAGAAAGGACCGAAAAGATTATTATGAGGAAAGATTAAAAATTGAAGTTGAAAAATTAGAACAATTGAAAATAAAAAATTAATTAATTGAAGAGAGAAATAAAATACTCGTGGAAAAAAATAATGCTTTGTAAATTACAAATGAAGATTATGTATTTAAAAGTTTATATATTGAAGTTTATCTCCTGTTTGAAAGTTATTGAATATTATTTTATTTATTGTTGAGAATACAATTTTAGTTTAAAAGGGGTCGAGTAATGTATAAAACTATCATTTTGTAGAAATTTATTAAAAACTATATTGGTAAAGTGTCAACTACATTATTTCTTACTTCTTGTGCATGTACATCCACTTCTTCATTGCCTTGCCCATCAGCTCCATCTTGTAATAGTTCCAGATCAATAGGTTCGTTATTTTCTAAGTGAATACCATCAGCTAAAGCAATGTTATGTAAAACACAAGCTGCTCTTATTAAATGAACTGTTAAGACTATATCTCTTAATTTAATGCGATAAAGTTGTCTAAACTTCTGTTTAATAATGCCAAAGCAATGCTCGATTAAGTATCGGATTCTTGATCATCTTAAATTATAATTTAGTTGTCTCGGAGTTAACTGGCCTCTGTCTCTGAATGGTGTTAAAAGGTTTCTTCTCAGAGGATAGCCACTATCACCGAGTAGAAAAAATTTACCACATTTTTCTTCTAATTCATGACTCAACGGAGGATTTCTAAACACCCGACTGTCGTGAACAGAGCCGGGATATCCAACAAAAACATCAATAATTTGGCGTTTGTGGTTACATACAACTTGCATCTAAGAAAATAAATTGAAAATTAATATCTACTTTTAAAATGTGTATCCTTGAATTGAATAATATCCTTTTCTATTAATGTATGAGTCGCTATCGTTTTCTGGTTTATCTATCTCAATATGACAACCATCAATTGCGCCTATAACACCAGGAAATCCATTTCCTCTAAATTCTTCTTCGCTTTCTATTTTTTCCTCTTCGGTAAGCCAAATAATAATTTGAGTCGACATGTTACTTACAAAAACTATCACTTTATGTAGTATTCTATGGAGACTACTTAGTGATATACCAAATCGGTTCGCAACATCTCTGAAACTTGCAGTTTCATGCGCAATCTACCATAATGTAATGATTACCTAAAAATTCTATTCTGCAGATAACTAAATATTAGCTGTTGAAAACTTACTTGATCGTAGGCCAAAATTTTCCCATATTGCCCCCAATGATGCGTGTAAAATTCATTTGCTACATATCTTTCTACAATGGTTTGCACAGCACCTCGACTCATTCGAAAATGTTGAAAAAAGGTCTCCTCATCGTAATTTTGCACTGAATCATCTGTTGGTAAATGGAAACATATTCAAACTTAATACAAATTTCTAAATTACTACCAATGTAATTAGTACCTACCTATATAATTAGTATTTTTTACAATTTCTCTTTGCAATAAAAAATGTAAATCCTCGTCTGACGTATCAGAGGTCTGAATTTCTGAGTCCTCGCTTTCAATATCACTTATATCACTCATTTTTAAACTGTTACCAGTTTCAGGAACTTTATTACAACCCTATAAGTTCACGTTTTATTTATGTATGATTTATGTTTATTTACCATTACATAACCTTAAAACATCAACTGTCAGTTTGGACGAACGGTTCTACATCCAGTTCTCTGATGAAAATGATCGTTCGCCAACACGTTCATGAACTTGTCCAGTTTTTGTTGGAACGCATTTTTATCAGTCCGTGGAATTGTCGGAGCTTGTTGGAACAGAAATTTTCTTATGCGCATGATCGTGACGTTCATGTACGCATCATTTCGCTCAGTTGGGACAAACCTATAGTAATTTTGTTTTAGACCCACTTGAGCATGCTATAATTGGTTCCACTAATCGTGAATTATAACTGGCGTTATCCATGTTCCTCTATTTTGGGTATAACTTGGTTTTGATCCAAATTTTTTGCAGTTCATATTGTCATGGTAGCCACCGGTTTTTCGGTAACTTTTGAAAACTGCGTCTTCAAAAAAACCACCCCCTCATTCCCTCGTCTGAATACAGTATCATCCTTTGGTTTATATAAACTGGTACCTTTTTTTTCCGAATATTTTCTAACAAACTGTAACCTCTTGGAGTGTACCACAGAAAGCTCCATTATTTACATTAGTTTATATAAACTTGAAACCAATTTTATATATCCACTTAATAATACAACATTGTACATCAGGCAGTTCTCCTCGGAACCGCTTATGAATTGTTTCTGCCAATACATCCTTTCTTTCGTCGTATATTTTATGCATCACTTGTCGTAAACTACTTAGAATAAGAGGTGTATATCTAGTTTTCATTTCAGTAACTTTCTAACAGAGAGTCTCAATTTTTGTTGTTCTTCATACAGTTTTTGGTGATATTCCCAACGCCTCTGCAGCTAGTTCGGTCGATAAATTATTTTCTGTCAATAAGCGTTCCCAACGCAATCTCTGTGATGTTTTGGTAATGAAAATGCATGACCTTGAGAGACCAAAGTTGACAGATAACTAAGTAAATACACTGAGAAAATTATCAAATTTTTAAATATTGGCGATATAATTCGTCGACAAAGTGAAGTATGACAAGTAGCTTATTATAATAATGGCGCCTTTCAGACATGCGCATAAAAAAAAGGATAGGCAGATGTTTGCTGGAGTATTCTGTTGTAACTGTTTTGACCATATTTTTGTTTCATGACCTTGCAACTGCAATCTAGAGTCACTTTTTTGACTGATATGTTTTGTCTTCATTGATTGCTGCAAACGATACAAATTTGAAAACTATATCAAATATGTTCGTAAAGAATGTTTGAGACAGTTCAAAAATATTCTGACAGATTGTTACCTCATTTTTGGCAACAAGGTTAAAGAAGGATGGATATAAGGCAACTATACCCTACAAGAAACAGGAGGGTGGTGGAAAATATTCCCGACTTCTCGTTCGCGTAGAGTGGGTGGGTAGTGTTAATATATCACATCTACTGGTGAGCTTGTCTGTGGTCGGAAGGCCACACAGCTGGGTGTCTTACTCGATAGTTGGAAGCATGGAGGCTATACAAGGAGATCGAACTCATACGGGAAAATTGACAAAACCTGTCCTCAAAACTTACTTACTTTTTATATTTTACCAATTTGACAGTAGGAAACTGCAATCTAGAGTCACTTTTTTGACTGATATGTTTTGTCTTCATTGATTGCTGCAAACGATACAAATTTGAAAACTATATCAAATATGTTCGTAAAGAATGTTTGAGACAGTTCAAAAATATTCTGACAGATTGTTACCTCATTTTTGGCAACAAGGTTAAAGAAGGATGGATATAAGGCAACTATACCCTACAAGAAACAGGAGGGTGGTGGAAAATATTCCCGACTTCTCGTTCGCGTAGAGTGGGTGGGTAGTGTTAATATATCACATCTACTGGTGAGCTTGTCTGTGGTCGGAAGGCCACACAGCTGGGTGTCTTACTCGATAGTTGGAAGCATGGAGGCTATACAAGGAGATCGAACTCATACGGGAAAATTGACAAAACCTGTCCTCAAAACTTACTTACTTTTTATATTTTACCAATTTGACAGTAGGAAAATAGTAAACATTACTTGTGAATTATAAAAACTAGAAAATTGAAATTGTTAAAAATTGATAATGTTGTTGAAATTTATTGCAATAGTGGTTGGTAGTGCAGATTATTTAAAAGGAAGACGTGGATTGAATTTAATTTAAGTAAACCAGAGTTTTTTCAGTTACCAAAAATAATAAGAAATATTCAAAGATAAAAATAAAGTAGGAAAGGAAATATTTATTATGATAGACTTAAATTATATACCTTACTTGTGAGAAGTCTAGAAAAAGAAGAATTGCACACAAAATACTTTACTTTTGCTGATGACATTATTATGTTCTATACAAGTACAATTTAAGAGAACTGGAAGAAAAAAGGTGAACAAAGATTTGAAGAAAAACTAGAGCTGGTTGATAAGGAATAAGCTGTAATACTAATTTGAAAATATTACTGGCATGTTCTTTATACAAAAAAATATGAATTCAGTTGATATTCAGATAAAAATAGGAAATGAAAATATAAATAAGGCGAGAACATACATTGAAGCAAATATATACATCAAATAGAATAAAATTTATGTTTGCCAACTATTGGTGCACTTTACCAATGTAGGGATTACTAAAACCATAAGACATTGAAACTAATCGGTGACACTTATTTCTTACCAATATTCAGCTACCTAATTCCAGTGTGGCACACTTGTAGTATAACATTCATAGATAAAACAGAGGATTCAAAATAGTGTAGAGAATGTTTTGGGCAAGTACAGTTACAGAACGTCCACAGTTATATATTTTGTGTACGTACTTATGTATTTTACTAATTATGACTTTCCACTGTGTTTGCTTCATTAGGAAATAAACTTTTGTAAATTGCAATTTTTGTATTTTTAAAATAAAGTACTTAAAAAAATTATTTTCATGTATGATACGGAATTATTTCAATATATTTTATATTGAAAATCTGTGCATGAACTAATGTCATTAGTAAGTTGTACCTATTGATTGAAAATATATTGTATTTTTCATTGTTATTGAACATATTGAAGATTATGCATTGAGTTTTAAGACTTTGGGCTTCATCCTACACATGTTAAACCATTTCAGTATTCTGTTATAAGTTTTTGTAGCTTATTCACTGTTATTTTGAGATTATTATGACTGATCAAAGCGATGTCATCTATATACTGCAATATGTATGCAAATTTAAATGTTCTGTTGCTAAATCATAGTTGTAACAAGATAGATAGATTGTAGAGCAAATAGGACAGTGAGGAGCACTGGAGAAGTCATTAAATGTTTTGAATAAAACTGTAATTCACTTTTACTTGTGGTGTTCTATCATTAAGGTAGTTTTCAAGATTAAAAGCAAGTATTTAGAACACATCATTTTATATAGTTTGTAGAATATACCACAGTTCCAAACACCATCAAACGCTTCAGTAATGCCTAGAAAATAGCAGCACTATGTTTTCACCATATACTAGAGGTTTGTATATTTGATGTCAGGTTCAATAGTGTGCATAGTTGAGCATCTGGTATCAAGATATAGATGTATTTTCTGATATCCTCATTTCTCCACATTCCCTCCAAGCATTTCAAGTGATTTTTCCTTCTTTTCCTTTTTTTTCCTCCGTTTTTTCATATATTTGTGTAGCTAATATTTTTTTACTATTTAGGAAGCCAGATTCTGAGAAACTTTATACATATTGTGAACGTATCTCTTTATTCATCTTCAATTTATTTTTTATAATTGGGCAATCCAACTTGTGAACTTGGTTCTAGAATATACTTACTTGCACGTAGAGTGTCTTCTTTATTCTTCAAATTTCTCTTTAAAGACATACTCATTCTAACTGTGCTGGACCTTTAAGAGTGTTCTAAAATTCCATACTGAAGAGAAGACATGATAGTAGATATTCATATTTTTTATCACGTAAAAACATAAATAAATTCAGCAGCACAGAGTGGAACTGATTATTTTACCACCAAACGATTACAATTTTCGATATTTTTGAAAACAAGGACAAAATACGGATTTCTTATTCACAATATTTTCCATTTCTGTGACCTAACCTCACTTACCTCACACGTGAACAGCGAACTGTCAAAGAAGCTAGCAACCAATAAAACATCATGAACTCGAGTTTTATGTTTGGCTGCGGTCAGATTTTTTGGTATCGCAAATTATGTGGTGCCCTCTACAATGACCAGCAATTGGAATACATAGAGTTCGATCTCCTTGTATAGCCTCCATGGTTGGAAGGAACAATCGAACCACTCAGTAGGCGGTTTTGTGTAAAAGTTCTGTATTAACTACAATGACAAATGACAGCGTTTGGCTTGCCTTTTTAAAAAAAGTGTGAACTGAAATGGAACATATATTGTTAAGTGTGTGAATGGGTAGTGGGGTTTATTATTTTTTTTATTTATTAAATTGATTATTGAACTATGATTTTATTATATTGTATAGTTGGGCGCCAATATTTATTTTAAAATAAAATAAATATGAAGTATTGAATACAGTTAATGATCTTTTTATTTCTTTATATAATTCCACCTATTAAAATTTTATTAAATTTACCTGACCTTTATTTCTCAGTACAACCCTGTAACTTGCTCTGATAAAGCACAAAACTACCTATCTTAGTCGGATTCGTTAGTTGTGTTTGGAGTCGACGCTCTATGCACTCTTAATAATTTTCTCCAAAATATCTGTTCAATAATAGACAAGTTGTTGAATTAAACGAAGAAATATCATATTTTTATTGAGAAACAAAATCTAACACAGTGGCAAATTATATATGATGTATTACCATCCCTTCCACACTTGAAGAATAGTATGATAATTGCTAAATTCAAGAAATCAGTTTGCAAGTGAGAAGTGTTTACAAAAACAATGGTTATCATATAAGTACAAAATCAATGATGAAAATTGCTTATCGACCAACAAGGTAAGTGGAAATTAATTTTAGTAAAGTATGTATTCATAAAGGAAAACTAGAAACTTGTTTAGTCTATAAGCAAAAGGTAAAAATAGATAGATATTCACAATCTAATAATAATACATAAAAATATAAATACTACAGTAAATAATGAATATGTCAAATCTTCTTTAATTGCTTTTTTTTTTAGTTCAAATGCATTTATTTTTTTTTATTATTATTATGGCCTTTAAGTCTCTATCTAGAGTTATTTTTTTTAGCTATAGCAAATATTTTTAGAATATTATTGTTGTTATTTAATAAAAAACTTTATTTTTCTTTTATATTGTAGGAAGAAAGAATTTAGGTACCTTATTTTTTTTGTTAGTCCTTCTTATTTAGATGCTCAGGGAAATAGCATTGGATTCCAATCTATTTTCTATCCTTCTCACTTCAGGAAGAAAAATTTGTCGTCCATAAACAAATTGGTGAGATTTTTAAAAGAAATCTTGTTTATTTCTCAGCACGTAAAGAATTTTGAATTTACCACACTTTTAAACTTCAAAATGTCCTCTGTCAAAAGTCAAGGTAAGTTGACTCGCTACTTTATCGATATTGGAACTACTTTTTCTTAGACTTTATTGTGCAAGTGAAAAAAACTGGAATGATCCATCCTCTTAGAGTTTTTAGTTTTATTAAACACACAAGTCACAGGTCACTATGTTAAATTTTATAATAAAATTTGTGTCAAAACTGATATACGAGGATGGTCAAAAGTTATTTTCGTATTTTTGATTTTCTTACACACACCTTTTTTACACATATAATTATAATCTACATAAAACATAATATTAAATGTACAAATCTTACATCTTAAAACCTCTTCTAGACATAGAAATCACACTTTAAAAATTTCTCATTGTCAAAATGATTTCTTTCAAATTTTCGAAAATTAAAGCAATTTGGTTATTCAAAACCTTTTATAACATGACCTTGCACCCTTTAGTTGCAGTTTATGTGTTTCTATTTTATTTACAAGTGTTACTATAGTTTATTTTTTTAGGTTCACAACTGAAGTCTTGGTGGATAAGAATTTTCGATTCTAGTGTTGTAGATAGGACTTCTTAGACTTTGAATTGTTTCAGTAATTTATGAGAAAACTCCAAATAATGTGTTTCCACCCTTTTTTCTTACTATTCTCATCAATTATTATTTTTAAAAAATATGAAAAATAATTTTGACAATTGTACCTAGTATAAACTGTAAGTATTATCAGTTACTTTATAATAAATCATACATAGGTATTTTACTATTATATTATTCTATGATAACAATCCTCAATGCTTTTAATCATCAATACTTTTTATCAAATAAAGTTGCTGCTAAGTTTTTTAATAGATTTAAACTTTATTTTGTATGCTGTTGTATTTTCAATCCGTTACAATATATTACTTATTACCTAGTTGATAGGTTACTGATTATTTACAATACTTTAAACTACTACTTGATATCTATATTAGGCAATAAAACCTTACTCATGTCATTGAGAATAGTAAGAATTATATGTGATATACTATGTAGGCGCTCATATGCCCTTAAATCCGCTAATAAATATGTACAATATCTTGGGAAGATAGTCAAACTGCACCTTCCGAACTCAAATTCACTACTCTCACCACTAGTTAGCAGGTAAGAAGTTTATGTGTAACTTGGAAAGATCTTACTTGAGTGTTCACTCCTTAGGTGTCCTTGTGATGGTACCTACAATTTCCTTCTCGGACTGGGTACGTCCTGCTGTGAAGGTGAGTTGGAAGGCGAAAGTAAAGCCCAAGCTGAGTAAGAGGTAAGTTGGAAGCTGACACTGAAGTAGACGTTCCACATACAGACAGTTGAAGCAGATAAAGGAGAAGTAGAAGTATGTATGGATGAAGAATGATAAGAAGTAGAAGAAGATTCTAGATGGCGTATGACCTTTATGTGAATTTTGTTGGATCCGCAGTACACGAAGGTTAAACAACCATGTGAACACAGGAAAGAAGCTACAAAAAAAAGTGGTAAACCTCCTTGAAAGGTCAAATGAGGTCTGCTACCTTTTTAAGTCGGGGTCAAGGTCCAGTGGTTAGCTGGATGCTTGAAGAATGCTTTTATTAAAGACTAAGAGACCCAAGGATAACATAACAACCAGTTATCCAGTGTCAACAATAATGAACCCATTCATAATGTAAATAGTTTTCTAATATGATATTATATTAAGGTAACAATTGAATCCATTTTGCATCTAAGCCACAGTTGTTTATTGACTATATAATGTATTGCTTATATTTCAGGGTGAAGCGTAACAAGTTTTAATGTCAATTAAAATGTAAATAATGGAGAACGAAAAAAGTACTTGGGGGTATTTCTCGGAGTATCGTGTACCTGAATTATTTTCCAGTTCTATTCCCGGCAACACTCACAAGATCAAATCAATGTTTGTTGTCCTTGACCATTGCAATTTGGTAATACAAAATTGATCGGAAGCTACCGTCATATTAAACGTTCATGATATTAAATTCTACAGGCATCCGCATCGTTTCTAAGCCGATGATTCACCGCTCCTTGTTCTCCGTTAATTTTGTATAACGTTCAATTTTGAATTGCTCTAATGGTGCAATCATGAATTATTCACTGCAATTGACTTTGTAGCTGTTGATTAACATAAACTTTGATCTAATTTACTAATGTTATCAATTGGTAATTTGATTCATTAGAGATTGATACAGGATGATGATCAAATTTTGAAATATCAATTTTTAGTTCTTCATAATTGTATATACTGCAGTAATAAATTATATTTATTATATAAAGTAAATGCTAAATAACGAAATATAATTAATTTTCGCAATTTACCTGAAAATCCACTCTGAAATATATTCAGTTATACAGGAGAAGAGCACTACGCAAATAGTTTGAGCTGTAAAAAAAACAACAAACGTATGTATATGACGAAAGGACTCAAATCCATAATACAATTTGCATGTTTATACAATATAGAGACTGGCCATATCTATGGAAATTCCCTTTTGATGTTCTCTGAGTTGTAATCTTTTTTCCTTGGTGCACTGACAATATGTTTTCCTTTTTTTCCTCATTTTGAATATATTATTCATTTGCTAGAATATTTATCTTGAACTTATGTGAGATCATATTAGATTTTAATGCAAGACTGCGACACAAAATGCTTTTATGGTCTCATCATCATTTTATAATGACCGTAACAACATACGATCCTATTTTTTCACAATTTGTCTACATCAAAGTCTAGTTGAAATGTACAATCTAGAATCCATCACCAAAATAATGATAAAGCTAGGTTAGATTAGACTTGATGGGATGGCTAATCGGCCTATTCCACTGCGACCTTTTCAGATCAATTGTGGTCCTCTGAATCTAGATTACATTTTTCAGAACGACTCTTTTTCTGTAGCCAATCAGCCTCGAGACTGAATATTTCATGTAATTTCTTGCAGGTGGCTTCTCATCGCCTACTACAAAAAACCTAACATTCGCCAGGTAGTCGCACTGGCAAAGGATGTGCTCTGCACTTTCCCCTTCTAGGTGTCAGAATCTGCACATGACTTCGTCTGTCAACCCCATTAGCTTAAAGTGCCCTGATAATATACCTACTACGGCTTTGATAGTTTTCCTATATTTGCTTATTAGGTCTGTCGTAAAATTTAACAAATGTCCTCTTATGAACTGGTTCGCATATATATGTCCAGGTGAGATTACCCAACATCCTAGAGATTTCCTCCACTTCCTTGAGGCCATATATTTATTGTCGACTTTGCGTCGCCGCAGAAGGTTTTCGGTCCAATGAATGGCATTGATGAGCCTTGTCTGGCCGTTTCATTCGCCAATTTGTTGCCCCTATACGACGCTTGTGCCCTTGTACCCAGGCTACCATGATAAAATGACTAGTTTTTTTGTTGAGTTGTTCTATGTTTCTATGTTGAAGAAGCAATCTCGGTGAGATAGATATTTTACTTTCCTGGAGTGGAGTCCTGGTTCCAGATCAAGTCCTGGATACTATTCCAGATAGAGGTGAAGATAAGGTTCTGGATCCTGTCCTGGTTTCAGATGGAGTCCTTGTCTCAGGTAAAGTTTCGGGTCCAGGTAAAGTGCTAAAGAACAATAATTGTATCAGGAACAAATTAACCCCATTTTACAAAATCCAGGATGTCTGAAGTATGAATTTGCTTAAGGAATTTGCTATTACATTGTTAAAGAAAATAATTTAAAAACGTGGTTCATACATCCTGTATTTTAATTAAAAAAAAATAATCGAAGAAAGCAAATAAAAAACACAATAAAATCGAATAACCGATTCTATACCGGTAAATACATACATATTTTAAATATGTATATATTTTAAAAAGGTTTGAAATATATTCAAAGATAATATTAAAGAAATATGAAAAAACAAAAAAAAAACAAAATCATATTGATATATATTCCTGGCACTGGAACGACATTGCTACATAATAAAGATAGGAAAGAGGAAAAGTGCTAAGAAAGAATAGTTAACAATATTTAAGCGAAATAACTTACCATTCACATGAATGCACTTTTTAAAGATAAGATAAGATAAAATAAAATTTTTTCTAACACATGTCGACAGGAAAGAAGAATAAAACCTCTTTGCCACTGTTTAAATACACGAAATCATGTGAAAGATAACAGACTTACGTCTCATGTTCATGTCAAGCTCAGACGCCTTGACCAGGAAAGGAATTTACATTTCAATAGTGCATTCATATTTAATTAATAAGTGGTAGAAGAAGAGATAAGATCGAGGTCGAAGTGGGAATAGCAAATAGCAGTGGATATTTTCACGAGAGACGGAACTCGTTCGCCCCGTGTGAAAAAGTGGATTTCAACTCTTGTCGACAGTAAATATATTCAGCCTTGAAACACTTCTCGGTGTTGGGAATTAGAGAGGACTGTCTATTCGCCGCCCACACGATAATTTATGATTAAATAGAAGAAAATAAAATAAACGAAATTGACGTTACATGATCTCTAAGTGCGCTTATACAATCCCATACTAGCCTAGAAATGACCTCTATGGAATCAAGTGCCTTCAGTGCAGCTGTTCTGTCGGTGAAGATAGCAACTGAAGGCTAGGTTATCAAGATTAGATCTATTCAGCCGTCCACTGAGTCTTGATAGAGTCTATTATTTATATCTCACCAAACAAATTCAACTCCTTCACAAAGCTGATTAATGCATTTGGTAAATGATATGGCAGACCCACAATAGCGAGAAAAAGAACATCAGAAACCTAATTCGGGCCAGCATAAATTTGCTCTTTCATCATTTTCCAGACAAAGACGGAACGTCGGATATTCCAGCAATTTAAGTCTTACTATATATGATGATTCAGACGACCACAATGGTCTATTAGACAACGTAGATCATACCTGCTACGTCCTTTGAAAGATGCATGAATGCCTTTTAATGAACTAATCCTAATCAATTTTGCCAGAAATATAAACCTTTTCTGGCAGTCCAGAAATTTAATGTTTGTTTAGGATAATTTAAGGGGCTGTCAATTGCAGGTTCTGATCCGAAAAAATCACTTGCGCGTTTACTCCTTGCAAAAAAGTCTACCTTTTCACTGCTATCCATAACAGAATGACCACGGATCCCGTCAAAAATCAATTTGTTGTCTTCTTATTGAGAATAGTTTTCTTCGTTTTATGTGTAATGGTCATTTCCGTCAATCTCATCAATGGCGTAAATTTTTGCCTAAATTGCAGTTGCACTGGATCCTCTGCAGGTTGATACATCTGTCCCAGAGCCTAAGGGTTTTTTGAGCCATCAGTATACCAGCAGCTATCTGCTCTGGATATTTTCTTCTTTCGGAGGTCCCAGTTTTTCTCCATTGCCAAAATGACCTCATTCGATAGACAAGGATGAGGAATTTCATGCGAATTCGACTTGTAGTGCAGCTCGATCTTGGACGAATGCGACTCTGCAGTTGGTCTAAAATTGGCTCAATAGGATTGAGATCAAGGCTGTTCAAACCATTTGTTGAGAATCTTGGCATGCGACCACTGCTTTTAAAGGATTTCATTTGAAAGCGTGTGACCTCTGTAGTAACAGAGATAATAACGTAAATGAAAAACCAAAATGTTCATAAAACATGGTGCTACTGTAGTTGCTGTAATATTTCTACATTAAAATTTCAAGCACTGTACTGCTACAAAAGAATTGAGACACAGAAAAATCAATGAAATCAAATGAGTGGTTTAAGAGATAACAACACTTTTCTATCAAATCTATCAATCAGGCTACTTATAAATTTTTTTATAAATTGAGTTGTAATCGTCAAAAAATAATAGTTCAATACTATTAGGCGCTTTACAAAATTAGAAAAATTCATTTCCACAGAGCAGACCGTCCACTAAGAAGCAACAACTACTTCTCGGGCTATATGCCCCGATAGACATTGAATTACACTTCTAAAGTGAACGGGGTTGGTATGTCTGTTAAGATAGAACCAACCATTCTTGTTGCTTCTTAGTGGACGGTCTGCTCTGTGGAAATTAATTTTTCTAATTTTGTAAAGCGTTTAATAGTATTGAACTATTATTTTTTGACGTCTATTTATGACGCTTCACTAATATGACAATTATTTACAGGTAACTGTAATTAAGTAAATACCTACAAAACTGAGTTGTAATCATAAGAAAGTGAAAAATCTGAATGTCTTATCATTATCAAAATGGATTTTTTCTAAATGCTATGAAGAATGAATCCAAAAGTTAAAAAATCTCAGGTTCCAATTATCATGGTATTAATGTTAATTAAAAAAATTACTGAATTAACGAAAGAATTATTGTTATTTGCAGTATATTATTGGTACTTGGAGGTTTTTGTTGCATAACATTCATATTGAATGGGTTAAAATAAATTTCTTAAATTGAGGAAGAGTGCTGCTCTCGCATAAGACATTATCATCTGTTTTCAGTCCCATTTTCACCTCAAGACTATAAATATTGATGATAAAGCACCCAGAGATAAAACGCAGAGATATTCGCAAAAACACAATATTGTTTATAGATTTTTACTTAATTAGGTACTTAAATTTTGCAGTTTGTTCCGAAAGTTTTCTAAATGCCAAACTAATGACAGATTCATAATATTAGGTGAGGTCGGATGGACATTTCGACTAACTAGATTAGTAGAGAACCTCAATAAATTTCAACCATGAGTTTATAAATCATGAATAATACGATATAATATCTGTGGCAGTAGGTTTGTTGTTGTGTGTGTGTGACTTGGTTTCCTTTGGCTGCGGATACTAAGTCCATTTGCCAAATTAACATTTTGCTCGAGGATGTACATATTTTACAAAGTACATTTTTTCTCACTATTCTTGTTACATTTTTTTATTAATTTTTTTTTCTTAATTTTTATTCAACTTTATTTTATGAGTAACACTTTCATTTTTATATACATCTATATTTCCAAATTACCATTTTTTGACTCCTTATTGCACGACATAGGACTTTTGAGGAAGCTAGTGAACTCGTAAAAGGTGTAACCGTTACGAAAAAGACCGTCACGCAACAGAGTTGCCAGATTTCTGAATAATCCACTAATCCAATGAAATTTAAATTTCTTATTGCGACTTTTGGGAAGGCTAGTCAAAAATTTGGAAAAATGGTCAATAATTATCAATAATTGTCAAAAACTGTCTTAAATTGTTAAAATTGTTAAATATTTAAAAAAATGATCAATGATTTTCAAAACTTTGAAAAATTGTCAAAAATGGTCAATAATTGTAAAAATTTTGAAAAAATTGTCAAAAATGGTCAATTATTGTAAAAATTTTGAAAAAATGGTCAATAATTATAAAAAACTCTCAAAAACGGTCAATAATTGTTAGAAATTGTCAAAATTTTTGAAAACGACAACATTTTTGAAAAAGTGTCAAAAATGATCAATAATTGTCAAAAACTGTCAAAATGTTGAAAAAATGGTTAATAATTGCCAAATATTTTCGAAAATTTGGAAAAATGGTCGATAATTGTCAAAAATTGTCAAAAACTGGCAATAATGGTCAATAATTGTCAAACATTTTTAAAAATGGTTAAAATTTTTGAAAAATTATCAAAAATGGTCAATAATTAGCAAAGACGGTCAATTATTGTCAAAAATGGTCAAAAACTGTCTCAAATTGTTGAAATTTTGAAAAATGGTTAAAATTGTTAAATATTTAAAAAAATTGTCAATGATTGTCAGAATTTTTGAAAAATTGTCAAAAATGGTCAATAATTGTAAAAATTTTAAAAAAATTGTCAAAAATGGTCAATTATTGTAAAAATTTTGAAAAAATGGTCAATAATTATAAAAAACTCTCAAAAACGGTCAATAATTGTTAAAAATTGTCAAAATTTTTGAAAACTGGACAACATTTTTGAAAAAGTGTCAAAAATGATCAATAATTGTCAGAACCTGTCGAAAAACTAAAAAATGGTCAAAAATGGTCAATAATTGTTAAAATTTGGAAAAATGGTCTAAAATAGTCAAAATTTTCGAAAAATTGTAAAAAATGATCAGTAATTGTCAAAAATGGTCAATAATTGTTAAAATTTGAAATAATGGTCAAAAATTGTTAAAATTTTGAAAAAATGGTCAATAATTATAAAAGACTGTCAAAAATGGTCAATAATTGTTTAATATTGTCGAAATTTTTGAAAAATTGTTAAAAATAGTCAATAATTGTCAGAAACTGCCAAAAATGGTCAATAATTATTAAAATTTTGAAAAATGGTGAAAATTTGGAGAAAATGGTCAATAATTATAAAAAACTGTCAAAAACGGTCAATAATGGTTAAAAATTGTCAAAATTTGTGAAAACTGGACAAAATTTTTGGGAAATGGTCAAAAATAGTCAATAATTGTCAGAACCTGTCAAAAAGCTCAAATATTGTCAAAAATGGTCAATAATTGTTAAAATTTGTTAAAATGGTCTAAAATAGTCAAAATTTTTGGAAACTTTTAAAAAATGATCAGTAATTGTCAAAAATGCTCAATAATTGTTAAAATTTGAAAAAATGGTCAAAAACTGTCAAAATTTTTGAAAAAATGGTCAATAATTGTCAAAAATTGTCGAAATTTTTGAAAAATGGTCAATATTTTCGAAAAATTATCAAAAATGGTCAAAAATTGCCAAATTTTTTGTAAAATGGTCGATAATTATGAAAAACTGTCAAAAATGGTCAATAATTGTTAAAAATAGTCAAAATTTTCGAAAAATGGTCAAAAATGGTCAACAATTGCCAGAACCGGTCAAAAATGCTCAAAAATGGTCAATAATAGTTAAAATTTGGAAAAATAGTCTAAAATTGTCAACATTTTCAAAAAATTGTCAAAAATGATCAATGGTCAAAAATTGTCAGAAATTTGGAAAAAATGGTCAATAATTGACAAAGTTTTGAAAAAATGGTCAAAAATTGTCAAAATTTTGAAAAATTGGTCAATAAAATATAAAATAAAACTTAGTAGAACTTACTGGGTCTAATGTAATTCCAAACATCGCATTCTATTGCGCGTATTTTTATTGATGGTTTTCCCAACCTCGCATTCTATTGTGCATAAGAAGCAAGCTTCTGTCAGCGGTCCGACGACCGCTCACTTTTTTTTTCTTTATTTATTTATATATTTTTTTTAATTGGTTGATTTTTTTCCATTTTCATATTATTAATTTTTTTTTTATATATAGCACTTTGCGCTTTGCGCTCAGGGGTCGATCAAAGCGACTACAACGTACAAGAAGACCACGGATTTACTAGGTTACACAATAGGGATAGATATACATTTATGGATATAAACAAATATTTCAGTACTTAACAATTTAAATCCTAAGTCCGATTTTACATATATGTGAATTTAATTCTTTATATAAGTAATTCAAAGTTATTTGATTTAATCAATTCTTTTAAATTATAGGGAACCATTATTTTACTATTCTTATTATATATAAACTTATTTAGTTAATTGTTTTGATTTTGAATCAATATGCAACCTAAAATTTTATGTCCTGCGTTTCCTTCCTCTCCGCAATTGTACATGGGCGAATCTTCAAGATCAATTTTAAACGGATGAGACTGAACTAACGTGTGATTGAATCTGAGTCTACAAATTTTCGATATCACCAGCTTATCCAATTGTGATTTTTGGAACCGTGGTTTGCTTGGAATATCTGGTTGAATGCTTTTATAAAATAATCCTTTTGTTGAATTTTGATAATCTTCCTTCCAACTGGTTAAAACTTTAGATTTCGCCCACGCGAACATATCTTCTTTTGAGCATTTATAATAAGTTCATTCACACTCTTTTGCTAGCTTATCTACTAACTCATCATTAGCTATACCACAATGAACTTTAACCCATACAAACTTTATTTGTTTCTGATTTACTTCCAAATTATGTAATGTTTTTAATATTTCTCCAATGGTGTTATCGATTCTTCTTTTGTTTAATATATCGTTTATATTTTCGATTCTTTCTAAGGCACTTCTACAATCCGAGATAATAACAAACTTGTTATCTAATTTCTGGATGTAGTGTAGGGCTTCCAATATAGCTATCAGTTCAGCTGAGTATATAGAAATTTTTTTGTTCAAACGGCACCGTCTTCTGACTTTGTTGACTTGATACCCTCATGCGATTTTGGGTTTGTTGTACGGAAGGTACACTTATTATATAAAAATTCTGGATATACATTCTGCTTTTAAACAGCTCAACATTTTTAAAATAACGAATGTTCGCTTACATTCGATATGGTTTTTTTAAAAGCAAATTTGATATTAAGTTGAAGAATTTTCCAACTGAAAAATATTATTGTTGTTTTTTTTTTGTTCTCTATACAGTAAATAAGCAATGAGACTTGAATAATATGTATTAGAATGGCAAAAAAATATCAATCTAGCTGTTTTCTCATAGCGAATACCACATTGAACTTCTAGGTATATGATATTTAATAAAAATTGCTTTTAAAAGCAGCTCGGCTATATTCGTTATTGAGTGGTCTCATGAAATTAATCATTTTAATATCCTATAAGTTCTTCTCAAACATGAACTCATTAATCAAAAGCGATTGAAAAGTATTTGAAGGAAATTAATTTTCAATTCGCCTCTTTAAAGGATGGTTTTTCTCTTAGTATTCGATATGAAAAGTTATTTATTATAAATTAACCAATAGATATAATTTGCTATTATCGCAGATGGAAGTACACGTTGAAAATAGAAGTTGTCGGATTAATAGTGAGTCGTGATCACACTAAATCTAATTCCCAATTGCACATCTAGACGGCGGAAAGAAATTGTTTCACTTATTCAACCTTTCAACTATCAGATAAAACAAGCAAATTATTTTTGTCCTAACGATCTAATATTAAAAAAAAATTAGATTAGAATGACATCTTTTTTGACATTTAATGGGTAAATTGTATGTAGTTGAAGCAGGAGAATCTAAATATTTGAAAACATTAACGTCTTCAGTTTCCACACAATTTCTGATTGAACCGGAAGTTGCCATATTAATTTTAACTGTTAAGTAATTCAGAATTGATATCAATATAACCCAATAAAATTTGAACAGAATCCATCAACCCATTTGAGGTGAGGTTGGTGAGGTGAGGTGAGGTGAGGTGAGGTGAGGTGAGGTGAGGTGAGGTGAGGTGAGGTGAGGTGAGGTGAGGTGAGGTGAGGTGGGGTGAGGTGAGGTGAGGTGAGGTGAGATGAGGTGAGGTGAGGTGAGGTGAGGTGAGGTGAGGTGAGGTGAGGTGAGGTGAGGTGAGGTGAGGTGAGGTGAGGTGAGGTGAGGTGAGGTGAGGTGAGGTGAGGTGAGGTGAGGTGAGGTGAGGTGAGGTGAGGTGAGGTGAGGTGAGGTGAGGTGAGGTGAGGTGAGGTGAGGTGAGGTGAGGTGAGGTGAGGTGAGGTGAGGTGAGGTGAGGTGAGGTGAGGTGAGGTGAGGTGAGGTGAGGTGAGGTGAGGTGAGGTGAGGTGAGGTGAGGTGAGGTGAGGTGAGGTGAGGTGAGGTGAGGTGAGGTGAGGTGAGGTGAGGTGAGGTGAGGTGAGGTGAGGTGAGGTGAGGTGAGGTGAGGTGAGGTGAGGTGAGGTGAGGTGAGGTGAGGTGAGGTGAGGTGAGGTGAGGTGAGGTGAGGTGAGGTGAGGTGAGGTGAGGTGAGGTGAGGTGAGGTGAGGTGAGGTGAGGTGAGGTGAGGTGAGGTGAGGTGAGGTGAGGTGAGGTGAGGTGAGGTGAGGTGAGGTGAGGTGAGGTGAGGTGAGGTGAGGTGAGGTGAGGTGAGGTGAGGTGAGGTGAGGTGAGGTGAGGTGAGGTGAGGTGAGGTGAGGTGAGGTGAGGTGAGGTGAGGTGAGGTGAGGTGAGGTAAGGTGAGGTAAGGTGAGGTGAGGTGAGGTGAGGTGAGGTGAGGTGAGGTGAGGTGAGGTGAGGTGAGGTGAGGTGAGGTGAGGTGAGGTGAGGTGAGGTGAGGTGAGGTGAGGTGAGGTGAGGTGAGGTGAGGTGAGGTGAGGTGAGGTGAGGTGAGGTGAGGTGAGGTGAGGTGAGGTGAGGTGAGGTGAGGTGAGGTGAGGTGAGGTGAGGTGAGGTGAGGTGAGGTGAGGTGAGGTGAGGTGAGGTTAGGCGAGGCGAGGCGAGGCGAGGCGAGGCGAGGCGAGGCGAGGCGAGGTGAGGTGAGGTGAGGTGAGGTGAGGTGAGGTGAGGTGAGGTGAGGTGAGGTGAGGTGAGGTGAGGTGAGGTGAGGTGAGGTGAGGTGAGGTGAGGTGAGGTGAGGTGAGGTGAGGTGAGGTGAGGTGAGGTGAGGTGAGGTGAGGTGAGGTGAGGTGAGGTGAGGTGAGGTGAGGTGAGGTGAGGTGAGGTGAGGTGAGGTGAGGTGAGGTATATTATAGAGATATACAAGCGCGCGGCGTAACCATGCTTGGCATTCAATTTATTACAAATCGAAAATATACGTTTTGTAGCTCTACATCTATACTTTTCAAAGACCTTTCAACTTTTTAAATTGGTCCATCGATAACTGTAGTGACTAGTCATAAGTTGTTTAGTATTAGTCGTAAGTAAGGAAAATAGTTCTGTCAATCTGTCAGTCAATGTCAATTTACAGAAGAGTATGAGGTTTTTTGATAACCTGAAATTGGAGAATTAAGACTGAGCCCGGATCGAATCTGATTCAATTTATCACTAGCATATTCTGAAGCCAACGAGGGAGAATTGTATCTTGAATATGACGTTTCCGTAGAATAATATCTGACTTCGAATCAGATCCTGTGTCAAACTCACCTTGTAAACTTCTATCCATTTTTTGAGTCCTGGTTAAGGTGGTTGTTAGTATTTTCCTTTTCATTGAACTATTTGGTAACTTTATGTATAAACTGACAGCTATTGGAATCGACCAGTTTACGCCCATCAATATCATTTGTACTACTTCGGTCATAATAGTTTTTAGCTTAGTTTTTATCACTTGACGGTGCCTCACCAGGCATTCGAACGTCAGATTCACCCTCTCCCTACTGGAGACAACCCTGACATTTTTTCAAAAGGCATTAGGTATAAAGTAATACATCATTTAAAAGGTCTGGTAAATCTCTATTCAATCATTTTGTTTTGCCTTTGATTCCAGCCTTCCATTGTTATTTAATCGTTGTTTAAAATTGGATCTCTCTCAACTTTTCGTATCCCTCCGTGTTATATTATGACAGAAAGACTCTTTAAAAAATAAAAAATGTACAAATAGTGAAAAGACAACTGTTAACAAGACATAACTGTTATTATTCGATCATGTTGCCAAAGTGACCACCGTTAACATTCAGGCAATAAAAGTTGAAAGAGCAATTTTTAAAAAACGATTAAATAACAATGGAAGGCTGATTCAAAGGCAAAACAAAATGATTGGATAGAGCTTCACCAGACCTTTTAAATGAGGTATGACTTGATACCTAATGCCATTTGAAATAATTCAAGGGGTATCTCCAGAAGGGAGGGTGCGAATCTGACGTTTTTGACATTAGCGCCAAAAATTGTCCTCCTCAAGTTAAAAGTAGACGTGTTTCGGCATTTCTTTCTAATATGTCCTATTTTTGAAATATTAAGGGTGGGTCCTTTTCAAATGAACACAGTGTATAGTTAAAACAGCCGGAAATCGAGAAAAATATACCTTATTTCTTTCTCTTCGCACTTTACAACACTACAAATGATCGCATTTTAGAAACCTTAAAGGCTACATTCGTAATCAATTCGCTGGCCAGGTGGCACTTTGGCACGCAAGTCGGCACGAAATTTGCCATTCACAATAACTTCAAAGTCGACTTTAACGCAAGCGCATTTGTACCTAAATAATTGTCAGGATTCCTTCAACATATGGTCGAAGCATGATTCTGTCTGTATTTACTTCAGTCTGAGGTTACAATATATAATTTGGATTTGGATTTATTTTTTATAGCAGTATATACTTGAGTTTAGTAGTGATGGACTATCAGACAGATGTCAGATATATCAAAAAACAAATAACAAAAATTAATGCGCATGTCCCATAGCCGGCACGAAGTGCAAGTCGAAGTGAAAGTTTGCAGCTTGCAAGAAATTTCTACGACTTCAACTTCAACTCTGACGCCAAATTGCGTTGTGAACGATCACACTGAAATAGATTTGCTTAGCTTTCGTGCCAAAGTGCCACTTGGCCAGCGAATTGATTACGAATGTAGCCTTAGAACTAATTGCTAACTAAATGTTTGCCCTCCAGCACAATATGGCCGACCTGTCAGTGACGTCATTCTGGAATGATCTATACCATATAACCTAATTTTTTTATGAATGACAGTGGTCAAATTGTAAACATTACTTATGATAATGAATAATAAAAACTCGAAAGTAAGAACTAGAAAAATTAAAATTGTTTAAAATTGAAAATTATTGCAATAGTGGTTGGTAATGCAGCTGATTAAAAACGGAGTCGACAATTGAATTTAAGAAAACCAGATTGTTTTCAGTTACCAACGGTGATTAAAAATATTCAAAGATAAATAGAGTGGAAAGACATTATTATATTTGTTCTGCAGTCAGATGTTTTCGGTATTGGATTTAAACTGGTAACATGACCAGAAATTGGAGTACATGGAGTGCGATCTCCTTGTATAGGCTCCATAATACGAATTTTCAAAAAAATAACTCATTTTCCCGCTTTTCCAAATTTTCTTGGTTCCTAATTATCCGATCAAGTTGCTCGACCCCTCATTTTGTTTGTTTACCATTGAGATTGATCCAGTAGTTTTACGTTATATGAAAAACTAAGAGAAGTGCGTTTTTTTTTTGTTTATAACAAATTACTGAAAAACATTTGCGTGTCCAAAACAAATCAAAATTATACTATGTACTTAACGTCCTTTATGTGATAGCACCGTTCGTTTTCTACTAGGAGTTTTGTCGAAAATTACTATACTTGCATGCTCTATTGCTTGGCCTATGAAATAAGTTTAATGTGTCTACAGCTACGGATAAATCACACTATCATTGAAAAATTATTTCATTGGTTATTTAGAGAAGTTTCTTCGATATTTTCCAATACTAGAGATCATTCTTTTATAATTTCAAAACTTTGTTATCGATTACTTGTCATACATGAAAGTATTGCTACATCAATTTATTGCTTGGGCCGCTCCGCCACAAAAGGATTCAAACTAAAATAAAAGCAAAGATATCAAAGAATGTGCCGCTACGAGAATATAAAACTTTCATAAAGTAATCTGTGAGTGGTTATATGGGATTTTCAGGCGGAATTCTTGGAAATAAGTCACGTCACTCCTACTAACTTTCGTTCCATTCTTCCACTTTTCCGTGTGATGTTGGCCACCACTTGCCACGTAATTTGGTCCTCAGCGAGATCTCTTCTCCGTGCAGAATACAGAGGGCGAGCTTTTCTTTGATTGCAGATTTCTCCTTTATGCTTTCTCTGCTTTTTTTACTTTTTTATACTTTATTTTATCTAGTTACCTCCATACTAAGCGGCACAGTAATTAAAATGGAATTTCGCTGGATAATTTAATTACGCAGGTAAAATCCAAAATGGCGTTTCCACATTACCCACGGCTGTGAAGATTTCTTTTGTGTTTTCAATTTTATACGTTATCAATAGCATTAATTGGTGCAGTGAGAAATTCTGTTTTATTCGTAAAAAGTAAATAATTCTCTACTTTTTCAATAGTGAAGCAATTTTAGTTTCATTAAAATAATAATTTCCTACAAAATTCTTCTACAGCATCCTGTTTTGTTGCAGCAAACAATTAATTTATTTGCTAATAAAAAAACCCCGCTCCAAACCTGAGGGAAACTAGGTCCCAGTAGAATTGACTAAAAATTTGGTATAATGTAGTTTTTGATGTCCTGATTAGAAGTATTGAAGCAACTAGATGGAAAAATTGTCAGTTTTTCATTTAGAGGGGGTCATGAGCAAAACGGTTATTGATTTTGCGAAGCATGCGGCGATATTTCCATACATAGTTGAATAGTTCAAATATTTCGTTTTTTTTATTTAATACAAAGAAACCCGCATCAACTACTGAGAGTTATCAGCAGAAGGACTTACACAAGTTTTACGAGTTATATGTCGATTATACATACTTTCAAATTTTATTTTACAAATTGATGTCTTTAAGATATTTAATTATCGCACTTGTATGTTTAGTGAGCGCATCCTTGAATCCTCAAATTATTCAGTCCTATATATCTCGCACAAACCGGTTACTCTAGAATTAAGTGTTTTATAGTAAAAGAAGTTTGACAATTTATGTATTCTGTGCATGGTTTGTGACCTATACGCAAGAAGCTCAAGGCAAATTGATCTCTTCTTTTGTCTGGTATTGATAGACCAGATTGAACTTGTGGCTTAACTTCTTTAAAACGACCTTTAGACCATGGGATTTTTGATTTTATTTTAACAAATCGGATGGAACCAACCAACCTTCCCAACAATTACCCAGCAACTTAACTCCAGGAATGTACCCCTGGTAGTGGGAGAATGGATACTCAAAATGCTCTATACTAGAACAAAAAGTATTAATGTAGAAGACATAATAGTGAGAGGACTGGTCATGAGAAGAAATCCGCAGGGAGGGGTCTTATCGCCCCTTCTTTTGGAACATAGTCCTGGATACCCTGATTAATCACCTCAACAATAATGGATTCTACACAATCGCATACGCAGATGACATAGTTATCTTGCAGACCGAAAAATTTGTGAACACACTGTGCTATAGAGCAGGATAGGCTCAAATTAATAGAAACAAGGTGTAAGGAACACTCACTGTCGATCAATCCCAAGAAGACTGAGATGGTCCATTTCACCAGGAAAAGAAGATTATCGGGCTTGAAACCCCCCGAAATATTCAATAGCAAATTAAACTTCTCTGAATAGGTGAACTACCTTGGTATTACCCTCGACACTCCAGATCACTTAGCCTAAGAATTAAGTGGGGAATTGGAAAAAATAACAGCGTAGTTCAAACAGAACTGGCTGGTATCTCAATTGCCACAAAAGAACTAACCAGAACAGGAATTTCTGGCAAAAACATAATAATCTGCATTGACAGCAGACAAGCCCTATTAGCCTTGAACAGACAACGTGTTACATCAGGGCTAGTATTAGAGTGCCACAAAGATTTAGCTAACGCCTCGGTAGATAACAATGTTATCCTGAGTTGGGTTGAAGAAGTAAAGGTAATCGCATTGCCGATCCTTCAGCCAGGGAAGCGGCTAAACTAAAAATTTTAGGACCCAGTGACACCTACGGCCTGACGACTTCGACAATTGCGGAACTAGCCAAGCGTTACATCCATGCTCAATCCCTAAAGAGATGGGTTGGAATCAAAAGATGCAGTCTTGCCAGGATCACCATGGGCGACCCTGGGAAGCTGGCGCCAAGGAAATATATGGCGATGACCAGGAAAAACCTACGCCTATCAGTAGAATTTCTGACTGGCTACTGTCAACTAAGGAAACACCTCCATACTATGAGGCTAGTGGACACCTCTAAGCATAATGTGTGAACAAAAAGATGAAAATGTCAGGCATGTCTTATGCGAGTGCCCGGAGTTATCGTCAATAAGAGAGTGTGTGTTCGGTGAGTCTTGGCCTACAGCTGCCGATATAAAGGAGTTGTCCCCTAGTGACCTGTCCACCTTCCTGGAAAGGACAGGATAGACGATGACCTAGGAGGATGTACAATGGGTCACATGTGGCCTGAGTGCTGAGGGCCTAAACTCACCCTCCCCACTCTACAGGTACAGATACAGAACATTAGAGGGCGCATTATTTGTTGCAACATCGCGAAACGCAAGGCCGTCGTCAATCCATTCGAATCAGACGCAAGCACATTCGCTTTTTACGTTTTACTACTTATTTTCTCGATAGGGAATAAGAAAAGAGATTACACCGAAACACCGACTAGTTGGGAGTGTTTTTTCTTTTTCCATCAATCCATGAAAAATTCGAATTATTTTGCCATAATCGGATATTGACGATTATCTTTATAATCGGATTATGAATGATTTTCAATTCGAATCATGACAATCACTAATCAAAAAATCAGACAAATGTGAACGGTAATATTTAGGAAGGTCCAAATTCGACTCTGATGTATGTAACGTTAATTTCGTTCACTTTACTTTCCTCCACTTAATTAATAATAAATTATCGTATGGGCGTCGAATAGCCAGTCCTTTCTCACACCCAACACCGAGAAATGTTTCAAGGCTGAATATATTTACTGTCGACGAGAGTCGAAATCAACGTTTCTATACGGGCCGATCGAGTTCCGTCTGTCGTGAAAATAGTCACTGCTATTTTGATATTCCCACTTCGACCTCGTATCTCTTCTTCTACCACTTATTAATTAAATATGAATCAAGAATTCACTATTGGAATGTAAATTCCTTTCCTGGTCAAGGCGTCTGAGCTTGATATAAACATGAGATGTAAGTCTGTTATATTTCATATGATTTCCTGTATTTAAAGAATGGCGGAGAGGGTTCATTCTTCTTTCCTGTGAACATGTGCCATTGAAGCCTTTCTATCTTATCGTATCTTATCTTTAAGAAGTGCATTCATTTGAATGGTAGGTTATTTCGCTTAAATGTATAACTATAACTATCCTTTCTTAATAGTTTTCTACTTTCCTATCTTTATTATGTAGCAATGTCGTTGCAGTGCCGGGAATATATATATATATATATATCGATATGATTTTGTGTTTTTTTTTTGTCTTTCATATTTCTGTAATATTATCTTTGAATATATTTCAAATTTTTTTTAAAATATATGCATATTTAAAATATGTATGTATTTACCGGTGTAGAATCGGCTACTCGATTTTATGTTTTTTTCAATTTGCTTTCTTTGAGTATTTCTTTTATCTCAAAATACAGGATGTATGAACCACGTTGTCAAATAATTTTCTTTAACAATGTAATATCAAATTAATAATTTTCTTTAACATTGTAAGATCATACTTCAGACATCCTGGATTTTGTTAAATTGGGTAAATTTGTTCCTAATACTAGTATTGTTCTTAGCACTTTACTTGGACCCAAACTTTACCTGGGACAAACTTTACCAAGACCCAAACTTTACCTGGGACAAACTTTACCTGGACCCAAACTTTACCTGGGACAAACTTTACCTGGACCCAAACTTTACCTGGGACAAAATTCACCTGGACCCAAACTTTACCTGGGACAAACTTTACCTGGGACATTTTACCTGAGACACTACCTGGAACTTTACCTGGGCCAGGACTTTTACCTGGAATACTCTACCTGGGAATATTATCTGGGACAAGATATGTAACTTCAAAAGGACACCAAGGACACCATCTCCTCACTATCACTCTAGGAAAGTAATATATATATTTCATCGCTTCTTCAACGACGTTAATAAAAACTAGTCAATATTTTTTTACTTTGTTTAATTGTTTGTAACAAAAGTCAATATACAACTTTTATACAAATTTAATAACGTTGTTCATAAAGTTTATTTTCCCTTCCAATCTTACAGGATTTGTCGTTATAATGCTGATGAGAATAACAAATAAGCTAGTATTATTCAGGGTGGCGCCCACTTACCTTTCTTAACTTTCATAATTCATCTTTATCTAATTTCAGTACCTTAAATAAATTTCAAGTAGGATTACCCGAGAACCGGTAAGACTACTCGCTGAATTTGTACTAGTTTGGTCTCAGAATCTACACCTGAGGTGCTCTCTAAACTGAGTAGCCGTTACATGTAAAATCAGATGTTTTATCAAATGTGAAATCAAATGAAAAATCCCATGGTCTAAAAGGCACCTTAAGTTAGGATGTTGTATCTACAGCAGCGTTTCTCAACCTTTCAGTATTCGGGGCCTGATTTTCAATAACAATTTCTATGGCGCCCCCCTACCCTTTTTTTCGTATAATACTAAATCACGTCGAATAGTATACGTTGAAAATTTAGGTCCTAATCCTTATCCCTAGAGACTCTAGAACTCTAGGCCTAGAGCACTGATATAAAACTTATATTACAGACCTTCAAAATTACCGAGAATAACTGAATTTATTGAAACTTGGCATTGCTGCTCCGCTACATCCCATCCATAGATTGATATATTTACGTAAATTTTACGGCAGTAAATTCATACAGAACTATGGATAGATATTTAACTGGACGCAAGCGAGTATTAGACAATAGTGAAGCATCAACAAGTGCACAGTCGACCATGGTTTCGAAGATAAAATCAAGAAAATATTCGCAAGAATACCTAAATTTCGGAATTACCACTACTAAAATAAATGAAGAAGAAAGACCTATGTGCGTCATTTGTTTAAAAATTTTGGCAGCAGACAGCATGAAATCTAATAAACTTAGACGCTATTTGGAAACACTCCATAGTGAGTACGTTAACAAGCTCCGAGAATTCTTTGAATTAAAATTAAAGTCATATGGACAGCAAACATAATTCTTTCAAAAAACTTTGTCTGCGAACGAAAAAGCTTTACTTGCTTCTTACAAAGTATCATATAAAATAGCCAGATGTAAAAAGGCTCACACCATTGGTGAAGACCTTATTCTGCCAGCTGCGATGGACATTGTAGAAACTATGTTTGGAGATAATTTTGCCAAACAATTGCAATCCATACCTTTATCAAATGATACCGTTGCCCGCCTAGTTGGTGATATAGCCGAAGATGTGCAGCATCAGCTGATTGAAAAGTTGCGTGACAAATTGTTTTCGATTCGGCTTGACAGATAGCAATAAAGACGCTCAGTTAATTGCCTATGTCCGATTTTGTGATGGTATGTCGGCAGTAGAAAAACTACTTTTGTGCAAACCCATAACACTCAAAGCAAGAGCACTCGCTTTGTTTGATATTTTGAAATGATTTTATTAATGCGGCAAACATAGAGTGGACGAATTGCGTTGGAATATGCACCGATGGTGCTCGTTTAATGTCAGGGAGATTCCAAAGTGTACAAGCACTTTTTAAACAAAAATCTCCGCAATATGTCTGGACCCATTGCATGATCCACAGAGAGCTGGCTTCCAAAGAAATGAGTCCTGGTCTCAATATTGTGCTAGCGACTGTAGTAAATTATATAAAAATGAGACCCCTAAAATCAATAATCTTTAACGCACTTTGCAAAGATGTGGGTGCAGAACATTCGACTTTGCTATTTTATTGCGAGGCCAGATGGCTATCGCTTGGGAAATTTTTACAACGTGTTTATAAGTTGAAAGATGAAATCGCCACTTTTATAGAAGAGGAAAACCGGCCGGAAGCCAAAAAGTTTCGAGATGCTTTATTTCTGATGAGATTGAGCTCTAGTAATTAAATACCCTGAACCTGCAACTCCAAGGAGCAAACACACATACATGGAGACCAGTGATAAAGTCAATACTTTGTAACATGTCTATCGACCTGTTTCGATTTTACAGAATAAATCCTTTTAATTAGCGCTCGTCGTCACTAGCCACTTCCAATTATAGTTCTGTGATCCCAAACTCTTCAACCCTGACCGTAAGACAATTGACGTCTGCCAACGGACGCTTCCATTTTTTTGCACAACGCCACGTGAAACACCCCTTTCTGTTATCGACCGCCTAAGGGGACAGATCATCTTTCGCTATCTTTCATATCTTAAGTACCTAAATATCTTATGAATTTTGCTGTGGTAAGTTCAAAATCATAATTTATAATTAATAAGCTTTTTCTAAAGTACTGTCTGATATAATTTTCGTATGCATTCTTTATTTTTTTACAGAGATAGACGAAATTAAATTCAACACGTGGTCATAAACTGTTCTTTTATACTAATATGGTAGTTTTAAACCAAATATTATTTTATAATTCACTGTTTTACTTTTATACAAACATTTTCAGTTGCGAAATAACTCTTTTAATTATAAAATAACATTTTTATAAATTACCGTTAACCTATAAAATATTCTTTCGTAACGCCAGTGCCGGTTCCATATATTTCCTAAGCACGATATTTTTTCATATAACTAAATAAATAACTTTTTGTTATGATTAGTTTCTTTCGGATCATTGGTATATTTTTTTAATTTAGCCGATAATTGCTATTTTTACTGTTTTAACATGGGACATATAATGTTGGAAAGCTTTCAGTAAACTAAATCAATTTTTTGACTTTCAAATAACTGCCTTCCTTTTCTTTAACCTGAAAAGCTGACCAACATAATGTGCCATTACATTCAAGTTCCTACATATCCCTGATCCACCTGTACTTCTAGGTAAGCACAGCCCCTAGGCAAGAATATAACGCCGAGGATATAAACCCAAGAATATAACCCTAGGCTAGGATATAACCCAAGGATACAACCCGAGGATATAAAGCCAAGGATAGAACCCCAAAATACCGCCCTAGAACAGAACACATCAGTTCAGATCAAGACCTGACTTCTTCTCCAGGAAACCACTTCATCTAAGCTAAGTACCTATAAAAGTACAAATTCCTCTATTAAATTCCGTTGTTCATTTCCTGTGGCAGAATAAATTTGTTTTAACTCGTATCTTTCATTTTTTTAAATCTTCAACTATAAAAGTTGAGGGAGATATCGCCCGGGGTGATTTTTAGTAACTTTTTTATTATTAATTTATTCAAATTTTACAAGGCGTTTCTACCTTTTCCGCCTTAGTTTTTAGTACTTTTTATCGTTAAAAAGGTAGTGGCGCCCTCAACTTTTACAACCCTTCTGTTATCCTTGTGTGACATAAACTTGGGGTCGAATCACCCTTGAGAGGAGTGTCTAGCCGGAGCCCTTCGAGCTGGTGCCCTGTTGAGTACAGACATTTACAGATACAACTTTTTGCAAAAAGTTGGAGCTGTGGAGCAGAAATGTGCAACGAAAAAACCTAGAAATGTTTTCAAATCTCAATGAGTCTGTCAAAACATACAAGGGCGAAGAACAGTATGTGAAAGTTGTTTTTGTAACAATAGAAAGTCATTTAGCCATGTTGGCACAGAATTTTAAAAAGTATTTTCTTGCTGACGATAAATTCGTAGCAAGTTACGAGTGGGTTAGGGATCCATTTCGAACTACTCCAGAAGATATCTCAACCGTAGAAGAAGACATTTTCATAGACTTTACTTCAAGCGGCGAAATCAAAAGAGAATTTAGTAATAAATCTCTCTTTGAATTTTGGGCGGGAGTGGATGATGCGTTTTCTCCATTGAAAACAAGAGCATTTCGTATATTATTGCCATTTTCAACATCCTATTTTTGCGAAACCGGATTTTCTGCGGTGGCTGCTTTAAAGACAAAATATAGGTCTCGACTGAATATAGACAAAGGGAGTCACTAATAATTATTAAAGTTACTTTTAATTTAGTACTAATGAGTTTATTATTATTTTCATTCGGCATTTGACAGTGAGTACCTACACAATCATATTTTTAATATACTTATAAATAGTATATTAGTTTGAAAATGTATTGTACTTACTCAATTTTGTATAAGGTAAGAATGAATAGCACTTTAATGTTATAAATGAAACTAACTGTTTCTAATTAATTCCAATATTTAATTAAAAAATTTTATGAAAATATATCCTTTAATAATTTTCATAAAATTTTTTAATTAAATAGTGGAATTAATTAGAAACAGATAGTTTCATTTATAACATTAATATGAGTAGATTCCACAAAGTAAGGGTCCAAACAGTAAATTTGAATATCACTTTGTTTTTCTTTCTGTGAATTAATTTTTTTTATTTGTAGTTATCTTTTTTTTCCATTTTGATGCGCTGGCACCCCCCACGTAGAGTTGTGGCGCCCACAGATTGAGAAGCGCTGATCTACAGCTAATCGGTCGACTTCCTCATTTCCTTTTATACTAGAGTGAGATGGATCCAATAGAAATAAGACATCCTTCTGGGTGAACTGTACGTTTTCCAGTTTACTTTTGATTCGTGTAAGAATAGGATTTGAAGGGTAGAGTTGATTTGAGCCAAGGAACAAATACAGTGAATCTGCTATGATAAGGAACGTGATTGTTGAAGAGTCTTTACACATTTATGGCTTCTAGAATTGCTATGGTTTCTCCAGTTTATACGTATACTACATTGATGTGGTAGTCGAATAACAGATTTGATGTTTCCACAAATGTAAGCAGGCAGATATTAATATCTAGCTTCTTAGACATTCGGGGCGCAAAGTTAGAGTTCTGTTTAAGTGATCATTTAAATTAATCAAATTCGTGATCAGTTCGTCTCACTCTTTCTCTGAGAATTGTGGGCTTAGAGTCGTAGGGGCTTTGTTGGGAAAATGACTTGGAATGCACTATTGTTATAGTAAGCATACATTTTTGCAGTATGGTTCGAGGAAAGAAGTTGTTGACGTAAGTACAGTGGATGCTCGTTTGCGTTATTTGCAATAATATAGTTATTTATTGTCGGGCTAGAACCCATTAAAATACAATAGGATACAATAGGTTTAATTGATACACAGAAAAATTGAATAATAAAAAAGATATATATATATATTAAAAGACCATAAACTTATACATTAAATAACACATGAGATAAAGCATGTATCACTTACAATAACAACTGAAAATATTTTTATAAATTACAAATTTGGAGTTGTCGGCGAAACTCAGAAGAATGTGTAAAGAAATCAAGATTCAATCGATTGGCCAATCTTGTGGATCTGGGGATGAACGAATTATTGCGATAATTAGTATAGTAGTGTGGTTGTGACAAAGTGAAACTATTTCTAGTAGATCTAGTTGGTGCGGAAAAACCAATATTGAACAATAGAGTAGGACAATCGAGAGTAGAATTGACTATGTTGAATAGAATGAAAAGTTCTTTGCAATTCCTTCTGTAACGAAGAGGCTCCAACAATAACTGGGAATGCAATTCATGGTAATTTAAGTGGTAGGTGTTTATAGGTGTTTGATCAATGTTGTGAATATGGTTGGTATAGAAGGGATTCCAAACAGAAGATGCCTATTCAATAAAAGGTCTAACACGGGAGAAGTAAAGTATTCTAAGACATTGCACGTTTCGAAAGTCACAAGTTATCCTTCTGATAAAACCAAGCATCCTAGATGCCTTATTAATTGAAGCATATATATGGGGCCGAAAAGACATGGTAGAGTCAATCACAACACCAAAATCTTTAACTTCTGCCACATTAATAAGAGGCGTTTGGTTTATGTTGTAGATAAAAACAATAGGGTGACGCTTTCTACTAAAGTTAATAAACTGACATTTCGCTGGATTCAGTTCCATGCCATTGGCAGTACACCACCGAGATAAATTGTCCAAATCTGCTTGAAGATTCTGACAATCCTTTAATGAACGTACAGTCATAAACAATTTTAGATCATCAGCAAAACATAAGAATTGAGAGTTCATGAAACATTTCTGGATGTCGTTGACGAAAATGTTTAACAAAAGTGGTCCTATGTGTGATCCTTGGGGAACACCTGCAGGAACTACAAATCCAGATGATAAGAAGCCACACACACGGTCTATTTGAATACGGCCAGTAAGGTAACTTTGAACCCAGTTTCGGGGACTACCATTAACACCCATATTATCAATCTTTTGAATAAGAAGGCCATTATTAACTTTATCAAATGCCTTGGAGAAGTCTGTGTACAAAGAGTGAACTTGATAACCAGAGTCCAAGGCACTTGAAAGATAGTCCTCATATGTGAGGAGATTGAGCTCAGTTGACTTCCCTGAACGGAAGCCAAACTGCTGGTTGATGATATAAGGATCCAAAAGTTTCGTAAGGATTTTAGTAACAATATCTAATAATTTAGGAATTACGCTCTGAATGCATATCGGCCTATAATTGGATATGTTTGATTTTTCATCTGTTTTGTAAATAGGAACGACGAAACTAGATTTCCAGATATCTGGAAAGATGTTAAGTTTAAGGGAGTAGTTGAAAATTATATGCAAGGGGCGAGACAATACAAAACTACAATATTTTAGAATAGAAGGAGGGATGCCATCCGGCCCAGGACCTTTATATACATTCACATCACAAAGATGTTCATATATTTCAGAGATAGACACACAATACTCAGAAGCATTCAAAGAAGTAGAAGATATACATAACCATAGCTAGGAAAGGTCTTATCAGAATAAACAGAGCTAAAATAATCTTGAAACAGGTTAGCTAAATCGATTCCCACAGGATATTTGACATTGTTGAGGTACATTTCATCAGGAAGTGTATTACATCTTCTTCTGGAGTTTACAAAGTTCCAAAACGATTTTAAATTATCACCAACAGAACATTCAGTAAACCTAATATAATCGTTTTAGTCAGTTTTAGAAATGAGCTCACACCGAGAACGCAGCTGAGAGAATTCCAAATAATCAACAGGAGATCCTGTTAGTTTGAATTTCAAGTGAGATTGCTTCTTCAAATATATGAGATGTTTTAGTTCTGATGAGAACCATCTGGGGAATTTTCTGGATGAAACTTTCTTAACAGGTACAAATAGGTGAATCACGGTATACCAAATTCCATAGAAAATATTTAACATATTATCTAATGATCTATTCAATAACAAAGGATTCCACCGAATAAGTCCCAGATGATATTCAATAGAGTGAAAATCAGCTGATTTGTAGTCATAATTCATCAGCAACTGGAGAATTATTAGAATGGTTCATCTCAAATTCAATTCAGTGCTACTAAAGGACGGTGGTAAATATCTACATTAATCAGAGGATCGATTGCTGTAATACATGTAGTTAAACGATCATGACTAAAAACTAAATCCAAAAGCGAGTTAAATTCATTATGAACAGAGTTTGAATTAAATTATGGTAGGCACACATATTAGAAACGGTATAAGTAGCATCCACTTCATCAGCTCTGGTACCAGGGGGTGAAATAGCTTCTGAACAAATATTTAAGTCAGACCATACTGCTTTAGGTATATTGAAATCACCCAGAATGCAGATCTGAGCATCAGGATACTTTTCAGAAATGGAGTCTAGGTTCTCAGTACAGAATAAATAATCTTCAATAGGAGAAGACAATGCATCCTATGTCACAACTGTTTGGAATAAAATAGGAGACAAGATGGTGATGTTATTACTTTTCCCTTGGCTAAGTTTTTGAACTAAAGTCAGGACTCACGAGATTCGCCAACAATGAGAATCTATTGTTATGAGCTACAGCAAAGAAGAAGTTCAAAAACTTGATCAAATAAAATAGTATCACCATCTTGTTTCCCTTGATTTCAAACAAGTGTTATTCCGTTTTCCAGATATAAGGCTGCCTCAAGTGAAATGACGCATCCTGTACGAAACTGCACTCATCAAGAAGGTTTCTATTATAGAACTATTAATTTGTAATATTTAACTGTATGGTAATATCATCGCTACATGCTCTGCCAAATCAATAATTCGATTAATTGGAAAACTCTCAATTTTTCTATTCCGCTTCCTGAAGACTTTTGATCGGGAAATCAAACCAAATTTTCAGTTAATTCATCCGAAAGTCAATTTCCCCTAGTCTTGGTGCGGAATTCTTTAGTTTTATATAAAATGAAATAAACCGCGTTCTAGTTGTAGATTATGAGTTTTCACGCGAAATAAAAATACAGCAGTGAATTCAACAAATACATCTGAAGGAATAATCTGAAATGTTCTTTGGCGGTTGGAAATGGGAAAAGGTTTTCACGGAAAAGCACAAAAACTATCCGAAAAGGAAAATAAAACAACATGGCCATCCTACACCTATTGCGATGCGACTATACAGGACGTAATCTGGAAATCCCAGGACGGATATCGCTTGTAATTTGAGACCAGCGAACTGGACAGTCGGTCCTGATTGAAACAATAATTCAGCTCACTGGATAATACTCAAGTGAAATACTACTTTTAATTTGTCCCTGTAACGTTAGACTGATAGACGATGGATTTTTGGATTATGTGTACGTTCAATAGGGCTAACGCTATTCCATTACTCATTTGAGTAATACTAATTGCAGTTTAGTTGAAGTATTATAAAGTGGAGAAAAAAAATAGGTTTGAGAACTTTTTTCACATCGTCGTGAATACATTCACAGCTTTTTCTATACCGTAAGTATCTTCAAGCAAGGCCAAGCTCAAGTCCGAATAAACAGGACCAAGACGGATACCAACACTGTTTTAGTCTTGGCTCTGCTTATCACTACACCGAATTTCTATATTTTCCTATTTTTCAAAAATAAATGCCCGTATAAATAAGATTAATACTCGTTTTCAGTTGGAATATGATGGAAGACATTATTTGAAGAATAAGGATATACTTCCTTTCACACGAATAAAATTTAATGAAATAACTTCAACTTTAATAATTTACGTATTTTAATAACACAGCAATGTGAAACAGTTTTCCAGGTCATATTATTTAATAATGAAGCCGGTTGCATAACAAGCCATTTATTTTAGTTAAAAGCCCTAACTCTCAAGAGGTTCACACCCATGTCGTGTCCTTTGTAGTGAAATACCGTTGACCTACTTTTATGCAATTTCTTTTTCAACAAAGGGCAGACGAATATATCTATATAGATACAGTCAGATTATTATCAGTGCTGTAGGATTCGCGTATTTTCTCATTTTCCGCACTGGGAATACGAAGTCGATAGGGACACCCAGAGTGTCTAGGAAATATTTTGTTGCAAATAAAAATCCTTTAGAGCAAGTTGTAGCAAATTTATCAGTGAATTTTTTAAATTAAACCGTTTTATTTCAAATAAAATATTATCTTGTAACCTTAAAAATTGAGCTCAAGTCCAACTAAGAATTAAGTCATAAAATTTAATTAATTAAAAAAAAGTGCAAGATTGTGAATTAATTTGTCTATTTGGTTACATAAGTTTCGGTTGCTCCGGTGACAACCTTAGGCTTTCGACGTCGCTCAGAACGGAGGTAGGGGTGGATCCCTCTTATTGACCTTCCGGACAAAATAGTAGACAATTTGTGTGGGCGCCAACTGAGTTTTCCACTTTGGCCTAGCGCAACTAAATTCCCCCGATAACCCAGTAAAACAAGGGATGAAAAGAAAAGGCAAACCTCAGCTTATGTTCCTTATAATAACTAAAATAAAAAAAACATTTAATACCCTTAAGGGGTGTTTTACAATTAATACTACTACTACTACTGAAAACCCTAGTAAAAGCCCCCCCACTTAAAAAAAAAAGAAAAATAGTGTGAACATCTGTTTCACACCAATAGTCAAACTATTAACACTAAAATTCCAAACTATACCAGTTAATTTGCCCTACTTAGTGTGAAATTAATATGGCTGTTCAAGTGAACCAGTAGTGATTAAATAAGAACGTATTAATTATATGTTCTATAAACGAACCTGAAAAGTACCGTACAGTTTATAAAATAAATTCCATATAAGGCGACACCGTAGTCAAGGCGTTGGTACCAAGGCAGAGACGCATGCGCAAGTGGATAAAATTATGGAAATTAAATTGTGAAAATTCACCGCAAAATATTAATTTCCACCATTACAATTGCATAATAAAATAAAACAGTAGGCACTGCCTAGCTAATGTATATACATGTTGACGCAAAGCCTAAAATAAAAATAAGTAAATAACTCAGAAAAACCCCCGATACCGGGTTACCCTCAATGTGGTCTTCTTCAAGAAGTTGTTGAAAAGTAGCAGCAAACTGCAGAAGACATCATTATCTATCCACCAGGTAGACTCCAAATGTCCCGAAGTGTGTATCTGGTAAGTATACCCCACAGGTGAACCCTTAAAAATTAAAACAGGTGTCAGCTAAAAACTGAGCCTATACAGGAACCAATCTAATACCTCGACAAGTTAAGCTTGCCTCGGCTTATGCCAGAAGCTAATTTATAAGAATTTACAAGTAACGTACAAATCAAAATCAACCCCAAATTAACTGAATCAAACCCACAAAGTAGCCATGAATTATGGTATTCGTTTGACTAAAGCGGGCAAAGAAAACAAAATATACACAGGGTAACAGAATAGACTGTCTTAATAAAAAATATACAATCAACAGGTAGTATTTTACCACCAACTGTTTTATCTAGAAAAACTACAAATCTATGAGACATACCTTTTCCAAAAAGGGTCCAATACTCAAAATTTTCCTCTACTGAATGGCAACCAACTAATGAACCAGCAAAACCATGTGACACACCTCCAATTCCAAAATTTCAACGTTGGCGGTTTCCTTTAAATAGTGGTAAATACATAGTGATGCGAAATCAGTAAGTAGAGAAAATACTTACAATCCTTTTAGTGCAATAAATCCCCTATAAGGGTTTGTGAAAACGGCTTCCAGAACAGGACGGAATTCTTCAACAATACGAACTTCCGAAGAACCAAAATACTAAACCGTATATTCCACAACTAATTCAGAACGAGAACCTATAAATCCCAGCAGGGGATGACTACCCAGTCATTAACAAAATTCAGATTCTCGTTCGATGCACTTTTGCTAACCATCTATCAAGTAGGAGTACACACCGGAAAGAAGGGTGACTGACACTTCCTCAACGTCAATACAGAATACTACCATAAAGAAACCTACCCGAAACATACATCCGAACTACACTGCTCACTACACCGAGCGTGTTCCGCACAGATCAAGTCATGAAGTGCTACACTTCCCTCTATGTAAGTCAATACGCATTCGCGAGTAAAACAGCCTACACTCCTGAGTAGCATCGATCAAACGCTCTAACGATTCCCTTAAACGGAGCGACAACATTTGTCTTTGGACTCGTAAAGTCACAGAGCAAACGCTCTATCTCTGCCGACATCAGTGCGACAAACTAAGTTGTATGTGGACTGTTCAAGACACAGAGCATTGCTCTATCTATACCAACATCGGCCTAACATCCAGTACAACTACACTCAGCGGCATGACGAACGAACACGTTTATCCAAGACACGACTGTCATGGCCAATTGTCAATGTCATCCAATAAATAATTCGACTTTGTAAACAAAACAGAGAAAAATAAAATATATATTATAAATTATCCAAATAAATTTGAGCAATAGATAGTACCACAATACCCTCCTGTCAAAGTAAACAAAGCAAGATCAAACACTCGGATTTAACATACAAAACACATGGCGATAACAGCTAATATATATTATAAGTAGATGTTCATAAAATATTCGAATGCCATCTTACACAGAAGATTTCTAACTAGTATGTATTTGCTTAAGCCAAAATATGGTAGATAAATGAAGAAAATATACCTCTAACTCAAAAGTAAAATATGTCTATATAGATCAGTAAGTTTTAACAAACCTAATTACTATTTTAAATGTTTTAGACTTCAAGTCAAGGAGTCAGTAATAATTTATGACTGAACCCTAATAAACTTTAGCGTTTATCAAGCTGAAGCGGACAAAGTATTTGGACTACTGTGGCTACACCCCAAAGGTGATATAATCAAAGCCGGAAACAAAATCAGTAGTCCCACGGTAACTAAAAACTAAAGTAAAATCCACAAGAGAGAAAACCCCTTACTACCCTTAATTATGAATTATAAGAAACAAAAAGAAATAACTAACGTGAATCTATCTATACGGACATTTACCAAGTAGGCGCTCGTTTTATTATTTACATTACCTAGCGACTAAATATAAAATTGTTGTCTTGATGTGAAGACAGGTTTGGTTACAGCCTGCACCACTTCACCGGAAGGATGATGGCAGAGTAGTCCCTAAAACTCTGGGCTGACAGAAATTATATAACTACTGAAGTACTTTCGTAGTGATCAAATGATATTAGAAACATAGAGACAATATCGGTCAGGTAATTACTATATACAAATACTTAATATATACAATAGACGTAGTGACAAATTCAACCGTTACAATCTTGACTCTTTTCTTAATTTCCTTTTTTATACATTGTAACAGTCTAATACGAAGGCAAGTGTTGAAATAAGAATCGATACGTTTGTAGGCTCTTATTTCCGGGTATTTTAATGCATCGTATCTGCAAAGGAACATTTAAGTGAAATGTGTTCTGTTCAATTTTCGGTTATATTCTCCGAACATTCGGAGAACGTTCGTTAACAGAAGCAACCATGCATATATATCCTGCTACTTTGCAATTGTGTCAGCCGAGAAGATTTTATCGTATCTTGTAAACTTCGATTAATACCGCAGTCTATTTTCGTATCTCACAATCGAAGAAGGCGAATTAAGACCGCCAAATTGAATTGTTAGATGTAGCGTGATTTGTTTGTTGTGTGTTTGTTCGTTTGATCTGGAAGTAGTGTATGTAGAAAAAGATTACGACCGTGATAAAAGTCTAGAGGTAGATTTGGGATTACCCTAGTTTCCGTATCTTTGGCTAACTGTTTCCTTTACAAAAAGGAGTCATTTATTTGGCACTTAACTACCGAGTCGCAGTGTTCCCAGTAAATGTGTTTTTTCAAGCTGTTCGTTAGCTGTAAATTGGATTGTACAAATATACGATGTGAAATATCTAACAAATTAAGCAAACAAAAATTTCGAATGGAATTATTACGTTATTATATATCACAACTCAATTATTTTACAGAAAAGAACAAAAAAATCACATTGACATAAATAAGATGAAAAAGTCCTGTTGGAAATAAACCCGAAGCGTTCGCATTTCAAGATTGTCCAAGATACATTTTCTAGTGCTTTTCAGAGAATTCTCTAATTAAATATATTTCCGAGACTTGACAAGATTCATTCTATAAAATTCTTTTGGTTGGTAAAAGCTGTAAGGCACACAAATTGCACTTTTCAGGATTAGGGAAATTTATTTTACATCAAGATATAAAGTAGAGCAATTGGTGAACTGAACGAAGTGTAGAAAATTTCAAAACAGCCTTTCTTTCCACCCGACTGCCGAGCCAGGGTTATGTTTTTCAAGTATATAAATGTTGATGTTAATATATAAGGTGATCAACTTATACCTACTTCGCAGTTTGATATCTCCGTTGAATTGAGTCATAAGAAAAAAGTTTCATTTAAAAGTTCAAGACAAAGTTAGGCTCCATATTTGGAAATACTTTTTTTGAATACAGGGTGTTTCGTATCAAAGTTGTGTTTTTTTTAATGGAACACCCTATAGCCCAATCATTTTCTCCTCCCGGCAACATAGGGTTTCACTAGGTTCTACTGGACTAGGCGAACCTGGCTCCTAAAGGCCCATTCGCCTCATAAACACGGCCGCGAAGTTTTACGAACACCTCATAAAGGCCAGATTGGATAGAGCATTGGATTAGGATCGTGGTCTGGCACCGAATCAGTATGGTTTTAGATCAGGCCGGTCTAAAATACAGGCCTTAGAGAAAGTGGTAAGCTCGAAAGCAAGCTTGAAGAGAGAAGGGAAAAGAGAAAGATGGTTTGTGCTCATAACGAACGACGTGCGTATTGCTTTTAATACGGATTCAATCGAGCACATTCTTCTGATAATTGACTATCGAACCACACCCTTAGGTATTTCACAGACTCCTCGATACGAATTCTCCTTCCCTTCACCATCACTCCCACTTTCCTCGTCTTGCTCCGTCCCTTCACTAGCAACCCCACCGTCTCATCTTCCGCCACTTTCAGTCAGCACCGCTCAATCTTCTCCACAATCTTCCTTCTCATTCTCTCCGCCTTTCTTTCTATATCCGCCTCTCCCTTTGCCGTACATACACATCGTCCGCATACACCGTAATCTCACATCCCTCTTCACATACTATCCCACAAACCTCATCAAACACACACTTCCAGGGAGGATAGAAGAGCTAATGGGAAGAAGAGCCCCGGAGTATCTCAGAAACATCTTCTACAACTACTTGAGAGGCCGAAAAGTCAAAATGGGGAGCGGAGACCACTACGAGGTCACAGCAGGGATACCACAGGACTCGGTACTGGGACCACTACTCTGGAACTTGTTCTATGATCCTCTGCTGAGAATACAATTACCAGGAGGAGTGAAACTTGTAGGATTCACGGAAGACGTCGCGTTAATGGTCATGGGAACGAATACGGTAGGTAGTGAGAACAACGCCGGAGAGGCCCTCTGGACAATCCGGAGATTACTGAAACAAAGGGGTATCAGCATTGCACCAGAGAAAACAGAGGCTGTAGTACTATCCGTACCGAGAGGGAAAAGCGTAGACATTTTAAATGGGATCACACGGATAGGTTTAAAAAATACTTGAAGTATCTGGGGGTGTGGCTGTCACAACGCCTGAAATTCGGTAAGCATATGGTAGAGGTGGCGCTCAAGGCTGATGATAGGGCGAGCAAAATCAGTAGGATACTATCAAATATTGGAGGTCTGTTATCGGACAAAAGAAAACTACTCTGGGAGAACGACGGTAGAACGACAAAAAAAGAAACTCCTACGGGTTCAGCGAAAAATACTACTGAGAGTGGCCTCAGCGGAGAGGACGACATCCGATGTAGCCCTGCAAGTAATCACGGAAATACCACCGATAGACCTGCTAGTGGAGGAAAGGAGTAGGATTCATAAGGAAGGTAGGAAACAGAAGGGTAAAATCCAAAAAGATACACGGGACAAATGGATTCGGAGATGGGAAGAGCAGAGCAAGGGAGCGTGGACGAAAACGCTAATCAAAGACTTGAACAAATGGCCCGAATGTAAACATAGGGTTATAGGGTACTACTTGAGCCATGTACTTATAGGTCACGGCAGTTTCAGTACCTACACGATGGGGATCGGGAAGAAGGACAGCGAGCAGTGCCGATACTGCTGCTAGCGAGATGACACCGAGCACACGCTTCTCCTGTGAGAGATGGACAGTGGAAAGGCTCAAGATGGAGACAGAGCTGGGGAAAGTACCTAAAGCTGACAATTTAATAGATACGCTGGTCGAATCGAAATGTAACTGGAACTGCATATACAGATACGTCACAGCCATCATGAACAGGAAATAGGAAGAAGAAAGGTTGAGCCAAGAAGGGAGATGAAGAAGAGAATAGAGGGACCCCTGACTCTGACGATATAGCTTGTAGGTGGTACCGGAGTTCAGTGAGTGAGCATTGGAGATCGGAGGGTTTTTGTGCGGTCTTCCTTGGATCGGATGTTTTGAGTGAAGAGTGTTAGAGGGGGGCTGTGCTCGTTTTCAGGAAGATATCTCATACTACCGGGGAAAGGAACAAGAAGTACCCGGTGCCTGAGAGCAGGTTTACCTATCAAAAAAAAGGTTCTACTGGGTACTTTCGAAGATCGTCACCCTGTATTATTTAAAATGAGCAACTGGGATCTAATCTCCTCTGGCCCAAAAATGTTAGTACTAGTCTAGTTTTGTTGCAAGTCACCTAGTTTTTGACTGATCTTATTTTTGTTTACCAAATGACCAAAAACTCACATCCATGATTTATTTACTTAGTTTAAGTGTTAAATTTAATTTTTCAATTACTCAGATTCTTGCCTAACTGATTTTAATTTGGAAATAACAAAGCCGGTTCTCAGGGCTTCATTACCTTGTGAAATGAAGATTTAGGAATCTGACAGATATTTATATCAAGGGCGCCACTAATTTTATTTAATAAGAAATTTAAATTATGGATCAGCAAACATAAGTATTATTAAAAGTTTGGAAAAATATAATATAACAAAAGTAGGTGAAGCATTACAATTTAACCGTTTACTTTACTTGTAGTTTATCCTAACTTGATGATTTTCTTGATTATGGCTTTGTATTCTAGAAACTGAGTATTCCAGGAAGATAAGGTATCTGACTATTCCAGGAACTGAATTCTGGGAACTGTGTTTTCCAGGAACTGAATACAGGGATCTGTGTATTCCAGGAAACTTTGTCTTGAGGAAATTTACTCCACTGAGCTTTATATTCCGCTAGGAAATGAGTATTCCCGGAAGATAAGGTATCTGACTATTCCAGAAACTGAATTCAGGGAACTGTGTATTCTTGGAACTAAATCCAGGGAACTGTGAATTTCAGGAACTGAGTACAGGGATCTGTGTATTCCGGGAAACTGCATATTGAGGGAATTCACTCCAGGGAACTTTGTATTCTAGGAACTGAGTACTTCAAAAATATAAGTTAATGACTGTTCCAGGAACTGAATTCAGGGAACTGTGTATTCCAGGAACTGAATTCAGGGAACTGTGTATTCCAGTACTTGTGTATGACATTCATGCAGTATCCCGATCAAATGATTTGCCAATTCAAAAAATTTAACCGAATCAAAACTTAATCATTTTACAAATGCTTGACACACATACCAATCTTCTGTAAAACACAGTCATAACAAACTAATGAAAGTTTTCTTAAACCCTCATTTGATTGATACAGAGCAGACATCGTCAACTCTAACAAACTTAAAGTGCTTGCCTAGAGTGTATAGTTTGGCAAGTCTATCAGAGGCTACGCGGAATCGGTAAGGGGCATGGAAACATGGCCGACATAAACGTACCAATGGCGTACGGTACCTATTTTATAAAAGTTTTAAAAATAATTATTATTATCGTATAATAATTGAATAAGAAATTGATTTATGCTTTGCTTTGAAGGTAAGGTATTTTTCAAAACACGGTACCTATTTGTTGAAAACAAATAATGTTAAAAATCGTACTTGAATTCAATATGAATACGAAATAATAAGATACCAAGTAAAACTGAAAATACGAAGGTATATACTGACAATATAAACGCCACTGGATAATCAATATCAGTCAATTGTCGAAGTGAGAGGGAAGAACACACGCACGCGCTTGCCAAATAGCAAGTCAATTGGTTACTTAGCTACGAAGGTTCGATAAATATTCACCAATTGAGTTAGTCCGGATGGCGTGGTAATTATGATTTTCTCACGACGTTGCCGGCTTGAAACCCAAAACATCTTTGGAGAAATGGTCATCTTTTAATATTCAGAAATTGAAAAAATAGACAAAATCCAATGAAACAAGCACATTAAAGAACTAACGTTTAATCAATATTGACATATTGTTAATAATAAAAAGTCCATTTTCTAATTATTATCACTTCATACTTAGCACTTCAGCTTTTTCATAGTTAAACGTGGCAATTTAGAATGTTTTCACAGCTTCAGTTATGTTTGCCAAACTATAGTTTTTACTCTTAAAAATCGGAATAGCTCCCTTACTTTAACATTTGAGTATTGGGAATGTTCAACAAATAGAAGAGTATCTGTTGTTTTTGAAGATGATATACAAAACAGGGAATTTTCATAAGTGAATAAATCATGTACGTGAGATCCGGGTCGTTTTGAATACAAAATGAAAGCTGTCCAAATCGTAATGAATTGCAACAAAACTGGATTAGCAGGAAAATACTTTGTCTTTAAGAGAGAACACTCATTTGTAGAAGTTTAATAATATAGGGTAGCGATTTCATTGATATTTTTTCATAAGTGGCCATATCTTCCCAAGTACCAAGTAGAGCATAAGAAAATTCTATATTAACGGAATAGGGAAAAACAGCGGAAACTCAATATAAAATATATGGTGTTTCATTTAAAAACCATTACTGTGATATGCTATAGCCGTATAAAACACTCTATAAGAAAATAATTTAAAAATTGTGAAGTCTCACAATACCTTGTCTTTTGCCATCAAATTAAAAATGTAAATTTACTCGGGAATTTCGAATTAAATAATCTTTTTTTTTTCAGACTCATTTAAAAATGAAGAAATTATTATTCAAATAGCTAATAATTCAGTTTAAATTATATTAAAACCGATATAAACTTTGCGAACAGTCCCAATTGAAATGAACATATACGCGAGTAAACTTACTAAACGTATTAATATTCCACACGCAAAGCGTGAAGTATTGATAATAAAAAAACGTCGTAAAAACGAGTTGTATCAAAATTATCGTTTTTCGTTTGTATTTACTGACCCAGATAACGTATTTGTACTCTGCTATGAGTTTATACAGTAACATACAACATGCATGCTATAAAATGAAGTTTTTATACATTTTAAAATTTCCTTATTTTCATTCGAATGGGAAGTTATGTATTTCGAGTAAATGAATGTGTACGTATATACTGTAACGTTTTTAATGAATGATTGTAAATGATATTATCTATACAGTATCGTAATATGAAATTTTGAATATTTCATTTTCCTTTTATTAATTGTACTTATTTTAATAGTTATAAAGATTTTAAAATTTTATTATTTTCGTCTTATTTAACTCATGAGACTTCCCTTGTTTGTTCAAGTATTGGCCTATTTTATATTTATTTACACCCAGGGAGCATGCGTGGTCGTGCCTCTTTCAACTAACTTCTCATAGATCAGCTTCTCTTTCTGTGTGTTTGAGGTTAAACGTAGTTATGAGAAAAAAAAAGTATTCGTTTGATTTGAATTATTTTAATAATAATGGAAAGATGTCAATAATTTACGAATTAAAGCATGTGCAACACATACAGATTGCGAAAATCCCTTTCTTAGAATGCGACTTATACAAGTACGACAAGGAAAATATGAGCAAAACTACGTGAAAGAGAGGGATCAGTCCCCTCTACCAAAACCGTTGGGCGTGTGTTCATCGCCCCTCTTTTTTAACCGCTGTTGCCAGAAGCTCAGATTAATTTGTACAAATGATATTTTTGTCTCGTTATCGTTAACTTTTTTTCGAGCTCATGCACTATTAGGTAAAATTAAACACTTTCATCCGGTAACAAGAGATATGAGATCAAATCTTTGTGACAGATTTGGTATTTGCCTGGCACAGCAAGGTGGTTTATTTGAGCACTTAATTCAATAAAATTATGTTTACCTTTAGAACGGATTTTTATGTCAAAAAACTTGTTGGAGCTTTTGGAACTTTTTCACTTGTTATTTTATTTTGAGGTTATGTTCAATAGATGATCAAGAAAATTTTATGATGCTCACGATTCAAAGGATTATGAGATACTAACTGACAAATTCTACGATTCCGATCAATAGGATTCCAAAGATTTGGCGTTTATGTCTGAAAATGTCATGTTTTAGAACTGTCAGATTAAATATATTTACATTTTGAGATATTTTGCTCATTTTAGCGTAATACTAGAAACTATTAATGACCTATCTAATCTAATTAATCGCACTAAGGTTTAGGTGCGTTTTTGGGGCATTTTGAATTGCTTATTTTAATTATTCACTCCCGCACTTTTTATGTCTTTGCTCCAAGAAAATAGTTATTATAACGTGATCTAAACCTTTTTTTTCTATTTTACATTCAGTTGATTACAATATCATTACTTAGTCTTAACACACAACATTTGGTTACAAATAAATTGACATTTTTAATAATATTGAATATGTTCTATAAAATATTTGTTTATAGATGTTTCTTTGCAACCAAATGTTGTCTATCTTTTTTGAAGAATTCATTTAGATTTTCTTATATAACCAGTTTAATAGTTGTTCTCTAATAAAATGTATATGTATACACGACTGAGAAACTTTTAGTTGAGGTATGGTGAGGTAAGGTTTCTTTTTCTAAACCATATGAGCTCTAAAACCCAGCTTCACCTTCATGGAATTCTCTCGTCAATATATTCCAAGACACTTAACATATAGTTACTTCAACCCTTGCCATCGTTTTCTCATCAATTACCGATAAAATTGAAGAAAAATACTACGAAACAATTAACCCACACTCAATACCTTAATTATTGTTCACCGCCATAGCAGCCATGTTGATTTATTTAGCGCCCAACAGTGATAGCTTACGAACGCGAATTGTGGAGTGGTTTGGTTTCTGTGAGTGATCTTTTCAGAACCGTTTACTACGACAATACAATAATAGTTATTCATGTATCAAGGGTACTAAGTGGAAAATTTTTTGCTCTAGTAGATATCCAATGAAATCAGTTAATTTGAGGTCATTTGATTGAACACAACCAATCAGAACAACATTACACTGAAAACAGACCATGGGCTGTTTTCAGTGTAATGTTTTGATTGCATACAAATTATTGCTACGCCAAATTCAAGCTCCTCTACAGCTGAACGAGCAACTACAAAGAATACCGAACCTATAACAACAATAACAGCAGCTATAGTCGTCGACCTCCCGGAAAATCATCCCGCAGTGCAAAGGATAGCTGTAAAATTGTCACCTTATAAGGCCGACCAACAAAGCTCAAATTAGTCGCACGTTTTGCATTGGAAGTCGAAGATATCATACATTTCTGCGCACAAAATTAATTGAACGATTGTCTTAATTTGAGGAACAACGAGTTCGCGATTTTGAATGTTTATTGCTGTCACTCACATTTGTTTATTTCTATCGGTTTTAGAATCTAAACCGGCACAAATACATTCAATTCATATATTTCCAAAATTATAATAAATATATAAAAATACTGACTAGCTCCGTTGTCACCAAATTATAGCTTTCTGTTATCCGGCCGTGCCGATATATTTCGTATTTCATCCGGTCGCCCGCAAATTGCAACAGGTCAAAAAAGGAAATAGAGGGAGGTGCGCTTTGATTAGAAAGGGAAATGAACAAGTTCAAGCAGTGTCCATTGATTACAGCCCTTTAACTTGGTGCTTTTGTGCCGATCGGCGCTTACATATCGAACCGAAGGTGTGGAGAATGAAGGAAAGAGACACTGGATGTGGTAGAAAATTATGTCACCACAATGTACAGGGTTGATTGGTAAAAAATATTATTGTATAGTAGATATTATTTAACGGAACAGTAAAATTAATTTTTCTACAATCGCGCGTAAAATTACTAATTACTATATTCAAATGAAATCTTAAAGTCGACAAATGCCGAGGATTGTTACTTTACGCTCTAGCGCAAAAAAGGAATCTTTTTCGCTCGCCTATTTAATCAAACCACGCCCTCCAAATTAACTCAATTGGTGAATATTTAACAATTTATCAGATTCAAAAGCAAATAAAATTATATGAAAATTGTCAAAAATTTTGAAATATGGTCGAAAAAGGTCAATTGTCAAAAATTCCAAATTTTTTTGAAAAAATGGTCAAAAACTGTCAAGAATGGACAATTTTAGTCAAAATTGGTCAATAACTGTCAAAAATTGTAAAAATTTTGAAAAATGGTCGATAATTGTCAAAAATTATTAAAAATGGACAATAATTTTGAAAAATTGATAAAATTTTTGAACAATCGACAAAAATTTTCAAAATGGACAATTATTGTTAAAAATTTTCAAAATTTTGAATAAAAGTTGATACTTGTCAAAAATTGTTAAAGTATTTGAAATATGGTCAAAAATGGTCAAAAATTTGGAAAAATGGCCTAAAATTTTGAAAAATTGTTAAAAATGGTCGAAAACTATCAAAAATGGTTAAAAATTGTCAATTATTTTTAAAAACTGTCAAAAATGGACATTTATTGTCAAAATTGGTCAATAATTGTTAAAATTTTGAATTTGGTCGATAATTGTCAAAAACTATCAAAAATGGTCAAAAATTGTCAAAAACTGTCAAAAATGGACAATTATTGTTAAAATTTTTGAAAAATAGTTGATAATTGTACAAAATTGTCAAAGTTTTTGAAAAATTGTGAAAAATTTGGAAAAATGGTCCATAATTGTCAAAAATTGTCAAAATTGGTCACAAATTTCCAAAAATGGTCAATTGTCAAAAATTTTAAAAATTTTTTGAAAAATGGCCAAACATATTCAAAAATTTTGAAAAATTGTTGAAAATGGTCAAAAACTGTCAAAAATGGACAATTATAGTCAAAATTGGTCAATAACTGTCAAAAATTTTAAAAAATGGTCGATAATTGTCAAAAATTAATAAAAATGTTCAATAATTTTGAAAAATTGTCAAAAATTGTTAAAGCCTTTGAAATATGGTCAAAAATGGTCAATAATTGTCAAAAATTTGGAAAAATGGTATAAAATTTTGAAAAATTGTCAAAAATGGTCAAAAACTATCAAAAATGGTTAAAAATTGTCAATTATTTTTAAAAACTGTCAAAAATGAACAATTATTGTCAAAATTGGTCAATAATTGTCAAAAATTGTTAAAATTTTGAAAATGGTCGATAATTGTTAAAAACTATTAAAAATGGTCAATAATTTTGAAAAACGATCAAAAATTTTGAGAAATTGTTGAAATTTTTGAAAAATTGTCAAAAATGGCCAATAATTGTCAAAAACTATCAAAAATGGTCAAAAATTGTCAAAAACTGTCAAAAATGGACGATTATTTTTTTAAATTTTGAAAAATAGTTGATAATTGTCAAAAATTGTTAGTTTTTGAAAAATTGTCAAAATTTTTTAAATATGGTCAATAATTGTCAAAAATGGTCAAACATTTGGAAAAATGGTCAAAAATTGTCAACAATTGTCAATAATTTTGAAAAATTGTCAAAAATGGTCAAAAACTATCAAAAATTGTCAATTATTGTTAAAAACTGTTAAAAATGGACAACTATTGTCAAAAATGGTAAATAATTGTCAAAATTTTGAGAATTAGTCAATGAATAGTACGGGCCGTTTCCGAAAATCGATTTAAACACGTAATTTATAAAATCGATTCACTAAAAATAAATTAATATTACTATAAAAATCTATTATAAGAAAATAACAATCGATTTATATAAAAATCGATTATTTTTTAACATCCTTAATCAGTAGATCTTTTGAAGGTTAATCATAATGAATAGCGAAAATGACGATTATTCTAGCACTCCTATTTTATATAACCTAAGATAATATAAAAAACTGTTTTAATTATTAAAAGGGCGACTGTAGAAAAAATTATGTGTGTTTTTCGAACGTAAAGTAAAATTGCCGTTTTCGAAAGATTGCAACATTCTTTCTCAAACGGCAATCTGTTACTATACGCTCTAAATACACAAATAACTATTTCAATATTATCCAATATTATTTCGCTCTGAGGTTAATTCTGCTTATTCTTTTTGTTATTTTTTTTGGGAAATGCCACAATATTCTTTTGTATTTTTCAATTCAACGTCTCGGTAGCATTCCAGCTACCGTTATCAACAAAAATTAAGTTCTTAACAGACTAGGCACCTCCTCTGATGATATTTTTTTCGTAGGTGGCGTTTCTCATCAATTATTTCCTATCATCAATGATTATCAGTTGTTTTTCATTGTTGTATTTTTTAGAAATGAGTTATAAAAGAGAACAAGAGAGATTACAGCTTATGTGGGAAGAAATCGAATCTGCTGATGATCCTGATGATGCGGTTGAGGAACTTGCTTCAGAAGAAGATATGCTGGAAGAAAGAGATACAGATAGTAAGTCAGAACAAGATTGTGATAATAACGAAGAACCTGAAATTGATGAACTTCCTGTGAAAATCCCAAGAGTCTCATGCTTCATCGGAAAGGATAAAACTACAAGATGGAAAATTGTTCATTGTTCAACAAAAAAAAACAAGAACCAGACAAGAAAATATAATTGTGCGCATTCCTGGAGTAAAAAAATTATGCAAAAAATGCTATGTCAGTGCTAGAATGTTGGTCATTACTTTTCACTGATGACATGTTACAGAACATAGTCGATAGTACGAATTTCTATATCTCTAGAAGCTTACAAACTAAGTTTTGAAAAATATTCTTTGATATCTGTTGGTAACACGCTTTACTAAATACGACATTTTACAGTAAACCGTAATAATTCTCTAGAAGCTCCCCAAATTACAAGAGGGTCAGATCAAGTAGACTGACTGATTTGATTGAAATGAAAGCGTTACTTGGATTACTGTATCTAGATGGTACTCTCAAAAGCAGGCGACTCAATACAAAAGATTATGTGTGATAGAAAAGGTACTGGAATTGAAAGATTCTGGGTAACTATGTCCGAGCAACGATTCCGATTCCTACTGAACTCTTTACGATTCGACGATCTATCCTCCGAAAACCAAAGAAAAGAACTTGACAAAATGGCACCAATCAAAGAATTATTTGATTCTTTTGTCGACAACTGCAAAAACGCATATACGGTAGGTGCAAATACAACCATAGATGAGAAACTTGAAGCTTTCAGAGGTCGAAGTGCATTCAAGCAGTAGGTACATACCGAGTAAGCCGAATAAATATGGTGTAAATATATTCGCCCTGGTGGATGCTGCTACAACATACTGCAATAATTTGGAAGTTATGTAGGAAAACAGCCAGATGGCCCATACCAACAGAACAATGATACATGTAGCATCGACTTATAGAGCCCATATCAATGATAACTGGTTCACAAGTATAAATTTATTTGATAAACTACGTACAGATCATCGAACTACGTTCGTTGGAACTATGAAAAAAAATAAGGCGGCAATTCCTCTTCCAGGAAAATTTCAGAATAGTGTCATATATTCCGAAAAAATATAAAAACGTAATTGTGATATCCAGTTTACACCACGATGATAAATTAGATGAAAATACTGCTGAAAAATCCAAGCCGGAGATAAAAACATATTACAATCATACCAAGGGAGGAGTTGATGATCTCGATAAGTTATGCGCAACCTATAACGTGGCGCGAAACACCAGAAGGTGGCCTATGGTCGTGTTTTATTCCATGTTGAATATTGCAGGTGTTAACTCGCAACTGATCCACGCTTCTAATAATAAAAACTTTTCTATCATCAGAAGATTGTACCTCAGGGAGCTGGCAATAAATCTGACTAATGAACATATACAACGTCGTTCACTGGAGTCGAATGTACCAAGATCAGTACGAGAACGCAGGCAGAATGATTGTGTTGATGAAAATGATGCACCACAACCACCACCAACCAACCAAGTCATTCCAGGAACAAGAGAGAGGTGTTTTTTTTTTTGCACAAAAGACTCAAAAACCAGAGTTTACTGTGAAAAGTGTATGCCTCTCTCACCTGAAAGCTTGGTGCCAGCCTTGCCTCGATTCAATGGAAAACCAGTGAATAAGTGAATTTCATTATATTTTTATCGATTTCGTTTTTAAAATTTTTGAAAATTCCCAATATTTTTTGTGGGAGTGAAATTATTCAATGTGAGTATAATATATAAGTTAATTTTTTGTATCGAATTTAAAGTTTATTTTGAGTGGAACCTTCCGTTTTCATAATAAAAAGCATATTTTGAATCATCTAGTCTTTATTCATTAGTCCTGATATTCGGGAATTTTTTCTTTCGAAAAGTACGTGAGACCCGGCGCCACTTCTTGTGTCATCAAGTAGGGCGCCACTTAATACGTCATTGGGCGCCACCTGCGTAGGATTAAATTCTGGTCCCTATCTGACACTAACCAAAAAATTCGACAACTAGACAATACATAATATTTTGAAGTTTAAGAGCGCTATCCTCAATAAAACCGTTCCTGGAGCGTGCACTTTAATGGATCCCATTCCCATTTTGAATGTCATAGTTTCAGATTTTATCAGATGTGGTCTACTGTGAATGGACCTTAAAAATTTGACAACAAATGGTCCGAAAGTAACTGGTTTGCAGTTTACCGTCCCGAAAGTAACTAAAAAGTAGTGGTTGCTGAAAGTCTGGTTAGTTTCCTGAAATATGGTTAATGAACTGTCAAATTAGTAACCAGCCTTAGGAGCCCGGTTACTTCTGGTTTCGACTGTCATCTGTCATACATTGTTTATGATTTTTATTAATTGTTGATTATTCGACCATCTAAGAGAAAAACAAAACTGATTTTATGCAAAAACAGGATTTCTTCCCATGATATTATCAGGAACCAATTTGTCCCTAACTAACGACAGCATATGGTCAAAACTTGGTCTAGATATTCGAAAATTCTCCATCAGTATACAATTCCACTTCTCTGGTGACAAAGTTCTGAATTATTGGCCTTAAAACTAAAGAAAAAGTGATTATCGAAGCAAAAAATTATAGCTAGGCAGCTAGTTGCTTACCTTGAATACCCCTCCCAACCCTGTAGTCATCATTTGAAGATTCTTCAGCAGAACTCAAGAACTTGTCAAAAGAAGGTGGTGAAACACAAAAGTAGCCCAATTGTACATGTTTAAAAACAACTCAAAAATTCCAAAAACTGTTTTTCGAAGTAACAAACAACAAAATACAAAATCCGTGGTCGTTTTGGGATTATATTTAAGGTTATGTTATTTTCGATTCGTACTTTCACTAGTTTTGTGTCCCGAATACAACTAGATTTTTCAGTTTCATTCTGTTAACCGAAGCGGTTAACCGTGGTCACGGTTAGTTTTACTTTCGGACCATAGCCTTAAACTTCTAAATATTATTGATTGTCTAGTTGTCGAATTTTTTCGTTAGTGTCAGATAGGGACCAGAATTTGAAAACTCAATTTTTCTTGATAACGGTAGCTGGAACGCTACCGAAACGTTTAATTAAAAAATACAATGGTTTAATTCTGCTTATTTCGTAATAGTCTTTTACAACCGTTGGCTGAATTTCTTCCCGGTAATTTAAAATGTACATACTGTTGCTTTTGCTTTCAACAACCCGAATAGGTACAAAATTGAGGAGCGAAGCGATGTTTACGCGACCCGAGCTTATGGACTTGATTAGCAGCAAAAAGGAATTTCATGAATAATACAATTTTTTGGGCAAAACACACCCTTAAAGCAGTAATAATGTAAGATATTATAAGGGGTCCTAAAACGTCTACTTTTAAAGTTGCCAGTCGACGGAAATATTTTAAACTTTTACGACGATTATTTTTAATAGTATCCCCTTTTTACCCTCTTTGCAAATGCTTCATTCGGTCTGTTGTATATTGAGAATTTTTCGGAAATTATAAATTCACAAACTTTAAGCTTTTACCCAGGGAGCAATCATTGAACTGACTAACAAAGGGAAGACCTGAAAAATATAACTTAGTAGACCAACAATAATTGAAAATCAGGTTAGAGTGGTTCGTTCTCGAAGCACTTCAAACCAAACCTGTTTCTTTGACCTCACGGTATAATACGGGAAAAGATTGCTTATGAAATAAGTTTTGTCACCCTGTATCATGCTACCAAATCGCATGATTCTCCTAAAACATCGTTAATTGCAGTATTTTGAACACATATTGTTAAATTCAATGCACAATAGTTATTCATGTACCAAGGACCAAAAACCGACTATTAAAGTCGAGTCTGCAAATTGATAGTCGAGGAGAAGCCGAAATTAGCGAGCAGGCGAGACAATAGATAGACAGTTTTTCGCCGAGGTGCATACTAAATTTTTTCGTCGAACTTTACAAAAAATCACTAATTTCCGAATGAATATTCACTCCATAGTCTTATTCACAAGTAAAATCTAGCGGATTTCGTAAATAAATAATTTGACAATAGCAAATGTCATTTTCATTCTCGCACCGTACCGTATCATAGCAAACAAGATCGGACAAAAAGTATTTGCGGACGAAAAGTACTTGACGTCAAAAATAGACGATTTTTCATCTGGAAATTAGTAGGTAAAACGTAATTTTTCTGTCGATCTTTACAAAAAATGACATTTTTTTGTCGACCCTTACAAAAAATGTCATCTTACGTACTAATTTACGGATGGAAAATAGTCTATTTTTAACGTCAAGTACTTTTCGTCCGCTGTGGTTACTATGATACGGCACGGTGCGAGAATGTCTGTGAAGAGAACGGTCATTTGCATTGTCAAATTATTTATTTACGAAATCCGCTAGATTGTACGAGCGAATAAGACCGTGGTGTTCATAATAATCAAGAATATAAATAGTGATAAATGAAACTTATCGGTGGAAGAAAAGAGTATGAAGACGAAAAGTGTCTGTAAGACGCAGTCGCGGTTAATGGTAACATATAATACCGATCCGACTATCGATAAGTACGAACCTCCGTAGCGCTGTGGACGAAAAATATTTGTCTTCAAAAAAAGTCGATTTTTCATTCGGAAATTAGTAAGACGAAAAAATGTAATATGCACCTCGGCCAATAACTGTCTATTGTCTCGCCTGCTTGCTACGGCTCGACTATAAATTTGCAGACTCGACTATAATAGACAGTTTTTCGTCCTTTTTCGTCCGGTACATAAATAACTATTTTGTAAAGGTCGACGAAAAATAATTTATCTTATTTGGGAAATACATGTTCAAATGTATCCATCAAACAAAATATAACACAACGGAGTTACATAATGTACATGGAATTGATCAAAATAACACATACAATGTAATTTTCTGGTAATTATATGTAGATGTAAACGGCTGTATGTCCCGAGGTTCTGACATTCGACGAACAGTTTTCCATCAAGCTGTAACAAAGGACGCCACGGGCTAGAGAGCTCCACCTTCACTACTTCATTCATTATTACTGGAATGCAATGTACAATTAATATTAAATTGGACGCCACCCGTTTTTGAGGCAAGCGTAAGCGATAGAAAAAGTTAGGAAAGAAAGTAAGGCTGGGTTACAAAAATGCACATATAAATTTAACGAACTATCCCACAACACGTTCATCCAAATCAATAAAGATTGAATACAGATTGAAAATCACAATAATTATTAATTGAATTATCTAAAGTTTGTATGAATAAATACTTGAAAAACTAAACGAGGAGGATGAAAATTATATATAACCCAACGCAATTGAAATCACACACAAAGCCAGTCTAGTGCCAGCACGAGACTAAACTCCCCTTAATGCTCCCCACTATTACTAAATCAACTTTGGATAAGCAAGAAGAGACACTGTCATTCAATGTTGCTTCGATTAGCCTTTAGAAACAATAAGTACAATTTAAAACGATCTGTTCATTATTGTTTACAAAAAACAAATAATAAAATTGAAACACATTGATGATACTGTGGGAAAAATTTGTGAATTATTTTTTGTAACATTTGTTGATAGACCTAGCCCTTCATTATCAACTGTACCTAATGTAATTCAGAATTATGAGTAACGAAGTTGCTTAAGTCCTATCCGACACCGAAATAGTCGTCGTGCTACAACTGAACTCTATGGTAAAGAGGTAAAATGAAGTACTGAAAACCCTTTGTAACCTCTTCCTTTACACGATAGAAACCATACTTAACATTTACTGGTTTTTCGACATGCCCGATCAAGTGCGAGGTTATGTATGGCAGAGTGTTTTTGAGCTCTTGGCTAGACCACAGTGGAGATGGGGTGGATCGTCTAAAAAGTTTGACAAAAATACGGTGGCGCCAGTTAAATTGTCACGAAATCCTATACAGATATTCTATTAGCTACCAATTTAACAAAAAGACAAAATTTGAACGTAACTCCTGTACTTAATCCTAGATTACAATGAAACGCTCAATATTATCGATTAGCCCAAATATATTAAGAAGAAACATAAGTAAGTACGAACGTATCGAGTTTAATAAAAACGGTCGCGTAGACACAAGTCGGGGAAAAATTAGCTCTACTTACAAACAACCAAAGGGTACCTGCTAGCGAGGTAGAAATTCTATTTTTAAATTACTAATTAATATAAAAATAAATCAGTGGTCAGCAAAACCACCTTTCCAACTACTACTCATGTATATTAACTATAATCCAATAATCGAATGTATTATTAGTGCATTTCTGAATATGCGGTTGCCTGAGGGTGTAACTGTGAATAAAATTTACGCCAGTAAGTTTAACAATCAATTTGACCGTTCGTTGCGATGAGCTCATGCGCATACCGATCTCGTATACCTCATTAATTAGAACTTGTCGCCTTAGTTTTCCGCTTACACAGATAGGTATATTGAAAATACAAGATTGACTAAACGACGCACGTTTTTTAATAATAGTAGATTGCAACTAGCCTATCACTTAAAGTGAGTCTGCCAAGATATAGTGTAAAGTCTTACTCAATAACTGGTTTACCTTTAACCTGATTATTAATAACTTATATATAAAAAGTTCCTTAGATAGTGTAGCGACACTCAAAATCTTAAGTCCTATAAAACCTGTGGTTTCTCCTCTTCGGTGGTTTTGTTTTTCGTCTACGAATCACAGCAATCCAAGTGTCATCACCATCCTCTTCATACACCAATCAGCAAGACAACCTAACCCGGATCAAAAAACCCCCATAATTTCCGAGGGTTTTTCGTTCAATAGGTTGTGATGACAAGGTCCTATTGACTAAGACCGTACTGCGAAGACTTATCACCAGTATAATCCGGATTTATGGCTAGACAATTTTCTTAAGTGATATCGGACAGTTTTCAATAGCTAACAATAAATTGAGAAACTACTAGCAACCCATGCACGTGGAGTGTCGTGATATCCTCCATTAGAAGAAAAATTACGGAAATACATATAGTCCAGAAATAACTACACCAGCATACTCTTCCTTGAGTCCGTAATTTAAGTAGACTTCCAAAAATGAGTCCCTCTGCAGGATGTCTTAAATAAATCAATTTCTTTTATGGAAGTTGACATTCTTTTCTTTCCACACCGGTCACTTTTTTAACAATGGTCCCAAAATGGTTCTTTGATGACAGTTCTTCGCGCAACTCCGTTTCGACGCAAAACGAACCCATCCAAATAAACTAATTACTATCGGTACCTGTTTAATCGACCAAAATCGCTGATAACAATATACAGATTGCGAAAATCCCTTTCTTACAATGCGACTTATACAAGTACGACAAGGAAAATATGAGCAAAACTACGTGAAAGAGAGAGAAGACTTGCTAGCCCAGCGATCAGTCCCCTCTACCAAAACAGTTGGGCGTGTGTTCATCGCCCCACTATTTCAACCGCTGTTGCCAGAAGCTCAGATTAATTTGTACAAATGATATTTTTGTCTCGTTATCGTTAACTCTTTTTCGAGCTCATGCACTATTAGGTAATATTAAACACTTCTATCCGGCAACAGTGTTTACCTTTACATAGAGATCTTTTCGCTACAAATATTTCACACGTTGGTAGCGCACGCCGTTGTATTTGAAAATAAAACATTTTACATTTGAGCACTCAATTCATTAAAATTATGTTTAACTTTAGAACGGATTTTTAGTTCAATTTTTTCAGGAAGTTCATATTTTATGTTTAGAATAAGTACTTATTTTATTTTTTCAATTCAATTTTTTAATGGAATGAATCTTTAGTTTTTTATACCCAATTACTTTATTATTTTTATCTCAAGAAAAAATTTTTTATTTTCAAGTTACAATGACTAAAATAATATCCTATTGTAGTTAGAAATCAATTGTCAGCTTCGTCAGAAACGATCAAGTTGACAAAAATGAATTTTAAGATGTACAGGTTACGTAATAACGAGTGAATTTTTTTATTTTTTTAACAACCTCACTCCTTCCATGTTGGGAAACTACTGAACCTGAACCACAGTGAACCTACTCACAGAGTGGGGAAAGTCAGTCTCTGCTGCAGCGTTGCCAGTTTAGAATGTTTGGTACTTTCTAAGTAATAAATAACTTATTTTGCATATGACTTTTAACACCGGATAACGGTGTATTTAGTGGGAGAAAATCGAGATTGGTAATATTATTGACTTTTGAAAAATAAGTGAGATCAACACAAATGAGAATAAAATAATGGAGTTCAAGAAAAAATTTGGACAAATTACAATCTGCAATAAACGAAATCCGTACACTGCTTTCGATTTAACAATTATTGGTATTAAACATTGTTACCGCTTGAAATGCCGTTGAAAATTTTAAAACAACGATAGACAAAAATTGGGAATAATTTTTACAGATAAGTACATTTGGCAACACAACAGTTAAAATAAATAGGAGGGGACTGAATACTCGCCCAACTGTTTTGGTAGAGGGTACTGATCGCTGGGCTGACAAGTCTTCTCTCTCTCTCTCTTTCACGTAGTTTTGCTCATATTTTCCTTGTCGTACTTGTATAAGTCGCATTGTAAGAAAGGGATTTTCGCAATCTGTATATGCAATTTAACAATCGTTTCACATTGGATTCTATATACCACAATATGTACAAAATAATAGCGTTGAATTCGACTATAGAGGTGTCAGTATCCTAAAGTTATTTTGGGACCTTTACACCTTGAAATTTGGCGAGGAAGTAATGGAAAAAATTTGTAACAACGACGAGCTCACTGAGAAGGTAGTTTTTGCGGACGAGTAAACTTTTTCAATACTTGACGTTCACAATCATTCAAGGGTCCGGTATTGGTCATGGGAAAACATTTTACACATTACGCACTCGGCACCCACGGACATTATTGAACGATGTAGCTGGTATAAAGGGGAAGAGTTTGATCGGATCATTCTCCATAGAAGGAGATCTGGCAGGTCGATTAGCAGAAGATTTGTTGATGTTTGATTCCAACAAGATGGTTATCCTTTCCACAATTAATGTCCTGTTACCAAGTATTTAAACCTTATATAGGCGCGCTGGTATACTTTGTACACACTTTACAAAAAATATCCCAGAAATCTATCAATTTGGCGTTTCTTCCTACACCGCGCCAAGTAAATTTTTATCCGACTATTGTTTTTGTGTTTGCATCACGTCAGTTTACTACGATACGCTGAAGAGTATTAAATTGAGGTTAAGAGAAGCTTGTGTCTATAATACACCGCATGACCAATAATTATGGAAGTCCATTTTTATTTCAATTCAGTGATATTTTCTTTTTTTTTTGTTTTATCTATCGCTTCCCATTTTAGAAATGAGGTAGATGTCAGAAACTCAAAAAAACTAACAGATGCCATCCTTATGGATCTTCAGAAAGAATAACCAACTATTGAAATTGAGAATGAAGATAGGGATGACCTGGATAACGAAGAGGTGGCCGCGAAAGCTCGGTCTAAGCACAAAACTGATTTTTCGTTCGTGTGGACAAAAAAAAATTGGAGAGAAGTTAATAACATGAAAACCAAATTAAAACAGCAATTGTGGGAGGAAATTGCTATGACGATTACAGACAACCTTCATCCAGCTGGGTTCATTCTTTGAACCTCTTAGCGAGAAATTGTGGCAACAACTCCAGCGGTGGTCAGTTAAAGAAGAACAGGTGCGATATGACTTGAACAGAAACAAAAAACTAGACTGACAACTTGCCGTGAAACTTGATGCTGAACAAGTGCACGATAAAACAAAGTTCAACACTATTAATTAAAAATGTACCAATCTGGGTTTCAATCTGGGTTAACCTCGTGAACGAAAAGAGATTTCAAAAAAAATTCAAAATAGTTTCTAGGGTAGAGAGGGGGAACTAAAATGACATGAGAGAGAAGGCATCCCCATCAACCCCCTATGCCCCACCTACTCCACCTACAAAAATTTAAATGACAACCCTCTACTTGTGATGCGTCGTTAGAAAGCCCGAAGAAAATGCTTTCCAACGGTCCAAGTCATAATTATACAGGGTGTAACAATAAAGCAGAAAAATTTATTTGACAACAAAATGAAAAAGTGATAAATGTCGAACTACAAAACTACAAAGCAAACAAGTTTTTATTCAACTATTTTTGGTTTATTGCTACTTACCTTATACAGGGTGGTCCTTGAGTGATTGCACATGAAAGTACAGTACAATCTTCACTTTAAAATATTGCGATTTAAACCAACAAGCTTAAATAAAATTAACAACACGATTATTATTCAATTACATTATTAACTAATGAAGAATATAGTTGTGTGTAAGATAATTTTTTTTCAGTATTAAGATGAACAACTTTAAAGTGAAGATTGTACTGTACTATGTACAATTACTTGAGCACCACCCTGTATATGAAAATACAAATTCCGAATAGACGAATAACACATATTTCTGGTTCCCTTCCTTAATTCACGCATATATTGTTCAAAAGGGTAACATCACATTACAGAAAAGGTTGTTTCATGATTTACCTCTGGCGATGCCCGTATAAATGATATACGGGACTTTTCCAACGCGTCTCTGACAAATATACGCTCGGTTTGACAAAATAAAATATATATTTAAAGAATAGGATACAGCAGAAATCCTTTTAGTTGAAAGAACAACACATCTCAAGATGAAATGCAAAATTGTTATTGACTCAGGCGTGCGGCAAGTTGACAGTTTCTTTTTTATTTTCGAAATACATCAACTGATAAATTCTGTAGAAAATATCCAGTTCTTATGATAAAAGGTATTATTGATAAATATTCTGTTTTCTATTCGGCGAAAAGGTCTTACTCAATTCAAGTAAAATAGAAAAAAAAATCATCAGGACAAACATCTAATTTGAGAAGCTGAAATGTTATAAACATATTTAAAAATTAATTATGTACTTATGAATGGGAATAAATACATTTTTCTACGTCCTATTTTTAAAGTAACTTGCTTTTCAACAGTTTGTAGCGCTTAAAACGGCTGTTTATGGTGAGAGTGAAAAAACAGTAAAAAAGTGCCATAACGTTAACTTTATTTCACGCTCTCCATAAGCCAATACATTTGATTAGTGCAATTCGTCCACACCTTTACCGGAAAAAATATACAGTTAACTTTGACTTTGACAGCAAATGAACTGTAACTGATTTGACGATTTTATCAATTCTTATAAGATGTAAAACAATGAGTTTGAATAAAGAATTACCAGTTCGAACGGAGATTTTTTAATTGTTATCATTATTTTCTTAATTTTTAAAAAAACCTTAAAAAGACACACGATGTTTGCTTTTACACCATAATAATAGGATAATATTTTTTTTTGTGATTTTATATATTGTATTGAAGATAAACTGATAAAAGAAACATATGTCTTGTTAATTTATTAAATCGTACAGGCTTTTTACTCATACTCATACTCATACCTTAAGAGGTTAACAAAATCACCATACCAATTGAGGGATATCAAAAGTATGCTGATCTTAGACCGGAAAATGCAACCATTTTTTTTATTATATAGAAATGTCAAATGTACAAAATAAGAAGTTCGTATAAACACTTTTTCGAAAATTCCATCGCTAATTGCGCAATATTCAAGTTTGCCATATCCAGAAGAATATACAGGTCACACGTTTCGACTTACTTCGGCATCGCTTTTAGTTGATTCGATTGGAGACATTCTTCGATTAAAGCAGCATGGAGAATGGAAATCTACTGCTGTTGCCGAAGGATATGTGAATAATTCTCTCAATCCAAAAATGAATTGTGCTTCACTAATTTTACAATTTCAGTAATTTTTCAGCCTACTTTCAACATCATATGAGAATAAAGCAGAGACGAATTTGACTACTGTTCTAAATATTCACAATTCAAATGAAGCTTTATCCATGAATCAAACAGAAAAAAACGTGATTACATCAAAAATTCACATTAATCAACCAAACAATGGCGTTTTCAATATTTACATTGCAAAATAAAACTTAAATACATAATACAGTTACACGATGAGATAAAACAATTTAATTATTGTAATAATTAAGATTTAAACAAATTAAATTATTTTATTTCATTTTGTTAGTATGGATCTTCATCAAGTAAAAGCCTTATTTGTTCCATAATATACTTGTTAATTTTTTTAATATTATTGTATACATTTTCTAATTCATTCATCATGCATTCATCAGTTCTAATTTACTGAAGGAGTTTAATTTAAATATTCCAAATTACTATTTTAATTTTATTATTTGTATAAGGCTGTAGAAAAAATATTTTATGCAACATATGCATATGCGTAAAATGGTCAATAATTGTCAATTATTTTCAAAAACTGTTGGACAATTTTTGTTAAAAACTCTAAAAAATTGTCAAAATGGTCAATTGTAAAAAATTTAAAAATTTTTTTGAAAAATGGCCAAACATTTTCAAAAGTTGTCAAAAATGGTCAATTGTCAAAAATTATAAAAATTTTTTGAAAAATGGTCAAAATTTTTCAAAAATTGTTAAAAATGGTCAATACTTGTCAAAATCTATCAAAAATGGTCAAAAACTGTAAAAAATGGACAATTATCCTCAAAATTGGTAAATAACTGTCAAAAATTGTTAAAATTTTGAAAAATGGTCGATAATTGTCAGGAAATTATTGAAAATGGTCAATAATTTTGAAAAATGGTCAAAAATTTTAAAAAATTGGTCAATTTTATGAAAAATTGTCAAAAATTTTGAAAAATTGTTAAAATTTCTGAAAAAATATCAAAAATTGTCAAAAATGGACAATTATAGTTAAAAATTGTCAAAAATGGACTACTATTGTTAAAAATTGTCAAAATTTTGGAAAATAGTCTAAAATTTTGAAAGATTGTCAAAAATGGTTAAAAATTGTCAATTATTTTTAGAAACTGTCAAAAATGGACAATTATTGTCAAAATTGGTCAATAATTTTCAAAAATTGTTAAAATTTCAAAAATGGTCGATAATTGTCAAAAACTATCAAAAATGGTCAATAATTTTGGAAAATGGTCAAAAATTTTGAAAAATTGTTAAAATTTTAGAAAAATTGTCAAAAAAGGCCAATAATTGTCAAAAACTATCAAAAATGGTCAAAAATTGTCATAAGTGGACAATTTTGAAATATGGTCAAAAACGGTCAATAATTGTCAAAAATGGTCAAAAATTTTGGAAAATGGTCCATAATTGCCAACAATTATTAAAAATGGTCAATAATTTCGAAAAATGGTCTAAAATTTTGGAAAATTGTCAAAAATGGTAAAAAACTATGAAAAATGGTTAAAAATTGTCATCATTTTGAAAAATGGTCAGAAATTATAAAAAATTTGGAAAAATGGTCACTTATTTTGGAAAACAGTCAAAATGGTCAATAATTGTCAAAAATGGTCAATAATTGTTAAAATTTTGTAAAATGGTCAATAATTGTTAAAATTTTGTAAAATGGTCAATAATTGTCAAAATTTTGAGAAATGGTCAATAATCGAAATTATAAAATCGATTAATAGTACTATAAAAATCTATAATTAAAAATCGATTAATATTACTATGAAAATCTATAATTAAAAATCGATTATAAGAAAATAATAATCGATTTATATAAAAATCGATTATATTATTTTTTAACATCCCGCTTTCTCAAGCGGCAATCTGTTACTTAACGCTCTAAATACACAAATAACTATTTTCGGCAACCGTCCGGAAAGTACCCACTTCCCGGACGCTTTTTTTGTGAGAAAGTAGCACTTTTCCGGCCTAGTCCGGAAAGTACCTATTTCCCGGACTAGGCCGGGAAGTATTTCATCGTTGCTGTCATTAAAACAAACGGAATCCCTTTAATATTAGCAATTGATCGAATTTCAATATAAATATTAATAAAAACAAGAATTAGAATGTTAGTAATATGAGTAGGTTCCACAAAGTAAGGGTCCAAACAGTAAATTCAATCAGAATGTTCCTAATTTTGTTCTAAAAATTAGTTTTTTTAGCGTAGTGTCATCATGACAAACATAAACTTTTAAATCGACGCCATTTTTAGTCCATTTAGATATTACAAAGAAACGTGTTTTATTGATTTGTTATACCTACCACACAGTTGTCGAAAAAAAATGTACGCAACACGCCCGGAAACTGTTTTTTCGGACTCGCAGACTTCCAGGAATCGCCTACGGCTCGTCCTTGAATCTTGTCTACTCGTCCAAAAAAACAGTATTTTCCGGACTTGTTACGTAATATACTATTCTCAGTCCATGTTATGTATATTTTATAGTACGGATATGAATAAATTTCACCAATTTTAGTTTTGCGCAGTCTTTGAAATTTGCTTGTTCAACCGACTTTAATTACGCTTCTATTGCATTATGCTTTCCTTCTAATAATGGAATATTAAATGCAAAATGGAAATCAACCTGATACAAAGCGCTGTATTTACAATTTCATAAATCAACCTCAAAATCTTAAATAAATCAGATCGGTGATTTTGAGAACAATTCAATTAACTGGATATTGGATTAAAATCAAACATTCCTTTGTCGATCATAATATAACCACCATTTGCTAATTTTATAATTAATTATGCAGAATTTCAAACTATATTGGGCAAATAATTCAATTGTAACAATCCATCTTTCCGACTGATACGAGACCGGTATCGTGGCCTTTTATTTTCATATAACTTTCGTTGTATTGCCACATAGAAGACTCTACGAAGAAGTCTCTTCAGATGAGGAGCCAATTGTATGCGGAGAAATTGATCCTGAGTTTGATCAGGAAGATGATATACTTGAAGAAAGTCATCATTCAACTGCCACAGAACAATCGGCTGACCTTAAGAACGATTCTGATAGATACAGTTTATCTGATGATTCTCCAGCTGAATCTGATACCCCAATATTGGACCGATTGAACTTTTTCTCAGAAAAAGACAAACTAACAAAATGGCATAAGCTCGAACCAAACAGCCGTATTAAATATCGCAAGACACGCCATTACTGTATCAAAGCCTGGCTGCTTTTTTCCCTCAAAATTTTATAGATGGAATTGTTCAGTGCACCAACATATCGTCGTTGGTTTAGGAATAACTCATATGTGCAGCTTTTACCTCAACCATGTGTGGAAATGGAAAGCAAAAAAAGAACAGAATTGTTAGAGACAGAAGTTGAATTTGTCAAGCAAAATGAAGAATGGTAACCAGGGTCTGAACACCAGTATTATTCAGTAACTGAAAATGTTATTGATCAGGATAATAATACAGAAAATGATAGTCTGCAATATGAAGATAAGCCAAGTAACGAAGAAATAAAATACAGTTTACTATAATCAAAGGAGGCAACACGTCTAAATAGGATAAGGGGAGAAAAATATATTGGATACAAAAGGGCCCATGGAAAAGTTTCCTTCAATTCCGAGAGACCAGCTCGAGGATTAATGGAACGAGGCTGCTCCCATTCCATATTAGCTCCAAAAAAAGTGGAAATACATTTCTGTGCGATGCAATTTCGGATGAAAAACGACAAAAACTATTTGAGTATTTTTTGAAAAAGTTGCTATCATGGAATGAGAAGAAAGCATTTATCACCGGTTTGGTAGCAGCAAGGGGTGTGAGGAGACGAAGAAAATTTTATCCTCCAAAACAACCAAAAAATGTGAAGGGTATGACATTTATCTTGCAAAAGATAATGGAGAAAAAGTTAGAGTGTGTAGAAGATTCTTGCTCAGTACGTTTAATTTGGAGGAGGACACTTTTAAAAGATGGGTTAAAAGAACGGATGCAACACGAAACAATTTAGAAATTCAAGAAGATGATGAAGAAGACGACGTGGTTCCAAAGTAAAAAGGTAGAAAAAGAGTGTTATGTTGGGAAGAAGAAGAGAGAAACCCTCAAATGAAAAAGCATGCAACAACAAAGATTGTACAATAGTGGCTAGATCTCCTCCCTAGGATACAAAGCCGCTACTGCAGAGCTTCTTAAAAAAAAATTATGTAGAATCAAACTTTCGATTATTTTGCACATGTTCAATGTATTCTTAGAACGGTGCAAAGTAGAAAATAAAACTCCAATAGGTCGAAAGCTATTTGTTGAAGTGTTGCAGGGACAGAACATTGCAATACATAAGCCAAGAAAGGATCAGTGTAACATTTGCTATTCTTCTAAATCTGGTAATATAGATGAATCTACATATATTAACCATGTGGCCAAAAAAGATAGGGCAAGAGTTACAAAGAAAGCAGAAGAAGAGGGTGCATCAGACACAAGGTTGGTCATAACTAAGTGTGTTATTGTGTCCAAAGACCCTTGCATCTTCTCTGTATTATAAACAAAAATTGCAAGTTCATAATTTTACCATATATGAAATTAATAAGCCGAATCAAGATGTCTACCTATACGTATGGAATGAGTTGGAGGGAGGAGTGACTGCAAATGAATTTACATCTTGTATTATAGACTATATTCGTAACATTTCTGCCAACTTTCAAGGAGTTGTGCCTCTGACGGATGTACATATCAAAACAAAAACAAAATTCTGGCCAGTTATTTAAGTGACCTGAGCAAAAAGAAGCACTTAACTATTGAGCAGCTTTTTTTGGAGATAAATACGCTACCAAAAAATAATATTCAAGCGGAATTCCTATTACACACATTAAATACAATCAACTGCAAGAGCTTAAACCAGTGATTGAAAAAGAACACCATTATTTCTACGACAGTTCACCTTACCGTGTTTATGAGAAAAGTTCAAAAAAATCTAAAGCTTGACTGTTCATGATTATGATATTTTTCTGGTACAGTTTGAGTTTAAGTGTCTGAATTCATGTACCTACCGTACCATCCTTGTTTCATAGACATTTAAATTTAAGCCTAACAATTTTTCTCTATCCTTTAAAACTTGTTTCAGCAAAATGAAATATGTTTTAAATATCTCTTATGTGTGTTGAATTAACCAAATGATATCTCCTATGTGCAAATATTTCCAAAAACTCAACAAATTTATGCTTTAATTTAGTCATCATTCAGTTTACTGGTCTGTAGCTCAAAATAATATTGCTACCTATATGTTAACATATTTCAAATTCTCAATAAAAACATGTTGTTTTCACTTCCTACACAATTCAAGTTCTTGCACATAGGAGCTCAACAGAAGTAAAAGCCTTGATAGGTTGTATTGGGCAGGTGTGTTAAGATCTTCCCATCTCATTGTTGATGCATTGTCTGCGATTTGATGACGCCACTACTCGTATCGAAAGGATAAAAGAAGATAAATTTGCTCCAATCAGAGCATTATTCGATGGATTTATTTGACGTTGTTAGCAGTATCATGTGATGGGAGAATGCGTAACAATTGATTGACGAAATGTTGGAGTCATTTCGCGGAAGATATGCATTCCTCCAGTATATCAAGAACAAACCTGCATGGTACGGAATTAAAATATTCTCAATGGTGGAAGCAGACACATATTATACATTCAATATGGAAACATATGTCAGTACTAAATGGAATGGACCATATCAGGCTGACAACAGTGCATCAGAAGCTGTCAAACGTCTAGTGAGACCCATACTTGAGTCTGGGAGGAACCTCACCACCGACAACTGGTTCACATCAGACCCACTGGCAAAATACCTATATAATCAGAAAATTACGATAGTCGGGACAATGAGAAAAAAAGAAAAAAGGAATTTCTTTGGACATCTCTGTAAAAAATAGAGAGCAATACAGTAGCATATTGGTATTCTCAAAAAAAGGAACATTAGTGTCGTACGTTCCAAAAAAAGGGAAAGCTGTACTTCTTTTGTCAACGATGCACAATGACAGTGCAATAGATCAGGACACCGGCGAGAAGAAGAAACCATCTATAATTACATTTAATAATAAGACGAAAGGAGGTGTTGACAAAGTGGATGAGGCGAAAGCTAGATATTCTGTTTCAAAAAAGAGTGCTGACTGTATTTTCCACCCTACTGAATATTGGTGAGTTATCTACTTATATGTAATGAATAATATGTTTGATATAATGTATTTATTTTCAGTGGGGCTGAACAGTTAGATTATTTTATCCAGCAACACGGAAGGATCTCGAACGTGGTTTGATTTTGTGAAATCCCTTGCCTTTAAACTGTGCCCTGAACAACTGATGTACCACCTACATTAGAAGATATACAGAGCAATATAAAAACAAGAATCAATGATAAACTGAATATACCTCAACCCCGACAACCAGCACGCTTACAAAACGTTGAGGGGAGGTGCGCCTACTGTTCAACAAAAACAAGCCGCAAAACCGAAATAAAATGCAATAAGTGTGACATATATATTTGTAGAGAACACACTGTGACAAAATGAGTCCATTGTGCAGGAAATGACAATAGGCAGTAAGACTGGTACCTACCTATTAGGTGTTGTAATAAGTTGGAATATTAATTTTTGTTTATTACTATACTCAGTTGATAAGGGGACATCTTTCATTTATTATTCTTACAAGTTGAAATATTTATTTTTATTGTTGCGAGGTCACCAATTCAAAGCCGGCCCTGTCTCTCGACTATAAATTTTGGCGAATGCACCCCCTCTCATTCGAGAACATTCTGGAAGACGATTTGTTTACGCATAGGACGGGCGCGGAAAATACTAGATAAAGACTATATATACGCGGGTTTTTGAATGAGTTGGGAGTTAGTGAAATGAAGACAAATAATTACTTCACAGGCAGTTTACAGAAGTTCTTAGTAATCGGACAGTGAAGATAAATAGTGTAATATTCAAGTGGTAAAAATAAATTAGAACAATTATACCGAGTGTAAATAAATTGGTAGACATTAAGTAAAGTGTGTATATAAATTAAGTTTAATAAATAAACCAATTGATATTATTTAGCCGTAGTGTGTATAATTTTATCTCACAAGTAAAAACTATTTAAATAAATAACAAAAACATTACATTATTTAGTATTAGTTTTATGTAAAGCATTAAAAAAAATATCATAATGAAAACAATGTTAGTTTATGTTGTAAAACTTTTTTTCATCACGAAAACAGCCGTCGGTCAACCAAGGCGCGACCGATAGCGTAAATTTTTAGCGTGCGACCAGTCTCGGGTTAGGGATAAGATGAGATAAATATGGGGCTTATGTGTTTCTAAGAGCCTCTCCACTACGACCTTTGCAGATCTATTTTGAGTGCCATCCTGTTATGCTAGAGTTCCTTCTCTAGACCCGTCTTTATTACTAGACTTCGAGTGTCAATCCCCAGGCCCTCCATATATTGGGAGGGTTGTATTTTCCTCCCCTATCGTCGAAAACCTCAGCCTAGTCAGACCTTCGCAGTATGTGTGCTGAGGTTTCCTCATGTTCTTAGCAAAACCTGCATATTGTTGTGTCTGCAAATCCGATGTTATTCATGTGTTTGTTGAGACTACAATGACTCGTCGGGAGCACAACCAGGATTCTGATTATTCTCATATTCTGGCTCAGTAGGTACTCCGTGAATTTTGGCGAGGGTCCTTTGATGAACTCTTTGGCCTGCCTCATTCTTGGCGCCTTGTTCCAACAATCTCAAGAATGATTTTGTATCCAAGTAAGTACTGCTATTCGTTTTTTACAACGCTTTAAGAAGGGGAAGGGAAAATAATTATTACATTCACTCTTCTCCTTCTCGAAAACTATCCAGAAGGGGAGGTTCACTGCATTCACCTTTCCCTTATTTTAAAATGAAAATACGCTAAGTTTTTCAAGAGAGGGAAGGGAAAATAATTACTTCGAATATCTCAACAGGGCAAGTGAAGTCGAAAAATCTACCAAACATAAAATTTTTCCGAGATGGAATATTATCTCTAATCGAAAACATATCGACCCCTAATCATTTTCCTAAATTTTCGAATAAATACTGCTTGAGCTTGCGACGCAGCTTGCAAGCACACTCGTATTTCCAATGCAGGTTACATGAAAAAATATATTTCATCCCTTATTTTTTTTTTAAATTTGAAATTTTCGTTATTTAAGCGGCAAGTATATTAGAAATAACAAAATCAATAATATAAAGGAAATGTTTCTAAAAAAGTGGGTATTTTGAAGTTTTCAAAATATATAATGGCGGGCACGCAAACTGCACGCAAAAATTGAAAAAATAAGGGTTGAAAAAGAAAAATAATATATTATTTGGAAGAGAAGTATACGAAGTGATAAGCAGCTTTGTTAATTTAAATATATTCACCTGTATGTTATCAACTTTTCTTGTTAAACGTTGAATTTAAATATCGCCCAGAATACCCTACACCTAAAATGTATCTGTTTCAAGACATTAAGATTCATAGAAAAAACAGATACCTGCAGAAATTTGCAGCTGGATCTGGTATAGAATTTTAGGAGATACTTTCCAATTTTTAGCGAACTACGTCTTTAGTTTTTATTTGACAGCCGTTGAAAGTAAACAACCCTGTAAACTTTAACAAAAATATGGAAAAGTAAACTTCGTTTACTGATTGAGTATTATTTTATGCCGTCGTGTTACGTCCTGAATTAAAGAACGATAGTGACACAACTCAAAATATCTTCGTTTTGGGTATTTAGTTCCTTCAGTGGTGACGTGCTTGGTTACAAAAACGGTGACGCCGGTCTGACAGACCGGAACTAATTTTTTTAACGAATTCTCACTTCTTACCACGAATATCATGTTCCAATGAAACGGCAGATAATTACAAATATTTTACTTAGCAAAAAATGGTATACAATGTATTAATATATAATGTATAAATTAATTGATTGAATGTATTAGTACAATATATTAATCTTTGACAAATAAATATTGGTATAAGTTGCCAATAAATTAGCGTTTATATGAGTTAAATAAAACTAACCATAGAGAAAATTGGCTAATTTTTCAGGACAAAAGTAGTGACGTAGGGTCTGAGGCACCGCATACTCTCGTATTATAAAAGTTGTAAGGCACACTGACGCACTACTCCGTATCGACACTGCTAACACACCAACGAAAGCATATTCGGAGTGGCACGCGGCTCCCCCACCCAGTACAAATATTACAGAGCTAATTAAATCGTTGCGGTCCGTCAGACCATAGCGTCACCATTGAAGGGTTAGTTTTAAAATATATTAAAGAATATTGTTGAACAGCGACACATCTATACTTTAGTAAATGAGCGGAAGGTAGAATAAGTAGTGTCACTATTATTTTACCCAGGTCAAGGAGGAAGGTTGACAGGTTGAAGGTTTTTATCAGTAATAACACATACAAGTGGGTGATGGCCTAAAAAAGAGCCTCTAAAATCAAAATTTGATTTAATACTTAACTTGTAACATTGAGAGAACCCAGTTACATTTACTTTCTATTTATTCTAAAATTTGGGCGAAAACGCTATTTATTGACATTTTAGGTAATAAAAAAGCGAATAACCATTTTAAAAGGTATTTCTTGAAAAACTATACTTTTCGAGTCGTGTCACTGTTGTTTCGAATGAGCGATAATTTTAAAAAATGGCAAAATATTAAGGAACTTGAAAGTTTATAAGATATCAATCATAAAAAGGCGCTTTTATATAACGGAAATAATCCACCCACATTTGAAGACAGGAAGACCAGCAACTGGTCTTGTTATTTGGGACAACCTAATACTTCTTCCATCGAACTTAGTACTCCACCACTCAATTATAGTTTTATAAGTATACCATTATGTTCACTGATTCCAGCGCGCTACTGAATAATAAAAAAAACTAATCTATTTATTCAAAACCCAGTTGATGTTATCAATGAAAATTCTTTTTTGTTTTTGTGTTATTGTATATTTTGAACTGAATTCGTGTCGAAATAGAACACGCAATTATACTTATTGTTACTTTAATTTATCCATAATGGTTCATTGCCAACAGCAACTATGTATTTGTTTGAATTATAGTAGCAATTTTGTTCGATAAGTGACACTTATAAATTTCACTATTTGTTGAACAGTCCAACTTAAATTATTATTGAAAATATATGTTTAATCAAAAAGGCTGCAACTAATAATCATTAATAGCATGTAGTAACATGTTGGGTATGCTGATTGTACTAGCTAAATTGTTTAGTATGTTATGTAACCGTGTCACATTCAATATTTAGTATTTTGTGAACTGCTACTAAATTATGTCGCGTTTTACAGGGAATTTCGTAAATTTTGTTTTCGAATAACCATCAAAATTTGGAAACTGGTTCATTTGAGGATAAATTGATACCTAAGGGCCGGTTGTTCAATGGAAGTTTAATTCGCGGATTAAGTGAAGCGGTTTCAATATTTTAACAGATCAAAGCATTGTGTATTTTCCAGAAGAACACTAATCAATGATTATTCAATTCATTGTTTTCATATAGGTATGTACATTCACCAGTTTTTCTATTTGACTCGGGATTATTCGAGTTCCGTGCTAGCAGCCGATTCGAACGGATGTGTTTTGGAGTGTAGTACTAATTAACTAAAACAAAAACTGTTTAAAAAATTTCAAATCAATAAAAACAACAAAATTATCAGTGGTGTTAAGTTCAAAATACCAGGTAATACTGGAAATACGATGGTCTATGGGAACCCACTGAATACTCCCTCGAATAACGGAGAAAAATCCAGAATATAATAAACGTGGCCCCAAACCACTTTAAAACCGAAAACCTCGAACACCTATACAACGTAAAGGAGAAGGCCAGTGAAGTGAATCAGCAGAATTCCAGGAAAACTGAAGGTAGGAGAAATTTCACTTTTAAAAATCCTAGAAAACTCAAATCCCGAACTGGAAAAATGTCAACTAGGGAAAGATTCCGCAATGCCAACCAAATGCCACCAAAACTCCTCCAAAAAAGGGTACAGAACGATTCCTGTACACTTCTTCTTTGGATTTTGAATACTTCCGGAAGGATACTCAAAGGGTGGGGGAGAAAAAGGAACAGCTTAAAAAACACAGGGACGAGATTACGGAACCTTTAAGCCACTACCAAATCACTGTTTTCAACAGAGACAAATGTGACACAATCAAGAGAATCTC